>CM045760.1:82542224-83142224 GCA_025200525.1 Camellia lanceoleosa | reverse complement strand
ATAATTACATTATAGCCAATGATATGTGAACATTTACATTGTTCTCATAATCTGAATTATCTAACCAAACAGAACAAGGAAGTGAATATTCACATTATTTTTGTATCCAAATAAACATTGTGGCTTGTGATTATATGATTGAATACAATGGTCTAATCTGAACTTTAACATTTTGCATAGTGGTAATTAACACAATGAAAATATATACACTATTCAGTATTATATGGATGTCACACTGATTGATAAAACAAATGACAAATTTCCATTACAGATAATGTGAATATTAGCATTGATTAATGATATGATGAGGTTAACAAAAAATCAAAAACAATTGCAGCAACAAAACTAGAAATTTAACAAATTTCTATCTTTGCAAAAATAAAAGACCATCACTCACATCCTCATCTTTCCACACGCAGCGACCTAGAGCTACTAGACTCACCAACTTCACTTTTTAAGTCAACAACCTCTACATGTTGAACACCCATTGATTTGGCAAGCAAGAACATACTTTGAAGCTCATCATTATTGTCCAAATTACACCTATTAATCCTAGGTAGCTGATAGAATAATGAAACACAATTAATAGATAACTCGCTCCATTTTTCATACACACACACACACCACAAAACGTAAATAAGACAATCCTTGCACCACATTTATTATAGTAGTACTACACCCATATGAGCACACTAACAACATAAAAGTATCCATCTACTGCAAAAATACAAAAATCTGGTTGTTCAATAATATTATCAATAACATGTGAACATTTACATTGTTCACATAATCTGAAATATCTATGTGATGCCCCTGTTCTGTAGTATGCTAATTGGTCCTTAATTTGAGTATGATTATGTGTTTAACATGATTTTATGTGCCATTGTGTGATAATATGTGATTTTGAATTTTCTATATGCTCACCGTAGGAATATCTGTTTGATTCTTCCGCTTCGGAAATTAAATTGAAGGCTTTATCGGCCACAGAATCCAAAATTGATTGCGCCATTGTGTTTAGCATAATTTTTAAAGCCTACGGTGAGATTTAATTAAAAAATTGATTCGGACCAGATTAAGTTGATTTAATTGATGATTTAGTGCCTACTTACTTAATATTATTAAGTAATGGTTAGTGGGGCTTTATGTGTGAGGCCTAATACACTCTTTTCCCTCATATACCTTCATTTTGGCTAATCAAACTCTAAGAAAGAGGGAAGGCCGGCTGTTAGAGAGAGAGAGAGAGGAAGAGAATTGTGTAATTTTTGGCTCAAGCTTGTGAATTTGGAGTCCAACTCAAGAATTGATCATAGATTGGGAAGATTGAGCTTCTAGGTAAGTGATTGTTTATGAATTCATGAGTTTGAACTTGTGATTTTGTGAATTAAAGGTTAATTGGTGATCAAGAACAAGAGTTGTGCTCTAATTGATCAATTTGAAGTTGAAATGCACATGCATGTATGTAATTGTTTGGAATTTGCATAATTGAGCTTGAATTACATGATTTATGTTGCAATTTGGTTGAAATCCATGTAAATTTGTAGTTGAAGCTCATGTATAATCACCATTGGTATCATCTAAGTTAAGAATGGGAGCTAGACATCACATGCATTTACAATCCATGAAGATACGAGCTTTGAATGCATGAATGTGTATGTTAAAGTTGAGTTTGGTGTCAATTTGAGCCATGCATGTGTTAAATCTTTGAAATTGAGCTCCATGATGATGTGTTTTGGTGTTTATACCATGTTAGTACAAGTATGTGTGGAATTGGAGCTATAAAATGCATGAAATGTTGGTTGAGAGTCGAATTATAGCTCAAGAACACAATATGGGAAACCCAGAATTTTGATGTTCGCTCGAGCGGGAAATACGTGCTCCCAGTACTTTTTGCAAACTTGGTGTCCGCTCGAGCGTGGTATTTTACGCTCGAGCAGGGGAGCTTTGTAAACAGGCCTTCCGTTCAAGCGCCCTATTTCACGCTCAAGCGTATTTTTCATGCAACCAGTACTTTTACAGGCCTTAAGGGTTTGCACAAGTGGGGAAGTCCACGCTCGAGCGGGGACCCTGTTTTCCGAAATTTTATTTTCGCACTGTGTGTTTCGTTTTCCATTCTCTTTCACTTGCAAACACTCTTAGGCATGCATTAAGCATTATAATTGAATTAAAGAGATAAGTATGAAGCCTAAAGAGGAAAATGTGAATTAAAGAACGGATTAAATTAATTGTGACCCATATGTGTTATGTGATGTGTAGGGTCAAGCTCCAGGGCAAATCCACAAGCCGATCACTGTGAGTAATATCTAAAATATGTTATTGTCCAATTGCTTACTTCTATGTAAGTTTTGTAAAGTTCATTAATTTTGAATGGTGGACAAGGTTTGAAATGAAAGTTTGAAAGGCTTAAATGCCAGTTTGATATGACAAGTTTGAAAGGCTTAAATGCCAGTTTGATATGATAAGTTTGAAAGGCTTAAATGCCAGTTTGAAATGAAAGTCTGAAAGGCTTAAATGCCAGTTTGATATGACAAGTTTGAAAGGCCTAAGAGCCAGTTTGATATAAAAGTTTGAAAGGCCTAAAGGCCAGTCTAAAATGAAAGTTTGGAAAGGCCGAAAGGCCAGTCTGATACGAAAGTTTGATAAGGCCAAAAAGGCCAGTCTGATATGAACGTTCGAAAAGGCCAAAGGCCAGTTTGACATGAATGAATTGGGCCTAAGGCTGTCTGATGTATAATGTTCCAATGTATTTTCTTTATTTGATATTATTCACTGGGCTTTCGCTCACGCTCATTCATGTGTTTGTAGGTGAGCTAAGGGAGGTCCAGACCCAGCCCCAGTGAAGTCTGTATGGAACAGCCAAGTTTTGGAAAGTCAACCTATGTGTCTCACGCATGAGACTCGCCTTCGCCTTTTGTCTTTTTGTTCTAAGTTGTTATGTTGGCGAAGTATTTGAATATGTCTGTATATAGTTTTCAGGGGTTGACTTACTTTTGGAAGATTCTGTCTATACAGAACTTTATGGTACTGTGTATCTATTGTGAGTTATTAACGCATATATGTATAGTTTGTTTTGATGTGCATATAAGCACAGCTCTATGGACAAAGTTTTAAATTTTTGCTTCCGTTTGGGCCCTTTAATCTGGTGAGTTATGTCTGTTTTGGTTTGAGGCCGTAGGTAATCTCAGGATTACTGGCCGGTTATGTCCTTAACCCATAGAGGCGGGTTCGGGTTGTGACAATCTAACCAAACAAAGATGACACATCAAATATAACAAAAGCAATATGAACACAATCACAAAACAATAAGAAAAAATAAACCAATCAACAGCAAACAACCTTTCACCAATGATCCACCGCAATCAATTTGTTCAAACAACTGTATATACATCTCTATCAAATATCTGAAACTCAAACAACAAAAATATACATGCATTACTAGTAAAAAAATCATAACCTCATTCATAAAATATACACTTACATTACCCATGTATTCTACAAAATGCACATGAATAAAAACAGACTATGCAATCCTTTGATTTGGTGTAGGTTGATCGTTTTCTCAGGTGTTCTTCGGGGTATTTTTGCCAGGTTTCTGTTGGGTGATAGGCTCGGTGGAAGTGGTGGTTTAGCCATGGTGTTCAGCTTCAGCCATGGGTCTCGGTTTAGGTTGGGTGCGTTGAACTTGGGTGGGTTGGTTCAGGAACTTCATTCGGGCACTTCTTTGTGAGCGGGAGTTTCAGGGGTGGAGGATTCAGTGTTGTTTAGGATCTCCATTCGGGCGCTCCCGTGCGAGTAGGAGTTTGAGGGATGATTTCCGTTCAATCCTTTGGTGGTCGGTGTTTGTGTTCGGTTATGAGGAGATTGGCGCTGGGTCAACAAAGAGAGGACTGCTCAGTGTTGTTTGGTGAGGATCACTCGAGGGAGTTGTTTGGGTGAGGAAAGCCGTGGGAGAAGTGTAAGCAGGAAAACTGGGTTTGCAGGTTTCAAGTGTGGTGACAGCAGCCCCAGCAGCATGAGGTTTGCTGGTTTGCAGGTTTCAATATAGGAGACTCCAGCAGCAGTCCCGGTGGAGGTTGAAGTCGAGAGTAAGAAAGTTTTTGAGTTAACGAGGAGAAACTAGCTGAAGAAGTTGTTTCAGAGATTGAGTGTCCGTCAATGGTGGTTCTTGACAAGTGGTTCCCAACGGCAATGGAGCCTGAGTGTCCGGCAATTATGGAGGTTGAGTGTCTGTCATTGGTGCAGGGTTTGAGTCAGGCGTGGGGCTCAAGAGTGTAGCCGTGTGTATTTTAAAATTTGAAATGGTGCAGGGTTGGAGTTAGTCGTGGGGTGTTTGTCTGTGTTTTAGGTGGGGGCTCAAGAGAGTGTGGTTTTTTTACTTTATTTTATCTTCTTGTTGTATTTTAAAATTTAAAATTGTGAGGCTAAGATGTTAGTTGTAAGAACGCGAGTAACAGTAGTAGGAGAGTGTGTATTTACTCTTCGAATCTCTCTCAATGCATTTTATCTCCTTGTACCTTTAAATTTCATACTTTTAATGGAATTTTTCTTTGCCGATAAAAAAAAAAAATGATACTAACCTTGAGAAAGAAATTCTGTAATCGTTCTCCACCTCCGATTAAGGACTAATCTCCAACAATTACGTAACAAACCAAAGCACACACAAACACCAAACTATGAAAATGAACACACCTATGGATAGAAACCCGTCGTCTTCGTCTTCTCCCACAGCACAGAAACCTGTCGTCGTCGTCTTCTCTCCACTGCAATGAAACCCTACCACAATGAAACCCTACCATAAACGATTGACATTGATTAACTGAATCAGAATCATCAACGTGAATAACGTTGACAAACAAAACAAAAACATGTATTTCCTTTTTTGTGTATATTATGTATCAACATAATATATAAGGGTATAATAGTCCAAAAAAATATAAAATTAAGAAAAAA
Source organism: Camellia lanceoleosa (assembly GCA_025200525.1). NCBI lineage: Eukaryota > Viridiplantae > Streptophyta > Magnoliopsida > Ericales > Theaceae > Camellia > Camellia lanceoleosa. The sequence continues at coordinate 83,137,277 of CM045760.1, read as the reverse complement.
AGACTTCATGGAATAAAAGTACAAACATATAAGACAAATTATATTATAAATTTCCTTCATAAACTTATTAAATTAAAATACCTCTAAATGAGATTTATCAATAACAAACTTTAAAATTATACATTTGGTATTAAGTGACACCAAAGCAATTCCATTCGTTTGAATAAACCAAAGTTGGTTTAACGAACCTCTGCCACATGGCTTGGATTAACGTGTCCGCATTCTTCTACGACTCGGTCCTCTCTATCAAGTTTGAACGTGACCTAGCAGTCACAAGCTTTCTGGGAAATGTCCACACCTACGCTGTATTTGATTGAGAAATTTAAATTTAAGAAAAAATTTAGAAAGAGAAAGAAAAAAAAAAAATAAAATTATGTAAAATATACATATATTTTATTTATATTTTACGTATCTTTTCCATTTTTCTTTCCAAATCCATCCTCAAATCCTCCAATCAAATACAACATTAACCTGTCCGCATTCTTATATATACTTAGCTCTCACTTCCACTTCTTCCTCAATAATCCATCTCTCTTGCTTCTTACTGTATCAAACCCTCCTCTCCTCTGCTCTCATTCTTCTTAACAGTTCTCTCCTCTCTTTAGAAAACCATCTCTATCTCTCTCTCTAGTTATATACATATAATCGAGAGATCTGCAATGGCAAACATGAGCTCAATCAAAGCTTTGGCTGTCTTCTTCATTGTCGCCCTCTTCTCCACTCATCAGATTCACAAGAAGACTTCGAATGGCTCCCAAGACCGCACTGGCGTGGACGCTGGATCAGCATTCTCATTGCCGATCTCTGCTGCCATCGTGTGCTTGTCGCTGGTTTTGTCTTTGGTCGCGCTCATCAAGCACTAGATCTCCGATTCATTGAGTCATGTGTACACACAAATAGATACAGTATACATACATATTTATATATATACAAGTTTTTTTTATGGATCGAGTGTGAGAGATTCTTTATTTAATTATAAATAAAATAAGAGAGTGATTTCAGTATACTTTGTTCGTTCCCCTATTTCTCTCATTCACGATTTATATACAATTAACTTATTGGTCCCATTATATATGTGCAGAGTTTTTGCGTTCTGTTTATGTATTTATAATTGTAACTTTTTTTTTTTTTTTTTGGTCATAGATTGAATGTTATTAGGTTAGTAAACTTAAGTTACAGCTTAAAGGGATTATCGTTCATCCATCAGCTCAAATCTCAGACCTTTCACTCACCACAACTTAAGGCGTAGTTTTTTTTTTTTTTTTTTTGATCGGCAAAATAAATCTTTATTGATGGAACCAGTCAAAGTTTGAGATAGTACATCAATAAAGAGGAGCTCTGAACTAAATTAAGCTCGAAGCTCCAGTTGATGAGAAACCAACAAGAAGAGAAAAGAAACCAGAACAAAACTACCAAAAGTAGGCACAACAAAGCAACAAAACGAAGACTAGCTACTAATCAAAGCAGAACAGTGCAGAACAACCATCTCACAGCATTAGACAGATCTACCATCACCAAATCTGTTGACAACACAAAACAAACAGCAGACAAACCACAGCAGACAAACACCAAATCTGGGACACTGCATTGGCAGATAAGGCCAGATCCGCTTAATCAGGGGAAAGCATAGCAGTCTGCAAATTGTTAGATTAACATCTACAGGAGAAAATCTTTCCACCCTTAGCAAAGTACCTAAGTACTTGTACACCTTTAATTCAACCCCTTAAAGGGAATTGAACCCATGACTTCATTAAGAATAACCTCTAAGGAAGGTATAGTAACCAGTTAAGATAGGCCTAATTAGTTTCTTAAAACGCATTTACATGCCACTCGACAACCAAAATCTCGGCATTTACAATTATAACTTACACGCCTTTGTTTACAGCATAACTAATGAACTTTTTCCGTTATATCAGAACTTTGGCTAATTGTTGACCAGCTAAGTATATAATTAAATAGTTTGAATTTGAATTTAAAGATAAAATAAAATGTCATAAATGTATCAACAATACCACAACATTTACGCTCACTTAATACATCGAAATACGTGTCTCTTATATACATACATATACCTATGAGTCCTCAGATGTATAAATGGGTGTGATTATTTCTGTTAAATATACCTGTTAAAATGTATCAAAGTAAAATTCAAACAGATGTTTAATTTTTATCCTCATAATTTCAATTTTGTCAGATTCAACTTTATAATTTCAATAACATTTTAATTTTAAATTCTTCTAGTCCAATGAAGCTGTTGAATGACTTGCTAATGCTAAACTATGGCAGATAGCCCATTAGCATGCAAAAATGGTTGGGCAAATTATAAACAATGCTAGTGTTGTATTCTTGGAAAACGTAGACCTAAGATTGTCCCATCGAGAGACATTGGGTGTGTTTGATTTAGTTTTGAGAGATAAATTTTTAAAAAAAGTTTTGGAAAAAGAATTTAGAATTTTTTTTGATTTGTTTAGGTGTATATTTTGGAAATAATTTTAGACTGTGGGAGTTAGAGATGATTTGATATTTTGTTGCAGTTGAGTAGATGTGTGTGAGAGAAAAAGTGATTGAGAAGGAAAGAGCAGAGATAAAAAGTAATTGATTGATGTGTAAAAAAAAAAAAGTAATTTTGAAATTTTTTTTTTTTCAAAATCACTAAACTAAACAAAATTTTAGAAATTTTTTTTCTAAAATTTATTTCTTAAAAACAAACCAAATCAGGCTTAACAACTATGAGGGCTTCGGGTAAGGCATCAACGGGGGCAGCTCAGAGAAGGCATTGGGGCTGCAATTTTTTTTTTGGGGTGGGGGGGGGGGGTTGTGTGTGTTTGGTTAATCAGGGATAGCAGCTCTTTGCTTACCTAGCTGTCACTTTGATTACCAAATTATCAATTCATTTCACTTTGATCTAAAGTTTAACCATTGCTATACTTTTCGGTGCCCCTGCAAGTCTAGTTGGGTACCCCGGAACTCAAATACCCCATACCCTCCTTTTTTTTTTTTTTTTAGTCCAAATAATTCCAATGATACTCCTACCCTCACCTATGCCCAGGGGCGAAGCCAGGGTTCGATCATTAAGAGAGCCAAAATAATGACATCGACATAAGTCTCACTAGGCATATGAGTTTAGTTAGATCTATTTTATCTATAATAAATTTTGAATCAAATAAAGATAAATTAATATAAGATTTATTAAGGCTGTTATGTCTATGTGTATTTACACAATAAATGTTTGTGTATATGTGAGGCTTGTGATAAAACCATAAGTCTCACTAGGCATATAAGTTTAGTTAGATCTATTTTATCTATAATAAATTTTGAATCAAATAAAGATAAATTAATATAAGATTTATTAAGGCTGTTATATACCGCTTAAATGTTTTATCAAAAATTTTTACTTTCACGTAGCTTCTCATGTAGCATGATGGGTTTTATCACAAGCCTCACATATACACAAACATTTATTGTGTAAATACACATAGAAAATAAAATAAAAAATTAAAATAAATGTGGTAATAAATAGCATATGGCTTGAAATTTAAAGAAGTAATAACAATGTAAATCAATGATGAATGAATGAAAGAAATATGAATGCAAATTATAGCAATATCAAGATGTGTTGTTGAGTAAAAAGGGAAAGACTGAAAAGGGATAGAGGTAAAGAAAAAAGAAAAGAAATATATTATGAACCATGGAAATTTATCTTGAATTTTATCCCAAAATTGTATGTGTGATGTAAATTTAAAATTAGTGAGATGTGAGTCACACTTATAATGAATATAAACCATTGAGTTTTTCCTAAAAAAAATTTTGAGTATTTTTTTTTTCCCGAGTTTGTAACATTGATAAACTAATTAAAATGCAAGAAACGAATTGTATTATAAAAAACGTTTAAATCTGCTTCAAAAGTACATGAAAAATAGGTTGTTTAATAAACTTCTTTGAGAGTACAAGGTACCTACGAAATACAAAACAAAAAGTAAGATAAAATGGAATGTTAAGATATTTTGGGCTTCACTTAGAGACAAGGAATAGATGACCAAAATAAATTGGGAGGAGCCATTTACTGTAGTGCCATGAAAATATATAGAAGATGCCTAGTATATGCATTGTATTCTCAAAAGTTTGCAGGAGCAGGACCCCCCTCCCTCCACCCTTGTTTATCCCAACTCCTTCATGACCTCCCAAGACCCTTTAGTCTCATTGTCATCCATCAGTCCCTCCCTGTTGAGCAATACTAGGTATTATGAAAAAATTTTCATGAAAATGATCATGAAAGATTTATGACTCTTGGATTACACTTAAAATAAAGCATCACACACTAATCAAGGTAATCCAAGGGTCATAATTCTTTCATGATCATTTTCATGAAAGTTTTTTCATGATCCTTAGCTTTTCTCCTCCCTGTTACATTTTTTTTTTTCCTCCTCTTGTTTTTTCTTCTTCCTCTCAAAACCCTAGATCAAGGGCTTTTAGGAAAGGGGGAGGGGGAAGGGGGAATCACAGTGAGAAAGAAAGTTGGTTTGGGGGGTTCACGATGAAATGGGGGACAACAATGGAGGGGACAGGATTAGGGTTTCAAGGTTGGAAAAGGCCACGTTGTGGCAACAAAAAAGAAGAAGAAGAATGCAATGAAACGAGAAGAGGTGGATGGATGAAGAAGAAGAATACGGTGACGTCAATGAGAAGATGCAAATAGATGATAAAGAAGAAGAAAAAAGAGGATGTGGTGGCAGTGACAGGAAGAGAGCGGTGACGAATGCTTAATTGAAGTAGAAAGTGAGTGGAAACGTGGAGTGGAGAACGACCGACTGGAGCAAGAAGGGGTTGTCAAAGCCAGGTTAGGATTTCAGCTTTTTGGTAATTTAATATAAGGGTATAATACACTAAATTTCTTTTGAAAACCTAAGGAAATCAAGGAAATTACAATTTCACCCCTAAAGCATGAATCTTTTCCTACTTTGGCCCTTAAAGAATTTTTTTTTTTCACTTTGCTCTAACTCCCCAAAAAAGTTGTTTTACTTGAAAGAAATATAGTTTATCCCAATTACAACTTGTCATATTATCTACCAAAATGTGATCTAGCAACACTTTAACCTTCTCTCCCTTTACTTTCATCTCATATTTTTTCATTAGTTTAATTGTTTTGTATATTAATTAATAAAATATTATTCGAACAAAATCATGGATTTGAGTTTAGATTTGGTTTTAAGGACCAAAAGTGAGAAGACTTAAGTTTTTTCGGGACCTAAGTAAAAAAAATTAATTGCGATAGAAGGTGGCAGTTCCACTAAAGTAGGAAATGACCTAAGATCCAATATGAGAAAAGACCCACACTATAAGTAGTAAAGTATAATTTACACTATGTATTATTTTATTGGACAAATTACACTGGTGGTCCCTATATTTATCCCTTGTGTCATTTTAGTCCCTATATGTTCAATTGGCTTAATTTTGGTCATTTGTTTCAATTTGATCCAATTAATAATATCGTTAGTATTTTTTTAAGGAAAATTATCCCTAAATCAGTTAAGATTAACTAAGTTGAGTAAATTTATAAATTTTCCCTTAAAAATATGGCACGTGACACTTATTTGCATGTTTTTCATTAAAGAAATGGTAAGAGTTGTAATTAATGAGACCAAATTGAGACAAAATCAATAAATTGTGGTCAACATCGAGCCAATTGAAAACACAGGAACTAAAATAACCCACGGAGTAAAATATAAGGACTATTGTCGTAATTTACCCTATTTTATTTGAATAGAAATATAAAGAAATATAGTTATTTACTAATAAATTTTTTCTAGGGCACTTGAGTCAAAATTCTAATTTTGAATTTTCAATAGTCAAAGATCCATATACAAAATTACTTTTTCCATAAGGATATACTTTTGCACAATGACCAAACTACCCTGTATATTTATATATATACTGTTTCCATATCAAACCCTCTCAAACCAGCGCTTCGCTCTCTTTCTCTTCAAAGTCTCTTTCTCTCTCCCTCCCCACAACTTCTCTCATCTTCCTCACCGTCGCTCTACCACCGCCACTCCACTACTCCACCACATCCGTTACCATATTCGACCTCCGATCTGAGTTCAACTACCACAACTCTGTCTCTCTCTTTCTCTCTGTCTGTCTCTCTCTCTATCTGTCTTTTTCTCCTCAAATCTCACTCTCCTTCGATTTAGATCAAAGATGTCGACTAGGGCATAGATCGTCCTTCGTCAAACTTCTCTCTTAATTGGAGCATCTTCTCTTCTTTTTCGTCAAATTTCATCTCAATCGTTCGCTTTCTCAGATCTAAATCGGCAAATTTGAGATCGGAGAGAAAAAAGGCAAATGATCTAAGATTTAACCTTTCCCCCTATTCTTCACCCTCTCGAATCTCACCTCTCTCTTTAACCGCCATTTCCAATCTTTAATGGAATACTCTAAGTCTTAAGTCTCAATCTCTGAGCTCTTTTCACGAATAAGAAAGTCGTATGATTCAGTAGGTACAAACTCATATCTCCGGCGAAAAGTGGCGTCACGAAATCAACTCTATAAAGTAAGCACGAAGTCAGCTCGCTCGGCTTGAACAGCGGTGGTGCATAATTAGGGCAGCAGCAGAGAAGTGTAACGAGGGGAAGAAGATGACGGAGGTAGTGGTGCGGAGGAAGAGAGAGATATCTGTTTGATTACACAATCTGTTGATTATAAATGTTTAGGTTTTGTTTGGGGTTAGTGGATGGTTTAACTTTTTATTGCATAAATTGATCTCTTTTAGCACTGAAATGGTTGAGAAACACAAACACTACTTGATTCTTCTTCTGAATAGTGGACTTTCAACAGAAAAAATGACAGATCTATTGAATAGTTGATTTTTAATAGATAAAATAAAAGACGACCAGATCCTTGTGTATGAAATTTGATCAGATATTTGAATAGATAAGGGAAAAAAATTAAAGAGATACTCAAAAAATTTGAATAGATAATAAATTTGGATAGATAGAATTTCATTTTGACAAATATTTAGGCATTTTTTGGTATCCCTTATATTAGCAATTTTTTTTTTTATCTTTTTATCTTTTTTGTATCACATCATCTGTATATTTTTTTGCACAAATTTTCGTAAAAAGTCAAAAAGTATACTTATTTAGATCGTCACAAACACCCTCTCAAACAGATAAGGGAAATTTGAATTGAAAGGATCAAAAAAATAAATAGATAGGGAAAAAAATTGAACAGATAAGAAAAAATTGAACAAATAAGAAATTTTATTGAACAGATAGGAATTTTTTAAAAATAGATTGGCAATGAAAGAACATATAAAAAAAAGTTAACATGGGTAAAATTGAAAATAAAATTTCCTTTAATACCAATAAAAAGACTCATCACCAAACTATTTTACAAATGGTAAACCTCTCACCAATAAAAAATATTTACTGGATCTAGGGTCGGCCCTAGCCTAAGGCCCCAAAATTTTGGCCCAAAAATAAGGCTCCCAAATTTAGTAAAATGTTATAGGCTCAATATATATATATATATATTTTAGGATCAATTTGAAGGCCGCAAAATATTTTATTGGGTCCATGTATGGTTTAGCCTATTTATTTATAAGTATAGTTTGGCCCATATTTATTAAAATGAAAGAAAAAATTATTATGTAGTCCTATGTAGGGGATCTATTTCCCTTCTAATCCCAATATATTTTTAATAGACTAATAGGTCCACAGTTTTTTAAGTTTTATACCCGGAGATCCCATTTTTTATTTTCTTTTTTTTTAAATGACTGTATTACCCTTTGTTTTGAGATCTATATATACGTGAAAAATCAAATATTTGTCTCTGCGATCTCGATTTCTCTTCGTTATGGCGATCTCTTTGTGCTGTGTGGTCAATCTTATTATGCTGTGAGGTGGATCTGGTTGTGCGATCTGAATCTCTGTGTATGAGTGATCTCTGCGTACATTCTATGTGTGTGTGTGTGTGTGTGTGTGTGTGTCTCACTCTGTCTGTATTTGTCAATACATATATGTATGTATATATAGACAAGCAAATTTAAGTGATATCTGGTTTGTGTTTGGCAATGTTGTTATAGTTATTTGTTTTGTGATAAATTTTGTTTGTTTGATACTTATTTTGTGATTTTTGTATGTGATATAGTGTAATGATTTTGATTTTGTTGATTTTGTTTGTTGTATAGTGTAATGTGTTTTGAAGTTGTAGTTTGGAATTGTGAATTTTGATGTTTTGATACTGATATGTTGTAACTGTATAATTTTGCAGTGTTGGTACTGATATGTTGTAACTATATAATTTTGTAGTTTGGAATCTGTGAACAATTGTTTGTTGGTTTGTGATTTTGTAGTATGGAGGGGTGTTTCATGTTAATGTGCAAATACAGTAATTATTGTGCTGCTATTAAGATTAGTGAGAGATGTAGTTATCATGAAGTTGTTGAGAAAATATCTGCGAAGTTCAAGGAGTTGAGTGTTGGTAACTTTTGTTTGTTTTTCTCTATTCCTGGATATTCTAATTGTATTGTTGAATGTGATGATGATTTGGGGAATATGCTGTTAATGGTAGGTTGTAGTGGTTCTCATGTTGTTGATGTTGTTGTGGGTGATAAGAGAATTGTGGAGGTTGATGATAATTTTTCTAGGATTGATTCTGTAATTTGTGGGAGTTCTTTGGTTAACAATTGTGATGATTTTGGTGGTTTGTTACCTAGTTTTTATCCAAAACCAGAGAGAGTTTTGTTGTCTGCTAGTTAGAAGGGGATTATACATAGTGTTGGTCAAGAATTTGAAGGTGGAGTGCTGGCGTTCCGCATTGCATTGGCTAAGTATGCAGTTGAGTGTGGTTTTGCAGTAAATTATTTGAAGAACGATGCAACAAGAGTAACTGCTGAATGTATGATGAAGTCGTTTACATGTTGTAAATGGTTTGTGCATGGAAGGGTGTTGATAAATTCCAGTATTTTTTTTATTATGAAGTTGGATAATGTGCATACTTGTGGAGTTGTTGCTCGTAGATCTTGTAGCAAAATGGTTGGATCTAGACTTGTGTCTGATATTGTGCATAATGATATTAGTGATAATTCGTTGACTCATCCTATTGAAGTTAAAAAAAAGTTGAAAAAGCAATATGGTATAGATGTTTCTTATTGGGTTGCATGGTTAGGAGTTGATAAGGCAAGAGGTGGGTTGTTTGGTGATTTTGTAACTTCTTTTGACCAACTTCGATGGTACCTTGAGATAGGTATGAGAACGAATCTGGGAAGTATGTTTGAATTAGATGTGGATGAAAGTAGTGGGTGTTTTCGGAGGTTGTTTGTGGCATTTCATAGATGTTTGTATGGCTTTCAATTTTGTCGTCCGTTATTGTTTGTTGATGGTACATTCTTGAATGGGCGTTACAAGGGGCACTTGCTTGTAGCAACATCAAAGGATGGTAATCAAGGTTTATATTTATTTGCAGTTAGTATAGTTTTGGTTTGTCAGTGTGTTATTGTATTGTGAGTCTGCTAACTTTTGCAATTTCATATTATTTTGTTTGCAGGTCTGTTTCCTTTGGCTTTTGCGATTGTTGACGCTGAAAATCAAAATAATTGGATGTGGTTCTTAAGTCAGTTGTTAAAGGCTGTTGGTTCAGGCTGGAGATTGACCTTTGTGTCTGACCATCAACATGGATTGCTAGATGCTCTTTCAGTGGTTTTTCCCAATGCACATCATGCATATTGCTTGAATCATTTGAAGAGAAATTTGATTGACAAATTGGTGGGACTTCGTACTAACTATAAGCTAACTTTGATGAAAATATTATATAAATGTGCTTATGCGCCAACTGTTGCTTCTTTTCAACATTATATGGAGAAATTGAGGCGTATTGCTGGGAATGATAGAGTTAATAGTATGTTTGATGGTTTGCAAAATGATAAGTGGACCAATGCATTTTTTAAAAGGAAACAATATGGTGAGATGTCATCTAATGCTGCCGAGTCTTACTATAATTGGATTGGTGGGGCCCATGAGTTGCCTATTACTTGTATGGTTGATATAATTAGGGTTCAAATCATGACTCAATTATTTAATAGAAGAGCTTAATCTAAAAGATGGACTACGAATTGTGTCCAGTTATGGAAAAGAAGTTGGTGGATTCTTTGAAGCTAGCTATGTCTTGGGATGTGATTGTTGCTAGTGATACTGTGCTTGAGATTCATTCTTCTATTTCTTTTTATGTTGATATTGGTAGACAGACTTGTTCTTGCCATGAATGGCAATTGAATGGTTTTCCTTGTTGTTATACTGTGCATGCTTTGCGTAGTAGTGGTGGAGATGTGTATGATTTCATTGATCATTTTTTCATGTAGATTGTTTTAGAGAGTCATACAAGGAATCTGTTTATCCAGTGCCTTCAACTAAGAGATTTGACTTTGATGGTACCAGTAGTTCGATTATCAAATCTCCTATAACGAAGAAGCAGCCAGGGCGGAATAAGAAGAAGAGGATACTTTCTAGGGTTGAGAATGTGAAGCAAATCAAGTGTGTGAGGTGTTTGAAATATGAGAATCACAATAAGAAGACGTGCAAGGCTGCTATTTGAGACCATAGTCTATTCTTTTGTATTTGTATTTGAATTTGAGGAATTATGATAACAAAAAATGTGATACTTGGTATTATGGAAGTAATGAATAAAGTTGGTTGCATTGTTTTTTTCTTTTTTGATGTGTTCTTTAGTTATTGAAGTTGTTTTGTAACAGTTTTGTTTTGTTTTTGTTTTTTTTTTGTTTTGTTTTGTTTTGTTTTGTTTTGTTTTTTTGTGTGGATTTGATTGGTTTTATTTTTATGGAATGTTGAGAAGGTTGTTGAAATTTTTTTATTGAAACTGTATAATATTAAAATGCAGTTTTACGACATGATATATTTATTTCATATTTCGTAGTGACAAAACTGTAAAATTTTATAGTTTTATTTTCAAGTTTGAAATGCATTTATTTGTTAAGTCATGAAATTGGATGCATAATTGTATAGCATAATTTTTGTTTGAGTAATGAAACTGCATAATTTTGCAGTTTTAAGAATTATGAAAAACAACCTGATGAAATTGCATAATTTTGTAGTTTTAAGAATTATTAGAAACAACTTGATGAAACTGCATATTTTTGTAGTTTGAAGAATTATTAGAAACAACCTTTGCTGTATGAAAATATATGCAACTAGAAATGTGACGACAATTAAAAGCAGAAGAACACAAACAAGTATAATAATCACAAGAAAAAGAACAACAATAATAATAACAAGAAGAAGAGTAACAACAACATCAATGACAACAATCATTTTCACCATAATAACCACAAGAAGATCAATTTCCAAAAGCATATAAAGTACTTGTCACATGTCACATGTTAAAAAAAAAAAAAAAAAATTAAGCACAAAAATATGTTCACTTGAATATTTGTATTGTAAAGAAGTTTGTTCATTGTTTTTATGGTTTGGTATGTTTTGTCAACATTTGGTAGTACTCGAGTTTCAAAGATCGGTTCTTATCATCGAGAAATTGACTGATGATTTTTGCTCGAAATTTGACCCACTCAATTGGTTGAAGTGATTTTTGCACAGGTTGTCAGTTGATATATTGGTTGATAACATTGCAGATGACGATTGCACAGTCATTCTTGCAAAGTTTTAGATAAAGTTAATTAGTTAGGTAAAACTGCAAAATTTAGCATATTGGAACATTAGTTTATTGAGTTTGTATTTTACGAGTGTGGGGTTTGTTGTGGCATTCCTCAATTGATGTAATTACTGTCTCGCACTCTTGAGATGATAATATGTTTCCTTGATTGCTGAATAATTCCATCTCAGTTGATGTTGTTGCTACAAAATAGTTAGTGGGTGTTTTTGGTAGTTATAGTGATGTGTTGAGATGTTTTGAAAGGAATGAAACTAAGTAAGAAATTTTATTTAACTTACAATTTTCTTTGCAATTTCAAAGTGTTTGTTGTGGCAATCTTTTGCTAGCCTCAAAGAGTCATAGTGCCTCCATATCCTATCAGCATTGTCAAAGACCATAATTGTCCAATGGTTGTTGTGGTTGATTGGGAAATGGATATATCTGTTTTTCATTGTTTTTGGAAAATGGCTGTCCATCATTTTTTCTCTTAGTGCTTGATCTTGGTTTTGTAATGGAGTCTGTAATTTATATATATGTTTGAAATATGTTATAAAACTATGTAGTAAGATATGTTAAGAAAGTAGAAAATTTTGTAGTTTGAATAATATCAAAAGGTATGTTAAGCTTTGCTTGCATTGATGAGTGTTGAGAAAACGTAAGATCTTCTAGCGTATGGATTTCTTGCAAAAGCTAGATCATGTTTATCAAATTCTTCAATTGATGGTTGGAGTGCCAATTTCATTTCTGAGAAGGCATCAATGACCTGAAACATGTAATATATGAGAATGTGTTAGGTTTGTGGAATAGGTTATTGAATATGAACAGAAACTATAAAATTGTGCAGTTGGAGATCTACATTCCCATATAAGGCTTCCCTGTTGGTCAATCTGCATATATCTGAAAAGTATATGCAATTTTCATCTTTGCTGCCAGACCAGACACAAGCATTTGATTGTGTGTTGTTGATGAGTTGAATTTGGTTTTGGTCTTTTTTGGATAGGCTATGCCAAACCTTGTTTGTTTTGCGGCATGAAATGGCGAGTGCCTTGTTGTGGATTGATTCTTTCTTGAAATCATCATCACTTTCCAATACTTGAACTTGTGTCTTCTCTTGATTAGCATCCTCTTTTGGGTTGGTTTCAGCAGCACCTTTGTGGCAGCTGGATAATTGGAATAATCAGAAGCGTACTCTAGAAGACAGATGTTACACAGCTCTACCCTGCACGATAAGGATGCTGAATATAATAGATAGGCCGAATAGATACTGAACTATGGAGCCGAGTAAATAAGAGGACAATGAGTGACAAGTGGGCCTTGCCATGAGGCCCAGGAAATAGGTATAAATAAAGGAACAACAGACTAAGAAAGGCATGTGAGAATTATTGTGCTTAACTTAGAATACAAGCATTCTTGAGTGTAGAGATTGACTTGTCCGTCGGAGTGCTAATTCTGGCACCCCCGACCGGAGTGTTTATTCATTTTCAAGTGACTATCAGCGGATCTCGAGCGCTTCCCAAGATCAGAAGAGTATTTCCAAATCATTTCTCCATAACCTTCTTTCTCTTGGCCAATATCTTCTTGCATCTTTTCTTTTTGCTGTTGTTTTGCTTTATGAGCACCCTTTTTTTGCTCGGGTTCTGTAATAGGTTCTTTCTCTGTTTCGATTTCTTCTTTTTTCTTTTCATTCTTCTTCTCTTTTTCTTCATCGGTACCCTCTGTTGGTTTGGGTACATCAGTAGCAGTTTCTATCTTGTTCCTTGTATCTTCTTTGGCTTTTGTCATTGGTTGGTATTCAAAATCTGGGTTATGTGCTTGTTTTCTTGACTTTTGTTTGATTCTCTTGACCATTGATCTTTGTTAGGGACTGCTAGTTTTTTTGGCAGACATTTTCTTCAATTAATATTCTTTTCTATGCAATTCAGCCATGAATTTTTGTTCCATTTTTTGTATTTGTGCTCTCATGGCTGTTATAAGTTTGTCCTTGTCGTCCTCTTTGGTTGATGTTTGTGCTTGGTCATGACCTATAAAAATGTTGGATTGTATTTTGGTTAGTTTAATTAAATTTTGCAGTTTGCTTCAGTATTAGACAAGAGTTTACCTTGTGCATGAAATGTGTCAGATTTCTCTTGGAGTTTTTCTTGTTGTTCTGTCCTTTGTTCTTCTTATTGTTTTGCTTGTTCTTTTTTTTCATGTTGTTGTTGTTGGTCTGTCAGTTCTTGTTCATTGACTTCTTGTTGTTGGTTTGTTTGTTGTTCTTCTTGTTCTTGTTGTTGGCCTTCTTCTTCATCAGTGTCTTCTTGTTGATCACTTTCTTCTTCTTCTTGTTCTTCTTCTTCATTATTGTCTTGTTGTTCATCAGCTTCTTCTTCTTGTTCTTCTTCTTCTTCTTCTTCAGTCACTTTTTTTATTTATTTATTTATTTATTTTTATCATCACTCTCTTTTTCTTGTTCATCACTTTCTGGTTCTTCTTGTGGTTCTTGCTTTTTTTTTTTTTGTTCTTCTTGTTCTGATTCTGATTCCGATTGGTGTTCCTCTTCGAGAAAGTCATCCTCATCACTGTTTAGAAGTCCCTTTTTTTTCTTTTTTTTTTGTTTGTTTTTTTCGCTTATTGTCCTTTTTGTGGTCATGTTTCTTTGCTGAAGAGTCTGTTGATGTGCTTTGATTGATATGCAATAACTTTATTTCTTATTTAGTTGGGGTTAAAGCATTTTGGTCAACCTGCATTGGAACAATGTGGCATATATCAGTAATACTGTAAAATTGGTCAGTTTCATAACATGAGTTGTACTGTGAGTAATGTGAGTTAAGTGTTGACATATGTTGTTTGAAACTGAAAACTTTTACAGTTTCATAACATGAGTGATGTTAAATATATTTGTGCGTTTAAACTGTAAAATTTTGCAGTTTCATAACATGAGTGATGTTAAATAGGTGTGTGCTTTGAAATTGCAAAATTTTACAGTTTCATAATATGATTTGTACTGTGAGTAATGTAAGTTAAGTGTTGAATATATGTTGTTTGAAACTGAAGAATTTTACAGTTTCATAACATAATTTTTACTATAATGACTGTGAAAGGAGTGTTGAATAGATTTGTGCTATATGAGAGTATAGAAGAGTTTGAATACCTTTTCAAAGTCAGCAAAGCTGATGTGTTTCCACTTGGAGTACATTTTGCCAAGTTTCTACTTCATAAACTTTGAGCAGCCTTCTTTGTTGGATGGTCGAAGGAGTTTACTGTGCTCACAGTACTAGTACTGTAAAAAAAAAAAAATTTGAATTATGTTAGATAGTTCGAAATAGGTGGATGTTTGATATTTTTGTGTGAAGTAGTTGAGTAGTGTGTTTACCAAGAGTAACATGACGTATCTAGTGACATGCCTTGGGTTGTTGTTTGCATTTGCCATTGAATTCATCAATGTGTCTTTTATTGCCTCAACCCAATTGTACTTCTTGATGTTGTTGTGATTGTCAACATAGTTGAATAAACTCCAACTGAGTGTATAGCTTGTTGTAGGCATGAGGAATTTCAAGCACAAGTAAAGGGTGATGACCCTTGCAAGATCTTGACGATCATTGGTTGATTTTCCTTTTTTAGTTTGTTGAAACATTTTGGTTAATGATTTGCCATCCAATCTCTTTACTGTTTTACATCTTCATTTGTAAAATGCAAGCTCAAAATCCTTTGGTCTTGCATAGGATTTGGTGGTGATCCTGTCTTTTCTACAATCGATATCAAAAATGAGCCTCATATCACTGTTTCTGAGTTTCATTTCCTTTTTGCCAAGTATAAATTGTAATAACCCTGACCCTGATTAACATTAATTGGGACTTAATTATGCCTAATAGTAGTTAAAAGGAAATCTGAAATCAATTTGCATGTGTATTGCATGATTTACGTGTTTTTATTTGTTCAGGGTCGAAATATCTGTTCACGTTTTAAAACTATAAATTGCGAATTGGAAGCCTTATCGGCACTCAATCCCGAAATTGATTAGTGTTTAGGGCTTATTAGATTTTATGTGAATTTATGGTAGGTTCAATTAAAATTTGATTTGGAATGATTAAACTAGATTACATTAAGCTAATTGTCAAGGGTTGGACTTATTTACATTGGTGCCACTTAGTGGCCCACTTAGCCAACACAATTAGGAGCCTTATTACATTGAACACAAACATTTTCATCAGATCATTTCTTGCCTTAGCCGACCAAGGGAGAGAGTGGAGGAGAGAATTGATTTCATCTAGGCATTTAGCTTGGAGACTAGAGGGAATTGGAAGATAGTTGTAAATTGGAGCCTTCTACACCTTAAATTCAAGACTTAGGTAAGGATTCAACCTCTCATTGTTGTATTTAAGATTACTCTTGCATGGTTCATGATTAATTGGTGACTAGAGCTAGAAATTGGTTCATAAATGGTGGCTTGGATAGAGATTCATGCATGCATGTTTACAATCTTGCCATTTGAGTTTGTTTTCATCAAAACTCCACATACATGTCCATATTTCTGCTAAAGTCCATGAATTCATCCAAATTCTAAGTTTAATTTTGCTTTGGAGCGTGTTTTAGAGCTTTGAAATCAATTTGGACTTTAAACTTTGTTCTTGGTGATTTATTGAATTTGTGTTCAAATTGACCCACCCTTGGGCAATGGTTTTACAAATTGAGCTTTGAAACTTGATATACTATGAGTTTAAAGTGTTTTTCCAGAAATTGGGCCCAAGAGGTCGAGTTTTGAGCTGTAGAATGCTTGGTTTGAGCTTGGGAGGCAAATCTGGAAATTCCAGAATTTGGCTTCTTCGCTCGAGCGAAGGATTCTACGCTCGAGCGACCACCGTTTACTCTGAGCTTCGCTCGAGCGAAAGAATGGTGGGTCGAGCGTAAATTTCAAGCTCTCAGAATCGTGGTGCATGCAGACGCACGCTCGAGCGAGAGAACCTACGCTCGAGCGAGGACTGTGTCTTACGCTCGAGGGAGCGTCGAGCGAGCATCGCGCGGAAAAAATAGCAACCAGTACTTCTTCATTTTTGCAGACCGCTCGAGCGGAGAAGGCTTCGCTCGAGTGAACCCTTGTTTTGGCAGGCTCGCTCGAGCGAAGGAAGTCTCGCTCGAGCGAGACCCCTGTTTTCAGCAACTTTTGAAAAATGTTTCCTAAG
Source organism: Camellia lanceoleosa (assembly GCA_025200525.1). Taxonomy (NCBI): domain Eukaryota; kingdom Viridiplantae; phylum Streptophyta; class Magnoliopsida; order Ericales; family Theaceae; genus Camellia; species Camellia lanceoleosa. The sequence continues at coordinate 83,120,457 of CM045760.1, read as the reverse complement.
GCATTTTTGCATCCTCATTCCATCCTAGGCATTCCTAGGCCATGTTTGGGGCTCCATAATAAGGGTAAGGGGTTAGGTACACACTTAGGATCATTGATGTGAGTTTTGTACAATTGGATTGCGTGTTTCAAGTGTGTATCCGTGATATGTTATGTAGGTCGTGTGCCGCATTCGGTTTGACCGTTTGGCTCCGTCTATCTGTTTCAATGCCCACTGTGAGTAATAACATTGTAAAGATATGTTCAACTGTACTTATTTTCTGTGTGATAAAATGAGATCTGTTTTCTGAAATGATATATACGTACAATGAATGATTGTCCGATTTCTGACATGTATTCGTGACATCCTTAGTATCATGTGTTATCTACAGCCGTGACCTGGTATCGGAGGTTCCTCGTGGAACTTTACGCTTTATGCGTCCTGTTATGTTACGCTTTATGCATCCTGTTTGTGCACTGATGCCCGTACCGGAGGCCTGCCATGGGGGCTTAGTTGTCTTGTTACCCGGATCCAGAGGTTCCTTCGCGGGAACTATGGAGGTTATTCATAACCTTACGCATTGCGCGTCCTGTTTAGTTATGCTAATGAATGTATCACGTAAATGTAACTATGACTTAAGATTTCTGTCTATATAAATGATCTGATCAAGTATGAATTTGAAAAAGCTGAATTATGATTTCGATCTGATCAACCATGATTTTGATACAATATGAATTGATTTCTGAAATCTGTATGGACTCATTCATTGAAACCCCTTTACTCTATTTATTATTCACTGGGCTTTCGCTCACAGTTTACTATATACATATGTAGGTGAGCCGGCACATGACCAGGGCCAGAGTTGAGGGCCTTATGTTCTTTTTTGTTAGCCAACTGCTGTGCCTCCCGAGGAGGTTCCGATCGAAGCCTTGCCATGGCTGTTTTGTTTCATGCTAGCCAATGTTCACGTTTGTAATGTCGGATCTTGGGAATACAAGTTGTAAATACTTTGTACATATTTGGTGTATCTGTCTAGCATGCTTATGTATATAAATAAGTTTTAAGCTCTCTATCCCGTGTACGTCCTCACAGCTTATTGGACCTTGTTATTTTGTATATTTGCTGCCGCGGCCCCTTACTATTTGTTGATCTGTTCAGAGGCCGTAGGTAATCCTCGGGTTACTGGCCGGTTACGGTGCCAAACCTATAGGGGCGGGTTTGGGTTGTGAAAGAGTGGTATCAGAGCACGAGTTATACCGCACACACAGCTCCTTATGAGCTTAGGATGTCCTAGTAAGAGTTAGGGGCATTCCATCTGCATGTGTGAGTGTGTGGTAATACAACTGATTATTAAAATTGAAAGTACATTTAAATAAAATGAATTGAAGGAAATGAATAAGATTATGCCTATGCTTAATATCCTTTGATGTCTGTATAGTAAGATGGAGAATTTAAGGGGAAGTGGTGAAAGCGAATCTTCAGAGGCTCGCATGGGCCGAATGGAACAGATGTTAGCAGCATTGACTGAGACCTTAACACAACAGCAAAGATAGCAACCTTTACCCCCTCCGCCTCCACCGGTACAAGTTGAGGCAGATAACAATGATATCATTAATATGACACAGAAATTCCTGAAAATGAAGCCGCCAATGTTCTATGGTAGAATTGAACCTTTGAAAGCCGAGACGTGGTTGCTTGAAATGGAGAAATTATACGAAGTGTTCCCTTGTTCTGAAACTCAGAAAGTTCTGTTAGCTACTTACACTTTGAAAGACGAAGCCCGCAGGTGGTGGTTGTTAATCCGAAACAATAATGGGAATATGACATGGGTACAGTTTAATGCCATTTTCTATGATAAGTATTTTCCCCAATGTTTTAGGGATCGAAAAGTGTCTGAATTCCAGGAACTCAAACAGGGAAGAATGGCAGTGATAGAACACGAAGCCAAGTTTACTGAGTTAGCCCGATTTGCTCCACATATGGTGGACACAGACTACAAGAAAGCCCGAAAGTTTGAAGGGGGATTGAATCTTGATGTGTTTGATCGAGTGGGCATCCTCAAATTGCCTACTTATGTGGAAGTTCTAGACAGAGCCTTAATAGCAAAGGCTACCCTAGCTGCCATGAGACAAATCAAAGCTCTGGCATTTGCAGCAAATGAGTGGAGAGGAAAAAGATCCGGATTTGGTTTTAGGAAAGGCCGGTCCTTCAGTAATAAGAAGCAAAACACAGGGACTTGGAGCAACTCGAGTCAAAGTAGTGGGTCTCCTCCAGCTTGTTCTGACTGTGGTAATAGGCACAGGGGTGCGTGCTGCCGAACGTATGGAGCTTGTTTCCGATGTGGCCAACCGGGTCATATGATGAGGGATTGTCCGCTTAGATCTGAGACTACTAGCCGTCCTGCAGCAACTTCAGCGGGATCCGCTTCAGTTGCCAAGACCAATGTCAAAGCCAATGCAGGAAAAGAACCTTTGAAACAAGGCCGAGTGTTTGCCTTAGTGCTCGGGGACGTACCGAACACCTACACTGTGGTGTCAGGTACACTTTCTGTATGTTCTCAAAATGCATGTGTATTGATAGATTCTGGTTCTACACATTCTTTTGTGTCCCATGCTTTTTCCCAAAAATTGACTAGGCCATTAGAACTTATGACATATGTGCTATCTGTATCTACGCCGTCTGGGGACTCTATGATGTGTACTTATGTATATCCAACATGTGATGTTAGGGTTGGTGATGTGATATTGTATGTGGACTTATTACCTTTGGATATTCGTCATTTTGATTGTATTTTGGAGATGGATTGGTTGACTAAATACTGTGCTACCATTGATTGTGCAAACAAAACTGTTGTATTTAGGCCGCCGGGTATGCCTGAATTTACCTTTAGAGGGAATGGGGTAGTTCCTTCCCCATACTTAATTTCGGCTATGAAAGCTGTAAAATTGCTTAGGAAGGGATGTAGGGGTTATCTGTGTTGCATATTGACCCCGCCATCTGCCAGTACTACTATAGAAACAATCCCTATTGTTTGTGACTTTCCTGACGTGTTCCCAACTGAATTACTGGGGGACTTAGTTGACAGAGAAATTGAGTTTACTGTTGAGGTGTTTCCGGGGACACAACCTATTTCCAAGACTCCCTATAGAATGTCTATCTCTGAATTGAAAGAATGGAAAACCCAACTTCAGGAACTGTTAGACAAGAACTTTATCCGTCCGAGTACTTCACCTTGGGGTGCTCCCGTCTTGTTTTTGAAAAAGAAGGATAGGTCTTTGAGATTGTGTATAGATTACCGGGAACTGAATAAAGTGACCATCAAGAACAAATACCCTTTGCCTCGAATAGATGACTTGTTTGATCAACTTCAGGGTGCCCAAGTGTTTTCTAAAATTGACCTCAGGTCTGGATATCATCAGTTAAAGGTTAGAGCCGAAGATATAGAGAAAACTGCGTTTCGAACTAGATATGGACATTATGAATTCTTGGTAATGCCGTTTGGGATGACAAATGCACCTGCTGCTTTCATGAATCTTATGAATAGGGTATTTAAATCATATCTGGATGACTTCATTGTTGTATTTATTGATGATATTTTGATATATTCTAAAGACAGGAAAGAACATGAGAATCATCTGAGAACCGCCTTGCAGATTTTGAGAGAGAAGAAATTGTATGCTAAATTGTCCAAGTGTGAATTCTGGCTTGACAGTGTGGCATTTTTGGGTCATGTCGTCAACAAGGATGGTGTTTCCGTGGACCCTCAGAAAATTGAAGCTATTGTGGATTGGCCTAGACCTACAAATGTGACAGAAGTTTGAAATTTTCTGGGACTCGCAGGTTACTACCGAAGATTTGTGAAAGACTTTTCTATGCTTGCCTTACCATTGACTCAACTAACTCAGAAAAACATGCCATTTAACTGGAATGACCAAAGAGAGGTAGCTTTCCAAGAGTTGAAAACTAGGTTAGTGACTGCACCAATTTTAACCTTACCTAATGGTACTGATGGGTTTCAAGTGTACAGTGATGCTTCTCATAAAGGCTTGGGGTGTGTCCTAATGCAAAATGGAAAGGTGATTGCCTATGCTTCTAGACAACTCCGACCTCATAAAAAGAATTACCCAACGCATGATCTTGAATTGGCAGCCGTGATATTTGCTTTAAAGATCTGGCGTCACTACTTGTATGGGGTGACTTGTGAGGTTTATACAGACCATAAAAGTTTGAAATATTTCTTCACTCAAAAAGAGTTGAATATGAGACAGAGACGTTGGTTGGAACTAATAAAAAATTATGACTTGCAAATCCTATATCATCCGGGGAAAGCAAATACTGTAGCAGATGCCTTGAGCGGAAAATTTGGTGCAACTGTGTCGTGTTTGTTATCCAACCGGAAAGACTTGTCGATTGACCTAGAACAAGATGGATTGTATTCTACTATTTCTGCCCGACCTGCTATTCTTGATGAGATCAAACAAAAACAATGTGAAGATGAATATTTGAAAAAGATTATAGAGAAGTTTGATTTGAAGCCAAGGCCGGGGTTTGTGTTTGAGAATGATGTGTTGAAATTTCAGAACCATCTTTGTGTACCCGACTGGGATGATTTGAGAAAACGTGTCTTAACCGAAGCTCACAATAGTAAGTTTGCTATGCATCCAGGGAACACGAAGATGTATTATAATTTGAAACAGAACTTTTGGTGGCCTGGAATGAAAAGGAGTATTGCAGACTTTGTGGCTAAGATGCCTACATTGCCAACAAGTGAAAGCTGAACATCAACGACCTGTTGGTTTGCTACAACCACTCCCAATACCGGAATGGAAATGGGAGCACATCACCATGGACTTCATTGTGGGATTGCCTCGTTCTTCTCGAGGTATGGACTCTATTTGGGTTATAGTTGACCGTTTAACTAAGTCTGCACATTTCCTGCCTGTTAAAAATATTTATAATGCTGATAAATTGGCCAACATCTATATAGCTGAAATTGTGAGATTGCATGGAGTGCCAGTGTCTATTGTGTCTGACAGGGACTCAAAGTTTGTGTCAAGATTTTGGCAGAGTCTGCAACAAGCTTTGGGGACAGGCGAGATTGGCGGCCTATCACCCGCAGACAGATGGCCAGACTGAACGAACAAACCAGACTCTGAAGGATATGCTCAGAATGTGTGTGTTAGACTTTCAGGGGAATTAGGAGACATACCTGCCATTGGCCGAATTCGTATACAATAACAGCTACCACTCTAGCATTGAAATGGCGCCTTATGAGGCCTTGTATAGAAGAAAGTGTCGTTCTCCAATATGTTGGGCTGAAGTAGGTGACAGACCTCTATTGAGACCAGAACTCGTGCAAGAAACAACCGAGAAGGTAAAACTGATACAGCAACGTCTAAAAACTGCACAGAGTAGGCAAAAGAGTTATGCCGATGTTCGGAGAAGAGAAAGTGAATACGAAGTAGGGGACCATGTGTTCATTAAAGTAACCCCGATGAAGGGTCAAACTCGATTTGGTGTTAAGGGAAAATTGGCGCCAAGGTATGTTGGACCTTATGAAGTTCTCGAAAAGATCAATCCGGTGTCATATCGAATAGCCTTACCTCCAGTGATGGAACATATGTACAATGTCTTTCATGTGTCGATGCTTCCGGAATATCTGCGAGATCCACTCCATGTCATTGAACCGACGCATGTACTTTTGAAAGAGGATTACACCTACGAAGAAAGACCTATCCAGATTGTGAACCGCACGATTAAAAGACTGAGAAACAAAGAAATACCGTTGGTGAAAGTTGATTGGCAAAACCACGGGGGAACCTATGCAACTTGGGAAACCGAGAAAGACATGAAAAAGAGATATCCAGAATTGTTTCCGCTGAACCCCGTGTTGATTCCGAATGAAGGTAACTTGAGTTTGGGGACCAAACTCCTTTAAGGGGAGAAGACTGTAATAACCCTGACCCTGATTAACATTAATTGGGACTTAATTATGCCTAATAGTAGTTAAAAGGAAATCTGAAATCAATTTGCATGTGTATTGCATGATTTACGTGTTTTTATCTATTCAGTGTCAAAATATCTGTTCACGTTTTAAAACTGTAAATTACGAATTGGAAGCCTTATCGGCACCCGATCCCGAAATTGATTAGTGTTTAGGACTTTTTAGATTTTATGTGAATTTATGGTAGGTTCAATTAAAATTTGATTTGGAATGATTAAACTAGATTACATTAAGCTAATTGTCAAGGGTTGGACTTATTTACATTGGTGCCACTTTGTGGCCCACTTAGCCAACACAATTAGGAGCCTTATTACATTGAACACAAACATTTTCATCAGCTCATTTCTTGCCTTAGCCGACCAAGGGAGAGAGTGGAGGAGAGAATTGATTTCATCTAGGCATTTAGCTTGGAGACTAGAGGGAATTGGAAGATAGTTGTAAATTGGAGCCTTCTACACCTTAAATTCAAGACTTAGGTTCAACCTCTCATTGTTGTATTTAAGATTACTCTTGCATGGTTCATGATTAATTGGTGACTAGAGCTAGAAATTGGTTCATAAATGGTGGCTTGGATAGAGATTCATGCATGCATGTTTACAATCTTGCCATTTGAGTTTGTTTTCATCAAAACTTCACATGCATGTCCATATTTCTGATAAAGTCCATGAATTCATCCAAATTCTAAGTTTAATTTTTCTTTGGAGCGTGTTTTAGAACTTTGAAATCAATTTGGACTCATGCGTGTTTGTTTAAACTTTGTTCTTGGTGATTTATTGAATTTGTGTTCAAATTGACCCACCCTTGGGCAATGGTTTTACAAATTGAGCTTTGAAACTTGATATACTATGAGTTTAAAGTGTTTTTCCAAAAATTGGGCCCAAGAGGTCGAGTTTTGAGCTGTAGAATGCTTGGTTTGAGCTTGGGAGGCAAATCTAGAAATTCCAGAATTTGGCTTCTTCGCTCGAGCGAAGGATTCTACGCTCGAGCGACCACCGTTTACTTTGAGCTCCGCTCGAGCGAAAAGAATGGTGGGTCGAGCGTAAATTTCAAGCTCTCAGAATCGTGGTGCACGCAGACGCACGCTCGAGAGAGAGAACCTACGCTCGAGCGAGCGTCGAGCGAGTTTCGCGCGGAAAAAATCAGCAACCAGTACTTTTTCATTTTTGCAGACCGCTCGAGCGGAGAAGGCTTCGCTCGAGCGAACCCTTGTTTTGGCAGGCCCGCTCGAGCGAAGGAAGTCTCGCTCGAGCGAGACCCCTGTTTTCAGCAACTTTTGAAAAATGTCTTCTAAGGCATTTTTTTTGCATCCTCATTCCATCCTAGGCATTCCTAGGCCATGTTTGGGGCTCCATAATAAGGGTAAGGGGTTAGGTACACACTTAGGATCATTGATGTGAGTTTTGTACAATTGGATTGCGTGTTTCAAGTGTGTCTCCGTGATATGTTATGTAGGTCGTGTGCCGCATTCGGTTTGACCGTTTGGCTCCGTCTATCTGTTTCAATGCCTACTGTGAGTAATAACATTGTAAAGATATGTTCAACTGTACTTATTTTCTGTGTGATAAAATGAGATCTGTTTTCTGAAATAATATGTTACGTACAATGAATGATTGTCCGATTTCTGACATGTATTCGTGACATCCTTAGTATCATGTGTTATCTATAGTCGTGACCCGGTATTGGAGGTTTCTCGTGGAACGTTACGCTTTATGCGTCCTATTATGTTACGCTTTATGCATCCTGTTTGTGCACTGATGCCCGTACCGGAGGCCGGCCATGGGGGCTTAGCTGTCTTGTTACCCGGATCTGGAGGTTCCTTCGCAGGAACTATGGAGGTTATTCATAACCTTACGCATTGTGCGTCCTGTTTAGTTATGCTAATGGATGTATCACGTAAATGTAACCATGACTTAAGATTTCTGTCTATATATATGATCTGATCAAGTATGAATTTGAAAAAGCTGAATTATGATTTCGATCTGATCAAGCATGATTTTGATACAATATGAATTGATTTTTGAAATCTGTATGGACTCATTCATTGAAACCCCTTTACTCTGTTTATTATTCACTGGGCTTTCGCTCACAGTTTACTATATACATATGTAGGTGAGTCGGCACATGACCAGGTCCAGAGTTGAGGGCCTTCTGTTCTTTTTCATCAGCCAACTGCTGTGCCTCTCAAGGAGGTTCCGGTCGAAGCCTTGCCATAGCTGTTTTGTTTCATGCTAGCCAATGTTCACGTTTGTAATGTCGGATCTTGGGAATACAAGTTGTAAATACTTTGTACATATTTGGTGTATCTGTCTAGCATGCTTATGTATATAAATAAGTTTTAAACTCTCTGTCTCGTGTACGTCCTCACAGCTCATTGGACCTTGTTATTTTGTATATTTGCTTCCGCAGCCCCTTACTATTTGTTGATCTGTTCAGAGGCCGTAGGTAATCCTCGGGTTACTGGCCGGTTACGGTGCCAAACCTATAGGGGCGGGTTTGGGTCATGACATAAATGCTCTTTTTCTTTTGTTGTAGAGTGTTGTTATTTATGCTATAATGGAATTGTAGCATTTGCACCAAGAGGCCTTTAGTTGTATTGAGGAGAGAGCATTTATAATGGGCCAAAAAGGAATTTTTTTTCCAGCTCTGTTTGTTGGGCTTTTGTGAATTTGATCCCCTTCAACAGTTTGATTACTGTTCCAATGTTGGAACGGTAATTAAATTGTTGGACTCTCTTTGCAGGGGCTGCTCCTTTTTTCCTTTTTGATGGCTTGGTTTTTGTTTTGGGAATTGATTGGCTTTCCTGAAGCTTTCTTTTCTTGGTTGGAGGAGCTTCTTATTTTTTTGTTGGCTTTCTTGTGTTTGTTTTTTTTTGTGGTAGTTGAACCCGATGTAACTCGCCATCAATTCCTATCGAGTCATCAATGGTGTCATAGCCTTAGCCAGACAAGAAAATGCTAGGATTACCTTAGCCGATATCCAATACTGCTACACCATGTGTGGCCTCAAAAAAGATACGAGCTACGTTTACTACCTTAAGCCGAGGTCCACAGAGTACAAAATCATAGCTAACCTCCCAGACTCCAACATGGGAGCTGGAGATGATTACTTCATTACCTCGGGGAACTGGGAGTTTGCTCCAGAGGAGGACCTCTACCTTTACCCTCTTCCTCGAACAGTTTTTGTAGAGGGCAATGGTAAGAGCCCTGTGTTCATACTAACTTGTTTCTAAAGTCTTAAATACTTTATTTGTTTCTAATGTCTGTTTTTCTTGCAGCTCTTCGTCAGCCACTAAAGGGCTTCCGTCAGTCTTTTTTTCCCAACAAAGACTTGAGGAAACTTTTGGATCTACCAGTTCACAAACAGAAGGCCCCTCTTCTACTTAATTTCATTCCTACGTACAAGTCAGCTCTTTCCGACGTTCCAAAGAGGAAGAAGAAGAAGAGCCTATCTCATCCCTCTGCCACAACTCCTCAAGCTGCTACCACATCTCGTCCAAATCAAGGATCAACTTCTGATCCAGCAAAACAGCCGTCTACCTCGGCTCCATATCTGATCCCACCATCTCAACAACAACGTCGGCGACGACTTGTTCTTGCCGCCGAGATGGGCTGCCAAAAAGCAGTCGTTAAGGATCTTTTGGCCAATATTCCTGACTCAATTGATGCTCAATCAGCTCCAACCCAGCCTCTAAAGCCAAAGCAAAAGAGGATCAAGAAGGCTCAGCCAAAGGCAACGGTGACTCAGGTTGACACTGAGGACACCTTGCCAATCTCCAAATTGGCTGAGAGCAATAAGTCCCAATCTGCTGCTGAGAAGAGGCATGCCGAGGCCCAACCATCCGAGTCTACCCGATCAAAGAGGCCGAGGTCATCCGTTGCAACCACCTTGGGGTCTCGAAAGCACGATTCCCCCTGGGCCCCCAAAATCACGTTGGAGGATAAGCCAATTATGGCTAACGATAGCGCTGATGACATTAATGTCGGCGTTGCCCTTAGTACCGCTCTGCTTCTTCCCGGCGATCTCGACCGAAACGCCGAGTTGAGCGAATATGAAAACTATGCTCTGATACTCCAGCGCTGGGTTCAAGTAAGTGTTTTTATTTGGTAATTATTTCTTTCTTTCTCTTCATTTCATACTTATAATATTTGCTAATAAATTCTGTTCACTTTCAAGCCATCTAGCATGCTCATTCTTTCTCAGTGTAAGCCTTTGAGAATCGGCAAGAGCTGGCCGACAAGAAGAGGGAGGTCTCCAGTCTTCAGAAGTCTAATAAAAATTTGCAATCAAAGATGAAGACCTTGGAAGATCAAGCCGAGGCTGCTATCAAAGCTCAAAATGATGCTAAAGAAAAGGCGGAATCCACTGAGGCCATTAGGGAGGTTCTTGAGGCCGAAAAGAAGGAAGCTGAGGAGAAAACGGCCCAGGCCCAAAAAGAACTGCAAGAAGCCTTAGCCACGAAGGACGCCGAGTTCCAGGCAGCCGATGAGAAGGGCTACAAAGAGGGGGTGGCCGATGTCACGGCGGACTATGAAAAGCAAGTGAAGCAGGCATGCAACAAGGGTTTCACCCTTGGTTGGATGTCTCTTCTGAAAAAGCTTGAAGTCCCCGAGGACTCGCCCCTTAGGAACGCCGACGTCATTCCTCTTCCATTCCCTCCAACTCCAAGTCAATCCGACGACGAATCTGAGTCTGAGGAGGAGACCTTGGTAAGGAAATCAAAGGAGGCTGCTGGGACCAAGTCCCCTTCTCTGAATGAGCAAGTCCTAGACTTGACCCAAGATAAGGAGGGTGAGGAGGTTCCCAAAGATGTTACAGCTGAGAAGGTATCAGCCAACGTGCCCCTTTCTGACAAGAGCCTTGATGAAACCCTTCAAGAAATTGATGTCGAACTTGCGAGGGAAAAGGCTGCCGAGGTGTCTTCCCAGTAGTCGTCCGAACTTCAAACCCAACCATCTGTTGTTGCTGAAGAATCTTTACTTTGATGTCTTTTTCCTTTGTATTTTGTACTTTTGTTCTTCTTTTTTTTTGAAACAATTTGTAAGTTTTGGCCGATATGCCTTCTTTTGAATGTTAATACAACTTTTCTTCTCTGAATGCTTGCATCTTTGTCTTCTCTTTACTGTTTTTGCATGATTCTATACTTAGAATACTTTGCATATCTTTAATATACACTTCAATCTTTGTGCAACCTTCTCGGGGTGACAGACCTCAGTTATACAAACTGATGATTTATCTCGGTAAGTACCCAAGTACCTTTCTTGGCATAATAAAATTTCAACAAGTGTTTAACCTTAGTCTTCAACTTGTAAACTTTTCTCAAGTTTCAACAAATGTTAAACATAATATCGGTTTAATTTCAACTTTTAAATTTTTCTTGAGTTTCAACAAGTGTTAAACATAATCTCGGTTTAACTTCAACTTGTAAACTTTTCTCAAGTTTCAACAAGTGTTAAACATAATCTCAGTTTAACTTCAATTTGTAAACTTTTCTCAAGTTTCAACAAGTGTTAAACATGATCTTTGTTTAACTTCAACTTGTAAACTTTTCTCAAGTTTCAATAAATGCTAAACATAATATCGGTTTAACTTCAACTTGTAAACTTTTCTCGAGTTTCAACAAGTGTTAAACATAATCTCGGTTTAACTTCAACTTGTAAACTTTTCTCAAGTTTCAACAAGTGTTAAACATGATCTCGGTTTAACTTCAACTTGTAAACTTTTCTCAAGTTTCAACAATTGTTAAACATGATCTGGGTTTAACTTCAACTTGTAAACTTTTCTCGAGTTTCAACAAGTGTTAAACATTATCTCTGTTTAACTTCAACTTGTAAACTTTTCTCAAGTTTCAATAAGTGTTAAACATAATCTCGGTTTAACTTCAGCTTGTAAACTTTTCTCCAATTTCAACAAGTATTAAAACCATTTTTCTTCTCTCTGCCTCCTAATGTAAACCTAAGTTCCACTTGGGTTCTCATTATAAATGTATTCCAAAAACAACGTTATGTATCTTTATCAGTCACAAGTGTATAAACATATAAACAAGTGAAAACTTTATTTATGTACTTCGGCAAATGACAAAAGAACAAAAAATTCTAATGATAGAAAAATTTCAAATTGCAAGTGTTCCAAGGTCTTGGAAACTCTTTGCCTTCATTATCTTCAAGCCAATAAGCCCCATTACCCAGTACCGAGATGATTCTGTAGGGTACTTCCCAATTTGGGCCAAGCTTGCCCTCTCTCAGATCCTTCTTGTTGCCGACGACTTTTCTTAAGACGAGGTCACCAATTTGAAACTCCCTTGGATTGACCTTCTTGTTATAAGCTCTGGCAAGCTGCTACTGGTATGCTGCGAGCTGAATTACAGCTTTCTCCCTTCGTTCTTCTAGAAGATCCAGATCTTGGGTTAAGAGTACATCATTAGTCTCGTTTTCTACTCCTTGGGTTCTGATCCCTGGGATGCCGACCTCCAGCGGAATGACTGCTTCTGTGCCATAAGCCATGGCAAAGGGGGATTCTCCTGTCGATCTTTCTTGTCGTAGTCCGATATGCCCAGAGTACATTGGGCAACTCGTCCACCCACTTTCCTTTTGCTGCCTGCAGCCTCTTCTTTATCCCATCCAAGATTACTTTGTTGGATTCTTCTGCTTGTTCATTGCTTTGGGGAAAGCTTGGGGTTGAAAAGTAGTTCTTGATTTTGAACTTTACACAGAAGCTCTTAATTAGCTTACTGTCAAATTGTGTTCCATTGTCTGCAACTATTGCTCTTGGAATCCCAAATCTGGTGATGATATTTTTCCAAATGAAGTTATTCACATCTACATCTCGGATTTTGGCAAAGGGTTTAGCTTCTATCCACTTAGTGAAGTAATCTGTTGCTACCAGCAAGTACTTCCTCTGCCTAGTTGTTTGGGGCAGTTGTCCAACGAGATCCATGCCCCATTGGGCAAATGGCCAAGGACTGGTATAGGGTTCAGGTCTGCTGCTGGTTGGTGTATCAGCGGTGCAAACCTTTGGCACTTTTTACACTTCTTCACATAGGCTTTTGCATCTTTCTGCATATAAGGCTAGCAATATCCCTGGGTAATGGCCCTATGGGCGAGTGATTTGCCCCCGGCGTGGCTTCCACATACTCCCTCATGAATTTCATATAAAAAATGTTCAACTTGTAAAGGATGTACGCACCTCAAAAGGGGTCCAGTGAAGGACCTTCTGTAGAGATGTCCCTCTGCTGTCAGACTGAATCTTGCCGACTTCAATCTGATCTTGTGTGCCGCTTTGTGATTATTTGGCAATTTTCCTTCTTTTAGGAATGCTGCTATTGCATCCATCTAGCTTGGTCTCATGTCCACACACATTACTTCACGCTCTGTGGTCAATGCTTCTATGCTCGGGCTAACAAATAGTCAACCATTATTGTCCTTGCTTTTCCAGGTTGTACTGCACTAGCTAGGTTGGCCAATGCATCGGCATGACTATTATCATCTCAGTTAACCTGAAGTAGTCAGCAGTTCTGAAACAAGACTGCCAACCTGATGACTTCCTTTGCGTAGGCCGACATCCTTTCATCTCAGGCTGCAAACTCGCCCGTTGTCTGGTTAACTATAAGTTGTGAGCCACAAAAGACTATTACCTCATTTACTTGTACTATTGCTGCTAGTTTCAGTCCTGTAATGAGTGCTTCGTACTCTGCTTCATTGTTTGAGGCCTTGAACCCCAAACGAATCAATTGTTCTAGTACCTGCCCATCTGGAGATATCAATACTACTCCTGCCCCCGCTCCCTGTCGGTTTGAACTTCCATCAATGAATAGTCGAAAGGAGTCGCCGACGTAAATGCTGCAGGGTTTGAGTTTTTCCTTTTTCCTTTGTTCTTTTGCCTTTGGCTGGGCTCCTCCTTGCTTGTTTGGACATCGTTCACCCTAGCTCAACGGAGCCCGATGTTTGATGGATTCTGGCGTGAATTTGGCCACGAAGTCGGCCAAAACCTGGCCTTTGATTGTTGTTCTGGGTCTGTACTTCAAGTCATACTAGCCTAGGGCGACTGCCCATCTGGCTATTCTTCCTGTCAAGTCTCCTTGTTGCAACAAGGACTTCAAGGGGTGTTCAGTTAGCACCACAATTTTATGGGCCTGGAAGCAATGGTTCAGCTTCTTTGAAGCCATTACTAAAGCCAGTGCCAATTTCTCTAAGGGTAGATACCTCATTTCTACATCGGCCTGGGTTTTGCTTACATAGTAAACAACCCTTTGCTCCCCTTTTTCTTCTTGGATTACCACTGTGCTCGCTGCGTGTTCTGAAACTGCTAAGTACAAAAACAACTCATCTCCAGGTTCTGGATTTGAAAGAACTAGAGCTGTGGTCAAATATTTCTTCAGGTCGGCCAAGGCGGCTTCGCACTCCTCGGTCCATAAGAAGTCTGTGGCTTTCTTCACTAAGTTGAAGAAAGGTTTGCACTTGTCTGAGCTTCTGCTGATGAACCTATTTAGGGATGTGGCCCTTCTAGTCAACATTTGCACCTGTTTTGCCAATGTTGAGCTTTTCAACTCTAGAATGGCCTTGATCTAATCTGGGCTGGCCTCAATGCCCCTTCTGGTCACCAGATATCCCAAGAACTTACCAGATCCAACTCCAAATGCACACTTTGATGCATTGAGTCGGAGCTGATATGTCTTAAGTTTCAAGGCGCTTTTAGATCGGCCAGATGGCCTTCAGGTTCCTTGGTCTTCACGACCATGTCGTCGATCTAGACTTCCACCGTCTGGCCAATCAAGTGTCTGAACATCTTGGTTACCAATCTTTGGTAAGTTGCTCCTGCGTTTTTTAACCCAAAAGGCATTACTCTATAGCAATACAGCCCTTTTGGGGTGATAAACGCAGTCTTTTCTTTATCTGGAGGGTACATGGCTATCTGATGGTACCCCCTGTAGGCATCCAGAAAGCTCATCCTTCCATGCCCTGAAGTGGCGTCTACTAGTTGGTCAATCTTGGGTAGAGGAAAGCTGTCTTTGGGACAAGCCTTGTTCAGGCTGGTAAACTCCACACAGACCCTCCATTTACCATTCTTTTTCTTCACCACTACTGTGTTCGACAGCCATGTCGGGTAATTAACCTCTCGAATGGCCCTGGCCTCCAGTAGTCTATCTACTTCTTCTTTTACTGCTTCGACGTGTATCAATCTCGGTCTTCTTGCTCTTTGGATTACAAGTTTGGCCGACCTGTCAACGTTCAATTTGTAGCAAGTGACCTCGGGGTCAATGCCAGGCATTTCGTAAGGCGTCCAGGAAAACACCTTAATGTTTGCTCTCAAGAAAGCCTCCAACTCTCTTTCCTCTTCTTCGGCTAAGCTCGAGCCGAGAAGAAAGAAGCGTTCTTCATCCCCCTCCTAGACGAGGATTTTCTTTAGTACTTCTTCACTCTTCTCGGCTGGCTCCTTGCCGACGTCCTCTAGAACTTCCACGTCCTCGTCTTCGATCTCTGCCTTCTTTGGTTCACGAATGCTGCAGGTTATTTTCATTGCTGCCATGGAGCAATTCTTTGCTTGCAACTGATCTCCTTTGATCTCCTCTATCCCATGCTCTATTGGGAACCGCAATAGTTGATGCAATGTTGAGGGAACAACCTCCATCGCATGCAACCATGGCCTTCCCAAGATGATATTATAAGGGGAGGGTGTGTCGAATACGGTGAACTTTGTCTTTATCGTCTTGGTGCCAGCCTGCACCTCCAAGTTTACTGCTCCTAGTGGCCATGTCGGCGTTCCATTGAACCCGACCATTGGGCCATTAGATTGTTCTATATCGTCTTGGTGAAGGCCAAGCTCCTTGTAACATCTGACATACATGATGTCACAAGAGCTGCCTTGGTCAATGAGGATGCGCTTCACTTGGCACTCCTCAACCTGGAGGGATACTACCAAGGCATCGTTATGTGGATACTGCACCATCTCAAGGTCGGCTTCAGTAAAGGACACTACTAGGTTGCTATGTTGGGGGAGGCGGAACTGCTGGTGCCTGAGGCAGTCTTGCCTGTTCTTCCCTTGTCCTGGTCTCATCGACAAGGTCTCTCAGATGGCCTTGCCTCACCAGGTCTTCCAAGTGTGTTTTCAGGGCTCTATAGCCCTGAGTCATATGCCCATCTTCATTGTGGTAAGCACAATGCCTGCCAGGGTTTCCTCCCATAAATTCTCCTGGTGCCCTTGCTGGTGTTCTGAAATAGGGTTGATTCCGAATTTTATCCAGGACTTTGTGAATTGAGATTCGGAACATAGTTGTCACTGTCTATGCTGCCCTTAGTTCTTTCTCTTGCTTGCTGGATCCATTGTTACCTCGGTCTCGCTTCGGCGAGCCGTTTCTTTTCTCTTGCTTTGTCTCCTTAGTCCCCGATGTATCTTCCTCAGCTCTGGCGTATTTTTTAATTCTGGCCATGAGCTCTTCCATGCTTTTTGACAGTGTCTTTGTCAAAGACTTTCGTAGTGGGTAGTCGTCTTTTAGGCCGTTCTTGAAAGATATAACCGCCACCTCTTGATTACATTCGGGTATTTGGTTGAACACCTCATAGTATCTTTTTGTATAGGCCCTAAGGCCCTCATTCTTACTGATCTTCAGAGCCATCAATGCGTCCACCCTTAAAGGCTGTAGCTTGTCTGTCACGAACCTGGCCACAAACATCTCGGCTAGGCCTTCCCAGGTCTTCACACTTCCCTTTGGTAGTTTTTGAAACCAATCTGATGCAATCTCCCCGAAGGATGAAGGGAACACTTTGCAGAGCAATGGCTCATTCCCACTATACAATGCCATTGAGTTAAGTACAATCCAACGTGGAAGTTGGGGTCTAACTTACCATCGTATATTTGGAACCTCAGTATAATAAATCTCTTTGGTGCCTCAAATTTGTCCAACTCCACTGAGAATGGTGTTCTTAGTTTAACAGTGGATGTTACCTCGGCATGATCTTGCTTCCTCTTGAGGTAATCTCTCAAGTCCTTTTTGGTTCGGCCAGGAGCTCGGCTGTCTCTTGACTTCAGTCTTTTCGGAGCACTACTCTCAGCTTCGTTGTGAGCCCTTTTCGACTTTTCTCTGTTAGGCGTGTCGAAGCACAACTCCTGTCTCTGAACATGCCGATGTTCTTTGGGGTCTGCTTCCTTAATGCGATGTGTCCTTCGTGACTCTTCCCTCCTCGACTCCCCTCGCCCGACTTCCCTTGAAGGCCGGTGAGAGTGTCTTTTGCTCCTGGTATGTTGAGAGGCTATAGGGATTGATTCCTGTCTTCCCTTCTGGGCATTGGTCACTAGAATCGGCGTGTCCTGCAGCGAAAATGGTGGTTGCATGACGTTGTTTTACATCATGAAGTTGACGACCGATTGTAGGTCTGCCAACTTGTTTTTCCATCTTTTTCACTTCTCCATCCCTCTGCAGGCATCTATCCCTCCATACCTGGAGGTTATCTTCGTTATAGTACCTACTTTGGTCTGGTACGTCGCCCTCCTGGCCGACGTCTTTTACTCCGTGATTCTGGTCACGAGTTTCTATGTTGCGATTGTCTCCTTCGACGTCAAGGTCGATAAGGTCTGCCATTCCCAACAGGAGTGTCGTCCCCAATCTTTTCCTTCTGTCCGTTACTGGCCATCTATCCTCCTTAATTTCCCATAGACGGTGCCAAATTGTATGAGTGAATTTTTGACCATACTGCCAACTCAGTATTCAGCTGGAAAGTACTGCCGGAATAGATGGCGCCCGAATGACCTGCAACAAAAAGAAGAGATTTCGGCAGTGGTTCGTCCACCCGGGGGCACTCCGATGATTAGATCAATAATCAAATATCTCTCACAGATAATCAATAGTGCTAAACTCACTGTTCTGAATATAAATTGAGTACCTTCAACCCATCGGGGGTGTCTTCTTTTATAGTTAACTCAATCCTTGTCCCAACAGAAGCCTAGCTCTAATGGACTTAGAATTACTGCTAATTTTGGACTCCCAGTACGATTAGGATAAGCTCTCTAAGAGTATTGTCTTTACCCAAACTGAAGTTTTCTCCCATTCTAGGACTCTTGTCCCTTATCCGCTTATCTCAAATTCCAGTATTCTCGCAGATAACCTCGGCCTAGCCGAGATCATCTCAGCATCATGACTAGGACACCTGGCACCCCGGCTGGCACTTCGGTGACACCTTGACCACGTGTCATCATGCAAAATTTATGTCCCCACAGTATGTCACATTATTAAAATTACAATTTCATTGCGAGTAATATTTGAAAATTCTATTATTTTTGTTAAATTAAGTTTTTTTTTTCTTTTTACACTTATATTTTTTTTAAATATATTTATGATATAAGGGTGAATTACATTAACAGTCTCTATAGTTTAGAGTTTGTGTCAGTTTGGTCCACAACTTTTCAATTGTGACACATTTGACCCTAAATTTTAAATCTTGTTCCAAATAAGGACAATTGAAGATAGCTGCTTAATTTCAAGGGCAAAATCGTCAATTTGATAAAATACAAACTAATTTGACAAAAATAAATATCAAAAAAATATTTTTAAATTTTTAAAAAATTATTTCTACCCATCAAAGATAAAATCATGTAAAATTGATAAATTGTTTGCACATTTATTTATTTATTTATTTTACAAAATTAATTTTTATTATGTGTTTGGATGATGACTATGTAATGGGTGGTTGTTAAGATTATAATGTGTAATCGATATAATATATGAAACATTTTTAGTTTTTGGATTTTTGATTTAATGAATTGGTTTAATAAAGATATTAAAGTTGTCGCCATATTTGACTTTTGAAAAAATATAAACTAATTTAATGAAAATAAAAACTATTTATTACATGATTATCATCCAAACATATAGTAAAAATTAATTTGATATAAATAAATATACAAATGTCTAAAAGATTTATTAATTTTACATAATTTTATTTTTAGTCGGTAAAAATAATTTTTAAATATTCAAAAATATTTTTTTAACATTTATTTTTATCAAATTAGTTTATATTTTATCAAATTGACGATTTTGTCCTTAAAATTAAGCAATAGTATATTCAATTGTCCTTATGTAGAACAAAATTCAAAATTCTTAGTCAAATAAGTCACAATTAAAAACTAAGAAACCAAAGTGACACAAACTCCAAACTACAGGGACCATTACTGTAATTTGCCCATGATATAATTATAATGTTACGGCTCGATTGCTTCGATATGACAATTGAATTAGTAATCCCGTCCACCAAATCTCTTTTGGTGGTACTACATGCACTAATTAATGTACTAACTAGTTTACCAACAGTAGTTATAACACTATTATTGACCCCACTCATTAATTACATTATAAATACAAAAAACCTCTTAAATTATGTCACATCATCAATTGGTGCACTAATTAGTACGTAAATTAATACATATAAGTTTCGTTTGGGAAGTGAGTTGACTTTTTGATTTTTTTTTTTTTTTTTACTATTTTAGCCTAGGGTTAAAAAACCAAGTTTGGAAAATGTTTTTGGATTTTTTGACTTTTTTGATTTTTTTGTGAGAGAAAGAAATAATGATTATAGATTGAATGTGATATTTTGTCTTATTGAATTAAAATATTTATTTTATTTTTTGTAACTAAAATAGGCAAAAAAAAAAAAAAAAACCCCAAGTTGGGCTTTCAAACGAAGTTATAACATTATTTAAATCACTTTTCGAATTTACTTACCGATTCGATTTTCCAAACATTGGGCTAGACGTGGTAACGATTTTCCAAACATTGGACTAGACTTACTTACCGAATCGATTTTCCAAACATCGGGCTAGACGTGATAACAAAGGTTCCGCATCCGCGTTGTCATTTTCCTATCTAGCCAGCCTTTCGACCTTGGAGAGTCGACGGTTTCACGTTTTTCAAACGTTACTTTTCCAGCTGTCCACGTTCTTGGTGGGTCCACACGCCTACACCCTCTTCGATATATATATCTCCCTCCTGACTCAGTATCTTTCATCCTATTACAAGAAATCACTACTACTACTATCTCTTCTGTTTCAAATTCAATCTCCCTAGAGAAGCTCTCTCTCTCTCTCTCTCTCTCTCTCTCTCTCTGATCTAGAATGGCCCAATTGAGCTCATTCAAGACTTTGACAGTTTTCTTAGGGCTAATTTGGCATAACCTAAATAAGTCAATAAGTCAATAAGTCAAAAAGTCACTATCTTATTTAAGTCACATCATCTTATTTAAATCACATCACCTCTCTAACACATCCCATCAAACCCAATCCAAACCCAACCCAAACCCACCAATAAGTCAAAAAGTACACTTTTTTAGGACATCCCAAACCAACCCTTAATCATCGCTATCTTCTCTGTTATTGGATCGGCACAAGACCTCGAAATGGCTCCAGCATCTTTACCGTCAATGGACGCTGGATCTGCGTACTCATTGCCGATATCTGGAGCTGTCGTCTTCTCTTCGATTGTTTTGTCTCTTCTCGCGCTCATGAAGCACTAGATCTCCGATTCTTAAAACAAACATATATATATATATATGTCGAATTATTTGGGATTGTGATGAAGGATTTTTTATTCATTTATTTTTTATTCTTTTTTTAGTTAGTTCCAGAGAGGAATGTATGAGAGTGATTATATACATGTTTATGTTAAAAACATTATTTAATCACAGATTTGTTTAATATTTATTTGTTAATATGTAATATACATATATGGTTTGATTTGTTTGCTAGAGCATTTGTATATTTCAGTTGTCATCATTTTTTACGCCGTAACAGCTTCTCTGTCCGTACCTCATTTTTTGGTTATTAATTTATAAAAAATATTATGCACTCACCCTTATCAATCTATAATTTTTTCTGAATATATTTCGGTTGTATAAAATTTATGAATAAAATGAATTTAAATTGTCGATTTCTATTTTTGAATAAATTCCAAGTTTACAAATCTAAATTTGTGTGGTGTTGTTAATTTACCGAGTCTCGCTGTCAGAAATCAATTTCGAACGGCATGCCTAATTTAAATGATAGGATTTTCTATTTTTTTAATTAAAAATAGAAAAGATAATTTTTTAAATACATTGTTTAGAATGAGCAACATGGAAATGAAAATAGAGAACAAATTTTTATTTATTAATCTATGATTTTCTAATTAATTTCCTTTTTATTTTTGATGTTTTTGGTTGTGTCCAATTTTTTAATTTATAAATTACACTAAAACCCCCTGAATACTATTGAAATCACACTGCACCCTTTTATCTTTTCAAATGTAAGGGGAGCCTCTATTTGCACACACCACTTCCCCTCTCCTCACACACTTAATGATATTTTTTTTAATTATATTTTTATCCTAAAATAAAATTATCAAAATATCCCTTTCTTCTCCAACCAAAACCCTAACCCTAACCCTAATACCCAACACAGTGCCTCTCCTCCGGTCATTTCCTTCCTCCCTCCGTCGCCTCCCTCCAGCCTCCCTCTTCTCGAATTGAAGCTCCACCCCGCTCCATCGTTGGTCGCTCACTCACCCTCTCTACCACCCCCGTAACCCCTCACTTCGGGACACAACACCACCGCCGCCGCAGCTTCCACCTCTTCGCGACCCTCAATTCTGCAGAGAGAGAGAGAGGAGAACCTAGATCTAGGAAGGGGTGGGAATGACAGCCCCCTTTTCGCGACCCTCAGCTTCCACCCCGCTGCAGCCCTCTTTTCGCGATTGCTAGGAGAGAGAGAGAGAGAGAGAGAGAGGGGATGGGGTAGGCGTCGCGGTAGTGTCGTCGGTGGGTGGAGGAAGGGATGGGAATGGCGACTGGAAGGGAGGTGGAAATGATGGTGTTGCGTCTCCGCCGGCGAGGTGGTCGCCGGTCTGAAAGATGTGTGGTGGTCGCCGGTCTAGAAGGTCCGGAAGGTGTGTGGATTGGGGGATAAAATTGGAACAAGAGTGTGTGTAATGAATATATATATATATATTAGGTGTGTGTATTAAGAAGGATTTGTAAATAGAGGATTAAGTGTGTGCAAATAGATGCTCTCAAATGTAAGTGATTATCACTGTTAAATGTAATGATTAAATTACTAAAATATTCTTATTTAGTTAGTTCATTTTCTACTTAATTTATCAGAGAATTGAATATAGACAAATGGAAAAAAGGTAAAAAGTTAAAAAAATATATAAAAAAAACTTTTTAAAAAAAGAAAAAACATAAATCATACTATTAACCAAATCTCTCCCTCTAAAAAGAGTAATGTTAAATAAAAAAATTCATATATAATTTTTATACATAACAACAAAATATTATTATACATAAATTTATTTATAATAATGATATTTTCATATTATTCTTATCAAATTTTTTTATAAATTTTATTTTCGTCTAAAAAAAATTGTAACACAACGAAGCACAAAAGACGAGGCGGCGCTGCACTGGAACTTCCAACGTGTGAATGAAGCACTGTGCTTTAGGAGGAGTAATGATACATACCTCTAATTAGAGAGCTCTAAATCGAGCTCTAATGAGTTGGAAGAGAGAGAGAGTAAAGAGAGATAGAGAGAGCAAAGTGGGCCCCACCTTTACATAGATACTCTCCACATCATTAGAGTTGGGGCCCACTTTCCTCTCTCTATCTCTCTCTACTCTTTCTTCCAACTCATTAGATCTCCATTTAGAGCTCTCTAATTAGAGGTATGTATCATTACTCTTGCTTTAGGAGTGTTTTGAAAAATTGGTAAAAAGTTAATTTTTTGATTTTTTAGCTTTTTTGATTTTTTTTTTTTTTGACAAAAAATTGACTTTTTTGGTTTAAAAAACTGACTTTTTGTGTAAAAAAACTAAAAAGTTAAAAAGTTGAATTTTTTAGCTTGTTGCCAAAAGACCCCTTAAGTCTCAAGGAGGAGTGAATGAATTTAATTTTAAATGGGTAAATTATAAATACATTTTTTGAGATTTAATTAAAATATAAATCGTCTTACATAATTTTGAAATTCACATTTCACTTCTAAAGTTTTTAATTTCAAAGCAAATCACTCATTTTATTAATAAATCATTAAATCAATTAATAATTTTTAATGATGTTAAAAATATTTTTTAATTCATAATTTAAGTAATTTTATTATTATATAAGAGAGTAATTATGAATTTTATTTTTTTAGTTAATTCTGTTAAATAAAAAATTTTGAAAAAAAATATTTATAATTTTAAAAATTATAAGCGACAATCTATAATTTAAAAAAATATCATAAAATATATTTATAATTTACCCTAATTAAATTTAAGTCTGAAATTTTGAGTCTTTACCTTTTCCAATGAAGCCTCGAAGACAGAAGAGGCATTAGCACACTATCCATAGTTTTATTGGGCTATGGTTATATAAATAAAGGCAAATGCTAATAGTTTAGAAGTACGGTTACCTAATATTTTATATTAATATAAGTGATAGAAAAGATGTAATATTAATTATTTATATTAAGTAATTAAGAAAATTGAATGATATAATGAATGGTAATGGATGAGGGAGTATAATATAATTTTCCGCTAACAAGTGTCTCTTAGGCAAGAAATTATCATGTCTTTCAAAAATTTCAATTAAGTTGTATGCCCTTTCAATTTTATTGATTGTTTTATATAATACATACTAGCCTATCACCCGTGCTATGCACGGGATAATTATAAATATTTATATTTGTTTTAATTTGTTTTAAAATATAAATTAAATACATGGGGTTTGACCGAGGAGTTTGAAAGAATTTAATAAGTGTTTATTTATTTATTTTTTTTAAAAACAAAACAAAAAAATTAAGAGGGAAAAAAATTAAGAATCATTTACACAATAATTACATGGGTCTCTTGGGATGTAAAAAGTAAGGAAATTAGGATTCATTTATTACGTTATTCAATAGTGTAATTATTATAATCTTTGAACCAATCACCAAGTCAATTAATGTTTTTTTAATATATAAATTAAATACATGGGGTTTGACCGAGGAGTTTGAAAGAATTTAATAAGTATTTATTTATTTGTTTTTTCAAAAACAAAACAAAAAAATTAAGAGGGAAAAAAATTAAGAGTCATTTACACAATAATTACATGGGTCTCTTGGGGATATAAAAAGTAAGGAAATTACGATTTCATTTATTGCGTTATTCAATAGTGTAATTATTATAATCTTTGAACTAATCACCAAGTCAATTTTTTTTTAAAAAAAATAAAAAAATTAGGAAATTAGGATTGGTATGTTGGAGCTTCCACAAGCCTTGGGATTTAAAAGACTCTTTTGCTTAATATATAGTAAGTATATATGAGAAAAAAAATAAGAAATAGTGGACATGTAACCAATAATTGTAAAATCATACCATGTAGGATATGGGGCAAACTTATGGGATAATGTTTCCCTTTAAGCATTGTTTAATATTGAGAAATATGTAAAAATTATCTTGAAAATAAGAAAAATTCTTAAAAAGTGCATTGATTTCAATAAAAATATATTGAAATTAGCGAAAAGTGTATTATCTTTTACAATTTTTTTTTTTACTTGTACCTTAAAATCACTTGTTAGCAAGACCCTTAAATAAAATATGACTAATGTTAATAGGTGTTATTTGGACAGATGTGAAGGTTTATTTAATGGTGTATTAATTTATTTTGAGTTTTGTAACACTTTATTTTTAATTTGTTAATTTGTATTTAATATTATATTAAAATTTTGAGTTTAGTGATTTTTTATTTTAACCTGTTATTTAATTAAATTTATTTATTAATTACATATTTTTTGTGGATTATTTAAAATAAATAACTTTTAAGACCCATTAAATGAATAAAATATTATTAATCAATATTAAACTTCTCTTATATTTACATCTCAACCTAAGAGAATTTAAGAGATACGTAGGGCTATTATGAGTCGTATTTTGATAATTCGAACCGTCAATTTTGTATGGCTTTCAATATGTATCATCCATAAAAATAAAAATACAAAATCAGGTCGATCTAATAATCGTAATTTTTTTTTATTGTATTTTTTTTTAAACAATGAAGGGTCTATTTTTTAAAAATTAAGAGCATTCGCTTCATAAATCCAATTTTGAATTTTTTATGCCTAAAGATCCACACTCTAAAATACCTGGTCCATAATGACAAGTTTCTGCAAAATGACCAAACTACTTAGCACATATATGGCATACACAGTGCACAGGGATAGGAATGGCAACGGGTCAGGGCGGGGTCGGGGATTACACTCCCCAACCCCAATTCCTGTAGGTATAAAATTCCTTATCCCCGCCTCCTAATCCCCTAGTGGGGAACCTATCAACCCCCTTGTCCGTGCCCCCTAACGGGGATCAGGTTTCTTTGACCTCAAAAAAATCTCCGACCCTTTTTTTTTATTTTTAACTTTGCATATCCCATTTTATTTTTATTTTTTATTTTTTTTGAGGCAAATAAAAATAATATATATAAAGCCATAATCCAGTAATGTCCAAACATAAACATCAAAACAACAACAACATGACAAACAAGATACAAAACAACACCCACACCACCAGAAAAAGAAAAAAAAAAAAAAAAAAAAACAAACACAATAACAACAACAACATCCAAACATCTGTTTTTTGCTTAAAAAAAAAGAAAAAGAAAAAGCCCACTTGTGAATTTTGCAAAGTAGCATGCACAACCAACATTATTAGCAAAGTTAACTTCTAAAATCAATAGGCATCTCTCAAATATATTCCATGGTTCATCCCTTCAAAATAATCCATGCAATATAATAGTAATTTCACATACGCATGTGCGCACGCGCGCGCACACACACACGCATATATATATATATATATAGAGAGAGAGATAGGGTATAATAGTAATTTTAGTTTAGGACGGAAATGGGGACAGGGAACCTATTATCGTCCTTGGCCCAAAAATTGTCGGGAATTCATTTTTGAATGCCATCCCCGGCCTGTCGAGGGTATTTTTCGGGAAAAAACCGTTCTAATCGGTGTCGGGGGGCTAGATCCCTGTTGGGTTGAGTTCAAATTGCCATCTCTACACACGGATCAAACCAAACCCCCATTTTTTTCTCTCCTCATAGTTTGACCGCATAACTTGATTGGAAAGGAGGTCACAGCTGCCCTCTCGACTCCTCCTCTTTCAGATCTCTCTATTTTTCTCTTTACTCATACTCTGGCGAGTTCAAGTTCGGAGACCGGTCAAACCCGTCATACACTTTTAACAGGCCGGGCGACAAGCCTCTTTTACCACCGCTGACCCGACCATCGCTACTGCCACCTCCAATTCTCTCTCTCTCTCTCTCTCTCTCTCTCTCTCTCTCTGGTATTGAAACCCTAGTTTCAGAGCTCTGAAGCACAAGAACAAGCCATTCATGTAAACAAAGCTTTACACCAAGATTCAACCGTTTGCCGCATCTGCCATTCACCCCTTCTATCTCTATGACGAGCCCGTTGTTATCGGATACGTCGATTTAGCTTGCGATTACCTTGACATATACAGTGAGCTAGAGTTTATGTCGATCTTCGATCTCCAATCTCATATTCACTTTTTGAGATCTCTGATCTCAGATTTACTTTTTGAGATCTTCAATCTCAGATCTCTACTATTTCGGCTTTGATCTCTCTCAGATTGAATAGATAGTTAGAAAATGCTTTTTGCTTCTTTGATTTTTGATAGCTTCTTTTTGTATAAATAACGGATCATTTGTTTGTGTGTGTGTGTGTGTACGTGTACAGATAACCATCTAGATCCTCCACTTTTTTTCTTTTTCTTTTTTTGTGTAAGGTATTGATGTTATTGTTGTTGATTATTGATGTTATTGATTTTCTGTTCTTGTTGTTGATTATGATAATGATGATCAAACAAATTGCAATAGAAAGAGAAAGAGAGATTCGAACAGATAAAAAAATTGAACAGATAGTGTTGGTTTTGGTTTGGTATTGCAAAAGATATGTGTTGGTTTGGGTATCTATTTCAACAGATAGGATTTGGTTTGCTTGGTATTTCAACAGATAGAAAAAACAAATGGACGGATAATAAAATTTGGATAGCTATTTAAACAGATAAGGGGAAAATTTTGAACAGATAAACAAAAAAAATTGAACAGATAGTCAAAATTTTGAATAGATAGAAAAAAAAATTAAATAGATAGAAATAATATGAACAAATAAATATAAATTTAAACATATAGTCAAAAAAAGTCAAACACATAAATTAACGGGTCAAATTAGAAATAAAATTTCATTCAAAACGAGTAAAAGGATTTTTCATCAAACTATTTACAAGGGGTGAACCTCTTACCAATAAAAATATTCACTGGACCTATGCCTTATATCTTTCTTAGATTGTACTTTTCAACAATTTTCTAAAAAATTAACAATTCATTCAGTTTTTTAATGATGATCGTGATAAATTAAATATTTTATAATTATTAAATCGATTTAATTTTTTTTTAAAATGAAATATACAAAATACAAAACAGAATGAACAAATTAAATGAAAGATTCAATAGATTATGGACGGGATGAATGCTTCTGCAAAAAAGAAAAAGAAAAAACGAGGATCATGCATAACAACGGACTATCCACGCCGGGATGGAGCCTTACCGAAAGTCATCCCGCAACCGCCATCGGATGAGAGGGCCTCAGCGAAAAAGTCGAAGCTTGTGTCCGTAAAAGCTAACTCATTAGTTTTGTGATTTTGTGGAATCCTACCGTATGATATTTTTTGTTATGTAAATTTATAACAAAATTATAATTAATGTGCTTGGTTTTAGTTTTTGAATTTAATTTTTTGAAAATTGAATTTTTTATTTTTTTTTAGTGAATATTATTAAAATTTGAAGTAATTTTTTTACTTTTTTAGATTTACCTTACTTAGAATTATCTAAATAGTAAAATATTTGTGAAATTTTTTTTAAAAATTAGTAAATACACAAAAATATTAAAAATGCACTAAATTTTTGTATTTTTTTGTATTTTTGATATTTAGTAAATTTTTTTAAATTTTTTTAAATAAATATTATATTTTTTAAATGTATTTATGTTAAATATGTCTAAAAATTTTAAAAATTGTTTAAATTATTAACAAAATTTATTGAAAATAAAAAAATATATATATTTAAAAAACTAAAACCAACATTCCGTTCCTTTGAATAAACGAAAGTTGGTTTAACGAACCTCTGCCACATGGCTTAGCGTAACGTGTCCGGCTTCTTCTACGACTCGGCCATCTCCATCGAGTTTGAACGTGACCTAGCTGTCACACGCTTTCTGTGATAGGTCCACACTTATGCCCCTAATATATACTTAGTTCTCACATCCACTTCTTCCTCAATAATCCATCTCTCTTGCTTCCTACTGTATATCAACCCCTCATCTCCTCTCCTCTCCTCTCTTCTCTCATTCTTCTTAACAGTTCTCTCCTCTCTCTAGAAAACCATCTCTCTCTCTCTCTCTCTCTCTCTCTCTCTCTCTCTCTCTAGTTATATGTATTGTGGGGATATATTTTCTGAGTATCAACACGTGGACAAGGTGACGCCGACGTATCAGCCGAAGTGCCACGTGTCTTAATCATGACGCTGAGGTAATCTCGGCGGGGTCGAGGTTATCTCCGAAGATATTAGAATCCGAGATAAGCGGATAAGCCACAAGAGTCCTAAAATGATGAGGGGACTCAGCCTGGATAAGGACAAAAGCTCTTAGGGAGTTTATCTCTATCTATTGAAGAGTCCTAGATAAGCACTGAGCTAAAATCCATTGAACTGAGACTTCTGTTGGGACAAGGATTGAGTTAACTATAAAAGAAAGGCACCATCGATTGGTCGAATGTATGCAATTTATATTCAAAACAGTGAGTTTAGCACTATTGATTATCTGTGAGAGATATTTGATTACTGATTTAATCATCGGAGTGCCCCAGGGTGGACGAACCACCGCCGGAGTCTCTTCTTTCTGTTGCAGGTCATTCGGGCGCCATCTATTCCGCCAGTACTTTCCAGCTGAATACTGAGTTGGCAGTGTGGTCGGAAATTGACACACACCATTTGGCGCCGTCTGTGGGAAAAAAAAGGAGAATAGATGGCCAACGACGAATAGAAAGATGCCTAGAAAGGGGGGCAAAACACAGTTCCTGCAATCCCTCAGCACGACAGGGCAAAAGGGCATTCTCACCGGCGTTCACGGGAGGTCGGACATGGAGAATCAAAGAGGACTAGAGAATGATGCTTGGGAGTTGGAATTTACAAGCTAAAGTCATGTTTAACACTTGTTGAAATTTTAAAAATTTACAAGTTGAAGTTAAACCGATGACATGTTTAACACTTGTTGAAATTTTAAAAATTTACAAGTTGAAGTTAAACCGATGATATGTTTAACACTTGTTGAAATTTTAAAAATTTACAAGTCGAAGTTAAATTGGGGTCATGATTAAAGGAAGGAATGATATAGATTCCATCACCTCAGGATGCCGAGGTAATAGAATCTAGGAGGCATGTAGGGACATAAATTTTGAATGACAACACGTGGCCGAGGTGTCACCGAAGTGCCAACCGGGTTGCCACGTGTCCTGGTCATGATGCTGAGATGATCTCGGCTAGGCCGAGGTTATCTGCGAGAATACCGGAATCCGAGATAAGCGGATAAAGGATAAGAGTCCTAGAATGGGAGAAAACTTCAGTTTGGGTAAAGACAATACTCTTAGAGAGCTTATCCTAATCGTACTGGGAGTCCAAGATTAGCAGTAATTCTAAGTCTATTAGAGCTAGGCTTCTGTTAGGACAAGGATTGAGTTAACTATAAAAGAAAGGCACCCCCGATGGGTCGAAGGTACGCAATTAATATTCAAAACAGTAAGTTTAGCACTATTGATTATCTGTGAGAGCTATTTGATTACTGATTTAATCATCGGAGTGCCCCCAGGTGGACGAACCACTGCCGGAGTCTCTTCTTTCTGTTGCAGGTCATTCGGGCGCCATCTATTCCGCCAGTACTTTCCAGCTGAATACTGAGTTGGCAGTGTGGTCAAAAATTCACTCACATACATACTTTATTTTTATTTGTTGAAGACGTTTCTCTAAATAAGTTGCGCAACACTTTTGACAAGCAAAAACTACCAGACATTCTACACATATATCAAAGTTAGAAAATAGAACATATTATAAAGAATAATGCTATATGCACCAATTAGTGCACTAACTAGTGTACTAATTGATGATGTAGCATAATTTAAGACCCTGTTTGATTAGGGGATATGAAGATTGGGATTGGATATTATATCCGGTGGGGTCCATATATCCCATGTTTGCAATTTTTTTTTTTTGTAGGGGATATAATATTCAGTGGGATTGTATATCCCCCAAAAGTGGAGGATATACAATACCAGCCCCCCCCATTATATCATATCCCCTTGGTTGGGATATGATGTAAAAAGTCCAATTTACTCTTTTGTCTATCTAACATAATATAATTTAATATATTTTTTTGAATTTAATATAATATAATTATTGAATTTAATTTAATATTATTGAATTTAATATAATATAAATATTATTGAATTTAAGATAATATAATATAATATAATATAATATAATATAATATAATATAATATAATATAATATTATTTAATTTAATATAATATAATATAATTTAATACAAATTTTGAATTTAATATAATATAATATTATTGAATTTAATTTAATTTAATATTATTTAATTTAATATAATATAAATATTATTGAATTTAATACAAATTTTGAATTTAATATAATATAATATTATTTAATTTAATTTAATTTAATTTAATATAATATAATTTAATATAAATTTTAAATTTAATATAATATAATATTATTTAATTTAATTTAATATAATATAATATTATGAGGGCAATCTTGAAAATTACTTGTTATATCCCACAATATATTTTGTAAAACAAACATGCATAACATATATCCAATCTTATATATCAAGTCAATAAACATGACTTGAGGGATATACTATCCAATACCTATATCCTATTCATTATATATCCTGACTAAATCTCACATCATATTATATCCTCCAATTTATATCCAGTGAAACAAACGGGGCCTAAGAGATTTTTGGTATTTGTAATGTGATTAATGAGTCGAGTCAATAATAATGTCATAACTAGTGTTAGTATACTAGTTAGTACACTAATTGGTATATCTAGCACCACCGTATTATAAACACAATCATAATAATGAAAGTAATACAAGCATTATACAAAAAGAAAATTAATATTACCTATTTGTCAAATAAAAACACTATAGTCAAACCTGGCCGGTTCATAATAACCCAGTCGCCGATTTTGCCCGTTCAACATGCAGCCCATCTGACTCTTGCATTTTACACTGATTTTTATCCTAGTTCAGGTTTAGAGGTTTTTTTTTTTTACCGAAACAAGTCTCGATTGCTGGTTCAATTGGTTCGACCGGTCGGGCCAGTTCGAATTTGTAAACATTGGTCCACCCTGAACCGAGTCTTTTACAAGATATAAGTGAGTGGTGTTATACGTATCAATTGATATATTAATTAATGTATTAGTATGTGTTATGATATTATTATTTTAAAATTATGAATCTCGCCAATTATATAAATTATAAAAATTCAGAATTTCTAAAATTATGTAATATCATCCGTTAGTATACTAAATGATATACTAATTGGTGTGTATAGCTTTATTCATATAAAATACGAAAAATATCAAACAACTGAAATTTTGAAGGAAAAAAAATACAAATTAGTGACAAATTTTATAAATATTAATAATTATATTTATAAATTTTTTATGAATATATAATAGTTATTTTTTTAATTTCATTGGGGCGTAATTACCCCTATAGAATAACAAAAATACTATGAATCTACCCTTTTGAATCCATAATTTACTTTGAATATGTTTGTGTGATGGAAATTAAATTGATGAAATATGGGGTCATGAGCAAAATGAATTTGAATCATTAATTCTTTTTTATTGATAAATTATGAGTTCATAAGGCTGAATTTTTTATGTTGTTCATAAAGTAATGGATTGTCTCTAGGGGTGAGCAGTGGATATATCGATGCGTTCAAACTGATCGAACTGAATTGATTTGTCGCATTTTGGACGGATGCGTGATGACGAGCGGACAATTGCGGATTTTTTTCAATCCGCTTAGTTTTGGACGAATAGTAGATTTGAGGCTCCTTTGGCCACAACCGAACCTCCAAACCGCGAGCACCCTTAATAATTTGTAAGACTTTATATTTTTAATTTATTTAGATATTCTGTTTGTGTTTTCAATTGAAAAAGAATTTAAATATTCTGTTAAAAAAGAGTTTTCAACTTGAATATATTTTTTAAATTGAAAAAAAATAAATGCATTATTTAGTTATATTTTTTGGTTTTTAAACCTAATTCTAAAAATAATAAATAAAAAAGATAATATATGCTGGTTGGTTTTTGTTTTCAAAAACAGATATAGATGTAACAATACAGATGCATATAATCTTTACTACTGCTCAGTTCATGGTTTTGGCGGTTTGTATTGTTTTTATATTTTAAGAACCACAGATTGCAATACTTTATATAATACTTTATGTGCATGAGGTATGTTATGATTGTAATATACGGATGAGGCCTGCAGTGATTGTAATATTCTAAAGTTTCAAACTTTCTTTTCTTTCGATGAGACATGCAGCGATTGTAATACTTTTTAAAGTCATTGACTGTAATTTTTTTTTTTTTTTTTTTTTTTTTGAGGAAGTGGACTAGTTGAATTATGTTGAAAATTTATAAAATTTTAAACTGCTAAACCGATTCGGATCTATCCGCCAATCCACTTAATCCACATCCGTCAAATTGGTAGACAGATACGGATTGATTTCTTCAATTCGCCAATCTGGCGGACAAATGGTAGATTGGAGATTACGTGGCCGCAAGACCTGCACCCACCCCTAATTGACTCTAGCTTAAATTTAAATTTGAGAGAGATTTGATCGGTGAATGAAATATATTATCACTTTCATTTTAATAATCAAGATTATTTATTTTATAGAGTTATTTATGAAAAAAATGAAATCAATTCAATAATTAAAATCTTTTTATTTTAGGATGCTCGGTCCATAAAATTTTGAATTCCTTGGGTCTAAAAGTCCAAGCATTGAATTACTCTGTCTATAAGGACATGATTATGTGAAATGCCCAAACTATCCTTCTCTATTTGCTTTCAATATATACAACATACAAAAAAAAAAAAAAACTATTTTTTTAGATTTCCCCAAACCCACTTTCTCTTTCTCCTTCTTTTCTCTCTCGTCTTATCTTCTCTCTCTTCATCACCAGATATCGACGTTATGGATAACACCATTAGCCCCACTTCGCCTTATCACTTTTCCCAAAAGCAGCGCTATAGTCGTTAGTTGCATTGCCGCCACCATCTCCTACCGCAGCCAAAGCAACGACGCTGTCGTGCCAGTCTCCACCAACACTCTTTCTCTCTTCGATCTCAGATCTGCAACGCCTACGATAGATTTGAGGTTCGAACCCGACAATTCCAAATCTGCGGAGAAGGAGAAGGAGAAGGAGGAAGAGGAGGTTCTGTATCATTTTTTTAGGGAACAGTGTTGTTGGAGACGCTGGTAGTGATATTGGTGGCACAAGCGAAAATGGTTCATCCACTATTGTTGGTTCTCGATGGAGACAAAGAACTTGTAATGTCCCGAAAATAATAACAATAACCCAACACATAATTTTACTTACAATTGATCAACAATTTCGCCTCTTTTATTCCATTCATTTCTTTGATCAATACAAAATATGACATATATAATATACATTCATAAATTTTAGATTCTGAATCTATAGCATATGGCATAAATACATGAATTAACGTAAAAGTAAAATCAAATAATTATATGTCGCAATGGCTACAATTATCCAAGTCGATGCGTGGGTATTCTAGAGTGTGGAACTTTACGCATAGAAAATTCAAAATTAGATTTATGGACCGAGTGCCCTTAATTTTTAAAAAATAGACCATTTATTTTTATAAAAAAAAATAAAAAAAATAAAAAAATTACAATTATTGGATTGATCTAACTTTTTATTTTTATTTTTATTTTTATGGATGATACATATTGAAAGCCATACAAAATCGACAGTTTAGATTATCGAAATATAACTTGTAATGGCCCTACGTATCTCTTAAATTCTCTTAGATTGAGATATAAATATAAGAGAAATTCAATATTAATTAATAATATTTTATTTCGTTCAATGGGTCTTAAAACTTATTGAATTTTAAATAATCCACTAAAAATATATAATTATTAAATAAATTTAATTAAATAACAAGTTAAAACTAAAAAATTACTAAACTCAAAATTTTAATATAATGTTAAATACGAATTAACAAATTAAAAATAAAATGTTACAAAATACAAAATAAATTAATACACCATTAAATAAACCTTAACAACTGTCCAAATGACACATATTAACATTAGTCATATTCTATTTAAGGGTCTTGTTAACAAGTGATCCTAGCGTATAAGTAAAAGAAAAAATACTTGTAAAATACAATATACCTTTCGCTAATTTCACTGCACTTTTATTGAAATCCATGAGTGTTTTGGAAAAATGGTAAAAAGTTATTTTTTGGCTTTTAACCATGCCTTTTGACTTTTTCATGAAGTCATTTGAAAAGTTGATAAAAAGTTACTTTTTGTCGTTTTTGCTTAATATTTGTTTATGTTATCACATCATCATGCCTTAATGTCAATTGACCAAAATACTCCCACCCAATTTACAAAATACACATTCACCCATGTAGCTCATTTTCCACCCATGGAGGGTAGTTTTGTAATTTCCCTGTTGGCTTATAACCACAATCCCAAATCATTTGTGGCCAAAAGCACTAAACCTTAGAGCATCTCCAACGGTTCAGCAAAAGTTTCATCAGATTTGAGTAAAAAATGTGCGATTTCCTTGATTTGATACTTCGCGCTCCAACAGTTTTCATCAAATTCGTTTCACCAAATTGGCGCCGGGCAACCGGTTGGGTGACCGTCGGTCAATCGATCAACCGTGAAGCCCAAAATTTTTTTTTTTTTTTACCCGGTTTGAACCTTTTGAACTGAACTTTTTGGACTCCTGGGTGGTCGACCGGGTGGTCAACGGGCCGGTCGACCACCTAGGCAAAAAAAAATTTTTTTTTTTTTTGACCGCTGAACCGTTTAGTGAACTATCGAATTTTTTCTGGGTGACCGGTTGGTCACCCGGATGGTCGCCCGGTTCTCTCATCCCAACGGTCAAGAATAATTTCTTTGAAATACTTCGCTGTACTTTCGGTTTGGTGAAAGATTTCTTTGGTCAATTTGATATCAATCTGATGAAACGGTTGGAGCATGAAAAGGGGCCTTTTTCATCAAAATTTAAATTTGGTGTTGGATTTGGTTAACCGTTGGAGATGGTCTTAGGCGTTCTCCTTGCCGTTAAAATGCAACCTTTTGCTGTGTTCTCAAAGTGAGCCATCCTTTTTAATAATTTTTCATATTTTCATATTTTCAATGTACTTTTTACATATTTCTCAACTAGCATATTATTCGTGCTATGCACGGGATTGAATTTAAAAAAATTATTTATGATTATGTCAAACATATTTTTAAATTGTTAGCATAAAATATACGTAATTTTAAAAGAAAATATTGACATTGCATAATTAAAGTAATAAAAATAAGAATTTATTACATTTGTTCCATATTCACTGAATAAATAAAACAAAGTATAACTAAAATCTAAATTGTTTTGGGTCTTCCATCAAGATTCCTGCATTGTCAACATGATAGTATTATAATTAATGAACAATACATATATTATGTATTTATAAAATGTTATAAAGTAAAAATGTTATTATTATTATTATTATTATTATTATTATTTTCACCTTTTGAAAGGTATAGACATTTTTCAGACCAATCTATATTTAAAACAAAGGTCACGCACGGTGCACAATCTAGTTGATGTGACATTGTTGGTACAGGTATGATAAATGCATAGGCACAGTTTTGACATGACGCAATATAATCTTTAATCATTCTAATATCATTATCCTATAAAATTTTAGAATTATAACTTTGTGTTTGAAAAGGTAAGAATAAATTTTATAATTTCCTACCTTTGATCTCATATTCTTCAAATATGATGGTTGATATCGCAAGATAAACTCTGGCCGTTTATCTTGAACAGTGAGATTTATTGAACCAGTACTGTCTTTGACCACAATGTTAACATTGTATCTAATAAAAAAAAAAAAGGACACTTGTTAAAAGGAAATATTGTACCTAATGAAAAATTAAAACACTTGCTAAGTTTGAATTATTATTGTACATAGAAATTATTTATTTAAAGAAAATTATCTCGTTATAATATCAATATCATCATGTATGCAATGATGACAAACAATGTGACCATAATGATATTCAACTTTTTGATAGCAGCTTTTGCACAAATCAATCCAAAGATTGTCAATATCAATTTGTTCGATGTACCCAAGTATTCGAAATTATGAAATGTGGGGATATATTTTCTGAGTACCAACACGTGGCCGAGGTGACACCGAAGTGTCAGCAGAGTTCCCCACGTGTTATGGTAGTTGTGCCGAGGTTATCTCGGCTAGGCCGAGGATACCTCCGAAGATATCGGAGTCCGAGATAAGCGGATAAAGGACAAGAGTCCTAGAATGAAGAGGAAGCTCAAACCTGGATGTGGACAAGAGTCCAAGGTTGGGGGAAGACTTCAGTTTGGGGTAAAGATAAACTCTTAGGGAGTATGTCTTAATTCCACTGAGAGTCCTAGATTAGCAAGAGTCCTAAATCCATTAGGACCGGGTTCCTGTTGGGACTGGGATTGGATTGGCTATAAAAGAGAGACACCCCCATGGGTCTAAGGTATGTTTTTTATACTCAAGCTAGTGAGTTAAGCACTTGATTATCTTTGAGAGATATCTTGACTTGATCGTCGAGTGCCCGGGTGGAAGAACCACCCGAGTCTTTTCTTTCTATGCAGAGTTTCTGAGCCGCTCTACTCGCCTGTGTTCTCTACCGTGAATCACTAAGGAGGCGGTGTGATCAGAAATTCACAGACACAATTTGGCGCCGTCTGTGGGAAAGAAAGAAGAGTAGATGGCTAATAACGCGCAGAAGGAAAATATTGGGGACGACACTCCAGCTGGGAGTGGAAGACCTGTCGATCCTAATGTGGAAGGAGGCGACATAACGAAGAAACTCGTGATCGAATCACGCGAAAAAGACGTCGGCCAGACGGCGACACATCAAAGAAAGCGAACGAGCAAGTACTACAACGAGGATGACCTCCGGACACTGGAAAGACAGATGTCCGAGGAGGGATGAAGAAGTAAAGGAGATGGCACATAAACCGGCCGACCTTCAATCGTCGTCAACTTTATGATGCGAGAATAATGTCATGCAGCCATATACCCGCCGCAGACACACCAATGCCAAGAAGAACGCCCAAAAGAAGGGACGGAAAGAAGTCCCCGAAGCCCCTCAGCATACGAGGAGCGGAAGGCACTCTCACCGACCATCTGGGAGGTCGGCCGAGAAGAGCCGAGGAGAGAAGAGTCCCAAGGACACATCGTGAGAAGGATGCACCCCAAAGAACATCGGCATGTTCCGGCGGGTGTTGTGTTTTGATGCCTCCGCGGAGAAGGATCAAAAGGGCCACCATGAGTAGAGAGTAGTCGCCAAAAAATTTGAAGTCCATTGTGGCCGAGTGCAGGAGAAGTAAAGAGGACTTGAGAGACTACCTCAAGAGGAAACAGAGAATCTTTGAGCCAAGTAACCTCCCGATTAAGCCGAGGACTCCATTCTCGGTGGAATTGGACAAATTCGTGGCACCAAAAAGATTGAGATGCCAAGGTTCCAGATATATGATGGTAAGTCGACCCTAACTTCCATGTTGGATTATTTTTGAATTCAATGGCGTTATCTGATGGGAACGAGCCGTTGCTCGCAAAGTGTTCCTTCATCCTTTGGGGAGATTGCATCGATTGGTTCCACAAACTACCGAAGGGCGTAAAGAACTGGAAGGCTGGCCGAGATGTTTGTGGCCGTGTTCATTACAAACAAACCGCAACCTTTGAGGGTGGATGCATTGATGGCCCTCAAGATCGGCAAAGATGAGAGCCTCGTGAGCTCACGCAAAGCGGTACTACGAGGTGTTCAATCGAATACGAGTGCAACCAGAGGTGGCGGTCGTCTCTTTCAAGAACGGCCTAAAGGATGATCGCCCACCGGAAGTCATTAGCAAAACCCCGCCAAGAGTATGGAAGAGCTCATGGGGAGGATTGAGAAGTATGCACGAGCCGAGGAGGATACCTCGGGGAACAAGGAGACAAAGGCAACGGCTTCAAGCGAGGCCGAGGCAACAATCGACCAAACACACAGCAGACACAGTTGAGAACTAAACAAGCAGTGACGACGGTGTTCCGAATTCCGCTCCAAAAGCTCCTTGACCAAAATCCACATCAGCCCTATTTGAGCGTAGAAGAGCACAAGGAGAATTCATGGGAGAAACCTCAGAGGCGTTGTGCCTACCATAATGAGCGTACACCCAACTCGAGTGCGCAGGCCCTTAAAGCACACTTAGAAGATCCAGTCGACAAGGCCATTTAAGAGATCTTGTGGATGAGGCCCGAACCGGGGAAGAACGAGCACGGTTGCCTCAAGCACCAGCCCGCCCCAAAGACAAAGAACCACAGGCAGGTGGACCTCGGGTGGTTAACGTGATCCACTCAACGGTGAACGAAAACGACATTCGGGGGGAGACGCAGAGGGTGAAACATCTACAGCATGTCAACCAGGTCGGACTGAAAAGACCTCGGCCCGAAGATTGCCGAGGACCTATGATAACCTTCACAGAAGCCGACCTAGACATGGTTCAGCACCCGCACAATGATGCCCTGGTAGTATCCCTCCAGGTTGGGGAGTGCCAGGTGAAACGCATCTTGATTGATCAAGGCAGCTCCTGCGACATCATGTATGTCAGATGCTACAAGGAGTTAGGCCTTCACCCTGATGACATGGAATACCATCAAGCGGCGATGGTCGGCTTCAATGGAACGCCGACGTGGCCTTTAGGCGCAACAAGCCTGGAAGTACAAGCTGGCACAAAGAAGGTGAGGACAGAATTCATTGTGATTGATACGCCTCGCCTTACAACATCATCCCGGGAGGCCGGTTGCATGCAATGGGGCGATTCCTCCACCTTGCATCAACTGCCGCGATTCCCAACAGAACATGGGATTGAGGAAATCGAGGAGATCGGTAAAGTAAAAACCGCTCCATGGCAAAGAATGAAGTTAACTCAGCAAGGCATTCGAGAACCAAAGGCGAGAGGTTGAAGAAGAGGACATGAAAGTCCTAGATGATGTCGGCAAGGAGCCGACCGAGAAGAGTGAAGAAGCATTGAAGAAAGTCTTCGCCCGTAAGGGTGATGAGGAACGCTTTTCTTCTCGACAGGATTAGCCAAGAAGAAGAAAGGGAGTTGGAAGCCTTCGAGAAAGAATATTGAGGTGTTCGCTGGACACCTTATGAAATGCCGGCATCGACCCCAGGTCACATGCCACAGACTCAACGTTGACAGTCGGCCAAACCGTAATACAACGAGCAGAGACCGACGCGTTGATACACGCCGAAGCGGTGGAAGAGGAAGTAGATAGACTTCTAGAGGCGGGGCCATCCGAGAAGCCAATTATCCGACGTGGTTGTCAAATACCGTGGTAGTAAAAAGAAGAATGGCAAGTGGAGGGTCTGCGTAGACTTCACAAATCAACAAAGCTCGCCCCAAAGACAGACTTCCCTCGCTAAAGATCGACGGTTGGTGGACGCCACATCCGGACATGGTAGGATGAGCTTCTTGGACGCATATAGGGGTATCACCAGATAGCAATGTACCCCGGATGAGGAGAAGACGGCGTTTATTACTCCCAAAGGTCTCAGATCACATAGAGTCATGCCCTTCGGGTTGAAGAACGCAGAGCAACTTACCAAAGGTGGTGACCCGGATGTTCGGACACTTGATCGGCGAATCGTGGAAGTCTACATTGATGATATGGTCGTGAAAACCAAGGAACCGAAGGATCATCTCACGACTTAGAAGAGGTCTTCAACATACTCAAAACATATCGGCTCAGACTAAACGCATCGAAATGCGCGTTTGGAGTCGGATCCGTAAGTTTTGGGTACTGGTGACAAGAAGGCATTGAAGCGGCCCAGATCGGATCAAGGCCATTCGGAATTACAGAGTCCGACATCGGCTAAGCGTGTTCAGATGCTTCTTGGAAGGGCGCGACCCTAAACAGATTATAAGCGAAGTTCGGACAAGTGTAAACCTTTTTTCAATCGGTGAAAAAGGCCACAGATTTTTATGGACGGAGGAATGCGAGGCCGCTTTGACCGACTGAAGAAGTACCTTACCTCGCCCCGCCCTCTCAACGCCTCAACTCGGGGAGGAACCGCTCTTATACCTAGCGGTTTGAGCACGCAGTGAGTCTTTGTGATTATCCGAGAAGAAAAGGGCGAATGTATGCGCTTACTATGTGAGCAAGACCTTGGCTGTCGCAGAAGCAAGGAATCTGCCAATAGGAAAATTATTGCTAGCCTTGCTAATGGCTTCAAAGAAGCTGGACCACTATTTTCAGGCTCACAAAGTAGAGGATCTGACAGAGCACCCATTAAAATCCTTGTTGCAAAGAAGGAGACTTGACCGAAGAATTGCAAGATGGGCCGTTGTTTTGGGCCAATATGACCTGGAGTTTAGGCCGAGAACCGCAATTAAGGGCCAAGTCTTGGCCGACTTTGTGGCCGAGTTCTCACCAGAATACATCGAACATCGGGCTCCGTCGAGCCGAGATGAACGATGCCCAGACAAGGAAAGAGAAGCCCAGCCGAAAGCCAAAGAACCAAAGAAGGAGAAACTCAGACCCTGCAGCATTTACATCGGCAATTCCTTTCAACTTTTTGTTGATGGGAGCTCAAACCGGCAGGGGGCAGGAGCTGGAGTAGTGTTAATTTCCCCCGATGGGGAGATATTGGAGCAGTCAATTCGACTGGGGTTCAAGGCCTCGAACAATGAGGCGGAGTATGAAGCATTGATTGCTGGATTGAAGCTGGCAATAGCAGCAGAGGCAGATGAGGTAATTATTTTTTGTGATTCACAGCTTATAGTAAATCAAACTACAGGAGAGTTTGCTGCCCGAGATGAAAGAATGTCGGCATACGTAAAAGAAGTCATCAGGCTGGCAGACATGTTTCAAAACTGCCGACTTCTACAGGTTAGCCGAGATGATAACAACCATGCCGACGCGTTGGCCAATTTGGCAAGTTCAGTACAAACCGGGAAGACAAGGACAATAATGATTGACTACCTACCAGGCCCAAGCATAGAGCCACCGAACGCAATGCAAGAAGCATTATGTGCGGATTTGGGACCAAGCTGGATGGATGCAATTGTTGCATTCCTAAAAGAAGGCAAGCTGCCAGAAGATCGGAAGGAAGCACACAAGGTCAGAATGAAGTCGGCAAGATTCGGTCGATGCCAGGCGACATCTGCATGAGGATCCTTCACTGGACCTCTTTTAAGGTGCGTACACCCTCTTCAAGTCGAAGACTTTCTGTACGAAATTCACGAAGGAGTTTGTGGAAGCCACTCAGGGGGCAGATCGTTAGCACATAGGGCCATTACCCAGGGGTATTGGTGGCCCTATATGCGTAAAGATGCGGCCTATGTAAAGAAATGTGAACAATGTCGAGGTTTGCACCATTGATACACCAAATACCGCCGACTTGAATCTGTTTCACTTGGCCATTTGCCCAATGGGGCATGGATCTTGTTGGAAAATTGCCCCTGCTAACCGGGCAACGGAAGTACCCATCGGTGGCTACGGATTACTTCACAAAATGGATAGAAGCGAGCCTCTTGCCAAAATCCGAGATGTGGATGTGAAGAACTTCATCCGAAAAGCATCATTACGGTTGGGACTCCAAGAGCAATCGTAGCCGAGAACGGAACACAGCTTGACAGGAAACTCATCAAGAATTTTTGCGCCAAATTCAAGATAAAAAATTACTTCTCAACACCAAGCTCTCCCCAAAGAAATGGGCAAGCGAAGCATCAAACAAGGTCATTCTAGATGGAATAAAGAAGAGGCAGTGACCAAAGGGAAGTGGGTAGACGAACGCCCAACGTGCTCTGGGCATATCGCACTACGCCGAGAAGATCAACAGGAATCCCCTTTGCCATGGCTTATGGCACAGGCGATCATTCCATTGGAGATCGGCATCGAGGATCGAACACGAGGAGTTGAGGACGGGTCTAATGATGTGCTCTTAGCCCGAGATCTGGACCTACTAGAAGAAAGAGAGAGTCGCAATCCGACTTGCGAGATACCAAAGAACTTGCCAAAGCTTATAACAAGAAGGTCAATCCAAGGGATTTTCGGTCAACGACTTAGTCTTAAGAAAAGTGGTCGGCAATAAGAAGGATGCGAGAGGGCAAACTTGGCCCCAAATCGGGAAGGCCCCTCTGAATAATTTCGGTGTTAGGGAATGGGGCATACCGCTCGAAGATAATGAAGGCAAAGCAGCCTAGACCATGGAACACTTGTAATTTAAAGTTTTTCTATCATTAGATATTGTTTGATTTTTTCTTGCCGATATGATAAATAAAATCTTAGCGTAATTTCTCCGAACTTATACAACTTGGCACGATGTTGAATAATGAGAACCCAAGAGGAACTTAGGTTCACATTAAAGGCGAGAAGACATTAGTAATGCTTTAGAAGTTAAGTGAGATAAATTCTTATCTTTACTTGTTGAAATTTGTAGCAATTTACAAGTTAAAGTTAAGCCGAGATAAATTCCTTATCTTTACTTGTTGAAATTTGTAGCAATTTACAAGTTAAAGTTAAGTGAGATAAATTCGTTATCTTTACTTGTTGAAATTTGTAACAATCTACAAGTTAAAGTTAAGACGAGATAAATTCCTTATCTTTACTTGTTGAAATTTGTAGCAATTTACAAGTTAAAGTTAAGTTGAGATAAATTCATATCTTTACTTGTTGAAATTTGTAGCAATTTACAAGTTAAAGTTAATGAGATAAATTCCTTATCTTTACTTGTTGAAATTTGTAGCAATTTACAAGTTAAAGTTAAGTGAGATAAATTCTTATCTTTACTTGTTGAAATTTGTAGCAATTTACAAGTTAAAGTTAAGTGAGCAATTTACAAGTTAAAGTTAATGAGAAGATTCCTTGACCTCGCTTGTTGAAATTTGTAGCAATTTACAAGTTGAGCAAAGATTATGGTCTAAACACTTGAGTAAAGTACACTGATTATTTTTGAAATTTACAAGAAAGGCAAATTGAAATTGTTATTTATGGCCTTTTGGAACTTGAGAAAAGATAACATTGAATAGTATCTGTCTATACTTGTTGAAATAATGCGCAGATCTCTTCTTAGAAGTAAAATTTGCAGTGTAATGCGAGGTATGTTACCCGAGGAGATTGTGCAAAAAAGGAAGAATCTGGAAATCATGCAAAATATTCTAAGTATAGAATCATTCAGAAGCAGAAAGAAGGATTAAAAGCCTGAAGCATTCAAGAATAAACAGCTGCATAAATAAGTTGTTTACAAGCAGCAGAGAGGCACATCGGCCTCAGAAGGAACAGCTTACAAAGAAAAGAAAACAAAGTACAAGAAATAGAAGAAAACAAAAAGCGTCAGGGCTGTCCTTCTTCAACTTGAACAGAAGGTCGGGTTGGAACCTCGGAAGGTTCTGGAAGAACCACCTCGGTGTCTTTTGGGTCCACAACCTCTGCATCTTTTTCAGCCGGAATCCCAGGTTCTTTATTTGCCACGACCTCGGAGTGTTTGTCAGCTACAACCTCAGCGTCGATTTCGGCTAAGGTTTCATCAACACTTCTCCCAATTAGAAGCATATCAGAAGACAGGCGAACTGAGCCAGCTTCCTTGGATTGCTTCTCGACCGGTTCATCCCCAGTGAGGTCCAAAATCTGGTCGGCCTTGGGAGGGGATTTGGCCTTCCTCACCAAGGGTTCATCTTTATCTTCATCTTTTTCTTCATCTTCATCCTCGGCTTCAGATTCAGATTCATCTTGGCTTGGAGATGGAGGAAGTGGGCAAGGAAGACGCAGGCTCTCAGTCTTGCGCCATGGCGAGTCGACTGGAAGATCAAGCTTTTTGGTCAGAGCATTCCAACCTAGGACGTATCCTTTGTTGCAAGCTTGCTTGACCTGAAGCTTGTAGTCTTCAGCAACGTCTGCCATGCCTTGGTTGTAGGCAGCTTCGATTTCAGCCTTTTTTGTGGCCAGGGCATCCCTAAGCTCTTTCTCGGCCTCGGCCTTCTTAGCCTCGGCTTCCTTTTTCTCGGCTTCGGCAACTTCCTTGACGTTTACAGCCGCCTCAGCCTTTTGAAGAGCAAGTGATTGGGCCTTTGTGGCCGCCTCGGCCTGCTCTTCCAGTTTTTTCATCCTCAGTTGATCTCTTTTTTGGGTCTTTTGAAGGCGACAAACTCCTTCTTTAATTCAGAGAGCTCCTCCCTTGTTTCAAATGCCTTAACAGAGAAGGCGTGGGCATGTTGAACGGCCTGACAGTTTATAAAGACAAAGGTTATTACAGAGTGAAAATGATGTTTTACAAGTATGAAGATAAAACAAGATCATCAAAGTTCTGAAGACTTACTTGGACAGAACGTTGCAACATGAGAGCATAGTTCTCATATTCCGATCTTGGAGTTTTCTCAAGATCACCTTCGATGAGAACGGCCATCTTGAGTGCCACGCCGACGTTAATGTCAGAGGCGC
Organism: Camellia lanceoleosa; assembly: GCA_025200525.1. Lineage (NCBI taxonomy): Eukaryota > Viridiplantae > Streptophyta > Magnoliopsida > Ericales > Theaceae > Camellia > Camellia lanceoleosa. The sequence goes on along the minus strand of CM045760.1, from coordinate 83,075,578 downwards.
TTTCATTGGCATAAACTGGCCTGTCCTCAAGTGTAATTTTGGGCTCCCAGGGAACTTTGGGAACCTTGGGTCCCGGGGTTGAAGGCTTTTGCTTTTTCGGTGGACCAGATCCGAGAGGTGCGTCTCGGTAAACCTCTTCACAGAGCATAGGTGGTCTTCTGCTCTCCTTCATTGGGAGATCGGCGGGCGTCTTGACCTCGGCATCGCCTTGATAGCCTTAGCCTTCGGCTGAGCCTTTTTGGTTCTCTTCGGTTTTGGTGGGGGCATAGTTTGAGCTGGCTCATCCTCCATGTCATCTGGCAGGTCGGGCAAGAGATTGAGCACCGTTTTCTTCGGTCTTTCCATTTCAATTTGTTTTGTGAGTCTGCGTCGGCGCTTCTTTTTTGGGCTGGTTCAGACGTGGAAGCAACTTGTTCAAGAGAGGCGATTGATGAGGAGGTGCTCCTCTTCTCTGTCTTGGAACGTCGGGCAACTTTGAAGTATATGTGGGGATGAAGTTCAAGACCAAAGGGGCCTTATGCTTTCTCGGGGAGGTCCAAAAGCTTTTTTTGATTCGAACTGAGGAAGTAGGATCGACGAAAGTCCTTGGGAGGATTTACGAACGTCTGCAAAAGCGAACAAAACATGAGAAAGCAGATAAAATATTTTGGAAAATTGGAGAAAAACAGCTAAGTAGTTCGAGATGGGCTCTTACCCTTGCCCTCCTTCTTGTTAAGTGGGAGAGGAAAAGGTGGACTTCTTCACGGGCCAAATTCCAGCTTCCCAAGTGACAATAAGATAATCCTCAAGAGCCCCTTTGTTGGAGTCAGGAGCTCGGCTACAATCTTATATTCGGTAGACCTCGGCTTGAGGTAATATACTGAAACCTTTCTCCTTAAGGTTAAGGGCACTCATGGTGTAACAATCGATATCGGCAAGAGTGATTCCAACACCCTCTTGCCGAGCTAAAGCTATTATTCGATAAGGGTTCTATAGGCATTTATGGTAAGTTGCATGGGGTTGAGGCCGAGTAGTTAAGGACCTCGCGGAAGAGGATATCAAGAGGAACCTAAGTCCACACCGGACGGCGACGACTACAGGAAAGGCATTTTATCGCCATCGTGCATAATGGAGTCCTCCTCCCTGACTAGTCGAGTTGGACGTCATCTGGAATGGAGAATTCTTCCCTAAAGTGTTCTAGTTTTGTGGGGTATCCACCCTATGTTTCCACACACCCATGGCCTTTATAAGTGTTTGGCTACCAAAAGCAGTATTCCTAAGGGTTTTAAGGACCTCGGCTAAAACCTAATCTTGATTGTTTGATTCTTTCCTAGAGATTGATGGTTCTACAACAAATCCCAAACTTAAGTCTCTGAATAAATGAGAATGGAAGGCGAAAAACTGGAAAACAGGAAGCAAAAGAAGTTTGATTCAGAATACAAGAAAGTGGAAGGCCAAAAGCGAAGTGAGATGGTGCAAGTATTCAGATGCAAAATCAAGAAATGATTCAAGAAATACATGACAAACAGAACATTAGAAGCGAGAAGAACCGATAACGATCAGAGAAATGGAAACGAAGGGAACAGGGACTTACCAGAAAGGATGAAGCCGAGATGAGTCTGCCGAGGTCAGTGACTTAGGCGACAATGACTTGAGCTCCACAGAAATGGCAAAGCGGACCTAATCAGAGCTTCGAGCTTGGGGCAATGGAGGATTCGAAAGGAAAAAGCGAGAAAGAGAGAACAAGAATTTCAAAATCACGAAGTGAAGCGAAGAGAGAGACAAAGCGTTTTTGTCAAAAGTGAAGCGGCGGCAAAAGCGAATAATGACGCCTAGGTAACGATGCGCCCGGGCAGCAGAGGAAAAAACGGCTTGTAGGCGTCAACGCACCGGACCAAGAAGAATGAAACGCGTCCTCAGAATGGTCGAAGTTTGGTGTATGACAGCCCATACACGTAAGAAAGTTGATTTGAATCTGAAGAGGACATGCCGTCCTGGAACGAATGATCTCGGCTAAAAGTTCTTAGGCGATGTGCGAGATAAAATTCGAAGATAGGTTCCATCACCTCGTAATGCCGAGGTAATAGAACCTAGGGGCGCTTAATGGGGATATATTTTACGAGTACCAACACGTGGCGAGGTGACACCGGTGTCGTGAGTTCCCCACGTGTTATGGTAGTTGTCTTTGAGGTTATCTCGGCTAGGCCGAGGATACCTCCGAAGATATCGGAGTCCGAGATAAGCGGATAAAGGACAAGAGTCCTAGAATGAAGAGGAAGCTCAAACCTGGATGTGGACAAGAGTCCAAGGTTGGGGGAAGACTTCAGTTTGGGGTAAAGATAAACTCTTAGGGAGTATGTCTTAATTCCACTGAGAGTCCTAGATTAGCAAGAGTCCTAAATCCATTAGGACCGGGTTCCTGTTGGGACTGGGATTGGATTGGCTATAAAAGAGAGGCACCCCCATGGGTCTAAGGTATGTTTTTTATACTCAAGCTAGTGAGTTAAGCACTTGATTATCTTTGAGAGATATACTGACTTGATCGTCGGAGTGCCCCCGGGTGGAAGAACCACCGCCGGAGTCTTTTCTTTCTATGCAGGTTACAGGGAGCCGTCTACTCTGCCTGTGTTCTACCGCTGAATCACTAAGGAGGGCAGTGTGATCGGAAATTCACTCACACATGAAACCTACAAAATATTTGAAAAAACAAAAATTAATCTCTCTATAAACAAATTTATATACATATCGTTTAACTTTCATTAATTGGGATGATAATAATTCTCTTTTGGCATAGGTGCAAAATCACGTATTCGAATTCTTTTGGCATTTGATATTATCAATGAATATGAAATTGAGAATCAATTTTTTGATTCCGAGATACCAACTTTTGTGATATAGAATTCATTGCAAGCCTAGATAAACAAGTCAATATATATATAATAGTGAGAATTGTATTGTCATATATAATTGGTTAATATTATACAGTCATAACATACCACACTCGAATATGATTTGTATAACGGAATGAATGATTAATATATAACTTGTTATATTTGCATGTAACAAGACATGGACCTAGAAATTGAGAAAATATAATTTATTAATATTAATATTTATCTATGCATGTAGATATTGGGGGTGTTTGGGAACCAAAAATTGAGGCTAAAATAGCCTCTAATTAAAAAAAAAAGCCTTTTAGCCCATTCTAAATATATATAGCTTTGGATGGTTTTAGCCTACACTGTCAATGTGACAGTGTAGGGACAAGAGTGACAGCCCCAGCCATTTCCGAAGTAAATGACAACTTTGCCCCTTTAGACCTATTTTGGAAAAAATGAAATTAGGGACAAATTTGTCATTTTAGTTTCAAACATCATTTCAAACATATTTTTCAATACACAACTCAAATAAAAATCCATTCTATCTTCCCAAACACAAAAATTAAAATAGCCTACTAAAATAGCCAAAAAGCTTCTAAAATAGCCACTTCCCAAACACCCACATTATAAAAGTAAATGAAAAGTAATCTTACCATGATAATCTTTAACTGTTAATCTAGTGGCAAACAAAATATTATCATTCTCTAGAGTATGATATAGTTGCATGCCATTAGTTGTTGCAAACACATCCCATAGAGTTAATCTTACTAATGTGAAACTGTTTTTACAATTAAAAAAAAAAGTTGAGATTAGAAAAAAATAATATAATTTGTAGAGTATTGCAAATTTGGTGAAGACACGTAAATATGTTATGATATCATACCTTGTATCAAGTAGTAGAATCTCACTCTTGTAATTATCACGATTTGCAATACCTTGACATTCAGTTACACCAACAACCAAGCCAATTACATCTGCATATTTTAGCATTGGCATGTTTATTGTTTTGATAGTTTAAATTTTTGTATTGGTAATAAACTATGTAAGTATATAATCTAAATAAGTATCATTTGGTAAAAGTAATGTACCTATTAATTGAACATCTTGATGAAGAAATTGGCCAATGTCTGATAATTTCTTAATGAAATGCCACTGAAGTGGTATATTATTATCATGATCAAGTATGTGCACAATTGTTGTATCATTAGTAAAAGACATCTTATAATAATATGGCATCAACTTGAATTTCTCATCAGCTAATGTAATATGAACTCCTCTAAAACAATATATTTTTTCTTCAATTAAATGTTCTTTGCAGTAATCATATTCCTCAGAACATATAGTTCCTTCCATGGCATCACCCTTTGAAAAGGAGTAATAAGAACACATTTTTAACATAATATAAAATAAAATATTTAACAATTATCTCATGATAAGAGTTATAAATACCTGCCCATCAACAAAAATCATTCTGAATGTCATATTTTCCCCAGGACGATTAGTCACAAATAACAACCTGACTAACTGAGCTTTAATGCTCCAATTACTTGCATATGGATGTAAATCAATAAAATAGGGATATTTGATAATTCTATCACCTATTAACAATGTAGATGCATATAAGCAAAAAAATTGTCATTTATAATTTTTATATGATGTATCTCAGAGATCTCAAGAAATTTGAAAATGAAAATATTAAGAATTTTTAATAGAAAAATAAAAAATGTTAAGTTTACATTATGATAAAATAGAAAAAATAAGAAATGAATTATTACACAAAAAATATTAGGCAAACATATTTTGTAAGGGTAAGTTTTCAAATTATTTTTATTAAATGAAAAGGAAAAAAGAAAAGAAAAGATTAGATCATCCAATTTTTTGTATACTGAATGTAATACTTTGGATAAGATTTAGAATTTAGAGTAGTATGTATTGTATAATTAAACAAAGGTGAACAAAAAAAAAAAACATAGTCATTGAAATTTTGAAAAGACTTTTTATATCAATCTTCAAACGCCATCAACGACATACAAGTATCGAGAATTATAATATTAAAAGTCGTAATTACAAAATCTACATATATGTTAGTGTTTACCTTGTTGTAGGACAATATTATTATTCACTGCCCTTGTGACTTCTAAAACAGCCTCATGTATCTGAACACCCTCGGATATTGAGAACATAACACTTCCTTTATTTGGATTTACATGAATAAAATAATTAGTATAAAATCATTACTTTTTTGAAGTTATAAGAATATTGTCAAATAAATCATAATTGTAAAATTAATATAAATAATATTTCTTATCTTCTTCCTCAGATATGAAAGGCATGATTATTGCATCATATAATTTTCATAAAAAAATATAAAAAATATAATTATTAGCATTCATTATGAAAATAGCAGATATTAGTATTTGCAAGTTATAATATAAAATAATCATAATTAGAAAATATTATTATTTGGGATTCTTACCATTTAGAACGTTAGTATTGTTTGTCAATGTGGTGACTTTTGAGACATTTTGGTGGAAGTGAACACCCTCTGATGTGAAAGGCATAACAACTCCTGTATTTTAAATTGCAACAAATATATATATATATTTATTTATTTAGTATAAAAACTAATGTTTCAATTAATATATATATATATATATGAAAATGATAATAATTCAGAGCTTACTTGTGACATTTCGAACATTCGTTCTATAATGCAATTGTTTATCACGTAGAACACATGCTCTTAATCGACATGCTTCTTTTTGAAGTTCGATTGATTTTACCAATAACTGTATCACGTTCACATAAAGTACCCATTATTGATGATGAACAAACTACAATCACATCACATTTTTTCCTTCAAAAAAAAAAAAGAACTATTGAACTAACTACAATATTGAAGTACCCATTATTTATCTTGAACAGTGATAATTTGTGATTTGTGAACCTAAATCACGATTAATTTGTGATTTCAAAAAAAAAAAAAAAAAACCATTGAGTTAACTACAATACAATCACATTAAAAAAAAAAAAAATATTGAACAAACTACAATCACATCACATTTTTCTCATAATAAAAAAAATAAATGAAAAAAAAGAACCATTAAATTAACTACAATACAATCACATTTAAAAAAAGAACCACTGAACTAACTACAATCACATTGAAAAAAAGAACCATTGAACTAACTACAATCACATTTTTTTCTTTGTGAGTGTATGTTTATCTAACTTAAATCATATTAAAAATCAAATTATAATTTTTTTTTTTGCTAGACAAAATACAAATCACAAAAGGAGATAACTTTAATCATACAAATCACAAATATTTTTATGCTATCTAACTACCGTCATATCTTTTTCGTAATTAAAAAAAAAATAATTGTAAAGAAGAACCATTAAAATAGTAAAAGAATCATTGAACTAACTATAATCACATTTTTTTTTTTTTTTTCAAAATACAATCTATTCATCATCAATAATGGGTACTTTTTGTGGACCTAATGAATACAATCCATTTTTTTTTTTCAAAAAACACAACAATTTTTTTTCTTCAAAAAACACAGTGAGAAAAAAATCAATTACAATTTTGTTTTTCAAAATACAATCTAATCATCATCAATAATGGGTACTTTATGTGAACCTAATAAATACAATATTTTTTTTTCCTACCAAAAAACACAGTGAGTTAAAAATCTAATCACAAATTAAGTTAATTGATAGTTAAAAATACAACAATTTTTTTTTTAAAGAAAAATAATGAGTTAAAAAAATCAATTACAATTTTTTCTTCTTAAAAATATAATCTAATCATCATCAATAATCGGTAGTTAAAAATACAACGAATTAAAACCCAATCACAAATTAAGTCAATTGTTAGTTAAAAATACAATCACATTTTTGCTCATAATAATAAATAATAAAAAAAACACAATGAGTTAAGTCAATTGAAAATTAAAAAACATAATAATTTATTTTTCAAATTACAATCACATCACATTTTTCTCATAATAAAAAAAACAAATGAAAAAAAAGAACCATTGAACTAACCACAATACAATCACATTAAAAAAAAAAAAAAAACCATTGAAGAAACTACAATCCCATCACATTTTTCTCATAATAAAAAAAATAAATGAAAAAAAAGAACCATTAAACTAATTACAATACAATCACATTTAAAAAAAGAACCATTGAACTAACTACAATCACATTGAAAAAAAGAACCATTAAACTAACTACAATCACATTTTTCTCTTTATGAGTGTATGTTTATCTAACTTCAATCATATTAAAAAATCAAATTATAAATTTTTTTTTGCTAGACAAAATACAAATCACAAAATGAGATAACTTCAATCATACAGTCATATCAATTTCGTAATAAAAAAATAATAATTGTAAAGAAGAACCATTAAAACAGTAAATAAAGAGATTAAATCACATTAAATTTTTTTTTTTAGAACAAACTACAATACAATCATATTAAAAAAAGAATCATTGAACAAATTACAATCACATCACATTTTGTGACGCCCCAAACTATTGGAACATCAAGAGAAATTAAATAAACAAAATGACTTAATAAACCAAAAAGTTGACATCTTAATAGGGCATTCCAACTCTCGTACATAACCAAAGGTTTAAATAATATTAAATAAAAACTTAAAATTATCGAAATACAATATCAAATGAAATTATAAGGTCCTTAATAGGTAATACATAAGATAATAAAAGTTATTCGACTCTAGTCATGGTTTCAAGTCAGCCAAGACTCTACGTTAGCGTCAATTCCATTTCAGCTTCAATTATTTCCTCGCCAAAACCTGACATAAAACGTCAAGGCAACAAAAATATATACCATGAGTTTTGCAACACAGTAAAAAAACATAACCAACCTACCATTGTTTTTAAGAGAAAAATAATGAGAATATAAATATGAGATAACAATATAATTGTAAACATAAATTACAACCATTAAAATAATTTTAATAAATTAGGTGACCCTCGAAATCTCACAGGGAGGTTATGTATCCCAGGCAAACCGTTTCCTTGGGGCAAACCACGGATGCCATTACTTGGGTATATAACTTCAGACGTGGGCATCCTTGGTAGTTACGGTTGGTAATACTTGAATATTTGACCAAGGGAGGGTTTCAAATTAACTGTTACCATGCTTAGTGGTTGGTAAGTTAAATCTTAGGACTCACCTCAATAACCCAGATAACCATCAACCATTAATTGTGTACACTTCGTTGATCATTTTAATTAATTTTCATACTAATCACTAATAATTACAAATTAGGTCACGATCAATATTATACCATTTCAATATAAATTTTAATGTAAAATATCAATACATACGCTCGCAACAATCCATCAATGTGTATAAATCATTGTGAACAATTTAATCAAGCTATGGTGTGAAATAATAATTTTAAATACTAAAATAAATCACAACACACGCGCATGGACTACTAATTTACAAGTTTCAATTAAATAGACTAGCACAATATTGATTTTTGGTCCTAATGAATGGTTGAAGTAGTCACCTTGATTCTTTATCATTTTGTCCAGAATTTTCAGAACATAATTTTCATAGTTAAAATTATAAATAAATTATTTATATAACTCTAAAATTCATGTAACTATATGGGATATTCAACAAACATGTTATGCTAATTTTTCAGAAAGAATTTCCCAAAATTAAGTTGTAAATAATTCGGTAAAATTTCAAGAATTTTCATGACACAGATTTGTTACATTTTCTTAAAATAATTCCACACTTAAATTATAAATCAATTACATAATCTAAAAATTTATTATGAAACTAGACTTCCCAAATTTCAATTTTTTATTTAAAAAATACCAGATTTGGTTTAATATAGGATTTTCAATGATTTTTCCAATATGCCGTGAAATTTGTCTACAGTTTCAGATCTCATTAAAATTTCGTATAAGTTTTTACAAAACTAGAATAATTGTTACAAAAATTCCTGGATGAATTAGACATTATTCTTAACAACTTTGTAGACGAAATCATGTCAAAATTTTGAGCGTAAAATTGTCTAAACAGTTGTACAAGTTTCTAGCAGATTTAAGAGTCATATAATCAAACCAAATAAAATCTTTAATCATCTTTTTATGGTACAAACTACACATGCAAGTCCAATCCCAAAATTAAACCATGATTTTAAGGCTACTAATAAAAATAACCTTCAAATATTTAACACACAAATCACAAATTTACATATAACTATAAACAATATTTTTGACCAAATTTTTAGCTATTTATAACATATGAACACAAATATGAAAAATTAATAATTAAAAAGAATGAGAGGGTTGAGAGAGTTTTCTTACTATGTTAGGTTGCTAATGATTTATCGTTCGAATTTGATTTATGATTCTGATCGTAAGATATGACCGTCCTGGCTCCATGATTGTCTTGTTGAAATTTCACATTAATCGGACGTGATCTCACCATTGATCTTTCATTGGATTCTCTTAGAACTTTTAGTTGTCGATCATCATCTTAGACTCAGAATTTGCAAGATCTAACCCCAAAAATGGATTCTACACGTCGAAAAACCTAAGGGTGGTCATCCCCAAAGTCATAGGACCACTCAATTAACCCAAATGTACTAGGATGCACCGTAGTACCATGAGCCGAGAAACGTTGGATAAAATTTAGTTAATCTTCTCCCATAGCCGCAGCATGCCCGACCAGAAAGACCCAGAAATTTGGTTTCAATGCCACCAGTTCAAATACTTATATCTTTTTCATCGTAACTCTATTTTACCTTATCTTTATGTCATTAGATTTACCTCACGGCCTAGTTTTTGTTTTACTCCTCACATGCCACGTTCCGTCTTTTTTTGCATGCCATCGGATCTCTAAAATTTGATGAAAAATAAGATTTTTGCCTCCCGTCTCGGACTTTTCTTCGAACCATCTTTCGGACTCCATAACTTTCTTAATTCTTAACGGTTTTACTTCATTCTTTCACCAATCTCTTCAACTTACTTTGTACTTCCTCTTACATGACCTATTTTTCTCACTTCTTCCCGGAATGGATGGTTTTGGCATGCCGAAAGTAAGTCGAAAACCAACTTTTGAAATTCAAAATAAACTTCTCTAACTTTGTTTCTTTCTCCTCCATCTTCCATCTTCTTCTCTTTCTTCGCCCATAACATGTTGTGAATTGTGGTTCTAGATGATAATGAAATTAGGTGATGGTGGTGGCGCCCAAGGTGGAAAAGTTGGCAGGTTGGTGGTTCGGATGGTGATAGTATGGGTTAAGGCCGTGGCTATGGAGGTCGGAAGGAGAAGGAAGAACAAAGATAAAGAAGAAGAAAGAGAGTTTTGAGAATGAGAGATGGAAAGAAAGAGAGAGATTCGAGAGAGAGAGAGAGAGAGAGAGAGAGATATGAAACTAAAAGAGAAGCAAAGATGAAGAGATGTGAGGGAGAAGTTAGGCTCAATTTATGGGAACAATGAGGAAGAGTAAAAGAAGATAAAAATGAAAAGAAAGGACAAAAGGAATGGAACACCTGGTGGTATTGCATGTCCACCACATTTTCTTTTGATATGTAAAATGATTGCACGTGGAAGGTGGAAAGCGAGAAAACCTGGGGAGCAAACCCATGGTTTTTTATTGGGTTTTAGTACAAAAAATATTAGGTTCCAGTGTAATTTGATTACAAAAAAATATAGAGAAAAATATAATAAAAATATCATAGGGTTCAGAAATTAATATTGAGTAATAATATAAAATCAAAAATATTTTATTTTATTTTATTTTGAATAAATTTTCTATATAAAAATATACAGACTATTAAATTCAAAATATTATGAATAATTATTAAAGAAAATTAAATATATATATATATATATATTATGTCTATTATATAAAAATATGGGGTTTCATAATCTATCCACCCTTAAACAAATTTCGCCCTCAAATTTAAGTCGTTCTGGGTTTTGAAAAGTTGTGGGTAATCAATTGGTGAACTCTATCATTATGTTATCGCTTCAGCCTTAACTCGTTCACATCCTCTCTCATCTTCCATTCAATGCTTTTGCCTCATGTTTAGGTCCTCTGGCATACATGTTTGCATCAAGATCTTTTGATTGCAAAACTTTCAAACTACTCGTCATAATGACCCCATTGCTTCAATGTTGTGACAACCCTCACCACTGTTTACTAATAAGACCACTGATTAGTGCTAATCTATGATTAAGCATGTTAATTGACTGACTGACTGAAATTCTGAATCGATTAACTGATTGTGCTAGTTTGAATGCAATTCTATCTGTTCACTGTTAAATTATCTTTTCATGTTTTATGTTTTAAACTGCGAATTGAAGGCCTTATCGTCGGTCGAATTTGAAATTGATTAGTGTTTCGTGCTAATTAAGATTTATATGAGTTTATGGCATATTTAATTGAAATGTGATTTGGTATGATTAAATTAGATTAAATAATGCTAAATTGCAATAGTTGGACTTATTTACCAATTTTGCCCTATTAGTGGACCACTACACCAAACATTTTTAGACTTGTTTTATTTCATCTTGTGCATCATTTTGTTCATTCTTCTTGAGCCAAACCGAATTAGAGAGAGAGAGAGAGAGAGAGAGAGAGGAAGCTTGAGTTCATGAGTTTTGGCTTGGAGACTTGAAGGAATTAAAGATAATTGCAAAAATTAAGCTTCTACACTTGAATACAAGACCTAAGGTAGAGAATTCAACCTCTCATTGATGTATTTGTGTATTGTCTTGCATGATTCATGAGAAATTAGAGATTCTAGCCAAGAGTTAGTTCATAATGTTGAATTGTAGCATAAATCATGCATGCATGTTGCCATTCTTGAGTTTTGAAGTTATTTTTCATGAAATTCCACATACATGTTCACATTTTTGCATTGGACCATGAATTCCACGTGTTTTTGAAAGGATTGTTTGAGCAAGTGATTAAAGCTTTGAATTGGTTTAAACTCATGCATGTCACATTTGAAGTATGTTCTTGAACTTTGGTTTGAAATTGGATTTAATTGAACCACCCTGGGGCCTTGATTTATCAAATTGATCTTTGAAACATGTTATATTATGAGTTTTGAAGTGTTTTCCAGAAAATTGGCCCAAAAGGATTGAAATTGAGGCATTGAAACTTGGTTTTGAGCTTGAGGTTCAAATCTGGAAATTTCAGATTTTGGACTCACGCCGAAGCGGAAGTCCACGCCGAGCGCATGCCGAAGTTCATGCACCGCCGGCGGGGGAAGTGACGCTCGAGCAGGAAATGCGTGCTCCCAGCACTTTGCATTGTTTTGCAGTCCGCTCGAGTGAGGGAATGCACGCTTGAGCGGGAACCTGAGTTACACGCTCGAGCGGGGGTCGAGCGCCTGTCGAGCGTGAATTTCGAGCATCTAGTACTTTTGCAATTCGGCCGAGCGGAAGTCACGCCGAGCGAGCTCTAGTCAAGATGTTCGCCGAAGGAAAGCCACGCTCGAGCAGGACCCTATTTTTCTGAAAATTTTGCTAAGTGTTTAAAAGTGCATCATTGCATCCTCATTTCATCCTAGGCATTCCTAGGCCTAGTTTAAGGCATCTTAATGAGGATACTGATGTAGAACCACATCGAGGCAAATTAGGGATTAAGTTATTATTTCCCAACTGTATAGCTTAGTGTGTGTTCATCCTGTAACTTTGTAGGGTTGGCATCTGAGGACGTTCTAGCTTATCTGTAGCCCAGAACTCTGTGAGTAACAATGTTGTAAAGCTATGTTCAATTACAATTATTTTCTGAATGATTAACTGTACTGCTTTCTGAAATGATATTGTTTACCGAATGAATGTTTGTCCTATTTTAAAAACTGTACTCGTGGCATCCATAGCAATTGACTGTATCACATTACTATTCTTTATTATCAAGTATCGCATTATTATCAAGCCATCGTTATAGAGATCTCTGTCAGTTTCAATGTTTGGAACTACTACTATTTACTGTTTTGATGGCCATCAATCGATCGTTTCGTCTGCTTAGACCCATCAGATCGCTTTTGCTATTGGATGTACCACATATGATTGCTATGATGACTGAATAACCGATATATTGATTCAATTAACTGTTTTCAATACTGAAAGGACATTCATTCTTAGCCTCTTTACGCATTATGTTATTCACTGGGCTTTAGCTCACTGCACATATATATATGTAGGTGTCCAGGCACCGGATCGGAGCTAGGAGTGTTGGGTTTAACTCCCTTTTTATCAAGCTAACCAACGTGCCTCACTGTGAGGTTCCAAGTCCTTCAAGTTAGGGCTGTTTTGGGGTGTTTTAGTTTTCCCCTTTTTATGTCTCTGCTTCGTAATACCGATAGACCTAATGATATCGTGCATCAAGTTATGGTAGGGATGTGGACCCTAACCTGTATATTTGTAAATGATGCATGTACATACTGGCTCTATTCTGAATGTATATACATATTATGAAAAGTCTTTTTGCATACTGACTGTCACAGCTCATTGGATATCTTTTAATTACTGTTTTGGCTTCCGCCAGCCCCTATACTCAGACATCAGACATCATATAGGCTTTGTAATCTCTTGACATCGCCTTATGGTGCTAACCCCATAGGGGCGAATTTGGGTCGTGACAGAGTGGTATCAGAGTGTAATTTAAATCACGAGTTATACCGCACACACGTGTCCAAATGAGCTATTGGATGTCCTAGAAAAGTGATTAGGGCATCACATGAGCATGAAAAGTATGTGTGTAGACATGACGTGAATATATGTGCATATGTGCTAATCTGTTTAAATATGCAACTGCCTATGTTTATTATTGTTCCAATTGCCTATAGTGAAATGGATAACGCAAATACTGCTGATGGAACTGAATCATCTGATGCCAGAATGGCAAGACTTGAAAGAATTGTAGAACTACTAACTGAAGCCTTAAGGCAACAAAGAACAACAAATTTCACCTCCTTGCAAATTTTAACCAAATGTTAATGATGGGGATATAATAGTTTTGACACGTAAATTTAGCAAGATGAAACAGAATGACCGACCTCGTACATGAATCTGGTATCTTTTCAGTCCGCTATTCTGTGCTTTTGAATGTTCATTGTGAAACTCTATGTGAAATTACGTTGAATTAAGTGAAAGTTGGAAATATGGAATCCTATCTGTTGAATAAGAAAAATTATCTGTCACACTTAAACTATTTGAATCTGAAATTGGACACCTTAGAGACTTAATTTTCTGAAATTGATTTGATATTTGAAATCTGCATGATTTTTAGGCTATAATGGGATTTTCTGTGAAAATTCAATTTAGGACGCTTAAACGATTAAATTTTTGTCTTATTCTCTTATAAATATACATTATATGTATACCAAAGCTCTTTGGATATGTTGACTTAGAAGCCCAACGAAAATATCTCCTGGAAAACAAGTTTATAGAAGGGTTTGAGAATTAGGAAGGCAAGATCATCAAGAAGGTGGGAAATTGAAAGACTCAAGCCTAAGGTAAACTTATTCTTCATTTATGATCCTCCTTCTGTGATTCTCCTTTTGAATTTCAGAGGAGTTTCCCCTTTTATAAAGCTTAGAGTATGAAAAGGAATGGGTATTTGATTCTTACTTCAAGTGGAACATGGTTTATCACTTTGGTGTTTTGAAACTAAATTGGAGTCCTATGTGTGGGAAGTTATACACTATTCTTTCTATGAGCATGTTTGAAGTCAAATATGTAGCTATGGCCATGTGTGTATATGTTTCTAAGTGTGTAAGGTTATGGAATTAATATGATGTTGAACTCAATCCTTGCTTGAAGATCTAGGTTATAGGGAATTATCATGTGTTTGAAATGATTTTGGAACTAATTTGGACCTTAATGAAGATATATTTTGGCCCTTGATAATACTCATAAAAAGAGGGATTTTGTATGACTTTTGGACTGCAAAACAGGGGCACTGCACGCGGAGGTCAGGTCGCACGCATGAGAAGAGGAAAAAAATTGGGAGAGCATACTGTTTTTGGCCGCTCGAGCGGTGGAGGGGGACCGCATGTGCGGTACATGTCCACACGAGCGGAGGGTACACCAAGACGCACGCCCAGTCGAAATCTGTTCGGCCCGCTTTACGTGCTTAACCCTCACTTTTTTGGAATTTGTGTTTCATACCTGTTTATGGTTGTACATACAAATGAAATGTAAAAATGCAAAAATGGTTTAAAAAAAGAAAGAAAAAAACTAATATGTGTTATCTATGTGTGTAGGACACACCACAGGAGGAACCATCGCTTCACAGAAACACTGTGAGTAATAGTATACGGAATGTACATTTATTTATCGTTAATATCTGTTATGACCATTCTGTTTTCTGTTAAACACGACATTAACATATGTATTGATCGGAATTTGGTACCAATGTAAGGTTGACTACATTCTCAGATATTTCGGCCGAAGGCTATTCTACATTCTCGAAAGAAAGGTCGCTCAAGATACTTCGGGCCGAAGGTCGTTTCAGATTGGCCAAGAGACCGCTCGTTATAACTATAATACTAGGCCCAAGGCCGCTCGAAAGTAAAACAATATCAGACCCACTATTTGGATTTCATTTTTGTGACTGCATTGTTATGCATTGTGGTTAAAGTTGGTTACTAAACTGTTTAGGTACTATTATTCACTAAGCTTGTCTCACCTTGTAATTTTGTCTGATTCTGTAGGTAATCAACTTGGAGGTCAGTCCTAGCATCATTATCATCTCTTTTTGTCAACCTAAGGACAACCAGGCACTTGAGGAAGCCCTTTGCATGCTAGTGCAGTTTTGCTAGACTTTGTCATTTTGTACTAGTGTTTTGTGAGCTGAAGTCGATTTGTATCTAATGTTTGTTATATGCCCAAATTTTGGACTTGTAAATGTATATGTAACTTAATCTCGATGCATGTTCACTAGACATTTAATTCTAAGTCGTGGTCCTAGCATATTTGTAGTAGCTCAATGGATGTGTCTGTATGTTATTCTATTATATTAACGCTTTTGCTCAGGCCCCGGATATTTTTATATAGCAGGATAAGTGTCTGTTTCTGAGTAGGTCATGCCCGAAATTCTAGGGGCAAGTTTGGGGTGTGACAAGTGGTATCAGAGCACGAGTTGCTATCTCACACAAGGATCTATTGAGCTTTAGGATGTCTAGAAATTTGTAGGAATCATGTAGTAAAGGAAGATTGATAGCAACGTTAAATGTTTACTGCTAATGCTAATGATGATGACCAATGTCTATTGTATTCTTTTGTGTATATTGTACTTGATTGTTTTGTAGACTATGGTGAGAGCAAGAACCGAAGATCAAGAAGATGCTACCTCAGCACGGTTGGACAGGATGGAAAGAATGATTATGGAAAAGGCAGAAACTCTACGACAACAACAACAGCAACAACAGCCACAACCACCACCACCACCACCACCACCAATACCCCCACCTATAGTACAAGATTTTCAAGCTGAGGGTAGAACCATTACCTTTACTAAGGAGTTTAAAAAGATGAAACCGCCAGTGTTTAAAGGCGGAATCGAACCCATGAAAGCTGAGGCATGGGTATTGGGAATAGAGAAGTTGTTCGAAGTTTTCCCTTGTACTGAAATCCAAAAGGTGCAGCTCGTTGCTTTTACACTTGAAGATGAGGCGCGGAGGTGGTGGACGCTCACAAGAACGATGCACCAAGGGTTGACATGGGACAGATTCTTAGAGCTGTTTTATGACAAATATTTTCTGGAGAGTATGCGAGATAAGAAGGTGACCGAATTCGAAACATTGAGACAAGGAAACAGAACTGTTGCTGAATGTGAAGCTCAGTTTGCAGAACTAGCCCAGTTTGCACCTCAGATGGTATATACAGAATATAAGAAGGCACGGAAATTCGAAGGAGGATTACGGGGTACTATCCAGGACCGAGTTAATGTGTTGAAGTTGCCTACCTACGTTGATGTGTTAGAAAGGGCTGTTATAGCGGAAGGGAATATTGCTGCTCAAGTTCGGATTTTTGAATGGAAAGGAAAGAGGCAGAACAACCAATAGACCAAGGGGCCACCTGCTCCACCAAACAAGAAGCAAAATTCGGGGGCCTCCAGCACTACTACTTCACTTCAAAATTTAGCTCCTGTGTGTCCAGAATGTGGATGAAGGCATCGTGGGATTTGTCACCGATTGTCTGGAGCATGCTTTCGATGTAGCAAACGGGTCTTTTGATAAAAGACTGTCCGCAAAAGAATCAACAAGCTGGTAATAAGGCCACCACAAGCTCAGCAGGGTCTACACCGGCTCCTAATGCCAAGTCAGCTGTTAAACCTGCTAACAATATGGACACTATTTGCATTGGTTCCGGGAGATGTACAGAATGCAACAACAGTGGTGTCAGGTACATTTATGGTTCATGGTCATTCTGCTTACGTCTTATTTGATTCTGGCTCTACCTGTTCCTTTGTGTCAAAATTATTTGCCAAGCATTTCGATAAACCTGAAGAAGACTTGACTTATGTGCTGTGTGTATCTTCACATATGGGAAATTCCATGATCTGTACCTTTGTATATTCTCGCCAGAACTTCTAATTGGGGACGTCCATGTATATGCTAATCTATTACCACTTGATATGACTTCTTTTGATATTATTTTGGGAATGGATTGTTTGGGTAAATATAGTGCCACTATAGACTGTCTGACGAAGCAAATCAAATTCACCCTCCGGGGCAATCAGAATTCACTTTTCAAGAACAGGGAGTAACTTCTCCACCGTATGTGATTTCTGCAGCAAGGGCTTGTAAATTAATTCAGAAAGGGTGTCAGGGGTACTTATGTAGTGTTTTGGAAGGGCCAATAATAAATGAGAATACTGATGCGATTCCAGTTGTCTGTGAATTTCCAGACGTCTTTCCGGAAGAATTGCCAGGAGAATTAGTGGACCGTGAAATCGAGTTCACGATTAAAGTGCTACCGGGAATCCAACCCATTTCTAAAACCCCGTATCGAATGGCACCAGTTGAAATGAGGGAATTGAAGACTCAATTGCAAGACCTATTGGATAAGGGGTTTATCCGCCCGAGTGTTTCTCCGTGGGGTGCACCAGTCCTGTTTGTGAAAAAGAAAGACTGAACACTTTGATTATGTATAGACTACCGGGAGCTTAATAAGGTAACCATCAAGAATAAATACCCACTACTGCGAATTGACGATTTATTTGATCGCCATAAGGGCATGTGTCTTTTCCAAGATCGATTTACGGTCCGGATATCACCAATTAAAGGTTAAAGCTGATGATGTTGAGAAGACAGCATTCCGAACCTGATACGGTCACTATGAATTTCTGGTTATGCCCTTTGGAGTTACTAACGCATCAAAGATTTATGGATCCGATGAACTGTCTTCAAACCTTATCTCGATGAGTTTGTAGTGGTCTTTATTGACAACATCCTTATTTACTCAAAGAATGCAAAAGCTCATGAAGACCATCTCGCTAATCCTTCGACCCTCCAAAAAGAAGTTGTATGCAAAGCTAAAGAAGTGTGAATTCGCACGTGAAGTGGCATTCGGGCATGTTATATCTAAAGAAGGAGTCTCCGCTGACCCAAACAAAATTGAGGCGACAGAACCGCCGACCGACTAATGTGATTGAAGTGCGTAGTTTTATGGGGTTAGCTGGATATTATAGGAGATTCGTTCAGGATTTCTCCAAAATTGATGCACCACTCACACAATTGACTAAAAAGGGAGTTGCATTTGAATGGTCGGAACCGCGGGAATCTGCTTTCCAAGAATTAAAAATGAAGTTAACTACAGCTCCGGTCTTTGCACTACCATCTGGTACTGAGGGATTTGTAATTTACAGTGACGCATCACATAAGGGACTTGGTTGTGTGCTTATGCAAAACAGAAGAGTTATTGCTTATGCCTCTCAACAGCTTAAACCTCATGAGAAGAATTATCCCACGCATGACCTTGAGTTAGCCGCAGTAATCTTTGCTTTAAAGATTTGGCGACATTATCTGTATGGAACTACTTGTGATATTTATACCGACCATAAAAGCCTCAAATACCTTTTTACCCAAAAAGAGTTGAATATGCGCCAGCGGCGATGGTTGGAGCTTATTAAGGATTATGATTTGCAGATCCACTATCATCCCGGTAAAGCCAACATGGTGGCAGACGCACTTAGTCGGAAAAATGTGGGAAGTTTGGAAAATCTATTGACAGGGGAAAAGGAGTTGATAAGTGAACTGAATAAGATGGAGGTCGACTTGGTGATACATGGTCAAGAAGCAACAGTGGCAACAATGGTGGCTCAACCAACATTACTTGTGGAGATGAAGTTACGCCAAATGGAAGATGGAGCTCTAAAGAAGATACGTGATGAAATGGAGACAAAACCAAAACTGGGATTCACATGGATGGATTCCGTGCTTAAATTTCAAAACCGAGTATATGTCCCTAATGTGTTAGAACTTAAACGGAAATTGATGGAAGAAGCACATGCCTCGAGAGTTTCAATGCATCCAGGAAGTACTAAAATGTACCGGGATTTGAAGCAAAATTTTTGGTGGCCAAGTATGAAAAAAGAAATCGCAGAGTTTGTTTCTAAGTGTTTGCAATGTCAGCAGGTAAAAGCAGAGCATCAGAAACCCACAGGATTATTACAACCCCTTCCAATCCCAGAGTGGAAATGGGAACATGTGACCATGGATTTTGTAGTAGGCTTACCACGGACACCTCGGGGTATGAATTCTATATGGGTTATTGTCGACCGATTAAGTAAATCCGCCCACTTTCTACCTGTGAAGACTCAGTATAATGCAGATAAACTTGCTGTGATCTATGTGAATGAAATTGTAAGGCTTCACGGTGTTCTCGTCTCAATTGTGTCTGATAGAGATCCAAAGTTTGTTTCAAGGTTCTGGCAAAGCCTACAGGATGTAATGGGTATGGAACTAAAGTTTAGCACAACCTTCCACCCTCAAACAGACGGACAATCTGAGAGAACGATACAGACGTTAGAGGATATGCTTCGGATGTGTGTTTTGGATTTTCAAGAGAGTTGGAAAACTCATGTGCCGTTGATAGAGTTTGCATACAATAATAGCTACCATTCGAGTATTGAAATGGCACCCTATGAAGCTCTGTATGGAAGACTGTGTCGTTCTCCTGTGTGTTGGACTGAGGTTGGAGATAGACCATTGTTAGGGCCAGAGATTGTCCAGTTAACAACAGAAAAGGTTAGAATTATTCGAGAAAGATTGAAAACTGCCCAAAGTAGACAGAAGAGTTATGCAGATAACCGGCGAAGGAATTTGGAATTTGACGTGGATAGTCATGTTTTTGTGAAAGTTACCCCAATGAAAGGACATCCAAGATTCGGAAAAAGGGGTAAGCTGACACCCCGATATGTTGGTCCCTTCCTGATCTTAGAAAAAGTGGGTCCAGTAGCCTACCGAGTTGCCCTTCCGCCACATATGAGTTAGATTCATAACGTGTTCCATGTTTCTATGCTTCGAGGATACCTTCCAGACCCGTCACATGTCATTGATTATCGCCAAATTGTGTTGACTGACAAGTTAACATATGAGGAAAAACCAATTCGAATTCTGGACCGTCAAGTGAAACAATTGAGGAGCCGAGAAATTCCAATGGTAAAAGTGGAATGGCAAGAGCACTACAGAACCGAGGCGACATGGGAAAAGGAAGATAAAATGCAACACCAATATTCGCATCTGTTTCCATCCTAAGGTAAAACAAGTTTGGAGGACCAAACTTATTTAAGGGGGAGAGAGTGTAATGACCCGACCCTCGTACATGAATCTGGTATCTTTTCAATCCGCTATTCTGTGCTTTTGAATGTTCATTGTGAAACTCTATGTGAAATTATGTTGAATTAAGTGAAAGTTGGAAATATGGAATCCTATCTGTTGAATAAGAAAAATTATCTGTCACACTTAAACTATTTGAATCTAAAATTGGACACCTTAGAGACTTAATTTTCTGAAATTGATTTGATATTTGAAATTTGCATGATTTTTAGGCTATAATGGGATTTTCTGTGAAATTTCAATTTAGGATGCTTAAACGATTAAATTTTTGTCTTATTCTCTTATAAATATACATTATATATATACCAAAGCTCTTTGGATATGTTGACTTAGAAGCCCAACGAAAATATCTCCTAGAAAACAAGTTTAGAGAAGGGTTTGAGAATTAGAAAGGCAAGATCATCAAGAAGGTGGGAAATTGAAAGACTCAAGCCTAAGGTAAACTTATTCTTCATTTATGATCCTCCTTCTGTGATTCTCCTTTTGAATTTGAGAGGAGTTTCCCCTTTTATAAAGCTTAGAGTATGAAAAGGAATGGGTATTTGATTCTTACTTCAAGTGGAACATGGTTTATCACTTTGGTGTTTTGAAACTAAATTGGAGTCCTATGTATGGGAAGTTATACACTATTCTTTCTATGAGCATGTTTGAAGTCAAATATGTAGCTATGGCCATGTGTGTATATGTTTCTAAGTGTGTAAGGTTATGGAATTTATATGATGTTGAACTCAATCCTTGCTTGAAGATCTAGGTTATAGGGAATTATCATGTGTTTGAAATGATTTTGGAACTAATTTGGACCTTAATGAAGATCTATTTTGGCCCTTGATAATACTCATAAAAAGAGGGATTTTGTATGATTTTTGACCGCAAAAAGGCTAGATCAAGACGCAAGGAGGCCGTGGCCGCATGAGGAGAAGAGGAAAAAAATTGGGAGAGCATACTGTTTTTGGCCGCTCGAGCGGTGGAGGGGGACCGCACGTGCGGTACATGCCCGCACGAGCGGAGGGTATGGCCGTACGTGCGGCCCAGGTCGAAAATCCTGTTTGCTCCGCTTTACGTGCTTAACCCTCAGCTCTTTTCGGAATTTGTGTTTGATACCTGTTTATGATTGTACATACAAATGAAATGTAAAAATGCAAAAATGGTATAAAAGAAGAAAGAAAAAAACTAATATGTGTTATCTATGTGTGTAGGACACACCACAGGAGGAACCACCGCTCCGCAGCAACACTGTGAGTAATAGTATACGGAATGTACATTTATTTGTCGTTAATATCTGTTATGACCATTCTGTTTTCTGTTAAACACGACATTAACATATGTATTGATCAGAATTTGGTAACAATGTAAGGTTGACTACATTCTGTATATTTCTGGGCCGAAAGGCTATTCTGTACATTATGAGCTGAAAGGTCGTTTCAAGATACGGGCCGAAAAGGTCATTAGTACATTTTGAGCCGAAAGGTCGTTTCAAGATACTTCGGGCGAAGGTCGTTTCAGATGTCCGGCCAAGAGGCCGCTCATTATAACTATAATACTAGGCCCAAGGCCGTTCTGAAAGTAAAACAATATCACACCCACTATTTGGATTTCATTTTTGTGACTGCACTGTTATGCATTGTGGTTAAAGTTGGTTACTAAACTGTTTAAGTACTATTATTCACTGAGCTTGTCTCACCCTGTAATTTTGTCTGATTCTGTAGGTAATCAACTTGGAGGTCAGTCCTAGCATCATTATCATCTCTTTTTGTCAACCTAAGGACAACCAGGCACTTGAAGAAGCCCTTTGCATGCTAGTGCAGTTTTGCTAGACTTTGTCATTTTGTACTAGTGTTTTGTGAGCTGAAGTCGATTTGTATCTAATGTTTGTTATATGCCTAGCCTCTGGGCTGGACTTGTAAATGTATATGTAACTTAATCTCAGATGCATGTTCACTAGACATTTAATTCTAAGTCGTGGTCCTGGCATATTTGTAGTAGCTCAATGGATGTGTCTGCATGTTATTCTATTATATTAACGCTTTCGCTCAGGCCCCTGATATTTTTATATAGTAGGATAAGTGTCTGCTTTTAGTAGGTCATGCCCGAAATTTAGGGCAAGTTTGGGGCGTGACAAGTGGTATCAGAGCATGAGTTGCTATCTCACACAAGGATCCATTGAGCTTTAGGATGTCTAGAAATTTGTGGGCATCATGTAGTAAAGGAAGATTGATAGCAACGTTAAATGTTTACTGCTAATGCTAATGATGATGACCAATGTCTATTGTATTCTTTTGTGTATATTGTACTTGATTGTTTTGTAAACTATGGTGAGAGCAAGAACCGAAGATCAGGAAGATGCTACCTCAGCACGGTTGGACAGGATGGAAAGAATGATTATGGAAATGACGGAAACTCTACGACAACAACAACAACAACAACAGCCATAACCACCACCACCACCACCACCACCACCAGTACCCCCACCTAGAGTACAAGATTTTCAAGCTGAGGATAGAACCATTACCCTTACTAAGGAGTTTAAAAAGATGAAACCACCAGTGTTTAAAGGCGAAATCGAACCCATGAAAGCTGAGGCATGGGTATTGGGAATAGAGAAGTTGTTCGAAGTTTTCCCTTGTACTGAAATCCAAAAGGTGCAGCTCGCTGCTTTTACACTTAAAGATGAGGCGCGGAGGTGGTGGACGCTCACAAGAACGATACACCAAGGGTTGACATGGGACAGATTCTTAGAGCTGTTTTATGACAAATATTTTCTGGAGAGTATGCGAGATAAGAAGGTGACCGAATTCGAAACATTGAGACAAGGAAACAGAACTGTTGCTGAATGTGAAGCTCAGTTTGCAGAACTAGCCCAGTTTGTACCTCACATGGTAGATACAGAATATAAGAAAGCACGAAAATTCGAAGGAGGATTACGGGGTACTATCCAGGACCGAGTTAATGTGTTGAAGTTTCCTACCTACGTTGATGTGTTAGAAAGGGCTGTTATAGCGGAAGGGAATATTGCTGCTCAAGTTCGGATTTTTGAATGGAAAGGAAAGAGGCAGAACAACCAATGGACCAAGGGGCCACCTGCTCCACCAAACAAGAAGCAAAATTCGGGGGCCTCCAGCACTACTACTTCACTTCAAAATTTAGCTCCTGTGTGTCCAGAATGTGGATGAAGGCATCGTGGGATTTGTCACCGATTGTCTGGAGCATGCTTTCGATGTAGCAAAACGGGTCATTTGATAAAAGACTGTCCGCAAAAGAATCAACAAGCTGGTAATAAGGCCGCCACAAGCTCAGTAGGGTCTACACCGGCTCCTAATGCCAAGTCAGCTGCTAAACCTGCTAACAATAAGGACACTACGAGGCAAGGCAGGGTATTTGCGTTGGTTTCGGCAAATGTACTGAATGCAACAACAGTGGTGTCAGGTACATTTATGGTTCATGGTCATTCTGCTTACGTCTTATTTGATTCTGGCTCTACCTGTTCCTTTGTGTCAAAATTATTTGCCAAGCATTTCGATAAACCTGAAGAAGACTTGACTTATGTGCTGTGTGTATCTTCACATATGGGAAATTCCATGATCTGTACCTCAGATATTCTTGTGAACTTCTAATTGGGGATGTCCATGTATATGCTAATCTATTACCACTTGATATGACTTCTTTTGATATTATTTTGGGAATGGATTGGTTGGGTGAATATAGTGCCACTATAGACTGTCTGACGAAGCAAATAAAATTCCATCCTCCGGGGCAATCAGAATTTACTTTTCAAGGACAGGGAGTAACTTCTTCACCGTATGTGATTTCTGCAGCAAGGGCTTGTAAATTAATTCAGAAAGGGTGTCAGGGGTACTTATGTAGTGTTTTGGAAGGGCCAATAATAAATGAGAATACTGATGCGATTCCAGTAGTCTGTGAATTTCCGGACGTCTTTCCGGAAGAATTGCCAGGAGAATTAGTGGACTGTGAAATCGAGTTCATGATTAAAGTGCTATCGGGAATCCAACCCATTTCTAAAACCCCGTATCGAATGGCACCAGTTGAAATGAGGGAATTGAAGACTCAATTGCAAGACCTATTGGATAAGGGGTTTATCCGCCCGAGTGTTTCTCCGTGGGGTGCACCAGTCCTGTTTGTGAAAAAGAAAGACGGAACACTCCGATTATGTATAGACTACCGGGAGCTTAATAAGGTAACCATCAAGAATAAATACCCACTACCGCGAATTGACGATTTATTTGATCAGTTACAAGGGGCACAGGTCTTTTCCAAGATCGATTTACGGTTCGGATATCACCAATTAAAGGTTAAAGCTTATGATGTTGAGAAGACAGCCTTCCGAACCCGATACGGTCACTATGAATTTCTGGTTATGCCCTTTGGAGTTACTAACGCACCAACAGCATTTATGGATCTGATGAACTGTGTCTTCAAACCTTATCTGGATGAGTTTGTAGTGGTCTTTATTGACAACATCCTTATTTACTCAAAGAATGCAGAAGCTCATGAAGACCATCTCTGCTTAATCCTTCAGACCCTCCGAGAAAAGAAGTTGTATGCAAAGCTAAAGAAGTGTGAATTCTGGCTACGTGAAGTGGCATTTCTGGGGCATGTTATAACTAAAGAAGGAGTCTCCGTTAACCCAAACAAAATTGAGGCGATTGTAAATCGCCAACTCGACTAATGTGACTGAAGTGCGTAGTTTTATGGGGTTAGCCGGATATTATAGGAGATTCGTTCAGGATTTCTCCAAAATTGATGCACCACTCACACAGTTGACTAAAAAGGAAGTTGCATTTGAATGGTCGGAACCGCGGGAATCTGCTTTCCAAGAATTAAAAATGAAGTTAACTACAGCTCCGGTCCTTGCACTACCATCTGGTATTGAGGGATTTGTAATTTACAGTGACGCATCACATAAGGGACTTGGTTGTGTGCTTATGCAAAACGGAAGAGTTATCGCTTATGCCTCTCGACAGCTTAAACCTCATGAGAAGAATTATCCCACGCATGACCTTGAGTTAGCCGCAGTAATCTTTGCTTTAAAGATTTGGCGACATTATCTGTATGGAACTACTTGTGATATTTATACCGACCATAAAAGCCTCAAATACCTTTTACCCAAAAAGAGTTGAATATGTGCCAGCGGCGGTGGTTGGAACTTATTTTGCAGATCCACTATCATCCCGGTAAAGCCAACATGGTGGCAGATGCACTTAGTCGAAAAAATGTGGGAAGTTTGGCAAATCTATTGACAGGAAAAGGAGTTGATAAGTGAACCTAATAAGATGGAGGTCGACTTGGTGATACATGGTCAAGAAGCAAAGGGCAACAATGGTGGCTCAACCAACATTACTTGAGGAGATTAAATTACGCCAAATGGAAGATGGAGCTCTAAAGAAGATACGTGATGAAATGGAGACAAAACCAAAACTGGGATTCACATGGATGGATTCCGTGCTTAAATTTCAAAACCGAGTATATGTCCCTAATGTGTTAGAACTTAAACGGAAATTGATGGAAGAAGCACATGCCTCGAGAGTTTCAATGCATCCAGGAAGTACTAAAATGTACCGGGATTTGAAGCAAAATTTTTGGTGGCCAAGTATGAAAAAAGAAATCGCAGAGTTTGTTTCTAAGTGTTTGCAATGTCACAGTAAAAGCAGAGCATCGAAACCCACAGATTATTACAACCCCTTCCAATCCCGTGAGTGGAAATGGGAACATGTGACCATGGATTTTGTAGTAGGCTTACCACGGACACCTCGGGTATGAATTTATATGGGTTATTGTCGACCGATTAAGTAAATCCGCCCACTTTCTACCGTGAAGACTCAAGATAATGCGTATAAACTTGTCAGATCTATGTGAATGAAATTGTAAGGCTTCACGGTGTTCTCGCCTCAATTGTGTCGATAGAGATCCAAAGTTTGTTTCAGGTTCTCGCAAAGCCTACAGGATGTAATGGGTATGGAACTAAAGTTTAGCATGACCTTCCACCCTCAAACAGACGGACAACTGAGAGAACGACATGACGTTAGAGGATATGCTTCGGATGTGTGTTTTAGATTTTCAAGAGAGTTGGGAAACTCATCTGCGTTGATAGAGTTTGCATACAATAATAGCTACTATTCGAGTATTGAAATGGCACCCTATGAAGCTCTGTATGGAAGACCGTGTCGTTCTCCCGTGTGTTGGGCTGAGGTTGGAGATAGACCATTGTTAGGGCCAGAGATTGTCCAGTTGATAACAGAAAAGGTTAGAATTATTCGAGAAAGATTGAAAACTGCCCAAAGTAGACAGAAGAGTTATGCAGATAACCGGCGAAGGAATTTGGAATTTGACGTGGATAGTCATGTTTTTGTGAAAGTTACCCCAATGAAAGGACATCCAAGATTCGGAAAAAAAGGGTAAGCTGACACCCCGATATGTTGGTCCCTTCCAGATCTTAGAAAAAGTGGGTCCAGTAGCCTACCGAGTTGCCCTTCCGCCACATATGAGTTAGATTCATAACGTGTTCCATGTTTCTATGCTTCGAGGATACCTTCCAGACCCGTCACATGTCATTGATTATCGCCAAATTGTGTTGATTGACAAGTTAACATATGAGGAAAAACCAATTCGAATTCTGGACCGTCAAGTGAAACAATTGAGGAACCGAGAAATTCCAATGGTAAAAGTGGAATGGCAAGAGCACTACGGAACCGAGGCGACATGGGAAAAGGAAGATAAAATGCAACACCAACATTCGCATCTGTTTCCATCCTAAGGTAAAACAAGTTTGGAGGACCAAACTTATTTAAGAGGGAGAGAGTGTAATGACCCGACCCTCGTACATGAATCTGGTATCTTTTCAGTCCGCTATTCTGTGCTTTTGAATGTTCATTGTGAAACTCTATGTGAAATTACGTTGAATTAAGTGAAAGTTGGAAATATAGAATCCTATCTGTTGAATAAGAAAAATTATCTGTCACACTTAAACTATTTGAATCTGAAATTGGACACCTTAGAGACTTAATTTTTTGAAATTGATTTGATATTTGAAATCTGCATGATTTTTAGGCTATAATGGGATTTTCTATGAAAATTCAATTTAGGATGCTTCAACGATTAAATTTTTGTCTTATTCTCTTATAAATATACATTATATATATACCAAAGCTCTTTGGATATGTTGACTTAGAAGCCCAACGAAAATATCTCCTGGAAAACAAGTTTAGAGAAGGGTTTGAGAATTAGGAAGGCAAGATCATCAAGAAGGTGGGAAATTGAAAGACTCAAGCCTAAGGTAAACTTATTCTTCATTTATGATCCTCCTTCTGTGATTCTCCTTTTGAATTTGAGAGGAGTTTCCCCTTTTATAAAGCTTAGAGTATGAAAAGGAATGGGTATTTGATTCTTACTTCAAGTGGAACATGGTTTATCACTTTGGTGTTTTGAAACTAAATTGGAGTCCTATGTGTGGGAAGTTATACACTATTCTTTCTATGAGCATGTTTGAAGTCAAATATGTAGCTATGGCCATGTGTGTATATGTTTCTAAGTGTGTAAGGTTATGGAATTTATATGATGTTGAACTCAATCCTTGCTTGAAGATCTAGGTTATAGGGAATTATCATGTGTTTGAAATGATTTTGGAACTAATTTGGACCTTAATGAAGATCTATTTTGGCCCTTGATAATACTCATAAAAAGAGGGATTTTGTATGATTTCCGGACTGCAAAAACAGATGATCGCACGTGCGGAGGACGTGCGGAGAAGAGAAAAAAAATTGGGAGAGCATACTGTTTTTGGTCGCTCGAGCGGTGGAGGGGGACTGCACGTGCGGTACATGTCCGCACGAGCGGAGGGTATGGCCGCACGTGCGGCCCAGGTTGGAAATCCTGTTCGCTCCGTTTTACGTGCTTAACCCTCAGCTCTTTTCGGAATTTGTGTTTGATACCTGTTTATGATTGTACATACAAATGAAATGTAAAAATGCAAAAAAATGGTTTAAAAGAAGAAAGAAAAAAAACTAATATGTGTTATCTATGTGTGTAGGACACACCACAGGAGGAACCACCGCTTCGCAGCAACACTGTGAGTAATAGTATACGGAATGTACATTTATTTAGCGTTAATATCTGTTATGACCATTATGTTTTCTGTTAAACACGACATTAACATATGTATTGATCGGAATTTGGTAACAATGTAAGGTTGACTACATTCTGTATATTTCTGGACCAAAAGGCTATTATGTACATTCTGAGCTGAAAGGTCGTTTCAAGATACTGGCCGAAGGTCGTTTTGTACATTCTGAGCCGAAAGGTCGCTCAAGATACTTCGCCGAAGGTCGTTTCAGATTTTTGGGCTAGTAGGCCGTTCTGTTATAACTATAATACTAGGCCCAAGGCCGTTCTGAAAGTAAAACAATATCAGACCCACTATTTGGATTTCATTTTTGTGATTTACCGTTATGCATTGTGGTTAAAGTTGGTTACTAAACCTGTTTAAGTACTATTATTCACCGAGCTTGTCTCACCTGTAATTTTGTCTCGATTCTCAGAGGTAATCAACTTGGAGGTCAGTCCTAGCATCATTATTTTCTCTTTTTGTCAACCTAAGGACAACCAGGCACTTGAAGAAGCCCTTTGCATGCTAGTGCAGTTTTGCTAGACTTTGTCATTTTGTACTAGTGTTTTGTGAGCTGAAGTCGATTTGTATCTAATGTTTGTTATAAGCCCACTGGCCTATTTGGACTTGTAAATGTATATGTAACTTAATCTCAGATCCATGTTCACTAGACATTTAATTCTAAGTCGTGGTCCTGGCATATTTGTAGTAGCTTAATGGATGTGTCTGCATGTTATTCTATTATATTAACGCTTTCGCTTAGGCCCCTGATATTTTTATATAGCAGGATAAGTGTCTGTTTCTGAGTAGGTCATGCCCGAAATTCTAGGGGCAAGTTTGGGGTGTGACAGAAACTGCCATCCTTTCAGGGAGGCCTTGAGCCCTTAAAGGCTGAAGCATGGGTTCTTGAAACAGAAAAGTTATTTGAAGTGTTTCCGTGTTCGGAGGCACACAAAGTATTGCTAGCTACCTTCACCTTACTAGAGGAGGCCAGAAGGTGGTGCATGCTGGTCCGTGACACCAACACAGTTGTGACTTGGGCACAGTTGTGACTTGGGCTTAGTTTAAGGAGTGCTTCTTTGAGAAATACTTTCCACAGTGCGTCCGAGACTGCAAGGTGACTGAATTGAGGCAAGGTACCATGTCTGTTGTTGAATATGAATCAAGATTTACTGAACTTACCAGATATGCACCACACATAGTTGACACTAACTATAAGAAGGCCAGGAAATTCTAAGGCGGCCTTAATGTCGAAGTACTTGACAAAATTAATGTGTTGAAATTGCACAAGTATGTGGATGTTCTTGACCGGGCCATTATAGCTGAATCAAATATTGAAGCACTGAAACAAACTGAAACACCAGTGTCTGAATGGCGTGATAAGAGACGAGGTTTTAAGTTCAAGAAAGGCAGAAACAATCCATTGAACAAAAAGCAGAATACAGGGTCAACGACTAGTTCTAGTCAAGGAAACCATTCTACACCGCCCGGCTCCGAATGTGGTAAGAATCATAAGGGAGTTTGTTATAAAATTTCAGGTGCTTGTTACAGGTGTGGCAAGGTGGGCCACATGGTTAAAGATTGCCCTTCTGTAACGCCCTCAAAATAATAACATTAAACCCATCCATATAGAGACCTGCTTTGATACATAAAAGGTCCACATTCATCTATTCGTCAGAGTATTTCATTACAAAAGTATTACATGTTTACAACAAAAGCAAATGCCCTACGAGCTTACAGCTTTCCAAGTTAACACTTGGTTACAAAAGAGGGTATTAATTCAATTACACATTAAGTCCTTGGCTTGAATCTATATGTAATACAATCAAGGAAAATAAGACAATAAAAGTATGTCTGCCTCTAGCCTCCCAAGCTATGCCTTTAGAGGTGGCATGCTACTTGTACCTGAAAATGATGTTCCCATATAGGGTGAGCCACAGCCCAGTAGAAATATACTAAACCAACTATGAACAATGCCTAAAAGATTAGCAACTGATAGATGGTCAACACTTACACTTCCTTTTACATCTTATTACCATTCCATGACAGTCAAGTCTATGTTACAATTCACTTTCCATTTCTTATTCAACTTTGAGTTTGAAAACAAGGCTTAGTACTCTAGCCAAAACATTTGATGAGATTATAGTTCATCATTAGAACACTTTTGAAATTCAAGGTGGATACACATTTTGGTGTTGTATCAATAACACATAGACTACTTCCATACTTCACAAACGATGATGATATACATTTTAGTGCTATATCAAATCAAACAAACATTTCAATAGATAAGCATATGAGCCATATCACACTACAACAGATAAGCATATGAGCTATGTCAACACTTCAACAGATAAGCATATGAGCTATATCAACACTTCAATGGGAGAGTATATGAGCTGCATCCCTGGGTCCATCCCCCATCTTCCCTTAACCATTTACCGGTTTAGAGGTACATCCTCCATCTTTCCCTAAACCGTGGAGTACATCCCCCATCTCCTCCCATACACAAGCAATGCATATAAACACAGAATCATGTATGCAATCAATCAATACATAAGGTTAATGTATTCTGTCAACCGTCATACTCTATGACACATCCAATTGATTAGTTTTGGTTTGCCTAATCATCATGCATTGTCTACAACAATCAATACTACCCTCTACCGGTAGCCCAAAGCAATTATTTCTAAACAGGAAATAAATGCACAAATGGATAATATATCAACATTTCAATTAGTTGAGCAATAAATGATTTAACTACACCCTTTAGTCCCATACATTCCCAATTTCAACATTTCCAATTCAATTCCTCATTTCCTTTAATTAATTATATACATTAATTAATTAAAACAATTAGGGCAAATCCCTTTAATTAACAAAACAACTCTAAGGTTCCATTTTCATCCACAATCCATCATCCATCTCATTTTTTTTTACCAAACTTGCATATAGGTTTATTTCAAACAAAACCCCAACTTTTGTAAAATTACACAAAAGGCCCAAACTTTCTCAAATTTACCCAACAACACCCAACATATCAAAATGCTAAAATTTAAAGACAAAGTCCTTAAGGAGGGGTAGGATATCCCTACCTCAAATGGTGACACCCAACCAAGAAGATGAAGAAAACGAAAATGCTCCAAATCACAAATTTTTCGGATCAAGAGATAGCCCTCGACGATCATCAACTTTTTTGTAAAGGCCAAAGGTGAGCAAATCACTCATACTAGATCAATACTTAGAGAGAAGGTAGAGCTCTAGAGTGAGAAGCTCAACAATGGGGTTTTTGGAAAAGTAAGAGAGAGAAGAAAAGTGAAAAAGTGATTTGAAAAAGTCAAAACACGGAGCTTTAACCCCCGCTCGGCGGCCAAAACCCCGCCGAGTGGCACTCACGAACTCCGCTCGGCGCTAATCCCGCTCGAGCAGGCGGATGCACACTCGAGAACTTATGCAGACAGGTCCCCGGCTCGAGCGTCCAACTTCCCGCCGAGCATCAAACAAACTCCCGCTCGGCGCCAATCCCGCTCGAGGCCCAACACTGCAGAAAAGCGGATAGGTGATTTCCTGCTCGGCGCCAAAACCCTGCCGGCGGAGAGGCCAAATTCTGGGCAACTTTTCTAGGTTTCTCGACACAACCAACATATTCCCAACTTGCCCAAAACAAACCAAAACTCAAAAGGTACAGAGTAGAGAATAGAGATAAGAGTATGACAACAACACATCCACGGAACCGAGTCCGGATACGACAAATAAAGAAAAGGTAGACCCGGATCGCTATAACCTCCCCCCCTTAAAGAATTTCATCCCCAAAATTAAGGAAATGACAAAACACGAGACCAACTGATCACAAAGCTCACAATACAAAGATGTTAATCTCTCAACTGATTGTCTACTTACCCTCACACAAGGGAAGGGCTTAACAAGGAAACATGATCCGAAAGAGAAACAACACCCCGGCATACGAAACATCAACCAAAACCAAACCCTCTCCGAGATAACTCATCAAAACAACCGACTAGCGCTCCAAGCTAAGTCACTATTCAAAATCACAATCCCGAATAGAACAACTAATGCAAGCTTTTATATGAGTACATAGAAAATTATTCTCCGGCTAAAAAGGCATTTTCTAAAAAATAATCAAACTTTCAACGTTAACATTCAAAAATAAATTTTGCATGCCCCATGCAAAATCCAGGAGTTTTGTAAACATTTTTCATAAACACGGTGTTACTCACAACACCTAACCATTTTCAATTGATTTGGCCAAGACTTCTCATTGAATTTTCTCATGACGTTTAAATTGAATCAATTTTTCCGCAATACACAATTTAGTATTCAACAATCTAACCCATTATCGGTTACCCTATCTCTATTCAAGAGACAATTTACAATATATGCTATAACATGCATTATCGATATGCATTTCTTTCAATTTCAATAACTTCTAACATGCATGGTTCATAATTTCGAAACACATTCACTGTTAATGATACATTTGCATTTCCACATCACATTTAACATATATAATGCTAGGTTAATTTCTATAATATTACCATAGACTGAAACACATGTAATATTCATACAGTTCATCAATACAACAAGGTATTCAACATACGCTCAAATACTTACCAATGGATCCAGATACTTCAACCCCATTACGTTTCCACAACATCTCAATTGATGGGAAGATCCCACTCTTCAAGGCCCGATAACAATGGTAACAGTAAGACCCACGTAACCAATACCGTGTTCTGAGACGTCTACTACGTCTCGACTATCGACAATACCCAAACCAATGTTTAGTACATACTATCCCAACATAGGAAACATGAGAACCCTCGCCCACAAGGCTCCCAGTCAACTTTCACAAGACAAGTGTGTAAGATAGTACACGGTTAAGGAACAACATTACGGTACACTACTACCCCATAAATTTACGGTCTTGCCAAAAAGACACATGACATATAACCAGCAATTCAGACTAGGTCGAGTCTAACTTCCCGTAAAATATTCAAGTCTATATCGCCACCTACCGAAATTACGTCATTTACAACTAGTCACAATTAAACTCAAAGGTTTCTTTCAAATTACCTTCCCGAAAGGTACGGATGGTTATACTGTATATAGTGATGCTTCTTATAAGGGTTTGGGATGTGTTTTAATGCAGAATGGTAAAGTTATTGCATATGCTTCCCGACAACTGAGACCGCATGAAAAGAACTACCCGACCCATGACTTGGAACATCTTCGATAGTGTTTGCCTTTGAAAATTTGGTGTCACTACCTTTATGGGGCAACATGTGAGGTGTATCTGAGACTACAAGAGTTTGAAATACTTCTTCACACCAAAAGAATCGAACATGAGGCGGTGGAGATGGTTAGAAGCGATAAAGACTATGACCTACAAATTTTGTACCACCCAGGAAAAGCTAACACCGTTGCTGATGCACTGAGTCGAAAATCGATTGGGAATTTAGCTTGTTTACTTACCGGGCATAAAGAATTGCTTTGTGACCTTGAAAGATTTGAAATTGAAATCGTTTTGCGTGAACAAGGTGGAACATTAGCTGCCATTTCTGCTCAACCAAAGACCTTGATTGAAGAGATTAAAGAGAATGACAACATGATGACTTCTTGAGGAAGACCATCGAAGAAAGGGAATCCAAACCGAGGCGGATTTCAAATTTGAGAATAATGTGTTGAAATTTCAAGGAAGATTGTGTCTTAGAGTGATTCTAAACTTAAAAGAAGAATTCTGCAAGAAGGCCACAATTCAAAATTGTCTATCCATCCGGGAAATACGAAAATGTACCAAGACTTGAAACTGAATTTCTGGTGGCCGGGACTGAAGAAAGAGATTGCTGATTTTGTGTCGAAATGTCTTCATTGCCAACTAGTTAAAGCCGAACATCAACGACCCGCAGGTTTACTGCAACCCTTATTAATACCGGAGTGGAAATGGGAACATATCACTATGGATTTCATTGTTGGTTTACCTCGCTCCAGTAAAAGTATGGACTCAATTTGGGTTATTGTTGATAGACTGACTAAATCTGCTCATTTCTTACTTGTCAAAACAATTTATAATGCGGACAAATTGGCTGTAATCTACATTGATGAGATTGTTAGATTGCATGGAGTGCCTATGTCTATTGTTTCTGATAGGGACTCAAAGTTTACGTCGAGATTTTGGCAAAGTCTGCAAACTGCATTGGGTATTGAATTGCGACTAAGTAGTGCTTTCTATCTGCAAACAGATGGCCAGTCAGAAAGAACCATCCAAACTCTGGAGGATTTACTGAGAATATGTGTCCTTGATTTTTAGGGAAATTGGGAAAGCCACTTACCTTTAGCCGAATTTGCCTACAACAACAGCTTTCATTCGAGCATTGGTATGGCGCCTTTCGAGGCTTTGTATGGCAGAAAATGTTGATCTCTGATTTGCTGGGCAGAAGTTGGAGATGGGCCTTTGCTTGGGCCCGAAATTGTACTTGTAACTACCAAAAGAGTGGCCGATTCAACAGAGACTGAAAACCGCACAGAGCCGACATAAAAGTTATGTGGATGTCAGAAGGCGGGACAGAGAATATGAGGTAGGTGATCATGTGTTTGTTAAAGTGACACCGATGAAAGGCCAGACTCGTTTTGGAGTCAAGGGTAAACTAGCGCCGAGATATGTCGGACCGCATGAGATTATTGAGAAAATCAATCCGGTGGCGTATCAAGTAGCGTGTCCTCCTGAAATGGAGCATATGCATAACGTGTTCCATATTTCAATGTTGAGGGAGTACATCTGGAATCCCTTCCATGTGATTGAGCCTACCCGTGTAGTGCTAAGTGATGACTACACTTATGAAGAACGGCCTATTCAGATTGTGAACAGACGGATCAAGAAGTTAAGGAATAAAGAGATTCCGTTAGTGAAAGTCGACTGGCAAAACCATGGTGGCGTGTATGCCACTTGGGAAAGGAAAGATGACATGGCCAAGAGATATCCTGAATTGTTCCCACTGAATCCTGTTTTCTTCTAGAATGAAGGTAATTCGAGTTTAGAGGACCAAACTCTTTATAAGGAGGGGAGACTGTGACAACCCTCACCACTGTTAACTAATAAGACCACTGATTAGTGCTAATCTATGATTAAGCATGTTAATTGACTTACTGACTGAAATTCTGAATCGATTGATTGATTGTGCTAGTTTGAATGCAATTCTATCTGTTGATTGTTAAATCATCTGTTCATGTTTTATGTTTTAAACTGCGAATTGAAAGCCTTATCGGCGGCTGAATCTGAAATTGATTAGTGTTTCGTGCTAATTAAGATTTATATGATTTTATGGCATATTTAATTGAAATGTGATTTGGTATGATTAAATTAGATTAAATAATGCTAAATTGTAATAGTTGGATTTATTTACCAATTTTGCCCTATTAGTGGACCACTACACCAAACATTTTGAGGCTTGTTTTATTTCATCTTGTGCATCATTTTGTTCATTCTTCTTGAGCCAAACCGAATTAGAGAGAGAAGCTTGAGTTCATGAGTTTTGGCTTGGAGACTTGAAGGAATTAAAGATAATTGCAAAAATTGAGCTTCTACACTTGAATACAAGACCTAAGGTAGAGAATTCAACCTCTCATTGATGTATTTGTGTATTGTCTTGCATGATCCATGAGAAATTAGAGATTCTAGCCAAGAGTTAGTTCATAATGTTGAATTGTAGCATAAATCATGCATGCATGTTGCCATTCTTGAGTTTTGAAGTTATTTTTCATGAAATTCCACATACATGTTCACATTTTTGCATTGGACCATGAATTCCACGTGTTTTTGA
Organism: Camellia lanceoleosa; assembly: GCA_025200525.1. NCBI lineage: Eukaryota > Viridiplantae > Streptophyta > Magnoliopsida > Ericales > Theaceae > Camellia > Camellia lanceoleosa. Next base: position 83,038,901 of record CM045760.1, on the reverse strand, counting down.
AAGGATTGTTTGAGCAAGTGATTAAAGCTTTGAATTGGTTTAAACTCATGCATGTCACATTTGAAGTATGTTCTTGAACTTTGGTTTGAAATTGGATTTAATTGAACCACCCTGGGGCCTTGATTTCTCAAATTGATCTTTGAAACATGTTATATTATGAGTTTTGAAGTGTTTTCCAGAAAATTGGCCCAAAAGGATCGAAATTGAGGCATTGAAACTTGGTTTTGAGCTTGAGGTTCAAATTTTGAAATTTTAGATTTTGGACTCACGTTCGAGCGGGAAAGTCCACACTCGAGCGTGCATGTTGAGTTCATGCAGTCCGCTCAAGCAGGGAAAGTGGCCTTCGGCGAAATCGTGCTCCACTTTGCATTGTTTTGCAGTCCGCTCGACCGGGAATATGCGCTTCGGCGGAACTGAGTTACACGCCGAGTGAAATTCGAGTGCCCGTGGAGCGTAAATTTCGAGCATCTAGTACTTTTGCAGTCCGCTCGAGCAGGGAAGTCACGCTCGAGCGGAGCTCTCTAGTCAGCATGTCTGCTCGAACGGGGAAAACCACGCTCGAGCGGGACCCTGTTTTTCTGAAAATTTTGCTAAGTGTTTAAAAGTGCATCCTTGCATCCTCATTTCATCCTAGGCATTCCTAGGCCTAGTTTAAGGCATCTTAATGAGGATGCTGATGTAGAACCACACCGAGGCAAATTAGGGATTAAGTTATTATTTCTCAACTGTATAGCTTAGTGTGTGTTCATCACATGCTGTGTAGGGTTGGCATCCGATGGCGCTCTAGCTTATCTGTAGCCAGGCGAGTAACAATGTTGTAAAGCTATGTTCAATTACAATTATTTTACGAATGATTAAGCATCTTTGCTACGAAATGATATTATTTAGAATGAATGTTTGTCCTATTTTAAAAGCGTACTCATGGCATCCATAGCAATTGGTATTCTTTCTTATTACTACTCTATTATTATTCTTTATCGCTATTCTTGTACTATTCTGAGATCTCTGTCGATTTCAATGTTTGGAACTACTACTATTCTTGTTTTGATGGCCATCAATGTATTTATTCGATCTGTTTAGACCCTCTTGTCTTTGTTTGCTATTGGATGTACCACATATGATTGCTATGATGACTGAATAACCGATATATTGATTCAATTAACTGTTTTTAATACTGAAAAGACATTCATTCTTAGCCTCTTTACGCATTATGTTATTCACTGGGCTTTAGCTCACTGCACATATATATATATATATATATATGTATATGTAGGTGTCGAGCACGGATCGAGCTAGGGCGTTGGGTATAACTCCCTTTTTGTCAAGCCAACCAACGTACCTCACTGTGAGGTTCCAAGTCCTTCAAGTTAGGGCTTTTTTGGGGTGTTTTAGTTTTTCCCTTTTTGTATCTGTTTACATGTCTTGTATAGGCGAATGATATCGTCTTTGTCTTTGTTATGGTAGGGATGTGGACCCTAACCTGTATATTTGTAAATGATGCATGTATATACTGGCTCTGTTATGAATGTATATACATATTATGAAAAGTCTTTTTGCATACAGACTGTCACAGCTCATTGAACATCTTTTAATTACTGTTTTGGCTTCCGCCAACCCTTATACTCTGTATTACTGTATTACTGTTAAGCAGGCCTTTGGTAATCTCGGATTACTGGCCGGTTACGGTGCTAAACCCATAAGGACGGGTTTGGGTCATGACAAATGTGAAGCCCTTTGCTCGAGAAAACATTCGCACACTTGCTAAAGATTTGTCTTGTTGACCGTCCTATAGGCTGCTAGTGTCATTCGTCAATTTGTTGTGGTCAGAAAGCCAGTCTACCCTCCTTAAACAATTATAGCGTTCCATCGAATGCATAAGTCATTTCCTTCTTCTAGTGGCCACTAATTACAGCTTAATGTATGGACAATCAATCTGTGTCCAAGATGATGTCGGTGTCGAACATTTTCATGTCTGGAGGTTCAAGAAGTCAAGCATATGAACAATTTGTAAGGGTTTGCATACTAGTTCTAGTGATCTAACACACACTGCAGATACGAAGGAATACAATGAAAACATATAACCAAGAGTTTTAAGACTGGTTTGATAGAAATTTACATCGTGTAGGTTTTAATTACAAACGAGTCACACCAAAAGAGTTCTAACTGGTAACTCTCAGCCTAAGGTTGGTACATAAGTAATAAAGATAATGGAATACAAAGTGGCTATAACAACAATATCAATTAACCTAAGGATCAAATGGAATACGGATGAACAATACAACAGAATGGATAACATTACAGTTTTGGACTCTAATGTGGTCAAGATCATGAAGGAAGTGACTAAACTAGATATCTAACCTGAAACTACGTTGGTCATACATGTTTCAAAATAAATATCCAAGATTTGTCACTGAGCAAAGAAATTGAGATTGTTTACAAGAATTCTAGTACTAGATAGAATAATCAAGACTAAAAGGTTATTAATTTAACAATGGTGGAATTGAAAAATAAAACTTAATTTTGAATATGAACGACATCAAGCAAAGGTTATATATATGAGATAGGACAATGACGACAGTAGTGACCCCCCCTTTATATATATATATATATATTGTATCTAATCTTAACATGTCTCATTTAGAATTAAACCCACTTCCTCGTAGGTGATCGTTAAATCGTTTGGAGTTGAAACATATAACGCAATGATTACGAATCTGAAACATGTTCTCCCGAGTCAATGTTATTATGCTCGAAATTCGAATAGCATCCTAAGGTTGGCGAAGAAAAGTCCATTTTTGATGTCTTTTAATTAGCAAAATAGATAGTATTATCATAATATAACCTAGTCAGGGCAAAGTTATTTCTAATTGTAGGCCGAAACACGTGGGTAATGTAGATCACATAAGTCTATTCTCTTAAGCGTGACACTTAGCTCCAATTGAGATTAGTCCTCTTCATATAATCCTTAAGTATTCTATACTAATGCTCTCGGGTGCGAAAAAGTTAGAGTGACTACACCAATCATCACTCTTACAACAGACTCCACAAAACTTTTTATTTATTTTTTATTTTTTTTCGGTATAGAAAACTTGAACCAACAATCTCAGATCATCTAGAGTCGCAGGCTAAGTACGTGGGTTAAGGGTTGTACCTAAGCTCTGATACCAAATTATGACGCCCCAAATTTTTGGAACATCATGGGAAATTAAATAAACAAAATGACTTAATAAACCAAAAAGTTGACATCTTAATAGGGCATTCCAACTCTTGTACATAACCAAAGGTTCAAATAATATTAAATAAAAACTTAAAATTATCCAAATACAACATCAAAATAAATTATAAGGTCCTTAATAGCTAATACATAAGATAATAAAAGTTATTCGACTCTAGTCATAGTTTCAAGTCAGCCAAGGCTCTATGTTAGCGTTAACTCCATTTTAGCTTCAATTATTTCCTCGCCAAAACCTAGCATAAAACGCCAGAGCAACAAAAATATATGCCATGAGTTTTGCAACACGATGAAAACATAACCAACCTACCATTCTTTTTAAGAGAAAAATAATGAGAATATAAATATAAGATAACAATATAATTGTAAACATAAATTACAACCATTAAAATAATTTTAATAATTTTAATAAATTAGGTAACACTCAAAATCTCACCAAAGAGATTTAACTTACCAACCACTAAGAATGGCAGCAGTTAATTTGAAACCCTCCTTGGTCAAATATTCAAGTGTTACCAACCATAACTACGAGGATGCCCACATCAGGAATTATATACCCAAGGTAGTGGCATCGTAGTGCGCCCCAAGAAGCGATGCGCGAGTGCGTAACCTCCTTGTGTGCCACCTACACATCCACCCTTATTCCAAAACCGAATACGAAAAGGGTTCAAATAAGTCCGTGCCATCTTAGGGTTTTAGCGACACAATTTCGTGAGAATTCTCAAAACCGGGGCTCCTCTGAACAAAAGGTCACATTCTTCATAAATCCAAAGGGTTGTATTGCTACAAGGTCATGCCCTTTGGCCTAAAAAATCTGAGGCAACGCGTTTCAGCGAATGGGCACCAAAATGTTTGAGCCATTGTTAGGCAAAACAATGGAAGTTCGTTACGACATGGTGGTCAAAAGTGAAAATGAAGTGGACCATCTCAATGACCTAGCTGAGATGCTCCAAATATTGAAGACACACAAACTGCGACTGAATGCTTCCAAGTGTGCAGTCGGCGTGGGATCAGGTAAATTTCTCAGTTTTTTAGTGACCAACATGATATAAAGCCGATCCTCCCAAATCAAGGCCATTCAAGAATGAAGAGGCCTAACACGGTCAAGGAGTTCTGACACCTCATGGGCTTAGTTACCATGCTAAATCGATTCATAAGTCGGTCGTCAAACATGTGTCGACTGTTCTTCTAGGTGCTTAAAGCGAAGTTTGAGTGAGATGAAGAGTATGATCGAGCTCTGGAGAACTTAAAGGAGTACCTCACCTCTCCACCATTGTTGGTAATCCCAGCACCAATCGAGGAACTTTACATATACTTGACCATTTCCCAATCTGTGATTAGCGTGGTATTGATGCCTTAGAAGGAATATAATAGTTGCCCTCTTTTTTTTTTTTTTTTTTTTTCTATGCGTGAGCAAGACATTCTTTGGACAACTTAACGAGATGCTTTCCGTTAGAAAAACTTTTTTTAGCTTTGATAATGGCTTCAAGAAAGTTGCCTCACTAGTTCCATGTGGATACTGTGATCGTCTTGACAGCATTCCCCCTAAAGGCCTTGTTCGAAAGGGAAAACTTCTCAGGGCGAATATTGAAGTGGACTGTAGAATTAGGACAGTTAGACATCAGGTTCCAACCTAGAATGACAATAAAAACCCAATCTTTGGCAGACTTTGAAGCAGAGTTTTCTTTAGGAATTCATTCCATTTGCCTGGTGGGCTTGATCAAAGAGACCGAAAAAATGGAGAGAAGATTCACAGGAATAACGCAGCCCCCGCAGCAGGTTGCTTAGCCATGTAGTGTGCCATTAAGCCTAATAGTGATTGTATCATCCACTAAGGCCAACAACCCATTATCAGAAGGGGAAGAAGCAAGCCGCACAATTACAAGTGCAATTTGCGAGTATATGCTTAAAAGGGAAACGGTATGATAACCAAGCAGTAAGGATCAAGTCCAAATGTCGGACAAAGACTTGGAAGAAATCACTGATGTCCTAGATCTTAGAGCATCTTCAGACCTATCCACCTGCTAGAAACTATTCGTAGGAGAGATGTGGAAGCTCTTTGTTGATGGCACGTCCAACAGACATGGGACAGGACTTAGGATAGTCCTCATATCGCCAGATGGCTTGACCATTGAACAGGCAATTGTACTCAGATTTCTAGCATCTAATAACAAAACAGAGTATGAAGCATTGTTAGCGGACTTGAAATCATCCTATTAGATGAAGGCCAGCGAGCTAATAGTGTATAGTGACTCCCAATCGGTAGTCAACCAAATATCCAGCAACTATGAAGCAAATGATGAGCGGCCAAGTATCAAATTTGGTTAGAAATAAAATCATGAAATTTGAAGTCATGAGGATAGAACAAATCAGTTGAGAAGAAAATAGCAAGGTAGATGAACTGGCCAGTTTTGTATCGATGGTAGACACTTCTATTCCGCACCCTTTACTAGTTGACTTCTTGCCAAGATCAAGCATCGACGAACCTAAAAGCGGTGAGGTGATTACGTGCCGAGCTAGGTCCCGTCTAGATGGACCTCATCATTGTGTTCTTGAAAGATAGGATTTTTCCATAAGACAAGAAGAGGCCAACAAGACTCGTGCAAAGTTGTAACGATTTTGGCTCTTCCTATCCCTAGTGCTATACAAAAAGTCCTTCACGGGACCGTATTTGAAGTGTGTCCATCCAAGCAAGATCGAGACATTCTTGTTCGAAATTCATGAGGGCATTTGTTGAAGTCACCAAGGGGGCAGATCTTTGGCCTACCGAACTATCTCACAAGGGTACTGGTGGCCATACAAGCACGCAGACGCAAAGAAGTACTTCAAGAAGTGCAAAAAGTACCAGAAATTTGCGCATCAGATCCATCAACTAGCCAGAGAGCTCCTACCTTTGACTAGCCCTTATTCTTTTGCAATGTAGGGCTTAGACATAGTGGGACCACTTCCGACCGCGCCGGGCAACATGAAGTTCTTCATTGCAATGACAGACTACATCACAAAATGAGTGGAGACAGAGGCACTAGCCTTCATCAAAGAGAAGGACATCAAGAAGTTTGTCTAGTAGAATATCATAACTCAGTTTGGGATTCCTAAAGCCATGATATCTGACAATGGCATCCAATTTGATGGAAGAATTTTCAGGTTTTTGCAAAGAGCACAAGATCGAATTCTACAATTCCACACCGGCGTACCCTCAAGCCAATGGCCAAGCCGAAGCCTCCAACAAAGTAATCTTAGATGGTCTGAATAAGAGGCTAGAAAAAGCAAAAGGAAAATGGGCTAAGGAACTTCCCCATGTCTTATGGGCTTACCGAACTACACCTAGGTGGTCGACTGAGGAAACGCCTTTTGTCTTGGCCTATGGCATAGAAGCAATAATCCCCCTGAAAGTCAGCCTTCCCACCATTAGAAACGAAAATTTTAATCTAGATTTGAATGGAAAGACAATAGCCTTAGAGCTAGATTTAGCCGAAGTACGAAAAGAAAGGGTGCTGATCCACATAAACCGTGTCGACAAGAATTATCTAGAAAATATAACAAAGTAGTGCATCCAAGGCAATTCAAGATTAGAGATAGGGTACTACGCAAAGTAAATGGGAAACACTTTGGTGCTTGGTGATGGAAAATTAGGAACCAACTGGGAAGGGCTATACAAAGTGGTGGGATTAGCAGGAAAATGAGCTTACCATTTAGAAGATGTAGACGGCCGAGCTATCCCAAAGCTATGAAACACGGCCAATCTCAAGATATTATATTTTTAGCGTTTTGTACTTGTATTTTTTCAACTTCTTGTTTGACATTTAATAAAATAATTAGATAGTTGTTTCTGAAAATTTTTTAATACTGGTATTTATTTCGATTTTCATGTAAAAAATCTTTGCACAACTGGGCACAGTGTGGGTTGGCAGGTTTGACTAACTCTTTTGGGAGTCTTTGGCCAGATGGTTATCTCAGCCAAAGCAGGTTGGCAAGTTTGACTAATAGGTTTTGGGATTCTTTGACGGAGATGGTTATCCTGGCCAAAGAAGATTAGTAGGTTTGACCAACAACTTTATGAACTTTTTGACCGAGACGGTTATCTCGATCGAGAACGTTGCTAGGTTTGACCAACTTGTTGTACTCTCTGACCAAGATGGTTGTCTTGGGCACAGAAGGTTAACAGGTTTGGCCAACAATTTTTTGAACTCTTTGACCAAGATGGTTATCTTGGCCACGGAAGGTTGGCAAGTTTAACCAACTATTTGAACTCTTTGACCGAGATGGTCATCTCATAAAAGAAAGTTGGCGGTTTGACCAACTTTTTATACTCTTTGATCGAGATGGTTAACGCACCCACGAAGGTTGGCGAGGTTTGACTAACTATTTGAACTCTTTGGCCGAGATGGTTATCTAGGCCAAAGAAGATTAACGAGTTTAGCCAACTTTTGTACTCTTTGGCCGAGATGGTTATCTCGGCCAAAGAAAGTTAGCGATTGACCAACTTTTGTACTTTTGACCAAGATGGTTATCTCGGCGAAAAGGTTGGCGAGGATCGGTATGGCCAAGCTGGTTAGCTTGGCAAAGCATAGATACAAAGTGGTATGAAACATTTCAGAAAAAGTACAATGGACGTGCAAAAAGTATGACATTTTTCATTAATTGAAGAACTAAGAGGAGAGGCAGCTAGCCCGGTTACATTGTCAAAATTGAAAAGAAGAAAAAGAAAACAGAAGCCAAAAACAGAAAGAGAAAATGGTAACATGATCACACAAAAAGGTCATCCAGCTCGGCCTTAAGGTCAGCACCAACTTCACCAGTGGGCTAGCATCATTTTCTTGTGGTAGATCAGTGATGCCTTCTTCAACGATCAAGAGTGGCTAGATCGGGTTGGGCAATTCCGCCTAGATTGGCCACGAACTCTGGCGACAAGGTCTATAGCGACCGGAGGAGCATTGACCGGCGCCGAGCTATCTTACTCCTCCACTTGCAAGAATTTTTTTTGTTGCACAACACTAGCGTAAGCCGTCATGTAACTTAGGATGTACTGGGGAGGTAGATTGAGGAAGATCTTAGAATTTGCTACCTAGTTGAGCTTCTCAGCCGCCACTTTCCAGCCGCACTAAAAGAAGATATCCTTGGCAGCTTTGCATTGTTGGACGTAGGTTTCTTTGCCTTCCTGGTAACCTTGGTCCTTAGTGTCCTCCATGTTCTCCAACATCTTTTGAAAGGCCTTAATTTCGGCGTCTTTCTTCTTCTCAAGTTTGGCCAGCTCACGCAAGTAGCGGTCTTTCTTTTTCGCTAAAGCTTTCTATTTATCTGCCTTGGCCATCTGAACTAGCTCAGCCAATTGATCTTAGTCAGTAATCAGCTCGGCCAACTTGGCCTTGACCTCTTTGAGTTCAGAATCTTTGGCCTCGGCCTCAGCTATGGCCGCCCTGGCAGTCTTCCTCAATTCTAGCACATGTTGGTGAGCAACATACCTCTTCTGCATGGTCTATAGTTCAATCAGTAAACAATCAGTTAAACCGAGCATAGAGTTGAGGGAAAGAAAAAAGAAATGTGGAGTCCACTTACCAGGACAAGCGATGTAAACGGTTAATTGAACCTTTGAGTCTTGAATCGTTTCATTCTTGGTAGTGATGTAAATGTTTTAAGAGTCATTGTCAACCATTTCCCTTGATCTTTCATGATAGGGAGGTGGTTTTGAGAGTCTTATTTTGTTGCATTTATTAAACTTGCACACTTGGTTCATAAGCCATCATGCAATGAAATTGCATCAATTGGTGGTTTGTGAAATCAAACTTACTACTCCTTTGAGTTGTTCAAATGATAAGGAGGGGTAAATTATGCAAACAAATCCTTGAGAATACACTATCTCTACTCCGTTTGCTCTCTGTTGCAGCAGGAAAGCCCAGTCATCAGTGGTCGGCAAGCTATCATCAGTGGACGGCAGGCCCTCTGCCGGCCACCAGTGCAAAATCCAACAGTGTTCTTTTGAAGCAGAATAGAGTTGGTCTGGAGGTGGAAATCAGTGGAAATGTTCTACTGTGCAACAGAGGCATTCAGTAGCAGAAACACTGGCTTTTTCGGGTGGAAACCACATTCATGCATGAGCCTTCCATCAATCCTCGACATCCGTGTTGTAAATATATTAGTTTTGTGCTTAAAATAGTGGCTTTGTAATTAATTAGTTAGAATAGCTAATTCGTCTCATGTTGTAATTATTTTAATTAGCTAGATTAGTTAATTAATTAGTTCATTTGGTTTGTAATAATTAGTTAAGTAGTTTAGCTAAATTATTCATTTGTTGTTGTAATAGTTAGGTAATTAGTTAGCTAGTTAGTTTATTCAAATCCTCTTGTGTGAGGGCGTAATGTTGTAATAATGTGTATGTCTTCCAACTCCACGGCTTTCTCCCTTTTATTGACTAGCTTATGATGGTTAGTTTAGGACATCATGTTTTGTTTAGCATCTTTCATGCCTTGTATCCACTTTTATTGCATACATGGAGGCTCGGTTCATCATGCTAACTTGCATTATTAGTCTAACGCTTCTTTGAATACATGCTTAGACCGCACGCTATCAAATTGATTCATATGCCATATTAATAGCCGAGTCTATTAGTTGCATTTTTGCATGTGTTGCATTAGTCATGTTGCATAAGTTAGGATCACGCATTTTTCTAACTCTATCATCTTCTTTTTGGCTTGGTGTACTAGGTGAGCTCTTTTATTTGCTTTAGCATATTGCATGAATGTAATTGTTGCCATGTTTAGCATGCTTGCCATGAGGCTAATTGCTTAATTGATAAACTATTTGAATGCCTGTGGATGAAGGCTAGTTGCTTGAATTGGAATAATTTGAGTAATGTTTATATGCGATCACTTTTTCAAGTGGTACATATTCGAAACAATTTTGCAAACGAACATGACCCAAATGTTTCAATTCTTGCAAGTTAGTAGATACTTGTGTGTGTGCACATCACATAATAATGCTAGCATCATAAATCGGAACAAGACCATATAATGTAAATAAGAATCACATCATGATTAGTAGAGGCCGATCTTTGATCGGTGGCGGAGTGCTCAATTCATGACCTTCCCCTCTCGTACCTAAGTTTCCGAGCTGAGACAATCTTGGTGATGATGGACACGTGGCCTTTGGCACGAGTCATGGGTTTTTTAAATTTCCTAAAAAATATTTAGGTGGCGACTCTGTATATGGCAAAGCAGTCTATTTTTGACATTTTTTATTCAAAATCGATTTTTCAAAAGATTTGTCGAATTTGGACTCTTTGGTGTTTATCTATTTCACATTACACTTGTGAGATCAGATTCAGAACCGCAGGAGTTCGATACTGTAGGGCTTATTTGTCTTCTGAGAGGGGGCACGAAAAGTCGAGCTATAGTTTCTGGCGACTCTGCTGGAGAATTTAGAGAACTTGACTCGAACTTTATGATGTGAAAGACCAAGACACACTTACTATTTTCTGTGATAACACTAGTGCTATCAATATCTCCAAAAATCTAGTTCAACACTCTTACACTAAACATATTGACATTTGTCACCATTTCATTCAAAAGTTAGTTGAGGAGGGCATTGTGGTTCTTGAACATGTACCCATTAAGCATCAAAGAGAAGACATTTTTACAAAACCCCTTGATCTTCTTACGTTTGAGTTCCTTAGAAAGACCTTGGGTGTAGTGCTCATAAACTAGAGTGTGATTTGTTGCATAAGTGGTTATGTGTGATTGGCATTCTATGTACTTGGATGTTATTAATCTTATTGTCATTGATACTTATCATCTTTGCACATAGATTTATTTGAACCCCTTTCATGCTGCTTGCAAGGATTCATGTGTACTTGACAATGGCTCATTTTGTATGTACATGCTCATTGATTTCATGATCTCATTTTGTACATATCATTGAGTTACATTGTTGCAAAGGTTTTCGTTAAGTGATCAAATTTCTCTATGAACATCTAGCATTGCAGCTTATGCATTTCTAGAGGAATTGACTTATACTAGTATATCATGGGTGATGTTGAGTCTCTTAACCACCTACCATCTTTTTGCATCTCCACAGCTTTCCCCTCAATTCTTTATAGTCAATGCATGAGGAAAAGGCTACCTCAGAGGCACCAACCAGGCTATCCCTATTATATCCATGCTTCTCTGGTTTGGTTTCCATACTTTCGAGTGTGAAAGCCGCCAGTGAGTTTCCAAAAGAAAGATAGCAAGAAAAATCAATAAAAATGATCCATTGATTGAGGGGAAGCTATAGCTTGACTTTTCGTGCTCCCTCGGATACGACTAGCCCTATAGTTCGAACTCCCATGGTTCTGAATCTAATTCCACAAGTGCAATGTGAAATAGATAACACAAATGAGTCCAAATCAAGCAATTTTTTTAGAAAATCAATTTTGACTCAAATGCCAAAAATGAACTGCTTTGCCAAATTACAGAGTCGCCACTTAAATATTTTTGAGAAATTTCAGAAACCCATGTCTCATGCCAAAGGCCACGTGTCTGTCATCACGAAGATTGTCTCGGCTCGAGAACTTAGGTACGAGAGGGATTGAGCACCCCACTCGCCTGATCAAAGATCAGCCTCTACTAATCATGATATGATTCTTATTTACATTATATGCTCTTGTTCCGATTATTAGACTAATTTACTATATGTTGCACATAAGTATAGATTAATTTGCAAAAATTGAAACACTTTGATTTCATGTTTGTTTGAAAATTATTTTTGAAGATGTATCATTTGAAAAAGCGATATCATGTGTATTTCGATCAAACTATTCCAGTTTAAGCAATTAGCCTCCATCCACAGGCATTCAAACAATTTATAACTTAAGCAATTAGACTCATGGTAATTATGCTTGACATGGCAACAATCACACTTATGCAATATACTAAAGCAATAAAATGCTCACCTAGTACTTCGAGGTGAGCCAAATCAAGCAAAATAATTTGAAACATGCATGCCCCTAATTAATTCAATATGACTAAGGCAACACATGCAAGATGCAATTGATAGGCTTGGCTACTGATATAACATGTGAATCAATTTGATAGCATACGGTTTAAACACACATTCAACGAAGTAATAAACAACAATGCTTGTTAGAATGATGAACCGAGCCTTGATGCATGCAAGACAAGTGGATGCAAATCATGGAATAAACTAAATGAAACATGATGTTCTATTATATCCATCATAAGAAAATAAATAAAAGGGAGAAAGACGTGGGGTTGGAAGACATACACAAAATATTACATATTGGCCCTCGCACAAGAGGGTCCGAATGAATACCCTAGCTAATTACTATGAATTAACTAATCTATTACAACCCAAATGAAATAAATTAACTATACTAGCTAATTATTATAACACCATAAATTAACTAACTATTTTAGCTAATTAATTAAGTACAACATAAAACTGACTAGCGATTCTAGCTAAACTAACTAATTAGTTACAAGTCTGCTACTTTAAGTACAACATACTACTATTACAACATTATTTCAATGGATCCCAAGAATTGAAGGACAGTTCATGCATGGGTGTGGATTTCCACTCGAAAATGCTTTCCGTTTTGCTACTGGAATGCTTATTTTGCATAGTTAGGAGATTGCACTAATTTTTCACCTCGGTTTACGCTTTCTGTTACTGCGAAGCAAGCTTGCCTTCTTTGGAAAAAGTGGCGGTGCTAGAAGAAGTAGTGGCCAACTGGCCACTGATAGTGGTCTGCTGCCCAGTAAAGGTAGCTTGTCGGCCACTGATGTTGGATTTCTCCTGCTACAATAGAAAATAAACAAAGCACAAATAGAGTATTCTTAGGGGATGTTTGTCTACCCTGCCTCTCCTTACAATCAAACAGCTCAAATGAGAGGTAGGCTCGATTCGCAAGCCATCAATGGGTGCAATTTCATTGCATGATGACTTATGAACCAAGGGATACAATTTCGATAAATGCACAATAAAAGACTCGCAAAACCTGCTCTCTATCATGGATTGGTCAAGGGAAAGGGTTGACATTGATTCTTGAGCCGTTTTTATCACTAACAAGTATGAAACGACTCAAGACTCAATGGGTTCAATTAACGTCCGATTGAACCCAAACCATTTTATTATCTTGTTTCATTTTCAAACCATTGATTACCCCTTGTTAAATTACCTTCCATTCATTAGTCAATTAAGCCTAATAATGAGCTTTAAGTCCACTAAAGAAAGGAAGTACCAAACCAAATATTGTTTTAGGCATAAGAAGGAGATCATGCCATTGGTAATGAACCCCCAAAGGGGTTAAACCATAAAGCACAATATCACCCTTTAAGCTTAAACAACACTCCTTTTAGAGGAACTCTCAAAACAAAGAGAAAAAGCCAAGAAATGAGGGAGATTGCAAAAATGCTTAGAGGTGATCACAAGTATGGAAAATTTAAAATAAATGCTATCAAGTCAAATAGGTTGGGTATCTAATGCCTAAAACACCAAACCTATGAGAATCATTACACTACAAGCATGCAATATAAAGCATAAATGAAACAAACACATAAAAACAGTCCTAAGTGAAGCTAAAACAGTGCTAGAATTGAAGTAAAAGAAGCTAAAATAATGGAGAATTTAAGCTAGTAAACAAGCCAAAGGAGGGGAGGCTAACCCCTCGATTTTTGGGACTTCAAAATCACATTTTTAGCCTCTGAAAACCTCTAAAAATCAGTGATAAAAAGTTGAATAAAAAGTTGAGGAAGAGATAGGAAACATAAGGGCAAAAGCTTAGTAGACAAGGTTCAAAGAAGGGTGGTTAACCCCTTCACCTTTGAAAGCTTCAAGCCACAAGTTTCAGCTCATAAAAGTAGTTCAAAAACAGCAAGAAAAGAGAAGGAAGAAGTAGTGTAGAGATGCTCAAAATTATACCTCTTGAAGCAAGGTAACTCTTTTGTTAACAAACCCATAAGTTCTCACTTTCAAGGGCTGAGATTTGGGCTCAAGAACCTCAACAAGAAGAGCTAAATTTTTGGTTAAGGAAATGTAGAGAGAGAGTGTATAGGTTGCAAGATAGAGAGAGAGAGTGCTATGCAAGTTTTGGTCTTAAGGAATTTTTCTAACCTTAAAAACATGAAGAAAGGTCAAGAATATATAGAAACATAGGTTGATATCTCGAAAATATCCATATAGAGATAGCTGGAGTGGTGCATACATCTGTGGAGACAGCTGGCAAAAATATCTGGTTTTTGACACAAGTGGTTGGCAGGCCACTAAAAGGGGGGCGGCAGGCCAATAATAGTGGGCGGCCGCCCACTAATAGTGGTCGGCAGGACAAAAATCTATTTCTAGGTCCGACTTCAAACAGGTATATCTCCCTCATCTAGACTCGTTTTTAGGTGATTCTTGAGTCTAAATTAAAGCCCTAGAAGTATAATTTCCAATGGTGGTGGCCTCACATCTAAATTCTAAGTGTGAAAAGAGATATGCCTATTTTAATGAAGACTTCTCATTTCTTTCCTAACGGATTGATGCCCAACTTCTTCCCTAACTAGTTTTCTTCCATCCCTTGCAATTTCCTCCAACTCCAAACCTATAAGTAAGATGTTTTAAAGATTTTTCAAAGAGTTCACCTCTCTTTCACTTATTTCCACTTTGTCCTTACTCGGTTTACCAAAAAGTGTAATATTTTAAACGAAATGCGAGCCTTGGAACATTGTAAAAACATTTGAAAAAATATTTTGAAAAAGAGGGTTTTAAGGTCAAAAATAGTTTTGCTCAAAAATGGGGTGTAAGGTTGAGATTTAGAAGCTTTTCTTGCTGAAGAAATCGAACATTTGTACAGCATAACTTTCATCATCGAGTGATCAACCTGAGGGGCCCAAGTCTTAAGGGCGGTCAAAAATGGGGTGTCTACAGGAGCCTCCGCCTTTACTCAACAAATACCTCTTGATTCCTAGTGGTTTGACTTTTCTCAGTTGTGTTTAGATTATCTTGCCAGAGGTCCATCCATCTGATCACTACTAGGATTAACTCAAGCGATTGTGGACACTCAAGGATTACACACACACACAATAACTATGTGAGCTCTCATGTTTTCCCTTGAGCCCTGCATCCATATGCTGCCTATGTTCATTGATACATGAACACCTTGCTTGCGAACGATATCATGTTCATATTGTCTATCTTGCAAGATTAAGGGCTTCATGATGTGTGTATTGTCTTATCTTAGTGTCCCATTATTGCCATCGTACTAATCCATATTTGCTTTAGGTAATGCTTGATTATAAGAGTGGTTTTGGGTGTTTAGGGTTATGTGCTTCAGGTGAAATAGGGCTTTGCTTGACTATGGACACAGTTCGAGTGGTGTTTCTTACCCTCGAGCAACAATAATAGCCATTATCAAGCATTTTTGCAGAGGGTTCAAATTTCTGAAAGATTGAAATTTGCGCTCGAGCGCTTAAGTTTTGGCTCGAGCGAAGGGACACACTTAAGTCAGTTAGCTCGAGTGGTAAAAGCTTCGTTCAAGCGGTCTGCACGATTTAAAAACCTGCAAACTGTCCTTTCAGTTTATTTTTTTCCCCAAATCCTTTCAACTCTCTCTCTCTCTCTCTCTCTCTCTATGCTAGGGCGATTTTAACCCACCTACAGTGTGAGACTTGGTCCTTTTTTATTCTGGGTGATTTCATCTTCTCTAAAGTGATTTTCATCAACTCTTGGTAAGTCCTTTCACTATTCAAGCTGTAATTTCATTTTTTCCTCTTTACTCTCCTTGGATTGTGATTATTTGCTATTTCGGGTGTCTCATGGTATTAGTTTGCCTATTCCATTTTTGTTTTCATAAGTGTCTCTAAGTAATTACATGTCAATTTTTGTACTATGCTTGGTTACATCTGTTTGAGGGTTTTGTTTTTTTTTTTTTTTTTTTTTTTAAGGTTTTAACTAAGTCTATATATTTGGGTCTTAGGGTTTATGTTTTTGTCTATATAAGCTGTCATATTCATACTTATGGAGTTGAAGTTCCCATATATAGATATATATATCGTGCTGCATTATGTTATTATCAATTACTAATGATGGTTGGAATTTGGATTTGAAATTGGGTTTTGGGTTGTCTTTCTCTTGGTTGTCGGTTGTTTGTAGGCGGGTGTCGTTGGTTGGTTCCTTTTGCCCATAGGTCTAAGCCATGTCTTCTTCATCCAAGCGTCAAAATTCCACCGCCAATCGCCCAAGTTTTAATACTGAAAAATTTCAGTCTAAAGAGAAGGCCAAAAATGTTTAGAGACTTTTACGAGTCTAGGACTGTTCACCTAGAGCATAATGTCCAACGTAATACGATTGAGTCTATTCCCATTCGACCCGTTTTTGACCCTTTGGGTAGGGACAAGGTGCTTTCTTTCTCGGGAAGTCAAAACCTGGATTGGGTTAGGGAGTTTTATTGCAATATTCACGTAGTGGACGATGTAGGTCCCTCATTTAGCACTTGGGTCTGGTCTTAGGCCATTAAAGTCAACCAAGACATGATTCGTGACTTGCGAGGGCTTCCACCCGTTAGAAATTGCCATTATCCCTTCCTTGTCTCTTCCACTTGTGACTTTAATTTGATAACCTTTGATTTGTGTGGTACACCAAAAGTTTGGGTTCAAGGGGCTTTAATCAAACAATATGAGCTCCTCTCTTGATTTAGGCTACTTAATGTTATTGCCTATGCCAACCTCCTTGTTACAACCCATAGTTCTGATATTTCTTAAGAATAAGGTTATGTCTTATACTGGTCCTGTTTGGTGTAACTGTTAAAACAAATTATAGATTATAGCTTAACAGATTATAGATTATGACTTTAATCAGAAGCTGTTAATCTGTTTGGTATAGCTGTTGGATTATAGATTTAAGTTGCTGAGTAGTATTTGTTAAATAAGCTGTGAAGTAGCTTTTCAATTAACTTTTATTTTTTATTATTCACTATTTGTCTACATTTCTCATAAAAAATAATAATAATATTTTATAGTCCATTTGTGTCTTTTTCTATTTTTAAAAAAATAAAAAATAAAAAAATCTAAGAGTATAACCGTGAATTAACACGTCCATAGTAGAAGTTGATAATCAGAAGCAAGGGGTGAGCAGCTTCTTAGAATCAGCTTTTTTGACTTAAAATAAGTTGTTAAAATCAGAAACTGTTTGAAATAAGTTTAACCAAACAGTTCAAAATAACTTTTTAAAAGCCAAAAGCCATAAGTTGGCTCAAAAAAGCCCACTAAACACCCACTACATAGATCTAGCGCCCATTAATCTCGCAACCTTAATCATCCAAAAAATGATAGCAGTTTTTGGGGGTAAAATTTTTTGATGTCTTCCATATGGTTGTCTTATCAATCGACTTCTCATATCCCTTGAGACTCCATCATGAAATGATGATGAATATGCTACCCCTATCAAACCTTTTACCAAAAAGACTGTATCCGAGAATCGGGCTCATGTTAAAGGGGAGTCTTCTAGGGCAGGTCCTTCTGATGTAAGTGAGGATCAGTTGACAAAGAAGGTCGAGCTCGATTCTATAACTATCCATGATGATGAGCATATTGTCCGTCCACAAACTATTCGAGGCTAGGTCCATCAGTTTGAGCATATCATGACCCAGTGCCTTGACCGGATTGATGCTTGGGTTGATGCTTTTAATGGTTGTCTGGATCGCATTGAGCATACCGTTGATCAGCCATCTCTGCAGCTCGCCCAGATTCTCTCTCTTTTTCAGATGTAACAACCTCTACCTCCACTATATTAGTGACTGCCTGTTTGTTTTTTCTCTATTTGGACATGTTTTTACTGTTTTATTAGTGGCATGTTTCTTTGGATAGTCTTGCACAGCTTTGTCTCTCGGGGACAAAAAGGGGGAGTAATATTTGTGGATTATTGGTTGGGTTATGGTTGTTTGGATTTTGAATTATGGTTGTTTGGGTTTGGATTATGTTCATTATCTCTAGCTATTTTTTTGTGGGCGTTGTTTTGTGTGCGATGTTTTATAATCTCTGCAGGTGGCTCACTTCGCACTGTGTTTAAGAAGTTAGGAGTTTGTGTCTAGTGCGTGTGTTTGTTAGGAATGATTGTTAGAATGTTTTGTCTAGGAATTGACAGAGGGGGAGATTGTTAGGTCCCCTTGTGTTGCCAATTTCGCGATCAAACATAGTTTCAGTTGTAATTTGTGCCTTCATTTTTTTATTGGACCGATCGAGCGAAGCTTTTACCACTCGAGCGAAAAAGTTAATCTCTCAGTAGTTTTAGGTGTCTACAAAAATACTAGGAGTTTTAATTGTACGCTCGAGAGAGACTTCCATCGCTTGAGCGAAGGCACTTATGGATTCCACGCATATGAGGCATACCATTCAAGTGACCATTCTTGTGCTCGTGCGGTCTCCATGACCCTGTTCACTATAATTAGTGCGAAAGTCTAATTTTAGGGTTACAACTTCCAGATCTTATTCTTGAGAGATAGGATTTTTCTTTGGAGCCTTTTTACTTGTTTCTTTGATTTCTTTGTGAGTTTATCTCATGATTTAAGTCGATTACATCAAAGGCTTGTTTGATCATTCAAATCAAAGAGTTTTTGATCGGTGGATTCTGATGATTCGAGCGTGAAGGCTTTGAAGGAGTTTGTCGTGGGTTCGACTTGGGTGTTGTGGATTCAACATCAGAGTAATCAATTTCGAGACAAAGGCGTTGGTGAAAGAGGCACAAGTTGTTCAAGACAAGTTTACAGAGTGTTAAATAAATTGTTTGGTAATCTTGTTTATCTTCATTCTTCATAGTGGATTGATTAGATGCGTTTCGCCCATGGTTTTTTAATCATGATTGGAGGTGCTCCAACTGTGATTTTTTCCATGTAAAAATCATTTGTGTCGAGTTATTAATTGTGAAACAACAATCTAAATCACTTTTGTACGTATTAGATGATTTAGATTGTTAGTTTTAGTTGTTTGGAAATTGTTGCAATTGAACTTGTTTCGAATCACGAATCATGTAGGTTTTTCATATGTGATGCAAATGCTTGATAATTGTTTAAGGTTATTCTTTAATTAACTAATAGGTTGAAACTGCCTAAATTGCCCAATGTGCAATTTGGTTATGGATATCAAATGTGTCAATCAGCCATTGATGGTTTAGTTTTAATATATATATATATATATATATATTTTCAAGTTGGAACTATCACACCCCTAGTTGGGGTTGGAGGAAAGTATGGTGCAGTGGTAGTGGAAATGGTGAGGTATAGTTAGTAGCTTATGTCCCTTTGTTGTTGTTGTCGCCAGTATCGTCATCTTTTTCTTTTCTTTTTAATTGTATCTCGAATAATTTAAGTAGAAAATTAACTAACTAAGCCAGGATATTTAGTAATTCTATTGACGGTGTTTGGCAACCCATGAGTTAGGCTATTTTAGTCTCTTTTATGAAAAAATCCATGTAGCCTGACTGTAACTGAGGTACCAAGGTTACTGGCTAGCTGGATGTCACTATGTTGGTAAAAAGACATTTTTACCCATTGTGTAGCTCGTATAAAAAAAAAAAAAAAAACAGAGACAACCGATGATTTGACATTTCATTGTATATATTTTTTTTAAAAAAAAATATCAATTGTCATAATTATACTTTTTGTGTTAGTAATGAATTTGAAAGAAGGGCAAAATAGAAAATTATTTCTTTTTTTATTTTTATAATTTTCAAAAAGATACTAATATTTTGGGACAATAAAAAATCGAATAATAAACTAATATTTTGGGATAGAGAGAGTAACAAGTTTTGGATATTTATAATTTCTATAATGAGATTTGTTAGTATACTAATTAATATACAAATTGCTTATAAATATGTCTATTTATTTTGTCACACAAACATGAACTGAATTTATTTATTACAAACAAATTTAATTATGTAACATATTTGTGAACCCAGGTCAACAAAGGTTGGACGGTGGCAGTACACTACCACGTCATAGGCTGCATTTTCTATTTTCAAAAATGATAGAGACCCCTTTTTTTGGGATCCTTACGAAGGAGCTCAACCATTGATGGTATGGGTCCTACACATACATGAGTGGGTCCCGCATATACATCAATAGTTGAGATCCAAAAGGAGTTGTGGGGGTTCCAAAAAAAGGGGGTCCCAAACATTTTTCTTCTATTTTATTGTTTTTTGTATGGATGGTTTGGTCATTTTACATTACACTATCATTTCAAACACATTTTTCAATACAACTCAAATAAAAATTCATTCCATCTATCCAAACACTAAAATTAAAATAGCCTACTAAAATAGTTAAATAGTCAAAAAACTTAAAAAATAGCCACTTCCCAAACACCCATATTCTATTAAATGGACTAACCAGGGTGACAGTTATATTTCAAAAAATAAAAGGGGTGCAATATGATTTCAGTAATAAGTAGGGGTGAGCATGGTCCGGATTGGATCGGATTTGGGTAAAGCCAGGATCAATCCGTTATCTACTATTCTTGAAAAATTGGAATCAATCCAATCGGTTTAAATCATGGAACCAATCCGAACCAATCCATTTAAACATGGATTATCGGTTTAGAACCACGGATTCACATAATTAAATAACAAAAAAATATATATATAACACTTTAATTTCATAAAAACATAAACATAGCGCTATATTAGTTCCACAATAACAACATATTTTTTTATAATAGCGACATAATGTTCTAGAATTTAAACAATCATAGGAAAACTGGTTTCACCATAAATATTTAGACTATTATAAATTAAAACTAAAAACTAACAAACAAAAGTAATAAAAAAAGATATTATACAGGATTTAGGTTTGAGTTTAAGTTTTATATAGAATAAGAGAAGATACTATGGGGGAGGATTTATAATAAAAATATAGAATATTTGTAAACGGTCCGGATTGGTTCCAATCCGGAACCGTGGGGTTCAATCCGGAACCAATCCATAGACTACGGATTTTTAATTTTTCAATCCGGAACCGAACCACAGATTCAAAAAACTAATCCAAACCTATCGGATTGAACTGGATTGGATCGGATTACGAATTTTATGGATTCCTTGCTCAGCCCTAGAAATAAGGGGATGTCAATGTCATTAATCCATTAAAAATGAGATAGAAAAAGTATAAAAAAAATCACAAAAAAAAAAAAAAAAAAACGCAGGGTTTAAGTTTTATAACAAAATAAACGTTAAGTTTTTTAGTTTATTAATTTAAATTCTAATCTTTTTATTTATTTTCAATTTAAACTATTTACATATTTTTATCAAATAAACTGTTGGGAAAAAAATATATTTAGTCATTAAACTCAATGGAAACAACTATTTTGGACATTTTTGGTATACTTACATTGAGTTTATTGACTAAATACCATTTTCCAGTCAGTTTTACTTAACACAAATATGCAAATAATTTCAAATAAAAATAAATCAAAAAGAACAAAATTTAAGTTGATAAATTAAAAACTCAAGGATTCTTTTTGTAAAATAAAATTAAATACCCTGAGGTTCTTTTTGTAATTTTCTCAAATATATATATATATATATGCATTTTTAAAATAAAAAATGAAGAAAAATAAAAATAAAGATTTAATAAGAAATTATTTTTCAAGTACTTGTATTCTAATTAGTATATAACATATTTTTGTAATATAAGTCCTTTTATTTGGACATTTGATTTGGGTAATTTTATTTTCACACACTAATTTTCCTCACTTTACACACTTAATGAGATTCTTCCTTAATACAATTTTGCCTTAGGATTAAAAAAAACAATAATACCCTTAGCTTTTTTTTATTCAAAGCATAATTTTAAAATACCATAGCCATCTTTTATTGCCAACTCCATCTCTCTCCTCCGTCATCCCTTCTCATCGCCACTTTTCCTATTGTCTGCTATCATTTTCCGCCATAAACTATATACTCTCACTCATAATCCTCGTTGCAAACTACCTCACTTTCGAGATTGATTATAGAGGTCTAGGATAGAAGGGAATAAGTTAGGAGTGGTAGTGGTGACAATAGTGATAATGACAGCGATGGCAATGGCGATGGCGACGGCGACGGCGACGGCGACGGCGATAGCGATAGCAATGGCGATGGCGATGGAGGATTGAGAATGACAGCAAAGATGGTGTAGATTGTGTAGGTGAATGGAAAAAAATTAAGATTTTGAAATTGAAGATGAGCTTATTATTAAAATAAAGAGATGTGCACTGAGATTTTATATATTTTTTGATGTGTGTATTGAGAATGTGTTCTTTGAGTGTGTGCACTGAAAAAAAATAGTGTATGAAAATAGAATTACCCTTTTGATCCACCAAATCCTAATTCTTATATTTAAAGTATTTTATGAACAATTTTACCCTTACAAATATTTTTTGCACCCTTAACAATTGAGTGATGTGAACATTTATATTTGACACTAATAGTGAGAATGTTCACATTGACGTATAAATATTCACATTGACAGTGTGAATGTTCACATCACATAACATTCATACTATCAATGTGAATATTAATGAGTGTTTTACTCTATTATTATTATGATATTTTGATAACTATGTCACTCATATAAATTATTGGAATATAAAAAATATAATTTAGTTTAAGTGAAATATAAGTAGATGAATCGATAAAGAATAAAAAGCGATTTATAAATAAATATCCCAATAAAAACAAAAATCTATGCGGTTTTAAATAAGAAAATGAGATATGTAAAAGTATATGTCAACTTTCAAAAAAACTTTTAAATATAGAAACTAGGGCAAATAGAAATATATATCATGTAAAATGCTTGTAATAAAACTTCCTTGAAACGTTGAACTGTATTATTTGAAAAAGGACCATTTGTTGATTCGTAACGAATTGGTCAATTATCACAAGAAATGAAACTGCTATTATCGTAATGTCTTTTCTAAAACTTTGGTTAATTGGCCACCAGTTAAGATAAAATTTAGCTGTCCCCTCAAATCTTCTTTTGTTTTCTAAATTTTGGAGAATTTTTTTTAAGCTATTAAGATTTTAGAAGATATTTTCATAATAGTTAAGCTTCCTCAATATTTTCACAGAAAAAACTCGGACTCAAAATTTTTTTTTGTGAAAATTGAAATTTCTTTGAGTCAGACAAAATTTTTCTGAGTCGAATTTTCTCTGTAAAAATATTGAGGAACTTTAACTAATAAAAAAAAAAATCTTGAACTTCTACCACACAAAGTTGAAGAGATGTTTCACTAATTTTTTTTCTAAATTTTTAGAAGAAAACATTATCAGGATTACTTTTTCAATTATTTTATTTAAAAAGCTATTGTTTTTTAAATTTATTTTTTATATTTTTAATTAATAATGTAAAAATCTTGTTATTATTTAACGGGAAATTTCAGTTCAGGGATATTTTGAAAAATAATTACAAATGACAAATTTTATAAATATTAATAATTAAAATTATAAATTATTTTATGATTATGTACTAATTTTATGAAATTATTATTATTGTGTAATTTCCCCTTTATTTAATTAAATAAAGTCATAAAAATTAATAACTAAAAAATGACGTATGGATAGAGAAGTTGTTAACGGCGTAAAAAATGCAGAGAACAAAAAGACAAATGTCCTATATACGAATATATACGAATCAAATACGAATCAAATACTGCAAAAATCATAGATAAAAACATATATTAATAATAATCACTCTCATCCCCTCTGTAAATACACAAAAGAATAATAAATAGTAAATAAAGAATCCATCACACTCCAACAAACAATCTCTAATAATTCAACAAATATATGTATGTTTGTGTGAATTGGAGATCTAGTTCTTCATGAGCGTGAGAAGAGACAAAACAATCGAAGAGCAGACGATAGCTCCAGAGATCGGCAATGAGTACGCAGATCCAGCGTCCATTGACGGGGACGGTGCCGGAGCCACCTCTAATTCTTGCGCCGATCCAATAACGGAGAGAAATGCGACGACCACAAAGATCGTCAAAGCCTTGAACGAACTCAATTGGGCCATCGTAGATCTAAGATATATATTAAGAGAGATCAAGAAAGTGTTTCTAGAGAGAGAAGAAAAAAAAGGGATACTGAAATACAAGAGATAGTAGTGATGCTTGATGGAAGGTGGTGGTTTAGGAGGGAGATATATATAGGAGAGGGGAGGGTGTAGTAGGATTGTGGGGCCATGAAGAAAGTGGACGGCTGGAAAAGCAATGTTTAAAAAACGTGAAATGAAACGGTCGACTCTCCAAATTCAAAAGAGCACCTCTACGCTCCAAATCGGATTGGAAGGTGATATTAAGCCTTTGTGGATCCATTATAAAATTTGTATTGATAATTCGAACTATTTAGTATATAGAATTCATCAAGTATTTAATTCTTATAAAAAATTGTATTGATCAGATATTGATGTTTTACATGATCAGATCATATTATGTTAATAATAAATATGATTTTAAAAATAAATTATTTATATAAATATGATCCGATTAAATATCTATTAATATCCGATTAACATAAATTTATTTATAAAAATAAAATATTCAACAAATCTTACATATTAAACTATTCAAATCATCAATACTATTGCTATGATGAGCCCATAAAAGGAGAAAAATTAGGGATTATGAAATTTTTTTCATAAAAATGATCATGAAAGATTTATGATTCTTCGATTACCTTGATTAGTGTGTGATACTTTATTTTAAATGTAATTCAAGAATCACAAAGATTTCATGATTATTTTCATGAAATTTTTTTCATGATACCTAACATTGCTGCCACGAAAATCTAACAGCACCCTCTAATGGAAAAACTCAATTAGAGAGGAGCGTGTTCCCAATTCAAAAGGTTGGCAGATAGGAAATGGACAACGCAAATACGGAACCTTGTCTATTTATCTTGTTCAAACCTGAACTGAGTAGTTCAAAAAAAAAAAAAATGAGTCGTTTACCTATCATTATCAAATGACCTATTAATTCTTTTTTGAAAAAATTATTAAAAAAAATTCCAAAATTTGATTATACTAACAAATGAAGCCTTAAAGTTTTAATTTGTTCAATTTGAACGCTAAATCATTGGTCAATCTCAGTTACATTGCCTAACTGAAAAAAGAAAATAAAAAAATAACACGTGGTGCTACTTTATTTGTTCCCTAACTTGATATAAACTTCAACGTTGAGCTCAATCACAGCAAACTCATCTTATCAATGATTCATAACACCCAAACCACACATCATAAAACTTGCCATACACCATATCACATATGAATATGCCCTTTCTGCTTTCCATCTGCTTCTCTCTCTGCTGGAGAGGATGGATCTACGCAGGGCAAGGGGGTCGCCGAAAATGATGGGTCTAGGGGGAGGGGGTTTCGCTGGAAAATATGGATTTGGGGAATGGGGTGACCGAGGAGGACAGTGATGGCACGGTGGGGCTGGATGGAGGTGGATCTAAGGGAGGTAGGGGTGGTGGAGGGCAGGATGGTGTGTGGATTGGAATATCCCTCATAGAAATACTTTCTCATTTTGAACGGGAGAGCCTCTACTTTATCTCAATTCATCCCAAAATTAACAATTGGGTTTCCAATTCCACATTGGAGTAGTTACGTGTAAGTCATAATAAATAGATTTATTATTTAATAAGTCTTATGAGAAAAAATTGTCATAAAAATTTTATTAATTGTAAGTTTTAGCGATTATTTATAAAAATTATGACAACGAAAAGTCTATAATTGTTAATTTTTAGCGACATATATAAAAAATTGTCACAAAAAATTTAGTTTTAGCTACAATTTTACCAAGACTTATTTTTAATAAGACTTATAAAAATTAAATCTAATTATTTGGACTTATTGGTAGTTTACCTTTACACGTTCTGGTGTATATATATATATATATATTGATGGACATATAATATTGCTTTACCAGTTGGGTTTCCAATTCCACAAACAACATCGCTTATACATATATGTGGACATATGACATTGCCATAATCATCTTATAAACAATCCGCTTGAAAGACTCATTGGATCGGTCAATTGTGTGATTTTTTTTTTCTAGCGAGTTAATTGTGTTCGATACAGCTCAATTTTTGCTTGGGCTTGGTGTAGCAATGTCGGAGATGAAAGAGTTGCAGAGTGGGCTGCCGCCGGCGACCCACGAACGGTGATGAGTAGTGGTACCCGACAGTAGGGGGTAGTAGCTGGGTTTATTTTTGAAATATTAAAGTTTCAAAGCCTTAATGTTAATTTTGTTAACATCGTAATAATTATATTCATAAAATGTTGAGCAATGGTAGAGGGCACAATTTTTGTGATTCAAATGGTTCAAAATTGTCAAAACGATGTCGTTTTAGACACAACACATGCACAAAAGTTGCCAAAATGACGTCGTTTTGACAATTTTAAATTATTTGAACCACAAAAATTGTGACCCTCAAACATTTTTCTAAAATGTTAGTGGTAATGACAAAAATATCCATTTTTGTCAATTAAAGTTAAACAAAAATAGTCATGTGATTGAGGTTGTGATGAAATAAAAACTCCAGTATCGAATTCAACAAATTAAAACCTCTCGGTTTGATTTGTTATTAGCATCCAACTATGGATTTTTAAATTTTTTTTTTTTTTTTTGTAATTTTCACTTTTTGCTTTTTGGCTTAATTTCATTTAGTGTTTTTTTTTTTTTTTTAAGACACTCGGGGCAATAAATTCAAACTCAAATTCAAATTTTCATTTATGTTTGTAGGAATAGTTTGTTCCATTTGAGAGAGAGAGAGAGAGTGTGTGTTATTTTATGTTTGTAGGAATAGTTTGTTCCATTTGTGAGAGAGAAAGAGAGTGTGTTGGGGTATTTTATGTTTGTAGGAATAGTTTGTTCCATTTGTGTTTAATTTTTTTTCTTCTTATTTTCTATATTTAAAATTTTAAAAACTTTAACTAATTAGAGAATTGTTGTTATTGTAAACTCTCTCATACAAACATGTAGAAGAATGTATCTTAAAATTTCCTATATTTTTATAGTAATGATAAAGATCACTAAAAGTAGTGTTTTAAACTAGGACTAATGAGTTGGCATTCATTAAAAAAAAAAAAAAGAGCACAACAACACTGTGGTAGTGGGTGGGACTTACTATCACATCATTAGTGATAACACTAATTAGTGCTCTCACTCATTTTCCATCTTTTTATTAAGAGCAACACTACTAACCCCAAACAACAACAACAACAACAACAACAACAATTTTTTTTTTAAAAAAAATAAATAAATAACAACAACAAGATTCCAATTGTGTGGATGAGATTAATTTTGGATATAATTAAGTTGGTTTATAAGAATGAAAAATAAGATTTTTCCTAAATAATCATGTTAACTTAATTAATGTTTTAAGAAGTATAGCGTGACTATAAGACTTTGCTATATTACACCATATATACTAGTGAATTTGAGGCTCAGAATGATAATTTTTAATAAATCCTTCTAAATTTTTTAATATTAATGTGAATTTTTTTCCTCATATTTTGAAATACAAAATTCCTAATTAAATCTTTATATTCAAATATAGGTAATATATAATGTATATAATTTCAATTTATAATATTACTAGCCCACTTTATTTTTCTTGTAATATAATTTGTTCGTTTGTCAAACTTTCACCTATTTTTATTTAGGGTAAATTTTACTACACTCAAGATTTTGAGAAAATACATTAAGTTTTACAGTTTTGATATAATTATATTTATACATACTTTAATTTTAATAAAATTAAATAGACTCATTAATATAGATAGTATGAAAATACAACGATATATAGTGATACACAATGTAAAATATATATTTCAATATAAAAAAGATGACAAAATTATTTTTTCGTTCATACGACCAACGAATATCTAATGAAAAAAAGGCCAAGTGTTCTAATAATTAAAACGTTCAGGAAGCCTAAGGTAATTATGCCAAATTTGTGGGCTTATTGTATTTTTTTTTTCAAATCTTAGGGATGTCAATGTAGTTTACCTTTTATAAACCATGAAAATTGTCCGGATTTATGAACTATGAAAATTCTCCAAAAATAAGTGTGTGGTGTAGATGAAGAGTTGTTGTGTTGTAGGTCACACTTTGAATTAATCTTGTTCACAAAATTTAAATTTGGGTGAAGTCTAGACTAGAGGGGGTTGTTTGGCTCCGTAGGCTCATTACAGGGGTCGTTTCAATGATCCGAGCCATTTATTTTGTCGGACACTCATGGCCGACCCTGGGCATGGGCCAACCAGGCCATGGCCTAGGGTCCCTCAAAATAAACCCAAAAAAGGACTCCCTCTTATTATGATTTAGTATAATATATTAGGTATGTTTTAAGTTCAAAAAAAAATAAAATTAAAGAAGGCTCAAGTTAATTTAAAATAAATTGATCCATCAAAAAATTAAAAGGCTCATTCAAAAAAATTAACATGGTTGTCCATTGAAAATAGACCCAAAAAAAGGGTCTCCTCCGATTATAGTTTATTATAATATATTAGGTATGTTTTAAATTCAAAAAAAAATTTAAGGAAGACCCAAACTAACTTAAAATAAATTAACTCATTAAAAAATTGAAAGACACATTTAAAATAATTAGCATTGTTATCCATTGAAAATGATTTTGCAAAAAAACTAGATTATGCAAGTATGATTTATTTATTTGCTTCTAAAATGGCAAGAAGAGCCAGAATCAAGCGACACTTATTAGTTGTTGTACTATAATACTAAGTATTTTTTGTGATTTTGACACAATCTTTTGTCTCTTACCTTCAATTTTTTTTTCATTCAATGAAAAAAATGTGAAGGGTCTCAAAAATTTATTAGTTGATTATCGGTTTTTGGCCTAAAAAATCTCAGGGTTGGGCCTGCAGACACTTTTGTATATTTCTTCCAAAAAAAAAAAAAAAGAAGCTGATTCGATAGCTGCAATTTATTAAATTTATTATTTTTGTCATAAAAAAATATATAATTTATTTTTAAAAAAAACAATTGTCGTCTATTTTTGTCACGCCCCAAACCTGCCCCAAAAAGTTTGGGCATGACCCATTCAAAATCAGACACTAAACCTGTTATACATATAATACGGGGCCTGAACGGAAGCATTAAAATTTAAACACAATAACAAACTCCATTGAGCTACCTCTAATATGCCAGGATCACATGCATCACATACATCATAATAACCAGTCACAGGCCAAAATTATACAGTGAGCCTCAATCATATAGATATACATATACAGTCCCAACTCTAAGATTGGGCATCTAAAAAAAAACATTTAAATCTTGTACGTTTAACCTTAAATGAGACTCAAAATACAAGATAACATCTTAATAAAGCTTCACAGAGCTGAGTGGTCTCGCCTAGTGCCTGGACTCTTAAAGGTGGACAAAAAGGAATGGACGTCTTGGGTTATGACTGACCTTCTGATTGGTACCTACAGAAACAACATATAGAGGGTGAGCCAAGCTCAGTGAATAGCCATACGTGAATAAAGCAATCTTAACTTAAAATATTGTAATAATAGAAATACTCATGCTTGAACTTGTAATATACTTAACATGCATAGACTTGTATTATACTTGTAATCTTATCTTAACATGCATAGACTTGTAATATACTTGAACTTCAACTATGCGTATACTTATAACATGCTTGAACTTGTAATAGACATGACCTTGTAACATGCGTATACTTGAAGACTTGTAGACTTGAAACATACATGAACTTGTATATACTTAGAACCATACTTGAAACATGTTTGAAATATACTTGAACCCATACTTGAACTATCCTTGAAAATACACATGGATTCGTAGCTTCTCTGTACTTATTAAACCATATAAATAAGTGAGGAAAGACATATGAACTAGATGTAACTTTTCAAAGTTTCCTGAAAATAGGTCCCCGCTCGAGCGCCACTTTGGCCGCTCGAGCGGACTGTACAATGTAATAAAATTGCTGGGAGGTCAATTTTCCGCCGGCAGAATTCCTCCTTCGGCGGACCATGCAATTTCGAAACTTTTCAATTCCATTTAAAGCTCCAACAGTATTCAAAGCTTCAAAATGTATACTTATAAATTTCAGAACACATATTTATAAAACTTCAAAACATATACTTACCAAACTTCAAATAACTTCAAGACATATACTTAAGCATACAATGCGAAGTCTACATAGTTAGTGTGAGTTTGTGTTACCTCGTGATGATCTTAGGCTCTATCTTGAAACAGATTAACTTGAACATCTTACAACATATCAGCTCGAACCTCTTGAAACATATGAATTTGAACATCTTAAAACATATCAGCTTCAACATCTTGACACATATTAGCTTGAACATCTTCAAACATATAACTTAAACATCTTGAAACATATTAGTTTGAACGTCTTAAAACATATAACTTAAACCTATAACTTACACATCTTGAAACATATTAGCTTGAGCATCTTACTTTGGCTTAAAGCCCTTATACATTGTAGCACGAGGCCCTTGAATAATTTGGCATTAAGCCCTTGAGAGTTGGCATAAAGCCCTTGAGAATTGGCATTAAGCCCTTGTATACTTGAAAGTTGGCATAAAGCCCTTGAAAATTGGCATAAAGCCCTTGAAAATTGGCATTAAGAATGCCCTTGTAAATTGGCATGAAGCCCTTGAAAGTTGGCATTAAAAATGCCCTTGTAAGTTGGCATGAAGCCCTTGAAAGTTGGCATTAAAAATGCCCTTGTAAGTTGGCATGAAGCCCTTGTAACATACTTGAAACATTTGGCACGAGGCCCTTGTAACATACTTGAAACATTTACATATTTGCATAACATTCTTTCCATACTTTAAACATGGACATAATTGCATAACATGTTCATGGTTACTTTACATTTCTCGAAACATACCGTAATTATATAACATTCAACCCATTACTTCCTTACATGGTATTTCCTTCGTTTTATTATTTCTTTACATAAGTAACTTCATTCATGTAGAAACATAAAATCAAACATTAAAGCTAAGCGGCCTTAGGCCCGAGTCTTACAAAATGGAAGGATTTCATCTTCCCCCTTTCTTATTTCCATACGGTAGTACATGAACATCATTACATATTGTCCATGTACAAAATGATAGTGACAATTATTAACTGCATATGAAACATTCCATTACCCCTTTACTTACTGAAGGTATTTCATTCATTCCATCGTTCCGTTACGTAATTAACTTCTTTCACTTAGTGACATAGAAATCATGTGTTCATAAGCTGCTAATGACAATCTTTAGCTAGATATAAAACATATCACTACTCATAGTGCTATAACGAAGTGCTTGTCTTTCTCGGGTTATGTCCTGCACATGTACACAACTTATACATTAAGGCATCAAACACAATTCAATATAGGCAACATGATTCAACTCAACATTATTAAATATAAACCAACATATTTTAAAAGGAATTCCATTTCAACATTCCATAACCGAATTTACATCATTCACATCATCAACAAATCTTTTCCCCCAATTTCCCTTTTATTAAAACATAATTTACAATGCATTTAACAAGGTTCAATCGCAAATTTTAAACATAACTTTCAAACATAACCAAATTCCAATTAAACTTGAACACATTTAATTCAACCTACCACTTTCATGATTCAACTGTCAATTTGGGCTAAATCATTGATTATCATCAAAATCCACTTAGGGTTTCCAAGAAATCTACAAATTTTCAATAAAATTTAAATCTTCTTAACCCATCACTTTTATTTCAAATCTTCTCATTTATTAGGCACCCTAGGTCCATAATCTATAAACCATAATCTAACCCCATAATAGAATCCCAACATACCTCCAAAATCAAACAAGGAGTGAAGCTTTGAGACGAATCCTCCAACTCCCGAAATTTCAATCGGTTAAAAATGTTTACCCTCTTGCCTTCTTCATATCTTGGTGAAAGATCTTGCTCAAACCTAAAGAAAATGGAAGTATTGGAGATCAAGAACCTAGGGTTTTTCGGCCCTAACACAAAGGAGAGAAGAGGGAAAAAGAAAATGTGAAAAATAATCTCAAAATCCCGAGTTAAAGCTGCTGAACCCGCTATTCCCGCTCGAGCGGACCTGCACTCAGCACAGTTTTCGAAACTTTGAACAGGTATAACTCTTCCATCCGGACACCGTTTTAGGCCGTTCTTGTGTCCAAATTGAAGCCCCGGAAATAAGCTTTCCAATGGTTCTAACCTCACATCCAAATTCAAAGTGTGGAAAAAGAAAAGGGAAAAACAGTGATGGCTGGTCAGAAATTCAAACTCAAATTTGGAACTTTTTATCTAATCTTATCTATATATCTTCTTAAGGCTTCAATCAAAGTTCCAAACATTATCCAAGGGTCCTCAATCATACTATTTAAAGTTCACTTGCCAACCCATCAATATCAAAAGTCCAACAACCATACAAGGTTTAAGGTGACAGGCACCACTATACATCAATCCGATGTGAATTTAAAATCCGAGTCGTTACAATTTTTTTTTTTAGTAATTAAAAAACATGATAAATGAAATAAGTTACCGTTATTAAATTGACCTAATTTTTTTTTTTTTTTTTTTTTTTTTTTTTTGTAAATGAAATAGACAAAATGCTTAACAAAATAAAAAATTCAAATTATTGAAACGGAATTGTAATAAATCCCACAAACCCAAACAATCCCAAAATATAGACAGGTGGGAATCCAGTCCTACTAGGGACCCAGCAAGAGAAGACCCCAGCACCCCCACCTCCACGTGGGGGCTGTGACTTGCGGACAGAAAAAATAAGAAAATAAAAAATAAAAAAATTTGAGCCAACATTTTCCGTGGGAATCCTCTTCCTAGCAAAAGTCCGATTATCTCAAAAAAAACGTGTCGGATTTTTCTTTATTATCTTAGATGGCTAGAAAAGTATCTTTTTTATTTTGTTTCACAAAATAAGTTTTTGTTTCTAAAAAGTCTCCAACGCCGGAATTTACTGGTTGGAAAAATTCACCAATTTCATTATTTTTATAAGGGTATTTTTTCCCAGAAATATAAACTTGTTTTAATTTGTTTTGGATAAATTAATTTTTGCTCTTTAAAAAATACAATTTCATGTGATACTTCAACTTAATATTTATTAAAACAGACCCAAATTTTTTATTGCGTTTTTAAATAACGACTCTGAATTTTTTGTACTCTGTTTTTTGTTGTTTTATTTTATTTATTTATTTGTTATAGTGGCAATTGTAAATGCAAGAAAAAAACGCAAATAATCCAAGAAAGTCTAATGGATCAATAATATAGGGAAATTGTAATATATAAATCAACGAACGAGAAGTCCAGGAACAAAGCATATACCGAAATCACTCTCTTATTAATCTCTCTAAGCAGATAATGTAAAATAAATAAACAATCCCTCACACTCTGTCCATAACAAATACCCGCATACACTATGTCCATGTACATATATATATATGTAAAATGTATGTATTTATGTGTATCCATGAATAAAATCAAAGAACCGGGAAATTTAATGCTTGATGAGCGCGACCAAAGACAAAGCCAGAGACGAGCACACGACAGCTGCAGAGATGGGCAACGAGAATGCAGATCCGGCGTCCATGCCGGTGATCTTTGGAGCCATCCGAGTCTTGTCTTGTGCCGAAGCAATAGCAGAGAAGAGAGCGACGACGAAGAAGACTGCCAAAGCCTTGAATGAGCTCATGTTCGCCATTGCAAATTGCATATATATAGAGAGAGAAAGCTGTTTTTTCTAGAGAGAGAAAAACTAGAGAGGAGAGGAGGGTTTGAGACAGCTGCAATGCAAGAGTGAAGGATTATTGAGTTTGGAGGAATGGGGTGGTGTGGAGGCAAGTATATATAGGGGGGCATACGTGTGGACTGGACCCCAATGAAAGCGTGTGGCAGCTAAGTAGGGCTGGCGCGTTCAAACTTGATAGAGAGGGGGCCGAGTCGTAATCGTAGAAGAAAACAGGGGTCATTGGCAGCAGGGGGGTTGGTGAGTGGGGGGTGTTGATGGCGGGGCGGGCAATTCTCTCCAACCCTTGTGGCATAGGTTGGTTAACTAACTTTAGTATCTTAGATCATCTCCAACGGTTCAGTAAATCTGATATTAAATTTAAAATTTGGTGAAAAATATACTTTTTGGAGCTCCAACGGTTTCATCAAATTGATATCAAAATGAGAATTGAATAAAAAATTATCAAACTGAGAACAAAATAGAGGTTTCACCAAATTACTGTGCGTGACCGTTGGACGAGACCAACCGGTCAACCAGTCGGCCGGTTCCATTTCAAATAGGTAGGTTCAAACCGGTCAAAAAAGGTTCAAACATGTAATAAAAAAAAAAAATTTCCCTTACCGGTCGACCACTTCCCTCAATTCTGGTTTGATGCTCATCATTGGAAGAAGAAGTATCAAATTGAGAAAACAATCTATTTTTCACTAAGATTTGGTGAAAAAAGAAGTGAACGGTTGGAGATGCTCTTACCAGGAAAAAAAAATGTTTGAAATTTTCAAAAATTAGATTCATAATAATATTGTGGGTGTTTGGGAAGTGGAATTTTATGTAGGTTTTTTAGTTGTAGGATATTATTGGAGCAATTTTTTTTTATGTTTGGGAAGATAGTTGGATTTTTTTGTAGTTGGATGTGATATTTGTGAGAGAAAAAGTGAAATAATTATGGGTTTGATGTGATATTTTGTTTGAATTTGTTTTTTTTGATTTTGCAAAAACTGTCTTTTAGTGAAAAAAATCAAAAAAAAAAAAATCCAAAAAAAATTGTTGCCAAACACCTTAGTAGATTTGGTTGGTTATACACTCAATTATATGAGATTTATCATCTTTGTCATATTATTATGGATGTATTTATAGGTGCAAAATATGAGTTTCTAACATTATTGTAACATAAAAAGTATTGGTTAAATTACAAGACCCAACGTGACACTCAATGAAAATATTTAAGTAAATTTTCTCTTTCATTTATTTTTTAATTATTAAGTAATTATTTTATTCATATATTATTCAATTTTTAGAAAATGGATCTACCAAATGAATTTATATATCATTTGCATTACGTTTTGTCCCTTTTGTTTTATTATTTTATCAGTTTATCTTTAAATGGAGTATTTTCTTTAGGCTTTTATGTTCTAAGTTTTTTTTTTTTTTTTTTTTTTTTAAATTTGCTGTTAAAGTTAATTTTTGTCTAAAATTATACAGAAAACAAGTGTATGAAGGGAATAGGAGACACAATTTGATCATCTAATTATTTCCATTAATGACATTATTGTGTATGTGTCACACTTTAATAATTAAAAAGTTTAATTATGGGTTGGACTTATGTTTTGTTGAGATCTCAACATGAGAGACAAATATACTTTTGAAATAATTCATTCAGTTTTTTTGAGACAAATACAATAAAATGAAAAAGATTAAAATTACCATAGTAACTTAAATATTGTTATTGATGATATATATTAAAAATTCTACAAAATGAACTATTCAGATAATCAAAACGAGACCTTTAGTAGACCTTACAGGCCCCTTAAGTTCTCTTATAATATCTCAATGTGATAGAAACTCAACCCTTTAATTATATACTATTATAGTTAAGGAAAGTAAACTATACTTCACTATAGTTTATTACAATTTAAGGTGGTAAAATAATACACAAAGTGGGGAAAATTTTACAATGTAAATAATGTAAGGAATCAATTGTGATAATTCTTTAATTTAAATACAGATTGTACTTTGTTTCTTTATGGTGTTAGAAACAATAGAAAAAATTCAAACCACTAGATTTGGCCTTAAAAAATAAAATAAAAAATAAAAAAAAAAGCTTCTATAATGATTCGGCCTTGGAAGGTTATAAATTTATAAAATGAATTCTAATACTTAGAACTCAGTA
Organism: Camellia lanceoleosa; assembly: GCA_025200525.1. Taxonomy (NCBI): domain Eukaryota; kingdom Viridiplantae; phylum Streptophyta; class Magnoliopsida; order Ericales; family Theaceae; genus Camellia; species Camellia lanceoleosa. The sequence continues at coordinate 83,002,731 of CM045760.1, read as the reverse complement.
TGTTTGGTTATCATTTTTTAAAAACACTTTTCAAAAAATTCTATTTTTTTATTTTTCGTATTTTTTTTATTTTTACTGATTTTTTTAAATATTTTGAGCAATTTTTTAAATTTTTAAACATACCTAACATATATATATACCTAAAAAGTAAAAAAAAATTTGAAAAAAAAACCTTTTAAAAATTCACTAAATACCAAAAAAAAAAAAAGAAGAGAATTCAGTACATATTTTGTATTTTTATGTATTTATTAATTTTTAAAAATATTTTTTCACAAATTTTTTACTTTTTAGATACATCTAAGTAAGGTGCATTTAAAAAAGTAAAAAAAAAATGTTTAAAATTTTAAAAATATTCACTAAAAACAAAAAAACATGAAAACCAAAAAACTCAGTTTTCAAAAAACTTAATTCAAAAAGCTCAAACCAAACACACTGAATAGTTTTGTGATAAATTAATGAATTTACCTTGCCATAAATTACTTAAAAAATTATGGGTAAATTATGTAAATGGTCACTGTAATTTATATGATGTGTCAATTTGATCCGTATTATTTTAATTTGCTTGATTTTGTCCTTTAATTTAACAGATTGTGTCATATTAGTCTAATAAATAATGATTATTAGGTTTGGTGGACGAAAAGTCGTCACGTGCTCAAACGATATATCAATTTGGTCCTTATAATTTACACGATGTGTCAATTTAATCCCTACTGTTTTAATTTACTTAATTTTGAGAGAGACCAAATTGGTATATCGTGTAAACTACAAGGGCCAAATTAATACATCATTTGAGTTTTCGGCCACCAAATCTAACGGCCAATATGACATAATCCGTTAAATTAAGGGGCAAAATTGAGCAAAATAAAACAATAGGGACCAAATTGACACATCATGTAAATTAGAGGGACCATTGACATAATTTATCCAAAAATTATTTATTAGCTCTAGTGTATGTGTGCCATTCCAACAATAAAAGAACCAAGAAAATGAGATCCTCTATCCATTTATATGCATTTTGTATTTGATTATGTAACTAATTTATGTTTTAACGCACAACAATGCTACAAACCTCAAAAAACCACAACTCTCACAGTCCTCATTTACTTGTGATTGGTCTAGAAAAAAAAAAAAAAAATATGATTAGTCCACATCATTTTGAGGGGTCATGGGGTCCCCAACTTTAGGGGTTCCAAGCATTTTTATTTAATGCAATGGTAAATTATAAATATATTTATTGAAATTTGTTTAAAATACAAATTGTTCTTTATAGTTTGAAAAACTACAAATTCCTCTTGTCAAACTTTTTTATTGAACATAATTAACTAAAAAATGAAATTTCTAACTGCTCTATACGATGATAAAATTGTTTGAATTATTACCTAAAATAAATTTATGATATTATTAAAAATTGTTAATCACTGACAAGACACATATTTGTCATTAATTCTATGAATTATTTCTGCGTACTTAACTTTTTTTCATCCAAAAAATAGTACCTCTTCAAGTTCCACAACTTTAAAAATATATAAATTATTTTGATGGGCCTCTTGCTTCAAAATGAAAAATTAATAAATAAATAAAAGCTTAACCCTGATCCTTTGAATGAAAACTATGTCACAATGGTAAAGAAGAGCACAAACTACCTTGTAGAAAAGCAATTGTTTTTTGGTATCATATATAATTCTTTGATTTGTCTATTGGTGTCCCTCTATGGAGGTCATTTTATCATCCGATAACATTGCTAAACACAAATATTCATGTTTTTTATTCGAAGCCATTTTATCACCCACTTCGAACGAGCCCTTAAGTTTGATCACCAGATTAGCCTGAGTTCCTTTGAAATGAAAAGTGATAGTAGGAAGGTTGTTAAACCCTTCGGCCTTGTGTCACTGGCAGCAGAGTTCCAAGCTTGACGAATTTCAATGGTACCTTTTCAAGTTCTTAGAACTAGAGAAATGCTTTTGCAATTCATTTAACAAAACCTCAAAAGCAGGCTTAACGGCGCGTGAATTTCCGAAGCAAAAGTCTACGATGCACCCACTAGTATTGCCATTGTCTCTCAATGCAAATACCATTGTGCTTATATTGAGTCTCCTCTCATTGAGGTTAATCCCTTGCAATTCTATGCAGTAAAGCAATTACTCCTTATTGAAGCGTTGCAATGATGTGATTTTTAAAAGAGCGAATTATACTAAGAGTCTCTGTAATTTGGTGTTTGTATTATTTTGATATTTGACTTTTCAATTTTGATACGTTTGATCATAAATTTTAAATCTTATTCGAAATAAAGACAATTAAAGATGTTTCCTTTGTGAACTGTCCATTTTAAGAGCAAAAGCTTCATATAACTTATTTTGTATTGATTAACTTATATGTTGTTTGAAAAGTAATGACATTTTTTTTAATGAATAATATTGGAAGTTCATTGGTTATAAAGTTATGTTTGGCTTAGTTTTCAAAATCCATTTTTAGAAAAAATTTCTAAGAAATTAAAAATTAAATTGGTGAAAAAAAAAATTAAAAACACGTCATTTTATATAATTTTATCTTTTGGGATGGTAGAAATAATTTTTTAAAATAATTTTTTTGATATTTATTTTTGTTAAATTAGTTTTCATTTTTTCAAAAGTGAAACATGGCAACAATTTAGACGTCATTACTAAATCAATCCATTAAATCAAAAAATCCAAAATTGAAAGCATTTCATATATTAAACATATTACTTACACATTAAAAGCTAATAATCATCCATTACATGATAGCCATCAAAAAATATCTATTAACAACAACAGCTGTGATATGCAGCTTGAATTTCTGGGCACTAATGCCCCGAAATTCCTATTTCAGGTAAAAAAAAAAAAATAAAATAAAAAATAAAGTTACCAGAATAGGAAATTAGTGCCATTAGTGCCATGCAGTTTAGTGCCACAAAACATTTTCCTAACAACAAATGGAACCATCTATTACATGGTAATCATCCAAAAATATCAATAAAAACAATCATTTATTACATGATCATCATCCAAACATATACTAAAATTTAATTTGGTAAAAAAATAAATAAACAAATAAAAATGTAAAAGATTTATCATTTTTATATACCTTTTATCTTTGGTGGGTAGAAATAATTTTTAAAATTTCAAAAATAAATTTTTAACATTTATTTTTATCAAATTAGTTTATATTTTTTCAAATTGATGACTTTGCCTTTGAAATAGAATAACAATGTGTTCAATTGTACTTATTTAGTTCAAAATTCAAAATTCATGATCAAATATATCATAATTAAAAAATAAAAAACTAAAATTATAGAAGTATCAAACTATAGAGATCGCTATTGTTATTCGCCCTTCCTAAAATTGGCCGCTTGGTTTATCCGCACCAAATCTTAAATAACTTCCAAGCCTAAAAGAGACTGTCATGAGATTAACCACTAGAAGACAATATGAGAATTTTCCATCTCTTTGAGAACCAATATAATCTACAAAGCTATCAGGACCCCATCCAAGACCTATTATTCGAGCTATTTTGTTGTTCTTGAAATCGCCATACCGCATGTTATTCATTCCACAACCAAAAGTTACATTATGTTAGGACGCTGAATTTTTTGTGACAATTTCACTTTTAAATTAATTAATAAGTGAAATTGCACAAGTAGTTTAAGTTAATGAAATCTCGCTAACTATAGCAGCTTCACTGACTTTACTTAGAAATTTCACTGGTATCAAGGATGGTTGGAAGAGTTGACTGAGACAAAATGTACAAAACAAACATCAACAATCAAATCTTTGTCAACCAACAACATATGGACCAACAAATAGAAAATAAAATAAAACAAAGTGAGAAACGACATTAAAATTTAGCAACATCTATATCTAAACTAGTGAGATGCGTCACATGGAGAGATAGAATTGGTACTTGACAAATAGATGACGATAATGATTGTTTCAAGTATATAAAGCACATCTCGAGGAATGACAAAGACAGAAATCAGCAACGGTGGCAGTTTGAGGTGAAATGAACATAGGTGATGAGATCTATTAGAGAGAGAGAGAGAGAGATTGAAAAACTCTCATACAAACATGTAGAAGAATATGTCTTTAATCTTCCTATCTTTTATTAAGATATATAATTAAGTTTGTGTACGGGGGCGAAATATCCTTTGCTTTCCGTACTTCCTTGGACTCAAGCTTCGTGCAACGTCGCCTTGCCTGCAAACAAAGAGGCGGTGATCTGCCCGGCGGGGGTGGTGCCGGAAAGCCCATCCGACAATCAAGTTAGGTCACTTGAGGAAGAAGAAGAGCACTGTTTAGAGAGAGGGAAAAAATGGTTCAGATCGCATACCTCCAACGTTCCTCTTCCTCCCTATTTCTAGGCTGGCCATGCAATCCAAGATTGTGCGTGCACTACCTCTACTGTCCTTTCCGGGACAGGTGGCAGTGCTCGCCTCTCACCACCTTACGCGTGTAAAGGTTTTGTCCTTCCACCAGTACACTCAGAACTGTCTAACGGTATTGAGGCGTGCGTGGAGCAGATGTTCTCTCCTTCGCGCCATTGGCCCAGGTGGCACACATAACCGGAGTACCACAATCGGCCTATCACATGCACAAAACCAAGCTATGTATCGCCGACCTTTAACTTGGAATTAGGCGAAAGCCTGACCACCTCGACCGAACTATTCTTGATCGGTTCATCACTACCAACCGGTTGCGAGGCATGCCGGCCTCCCACCGATCTACCATCAATCTCGGTCACACGAAGCCACCTTATATCGATTGATCGGTCCAAGGCGTACTGACCATGATCGCATCCATGGTATAGCTCGGGCTACTTCTTAACTCGGTTAGTACCCGCTAACTCGAGCTCCGCCTAACATGCACAGTCACAGCTCGGCTAGGCCAGCTCGTCTCGGTCCGCTCAACGTCCCCGATCGTGCAAGTCAGGCCGCACCAATAGAGGAGTTAGCTCGGCGCCGTGCAGTTCGTCAAGTTTCACGTCGCCTCAGCTCGGCCGTACTGTCTGATGGAAATCTTCCCTCTCAATTGCCCCTTAAACCCATCCGAGCTATCGTGATTGGGTTTACCACCATGTCCGAGCTGAGGTTGAGTTGCGCCATACTTCTTGGCGAGCAAGGTCAGCTCGGCAAGGAACTCCAAGGTCGGCGAGCTAGGTCCGCTCGGTGACTTGCTTCTTGGTGAGCAAGTTCAGCTCGGCAAGGAACACCAAGGTCGGCGAGCAAGGTCCGCTCGGCGCCTTGCTTCTTGGCGAGCAAGATCAACTCGGCAAGGAACACCAAGGTCGGCGAGCAAGGTCCGCTCGGCGCCTTGCTTCTTGGCGAGCAAGATCAGCTCGGCAAAGAACACCAAGGTCGGTGAGCAAGGTCTGCTCGGCGACTTGCTTCTTGGCGAGCAAGATCAGCTCGGCAAGGAACTCCAAGGTCGGCGAGCTAGGTCCGCTCGGCGACTTGCTTCTTGGCGAGCAAGATCAGCTCGGCAAGGAACACCAAGGTCGGCGAGCAAGGCCCGCTCGGCGACTTGCTTCTTGGCGAGCAAGCTCAGCTCGGCAAGGAACAATAAGGTCGGCGAGCAAGGTCCGCTCGACGACTTGCTTCTTGGCGAGCAAGATCAGCTCGGCAAGGAAAACCAAGGTCGGCGAGCAAGGTCCGCTCGGTTACTTGCTTCTTGGTGAGCAAGATCAGCTCGGCAAGGAAAACCAAGGTCGGCGAGCAAGGTCCGCTCGGCGACTTGCTTCTTAGCGAGCAAGTTCAGCTCGGCAAAGAACACCAAGGTCGGCGAGCAAGGTCCGCTCGGCGCCTTGCTTCTTGGCGAGCAAGGTCAGCTCGGCAAGGAACACCAAGGTCGGCAAGCAAGGTCCGCTCGGCACCTTGCTTCTTGGCGAGCAAGGTCAGCTCGGCAAGGAACTCCAAGGTCGACGAGCAAGGTCCGCTCGGCGCCTTGCTTCTTGGCGAGCAAGGTCAGCTCGGCAAGGAACTCCAAGGTTAATTAAAACCATCAACAAACCTCTTGCCGAGTAAAATCTATTCGACAAGGAATTTCAAAGTTGATAAAACCATCAATGAACCTCTTGCCAAGCAAAATCCGTTCGGCCAGGAATTTTGATCTTTCCATCAAAATGATCGTTAGTTGCCCCCCGGTCCACACTAAATCCGCTTGGCGAGGCAAACATACAATAATTCTCATGAAAATAGTTTACTTGTTTCATTGTGCCAATGGCAAAAAAGGGTTACAGAAACAGAACCAAAAACAAAACTTTAGATTGGCAGAGCTTGATGTTCTAGAAATGGATCGGCTATTTACAAACTGCGATTTTTATGCCCCTTCTCTTCAGTCTTCTTACAAACTTCTTCCAAAAACCGAACTCCCTATATCTCTTCCATGGTGGTTTGCATGGCCATCATCTTGTTCTCTATTACCGGACTCGCTGTCACGGTAGTAGCGGCTGCATCGTCTTCGACTTGGATGTGCTCATTAATGCGTCGCATGAGCAACTCCATGGTCGACGGTTGATTCATTGTGAGCGAGTCACGCAGCCTATGCCTGACTGGGAGACCACGCTTGTATTGGGTAATCGCCAGATTGATGGAGCAGTCGAGGATCTCATTGTAGGTTTCCCAGTACTTCGCATTGTATGCCTTCAACGAACACCCAGACTCCATCTTGACGCCCAGGAGATGGTCGACCTCCTTCGGTGTTCGAGTGTTGGTCTTGAATCTGGTGACGAAGGCTTCTGCTAGCTGTTGCCACCCCTCTATACTTTCCTCCGGGAGCCTTTCGAACCACTTGTAACCATGCCCCGCGAGGGACCGCGCTACAGCTCGGACTCTTTCGTTTTGTTTGGATGGTGCGGTTCTCAATCTGAACCAAAGAGTCCACCTCTGGCAAATCGTTTTGAAGAAAAACAGATTTTTCGAAAAGTAATGCCAAACATGGACTGCTTTGCCAGATTACAGAGTCGCCACCTAAATATTTTTTAAAAGGGGGAATTTAGGAAACCCTGACTCGGTGCCGAAGGCCACGTGTCCGTCATCACCAAAGTGAACTTGGCTCGGGAGCTTGGGTACGATCGGGGAAGGTCAGCTATGAGCACCCCCTTTTGCCCGGTCCGAAGACCGGCCTCTACTAACCATGATATCCTTTTTTCAAAACGTTATGAATTCTTATTCCAGTTATTAGCCTAGAATGACTATGTTGTGCGCACAGCAAACAAGTATAGACTAGATCGCCTAATTTGGAAATAAGCATTGCATATCCGTCTTGTTTGGAAAACAGTTTGAAATTGCTACTCGCGAGTAGGCTAAAACACGGATTTCAATGAGTATTCCCAACTCAAGTAATCCAACCTCCACCCACAGGCGTTCAAGCAGTTTATCACATAAGCATTTAGCCGCATGGTAGGCATACTGTCATGTTAACATTAACACACATGCGACATGCTAAAGCATAAAAGCTTACATCGTACTCCGTGCCAAAACAAGAAACCAGTTAGCAAAACATGCATCACCTAGTTTATGTTAAGGGACTAATGCATCGCATACGGAATCTAATCTAGACAGGCTCGGCTGTTCTAAGCATGGCACATGAAATGCAACAACTATCACGTATTCAATTTGGAATTGAAAGTACGATGCAGTTTGTATGATGTACCGAGCCCGATGTATGTAAACAAATGCATGAATGCACGCATGCATTGCATAAGGTATGCTAATTTAGACGTGCCCTAATCTACCATCATAAGCAGGTAAATAAAAGGGTAGAAAGAAATGGGGGTTGGAAGACATACACCCACTCACACACACTTATTACAAATGCGCCCTCACTCGGAGGGACCAAAAGAATAATACAGTCCAAAGAATAAATGAATAAATTATTACAAAATTCTAATTACTAAAATTAAATCAAGTAAATAAAAGAAAGGGGGCCTCAACCTTTCTGGATCGTGAATGATGCATGCTCATTGCGACTCTGGAAAAAGCCTACACCGTACTTGCCACCTCTGTTTTTACTGCCCCGTCTCTCCAAAAAATACCAAAGTCCCAGGAAACCTTCCTTGTGTTCTGCTGAGTGCCACCGGCTGGAGGAAACTACCACCGGCTGCAAAATAGTCTATCGGCCAGCAATACAGTGCCGGTCGGCACTCTTTCCTGCCGGTCGGCACAAAATTCCTGCAGAAGACAGGTTTGATGACAAGAAAGCGAAGGCATGGTATTGGATTTTTGAGCATATTTATGCATAGCCAATGCTTCCTATCATGAATGGGACTCAAGGAAACATGGCTCTTGGTTCTAGGGCTATCAATTGTGCACCTTGGTGCATGATAGCCTAAGATACCAAGGTTGCATTTCAATGTAAAAATGCATGCAACACAACAATGATAACTAAGTCCCTATCATGCCAAAGTCAAGGGCCTTAGTGACATGGGAATTGAGGTGTGTTTTGTCACTTGGAGTACAAACACCCCTCATTTCCCACACTTGGTTTGACACCCCAAACCAAGTAATGAAATGCAATCCATGCAAACATGCATCAATAATGCAACATGACACAAAAGTGTAAGGCATGCCAAATGCTATGTAACACATCATGGGAAGTATACAATACTAAGCATGCACAATGCAAATTGTGATACAAACATGAACACCTAAGGCAATAGGATTGTCTTATGTCAAGACCATGTTGACTAAGCATGCAACACACATATACTAAACATGTCAGAATAACCTCGCCGACATCAGATAACCACTGAATTATATACTGATTATTGCTAAACTGAACTGATTATGACTGATAATTGAATTGATTAAAGTACTGAACAGACTGAATGAAACTGAAACCGAAACTGAATGAGTTAACCTATTGAATTGCATTTCTATCTGTTTAATGGATTTATTATCTGTTGTGTTTATGTGTTTCAACTGCTAATTGAAGGCCTTATCGGCGTCGATTTAGAAACCGCTTGATGTTTTGTAATCAAGATAATATTTGTGATTTAATGATATATTTATCGAAAATTGATTAGGAATGATTAAATTAGATTAAAAGCGAATTGATTGGCAAGTTTAACTTAATTACCAAATTGCCACCCTTAGTGGCCCTTTTGTTTACTCCTTTCATTGAGCCTTAAACACTTAGAGAAAACATTTCATCAGCCCTTTTCTTCACCATAGTCGACCAAACAAGAGGAGAGTGAGAGAAGAGATTGACTTGGTGATTTTGGCTTGGATTTTGGTTGATTTGAAGTGTAGATTGTCAAATTAAGCCTCCAAAACTTGTAATTGGAACTCTAGGTAAGGAATCATCTTCTTATTGTTGTCTTTGAGCTAAGTTTTGCATGATTCATGCATCATTGTAGAGCTAAGGCATGAATTTGCTCATATATGGTGAATTAGAGCTCAAATGTTGTATGCATGTTGAATTTGTTGACTTTTGAAGTTGAATTCTTGGAAAATCATACATGCATGTCCATGTTTTTATTATAGACCATGTTTCCTCAATGTTTTCAAAGATTAGAGCTCTTTAGAGCAAGAATTGAAGATTGAAATTGGTTTAAAACTCATGCATTGCATGTTTAATATTGTTCTTGAAATTGGGTTTGTAAAATGGTTTTAATTGACTCACCTTTGGGGCTTGAATTCATAAATTGGCTTGTGAAACTTGTTGTACATTGTTTTGGGATGTATTCTCCAGAATTTGAGCCCAAGAGGTCGAGAATTGAGTTGAGAATGCTTGGTTTGAGCTAGGAAGGCAACTGAAATTCAGATTTGGCTTCGCTTCAGCGAAGGATTCTCGCCGAGCGACCAACGTTTTCCTCGGGACACGCCGGCGAAGAATTGGTGGCTCGAGCGTAAAATCGAACATCCAAGATTTCTTTTATCGTTTCATCGACCGCCGGCGAGGAAGTCTCGCCGAGCGAACCTTTGATTTTGGAAGCTCGCCGGCGAGCATCGATGAGCATCGCGCGTAAAATTGAGCATCCAAGATTTTTATTGTTTCATCGCACCGCTGGCGAAGGATTGTTCGCTCGAGCGAAGCCTTTGATTTTGGAAGCTTGCTCGGGCGAATGAAGGCTTTCGCCGAGCGAGACCCTGCTTCAAAGAACTTTTGATAAATGCCTTCCAAGTGTATTTTTGCATCCTCATCGCATCCTAGGCATTCTTAGGCCTAGTTTAAGACATCTTATTGAGGATTTAGACATAGAACACACCGAGGCATATTAGGAAGTTAATTAATGTACTTCCCCAATTGCTAAACTTAGCATGTGTTCAATTGTTTAACTGTTTAGGGTTGGCTCTGGGACACGCTCTAGCCATCGATAGCCTAATCACCGTGAGTAATGAGATGTGTAAAGATATGTTCAAAATGTTTATCTTTTGAATATTTGCTAATCAACTGCTATCTTGAAATGATATTATTTATTGAATGAATGTATGTCCTATTTTCGAACTATCTTGTGGCATCCTTAGCACCTCATGTTATTGATCACTGAGCTCTGGGTTTCTTGCGGAACCATACTTGATTGATGGCCATCATTATTGTTGGGTTCAGTAAGACCGGTCCTTCTGGACCATCTTGTTTATAGGCTAATGGATGTACCACATATGACCGATTGATTGAAACACCGAGTGATCAAATATTGAAGATTGATATATCAGTATAATGAATTGATTTCATTATGTAGGACATTCATTCATAACCCTTTATACATTATGTTATTCATCGGGCTTTAGCTCCTTTGCTTATATATATATGTAGGTTCTCGGCAACTGCATCGGAGCTAGGAGCGTGGGTTAGTCCCCGCTTTGTCAAGCCACCAATGTGCCTCACCGTGAGGTTCCGAGACGCCATGCCATGGCTTGGGGTGTTTTGTGTCCCCACCGGTCTCCTCTGCTTTTGTATAGATCGTTTCAGATAGATCAGACATTATACTATATCGTTCTCAAGGGATCGAGTCCCGCATCAATGTCTGTAATAATTGTGTATATCTTGTCTTGGTTTGAATGCATAAATGTATGAAAATGTTTTTGGCATCTGATTTTCACAGCTCAATGGACACTAGTTATATCTTGTATTGGCTTCCGCCAGCCTCAGACTCTGATTTATCAGATATCGATTGGCGTGCCTTTGGTAATCTCGGATTCTTGTCGATTCTGATGCTAAACCCATAGGGCGGGTTTGGTCGTGACAGAGTGGTATCGAGCGATACTTAACCATTTAGTTATACCGCATTACACGTGTCCAAATGAGCTATAGGGTGTCCTAGAAAAGCAAGTAGGGCATCTCATGAATTTGAAAAGTGTGTGCTTTTGATCGATCAATACATGATAAATATTAAACTGTTTAATTGTACAACTGTTTATAATGATAACTGTTATAACTGTTTATAGCAAAATGGATAATGCAAATGAAACTGAAGCATCATCCTCTGAGGCCAGAATGGCCAGACTTGAACAAATGATGGAACTGGTAATTCAAAGACTGGAACAACAACCGAACCAACAATTTCACCTCCTCTCCTCCTGCAACCAATGTAATGCACCAAATGTACAAAATGTGAATGTGAATGAGGGGGACATTATTGCACTGACCCACAAGTTTAGCAAGATGAAACCGCCGTCCTTTCAGGGAGGCTTAGAACCGTTAAAGGCTGAAGCTTGGGTTCTTGAGACTGAGAAATTGTTTGAAATGTGTCCTGCTCTGAAGCCAACAAAATCTTGTTAGCAACCTTCACCCTTCAGAAGAAGCAAGAAGGTGGTGGATGTTGACCCGTGAGGCGAATACCATTGTGACTTGGACTCAGTTCAAGGAGTCCTTCTTTGAAAAGTACTTTCCCCAGTGCATCAGAGACAGAAAAGTGACTGAGTTTGAACAACTAAGACAGGGCAAACTGTCTGTTGCCGAGTATGAGAAGCAATTTACCGAATTTGCTAGATATGCACCACAGATGGTGGATACTGAATATAAGAAGGCCAGAAGGTTTGAAGGAGGCCTTAGTGCTGCTATACAGGACCGAATAAATGTTTTGAAAATGCCAACTTTTGTAGGTGTTCTCGGCCGGGCATTGATGGCGAGATAAATATTGCAAGAAGGAAACAATCCAAACACCGACAAGTGAGTGGCAAGGAAAAGACAGGTTTCAAATTTAAGAAAGGCAAGCACAACCCAAAGAAACAAGAAGCGTATCACGGGTCGACAAGTAGCCCCAGCCAAGGGAGTGGATTTACTCCACCCTGCTCCGTATGTGGCAATAAGCACAAGGGGGTTTGCTACCAGGTTTCTGGAGCTTGTTTCAGGTGTGGCAAGGTGGGCCATGAATTAAGGATTGCCCTTCACCACCACTAGTAGTAAAGTCAGACCGAGCGCAAAGAAAGATCAAATGTAGCACCAAAACCGAACCCCAAAGCTACCGGGAAAGAGCCTGTGAGGCAGGGCCGAGTGTTCGCCCTAGTACCGGGAGACGTGCAAAACACTGAGACCGTTGTGTCAGGTATCCTCTCTATTTGTGCTCAAAATGCATATGTATTGATTGATTCGGGGTCTACACATTCTTATGTGTCACATGCTTTCTCACGAAAATTGAATAGACCCTTAGAACCCATGAATTACTTGTTAGCTGTATCATCACCTATTGGGGGATCCATGACATGTGCATATATGTATCCTGCTTGTGAGATTATTGTTGGGGATATGCATCTGTTTATTGATTTGCTGCCATTGAATATAGATCATTTTGATGTGATATTGGGGATGGATTGGTTACAAAAATATCATGCTACTATCGATTGTGTGACCAAGCAAGTTGTTTTCCGTCCACCGGGTTTGCCCGAATTTGTGTTTAGTGGAGTCGGAGTAGTACCTCCTCCATATCTGATTTCTTCTGTAAAAGCTGTCAAACTGATTAGAAAGGGGTGTAAGGGATATCTGTTCTGTCTTGTCAGATTCACTCTCGATGATGTTAAACCGATGTGAATTGCATTCCTATAGTTAGAGAATTCTGATGTATTTCCAGATGATCTCGCCAGGATTTGATTGACAGGAGATTGAGTTTATCGTTGATGTAGTGCCGTACACGGTAGTTATCTAAAGCTCCCTCTGCATGCCTCCAACCGAACTGAAAGAACTGAAGGTACAATTGCAGGAACTGTTAGACAAGAAGTTTATCAGGCCCAGTACTTCACCGTGGGGTGCACCTGTTTTGTTTGTGAAGAAGAAAGATGGCTCACTGAGACTGTGTATTGATTACCGCGAATTGAACAAGGTAACTGTAAAGAATAAATACCCATTACCGCGTATTGATGATTTATTTGACCAGTTACAGGGTGCACAAGTGTTTTCCAAGATTGACCTTAGATCGGGGTACCACCAACTGAAAGTCAAACCGGAAGACATTGATAAAACTGCTTTCAGAACGAGGTATGGCCATTATGAATTTTTAGTTATGCCGTTCGGAGTTACGAATGCCCCTGCTGCATTTATGGACCTCATGAACAGAATTTTTAAACCATACCTTGATGATTTTATTGTGGTATTTATTGATGACATACTGATTTATTCTAAGACTGTAGAAGAACATGAACATCATCTGAGACTTGCCCTGCAGACCTTAAGAGAACAGAAACTGTATGCTAAACTGTCTAAATGTGAATTCTGGCTTGACCGTGTTATGTTTTTGGGGCATGTTATTAGCAAAGATGGAATTTCTGTTGATCCACAGAAAATTGAAGCTGTAGTGAACTGGCCTAGACCAACAAATGTGACCGAAGTCCGAAGTTTTTTGGGACTGGCTGGTTATTACAGAAGATTCGTCAAAGACTTCTCCAAAATTGCCCTACCACTGACTCAGTTGACACAGAAAGGGGTATCATTTGGTCGATCGACCAATGAATCGAGATTTCAAGAATTGAAAACCGGACTTGTGGATCGCACCGATTCTGACCTTACCTTCAGGTACGGATGGTTATACTGTGTTTAGTGATGCTTCTCATAAAGGTTTAGGGTGTGTTTTAATGCAGAATGGGAGAGTTATTGCTTATGCTTCCCGACAGTTGAGACCGCATGAAAAGAACTACCCAACACATGATTTAGAGCTTGCTGCAGTAGTTTTTGCATTGAAAATTTGGCGTCACTATTTGTATGGAGCGACATGTGAAGTGTATACTGACCACAAGAGCCTGAAGTACTTTTTCACTCAGAAAGAATTGAATATGAGACAGCGGAGATGGCTTGAACTGATCAAAGACTATGACCTACAGATATTGTACCATCCGGGAAAGGCCAACACCGTTGCCGACGCATTGAGCCGGAAGTCAATTGCCAACTTAGCCTGTTTGCTGACTGGACAGAAAGAGTTGCTTCTTGATCTAGAAAGGTCTGAAATTGAAATCGTTTTGAGAGAACAAGGTGGAACCATAGCTGCCATTACTGCTCAACCAGCCTTGATTGAGGAAATTAAAGAAAAACAACAACTGGATGGTTTCTTGAAAAAGGTTACTGAAGAAAGAGATTCAAAACCGAGACCGGGGTTCAAATTTGAGAATAATGTTCTGAAATTTCAAGACAGACTGTGTGTACCGAAAGTGACACTGAATTGAAAAGAAGAGTTCTGCAAGAAGGCCACAGTTCGAAGTTCTCTATTCACCCAGGGAATACGAAAATGTACCAAGATTTGAAACAAAATTTCTGGTGGCCAGGAATGAAGAAGGAGATCGCTGATTTTGTGTCCAAGTGTCTCCAATGTCAACAGGTCATAGCTGAACATCAACGACTGGGATTCGCAACCCTTACCCATACCAGAGTGGAAATGGGAGCATATCACGATGGATTTTATCGTTGGATTACCGCTCCGAGAAAGGTATGGACTCTATTTGGGTTATTGTTGATAGGACTAAATCGCACACTTCCTACCTGTCAAGACAATTTTTAATGCGGATAAATTGGCCGTTATCTATATTGACGAGATTGTTAGATTGCATGGAGTGCCTGTATCTATCGTTTCTGCCAGGGATTCGAAGTTTACGTCGAGGTTACGCGAGCCTCTGCATCGCATTAGTCTTGAATTGAAATTTGAGTAGTGCCTATCATCCTCGAACAGATGGACGGTCGAAGGACCATCCAAACTCTAGAGGACCTCATCGAGAATGTGTGTCTTGGACTTTCGGAAATTGGGAAAGTCATTTGCCGTTGGTGAATCGCTACAACAACATGACTACCATTCGAGTATCGGTATGGCGCCTTCGAGGCATTGTATGGCGAAATGTAGATCTCAATCTGGGCGAAGTTGGAGATGGGCCGTTCTTGGGCCCGAGATTGTATATGAAACAACCGAAAAGATAAAAGCGATACAACAGATTGAAAAGCGCAGTAGTAGACGAGAAAAGTTATGCGGATGTCGAAGGCGGGATAGAGAGTATGAAGTGGGTGATCACGTTTTGTGAAAGTGACACCAATGAAAGGCCGGACTCGTTTTGGAGTCAAAGGCAAGTTAGCGCCACGGTATGTCGGACCGTATCAGATTATTGAGAAAATCAATCCGGTGGCGTATCAAGTTGCGCTCCCTCCTGAAATGGAGCATATGCACAACGTCTTCCACATTTCGATGTTGAGAGACTATCTTCGAGATCCGTTTCATGTGATTGAGCCTACTCGCATTGTGTTGAGTGATGACTACACTTACGAGGAACGGCCTATCTGATTGTAAAGCGGATCAACCGAGGAACAAAGAGATTCCGCTAGTGAAAGTCGACTGGCAGAACCATGGTGGTGTGTATGCCACTTGGGAAAGGGAAGATGACATGGTGAAAAGATATCCTGATTTGTTTCCACTGGATCCTGTTTTCTTCCAGACTGAAGGTAACTCGAGTTTAGAGGACTAAACTCCTTATAAGGAGGAGAGACTGTAACAACCCTCGTACTGATTACCGTATAACCACTGAATTATATACTGATTATTGCTAAACTGAACTGATTATGACTGATAATTGAATTGATTAAAGTACTGAACAGACTGAATGAAACTGAAACCGAAACTGAATGAGTTAACCTATTGAATTGCATTTCTATCTGTTTAATGGATTTATTATCTGTTGTGTTTATGTGTTTCAACTGCTAATTGAAGGCCTTATCGGCGGCCGATTTAGAAACCGTTTGATGTTTTGTAATCAGCATAATATTTGTGATTTAATGATATATTTATCTGAAAATTGATTAGGAATGATTAAATTAGATTAAAACGAATTGATTGGCAAGTTTAACTTAATTACCAAATTGCCACCCTTAGTGGCCTTTTGTTTACTCCTTTCATTGAGCCTTAAACACTTAGAAAACATTTCATCAGCCCTTTTCTTCACCATAGTCGACCAAACAAGAGGAGAGTGAGAGAAGAGATTGACTTGGTGATTTTGGCTTGGATTTTGGTTGATTTGAAGTGTAGATTGTCAAATTAAGCCTCCAAAACTTGTAATTGGAACTCTAGGTAAGGAATCATCTTCTTATTGTTGTCTTTGAGCTAAGTTTTGCATGATTCATGCATCATTGTAGAGCTAAGGCATGAATTTGCTCATATATGGTGAATTAGAGCTCAAATGTTGTATGCATGTTGAATTTGTTGACTTTTGAAGTTGAATTCTTGGAAAATCATACATGCATGTCCATGTTTTTATTATAGACCATGTTTCCTCAATGTTTTCAAAGATTAGAGCTCTTTAGAGCAAGAATTGAAGATTGAAATTGGTTTAAAACTCATGCATTGCATGTTTAATATTGTTCTTGAAATTGGGTTTGTAAAATGGTTTTAATTGACTCACCTTTGGGGCTTGAATTCATAAATTGGCTTGTGAAACTTGTTGTACATTGTTTTGGGATGTATTCTCCAGAATTTGAGCCCAAGAGGTCGAGAATTGAGTTGAGAATGCTTGGTTTGAGCTAGGAAGGCAAATCTGGAAATTCCAGATTTGGCTTCTTCGCTCGAGCGAAGGATTCCTCGCTCGAGCGACCAACGTTTTCCTCTGGGACACGCTCGAGCGAAGAATTGGTGGCTCGAGCGTAAAAATCGAACATCCAGTACTTTTTACTGTTTCATCAGACCGCTCGAGCGAGGGAAGTCTCGCTCGAGCGAACCCTTTGATTTTGGAAGCTCGCTCGAGCGAGCATCGAGCGAGCATCGCGCGTAAAAATTGAGCATCCAGTATTTTTACTGTTTCATCAGACCGCTCGAGCGAAGGATTGTTCGCTCGAGCGAAGCCTTTGATTTTGGAAGCTCGCTCGAGCGAATGAAGGCTCGCTCGAGCGAGACCCCTGTTTCAGCAACTTTTGATAAATGCCTTCCAAGTGTATTTTTGCATCCTCATCGCATCCTAGGCATTCTTAGGCCTAGTTTAAGACATCTTATTGAGGATTTAGACATAGAACACACCGAGGCATATTAGGAAGTTAATTAATGTACTTCCCCAATTGTTAAACTTAGCATGTGTTCAATTGTTTAACTGTTTAGGGTTGGCTCTCGGGGACACGCTCTAGCCACTGATAGCCTAATCACTGTGAGTAACAGATGTGTAAAGATATGTTCAAAATGTTTATCTTTTGAATACTGTTTACCGAACTGTTTACTGAAATGATATTATTTATTGAATGAATGTATGTCCTATTTTCTGAACTATACTGTGGCATCCTTAGCACCTACTGTTATTGACTGTTACAGAGCTCTGTCGGTTTCCTTGCGGAACCATACTGATTGATGGCCATCATTATTGTTGGGTCTGTTAAGACCCGGTCCTTCGGACCATACTGTTTATAGGCTAATGGATGTACCACATATGACTGATTGATTGAAACACCGAGTGACTGAAATACTGAAAGATTGATATACTGTATAATGAATTGATTTCATTACTGTAAGGACATTCATTCATAACCCCTTTATACATTATGTTATTCACTGGGCTTTAGCTCCTTTGTTTATATATATATGTAGGTTCTCAAAGAACTGCATCGAGCTAGGGAGCGTGGGTTAGTCCCCGATTTTGTCAAGCTTGCCAATGTGCCTCCTTTGTGAGGTTCGAGACGCCATGGCGTGGCTTGGGGTGTTTTTGTGTCCCCACTGGTCTCCTACTGTTTTGTATAGACTGTTTTCTGTATAGACTGTATTACTATACTATACTGTTCTCAAGGGATCGAGTCCCCGTACTGAATGTCTGTAATAATTGTGTATACTGTACTGGTTTGAATGCATAAATGTATGAAAATGTTTTTGGCATACAGATTTTCACAGCTCAATGGACACTAGTTATATACTGTATTGGCTTCCGCCAGGCCCTGTACTCTGTATTTACTGTATTACTGATTGGCAGGCCTTTGGTAATCTCGGATTACTGGCCAGTTACGGTGCTAAACCCATAGGGCCGGGTTTGGGTCGTGACACATGCAATGGTAGACTAAGCCACAATGGGACAGCCCTCAAACCTCCCTAAAACAGTGGCAAAACATGCCCAAAATGATGACCAAAACTCATGTAAGCATGCAAGGCAATAGGCCCAAAACCAAGGGCACCAAAGAGAGTACCTTACTACCATTATCAAGGCCACTCATGGCATGCATCTAACAACCAAAAACAGACTTCTATCATGCAAAATGACACCCAAAACCCACATATGGCAGCCCCAAAATGTATTAATCATGCAAGCATACACAATGCCAATTCTTAGACATAAAAGGGGACACCCTTGAAGCATGAAAATGGTCACGTATGTAAACATACACACATGATTTGTGGACTGAAATAGGGTCACAAATGATGCCAAATCATGAGGATGATCAATGTTGAACATGCTAGGAACCAAAATGCATGAGGCTTACAAGCCTAGAATACAAAACAACCATGTCAAGCACACTATACATGGCAAAATCAGTGGCTCACAGCCCTTAAACGTGGCAAAATAATACTAGTATCTTCATGAAGTTGGGCTAATACATGCAAAGAACATGACCTAAATGCAAGGCATTCTTCCTAGCATGATAGAGCATTTCAAAGCAAGTATAAGATACATACTAAGGGCTACAAATCCGACCAAAAACAGAGGTTAAACATGCTCCAAAACACTCAAAAAAATTCTGAAATGAAGCTAAATGCAAGTATGCATACATGCTACTCTTTAGGCCAAATACAAAGACAAGCAAAGGACAAGGGGGAGAGGGGTGTCCCTCCCCTATTTGAGACTTGGAAGTACCTTCCTCACCACTGAAAACTCACTGGTTTTCAGTGGTGAGAAGACCAAAAACACCAAGTAAGCAAAGCTTCAAGAAAAGACACTAAAAGGACCAAAACAAGGCCTAAGGAGGTGAGTTTTCACTCAAACCAAAAAGTGACCTTAATGAATGTTCTTGAGCAAGTAAAAACAAGATTTTTTTTTGTTATGCACAAAGCTTAAATCACAAAGCAAGAGGGGTAAAAACTAGTTGCAAGAATGGGGAAACTAAAGTAAAGAGTTTACCCTTGAAGATCCCTTGAAGAACAGGTGGTCCAGCCACTCTCTAGTGAGCAAAGTCAGTCCAAAACTTCAACAAACAACCCTCTAAGTCTCTCAATCTCGAGCTAAGGTGTAATGGTGTGTGTAATGGTGCAAAAGTGAAGTAAAACTACACTTTTAGGCCCAAAAACACACACACAAGAGGAGATAGAGGGAAAATATATATATAGAGAGAGAGTGTAAGCTCTGGTTTTTAGTCTCTCAAAGTGGCTAACCCCTCAGCCAAGAAGACAAGGCCTCCTCTTATAGAGGAGGCAATCTTGTAAGCTTAGCAACCAAGCAAACAAGGGGTTCATCCCTCCATACACGTGTATGGAGGGGAAGAAAGTGGTAAGAAGCTGTCTAAAAATATCTCCCAACACAGCTGTAAAGTGGTCGGCAAGGCAAAATGGTCATTTTGCCAAAAATAGTGCCGACAGGCACAATATAGTGCCGATGGAAACAACAACCAGCCGGTGGCCTCTAGCCACTGCCGGTGGTGTGTGAGGATGCCTGAGAAGGCATTCCCCGCCCCTCCAAGGCAAAACACAAGTGTTTGGTGCAAAACCAGACACAAAACGGTCAAGTTCGGAGGTCCTGAGGCAGGGCGCGTAGCTGAGAACTCCGGGAACTCCAAACAAACACAAACATAGGTAATCACCGAGTATTCAAGCGGTGACGTCCAAGTCTTGAGGACGGTCAAAAATTGGGTGTCTACAGTTGCCCCTCTTTGACAGAACTTGAAAGTCATAACGATGACGGGAGTGAATGTCAAAGCCTAGAGACGACCCATTTTTGACAAGGCTGAAGACTTGGACGAACATGCAAGACAAAACAAGGTATGCGCCCGAAGGCAGGGGCAAAAATGCAAGACGATGCAAGAAGCCAAGCATAACTTATGATCATGCAAAGAAAGCTGTAATGAAGCACACATGCAACAGTTATAAGCTAGCAAATGCCAATCTACACTACAATGCAGAAAGGATGTAAGAGAATTATGCAATTCTCAAAACGTCTCACACGGAGGATACAATACCTGTGCGGCTCGTCCGGTTACGCCGGCCTCGAATGAGCCGTACATACAATATCGTGCCTGCAAAGAAAGTAAACTTAACAGGTACAATATTGTTAGCCATATGCATGACAAGGCAGTCGAAAGTGTGTGATAATGCATGCAATGTGTGCAGCAAGATAGTAGGATTGAACACATGTGAGTAAAGCAATGCACGTATGCACGCAATGTGTATGGAAAGAGAACTTGAACACATGTGAGTAAAGCAATGCACATGTGCACACAATGCGATGCGTATATAGAGAAACTTGAACACATATCAGTAAAGCAAAGCACGCATACAATGCAATGTGTATATAGAGAAACTTGAACACATATCAGTAAAGCAAAGCACGCATACAATGCAATGTGTATATAGAGAAACTTGAACACATATCGTGGTAAACATGATGCTGGAATGCAACGTATTGCAGCTCAATATGGTTGAAATGTTTTAGAGAATTCACAAGATATAAAAGGATACGGGAAAGGACATCCTTCGCATATCCCGAGCATCGCTCACAAAAGTTGTGGTACGAGGTCAACTCGAAGCTCCACTTATGTTCTGAAGGCACAATTTCTTGGACTGCCTTAAGTGACGAAGGTGCCAAATCACATGACTGACCCGAACAAGGGCGCAAAAGGTACGACGACCGAAAGGGGGAGGTTACCGGTGTCAAAACCCAGCACTCTGCTGCCCTGCTATTCTTTTGCTTTGCTTCCCTTTTTACTAGGAGTTTAAGCACATTGCGCTGCCTCGGACAGGTTTTATTTCTCAAAAGCGTTTGTTTTTGCAAAACATATGATGGAGATGGAACAGCTATTTGTTCAAAAGGTGTTACATTTGCGCGTTCTATGCATCGCATCGCAAGGCATCACATAACAATATGACTGAAATTGAAACTGTGTTTTGAAAACAAAGCATCGCATCGTAACAATCAGGTAGTAAACCAATTACAACTCGATAAGCAAAACAGGGGGGACTCAGCAAACTAGCCAAATGCGAGTACACCTTGATAAACATTACAAAGACTTAAAGAGAGTGAAATACAACTCAATAAGCAAATATGCAACAACTCGATAAGCAAATGGGCGCGCCCTCGTAAGAATTGATCACTGGAGGGTATCGAAAGTGGTGGGATTTTCCAAATTCCTAGCATAAGCAGCTCAGAGGGCAAGGAAGAGGACCACCGGCCGAGCAGAAAGGCTACCGGCCTTGAGGAATAGCCATCGGCCGAAAAGATGATCCACCGGCCAAAAAATATGGCCGGTCGGCACTATAGTTGGCCGGTCGGCACTTAAAATGTCAGCACCAGCAGAATGTTGACATCTGTCCTTCACTCAACCTTATCTCCTTCAAAAGGGTCTCAACTTCGTGGTTTCCTTAATTTCCACACTGATTTACTTCAAATGGAAGAATTTCTTGCCCAAAATCTCGCAACTTGGATTAACAACTTGGATGGCTCGGAAAAGCTGAATTTTCGGGCTTTTGGCATAAACGCACTATTCACTTTGCGTCGTACCCCGCTGCATTTTCCATTCCTCCATGCCGCGGCAAGGTTCTGGAACTCGGTAACACATATCTTTAGCTTTAGCGGGCAAGAGGTGTGTCCCACTTTTGAAGATTTCCAAGCTCTAATGGAATCTGGGCGTAACGAGGAGATCCTGCCCCAATTTCGTTTTGGCCATGCTCAAGCCTTAGGACAAATGTGTGGGCTCTCAATGCCCGATGCTCGTTCTCTGATTTGTGACGGGACATTAGATGTTCCGAGCTTGGTTTGTCGTTTTTCTGAGACTGGTGATCGTGACAACCGTTACTGGCAAGGCTTCCGGCGACACGCCCTCTGTCTATGTCTGCTTTCCCATCTTCTGTTCGTCTCTGGTTTCGGAGGGCCCAGTGTCCGGTTGATTGAAGTGGCCCAAGGCTTGAAGGAGGGCAAAAGCTGCATTGCCATGGTCCTGGCTGAGACACTGTTGGGCTTAGACGCCTTTTATCATCGAGAGACGATTAGATTAGCAGGGAGTCCACTATTACTGCAGGTAATGTTTCCCACCCCATCTCACATTTTATGTTTGCTCACATCGCTCGGCCCTCAGGCTCGTTTTTTTTTTTTTTTTCTCACAAAAGCCCTTTTCTCACTTTTCCTCTCATCGTACTTCTCTCTATTCTTTATTCCCTCATTTTTCATCCCTCTCCAGGTGTGGTTAATGGATAAACTGAAGGTTGTGGACTCTTGCCCAGCATATTCAGCTCGTGGCTACTTCTTCAGGCAACGTCTAGTTGACGCCCTTGATGAGGGTTTGTGGTTTGAATGGATGTGTAGTTTGTCCGCGGACCGCATTGCTTAGCGGTGCCCTTGGCTCAATCTCCCAATGATGAGTTACAGCATGACCCGTCAACCCGGGATCCAATTAATTGGCTTAACTCACTGTGTCTTCTACTTTCCATTCCGTATCCTGCGCCAGTTTGGTCATAATCAGACTTGTCCGCCGGAAGAGATAGAGTACCCGGCTACGTTCCCGATTCGAGGCGCGCCTGGTGGCAGATGCCACAGATGGAGGACGAAGAACTCTGGCCCCGCTCCGCTTTCGATCGCTTTGTCGATGAGTCTTTGGGATTGGCTTAATGAAGAGGCACAGGAGGGGCCCACTTTGGCATCAGAGGCTTCGACCAGCTCTGGGAGGGGGCGCAGGGACATTTGACTTGACCATGCCCCGGATTTATTGCTTTATTAGTACTCTCAAGTTTTCTTTATGAATGTAATGAAAAGCAACTTCAATTGTATGCAAAAGCAAAAGAACTCTATTTGAAATCGATGAAATTGAAGGTTGTGGTACTGAAAATTCTCCGTTTTGGTCCGGAAATGGTCTTAGTTGTAAAAAGATTTATTTGAACAAAGTTATCTTCATTGAAACTTTTCAAAACTATTTTCGATATGGATCAGAACTGGACATGCCTGAGATCTGTCACTGAGACGCACAATCCCGGATCCTAGCAACTGGAAAGTTGCCCCTTGTCTGAATGGTTCCGCGGCACTTGTATAGCAACGGAAAGTTGCCCCTAGTCTGAATAGCACTGTACCGGAGATTGCGGCAAATGCTGATGGAAAAAGATGACCGAGATGATCAAATGGACAAAGTTGATCGGGGAAAAGTTTATGGCTGAACTTCAGGATAAAGCTGCCTACGTATCCCAAAGATGGGAATCAAGCCTTACGTAGTTCAGGCTTGGGTTCACTCGAATATTTTCGCTCTCATTTTGCGCTCTAACTTTTGCCAAGGCCGCCCTTTGCGGGTTTTCAACCTTGCGAGCTCAGTTTTTATATTTTTCTAATTTTTCTGTGCTCTGAATTTTGCCTAGGTCGCCCTTTCGGATTTTCGGCCTAGCGAGCCTCTCAGGGGTAATATTTCTTTAACTTGTCCATGTTGATCGGTTGGGAGAACTCTAGGCCATCTAGGTCCATCAGAACCACAGCTCCACCTGACCAGATAGACTTGATGATATAGGGACCCGTCCAATTAGGTCTGAACTTGCCCCTTGGGTCGTGGATGGGAGCTCAGTTGTCTTTGAGTACCAAATCTCCTTCCTTCAAATTCCTGGACTTAACCTTCTTGTTAAAAGCCCGGGCGATTCTGCGTTGATAACCTTGGATGTGGTATAGTGCTTTTAATCTCCTTTCATCAAAGAGCATGAGTTCCTCGAATCTGCTCTGCTGCCAATCTGCTTCAGCTACCTGACACTCAGCTAGTACTCGTAAAGACGGAACCTCAATCTCTATAGGTAGGACGGCCTCCATCCCATATACTAAGGAATACGGAGTCGCCCCGGTAGAAGTTCTAATTGACGTTCGGTAGCCCCACAGAGCAAACGGCAACTTATCTGGCCAGTCCCGATAGGTTTCCACCATCTTCTACAGTATGTGTTTGATGTTTTTGTTGGCGGCCTCAACTGCTCCGTTGGTCTGCGGCCGATACGTGGATGACTTATGAAAAGCCACATTGTACTTCTCCAACAAATCAATCACCTCCTTCTTGAAGTGAGAACCATTGTCCGAAACAATCTCATTCGGGACTCCATAACGGCAGATAATGTTGTTTCTGATAAACTTTGCGACTTGCGAAGCCTTCAACACGGCATAAGATTGGGCCTCGACCCACTTTGTAAAGTAATCTATTGCTACTAAGATATACTCATGCCCATTCGACCCCTTCGGGGTAACAGCTCCAATCACATCGATCCCCCAAACTGAAAATGGCCATGGTGACGTCATGTTGTACAGCTTTGACGGCGGGATGTTCATGCGGTTTGCGTGAATCTGGCATTTGTGGCATCGCTGAACAAAGCCGATGCAATCTTCCTCCATTGTAGACCAGTAGTAGCCTTGTCTGAGGATCTTTCGTGCCAGCATCACCCCATTCATATGTGCCCCACATTTTCCTCCATGGATGGCCTCCATCAGGCGCTTCGACTCTTCGGCTTCCACACACAGCTTGTGCATTCCCAGATGACCTCTTTTGTACAACTTACCCCCGCAGATGATAAACTGAACAGCCATTCTTCTGATTGCCCTCTTGTCCTTGGCATTTGCCCCCGGTGGATATGCCTCCTTTTCCAAGAAGTTCCATATATCGTGATACCAAGGGTTGTTATCCTGCACTTCATCTATGGCAGAGATTGATTCGTAGGCAGGTGCAAATTTCTGGTCAATAATGACTGGACGCATCCGGACCCCAGATGGGATGTCTATCATGGAAGATAGAGTTGCTAGTGAATCTGCAAACCTGTTGTTCTCTCTCACTAGGTGAGTGAAATTTAGCTTTTCAAACCGAGGGATTAACCAATCCAAGGTCTGATGGTAAATTATCATCTTTTCCTCCTTGACTTTCCAGTCTCCTTTCGCTTGAGACACAACTAGGTTCGAATCCCCAATGACGTCCAATCGCCTTGCCCCTAGTTCCAGGGCAGCTTCTAAACCGGCGATACATGCCTCATACTCTGCCTCATTGTTCGAGACTTTGAACCGAAGCTTAAATGCTAAAGGGATACGGGAATCATCAGGCGCTATCAGCAACACCGCTATCCCATACCCATATTGATTTGACGCTCCGTCAAAGTACATCGTCCAAGTTTTATCTTCGATGTGCAGAATATCTTCATCTAGGAATAGGTACTCAACCGCTTCATCCCCTTCAGCCGGGTGGTCGGCAAGGAACTCTGCCACTGCTCTCCCTTTTACAGACTTGTGCGTCACATACTTGAGATCAAATTCAGAGAGCAACAGCAGCCAACGAGCTAGCCTACCCGTAAGTGCTGGTTTCTCGAAAAGATATTTGATGGAATCAAGTCGTGAAACCAACATTACAGAGTGAGCTAACAGGTAGTGCCGCAGCTTCCTGGTAGCCCATACCAAGGCCAAACAAGCCTTCTCCAGCGGAGTATAGTGGGTCTCGTAATCTAGCATCTTCTTGCTCAGATAGTAGATGGCCCTTTCCACTTTATCTTCCGACTCTTGTGCGAGCATACAGCCCATTGTAGTCTCAGTTACTGACAGATACAATATCAACGGCTTCCCCGGCTTTGGTGGTGACAACACGGGCGGATTCTGTAGATACTCTTTAATCTGTTCAAATGCAGCTTGGCATCGGCCGTCCCAATGGAACTTCTTTCCTTTCTTCAGAAGACCAAAAAGTGGTTCACAAGTTAAGGTTAGTTTTGAGATAAACCGCCTTATGAATTGCACTTTACCCAGAAAGCCTCGCACCTCCTTTTCAGTCATTGGTGGTGGCATTTCTAAGATGGCCTTGATTTTGGAAGGGTCGACTTCGATGCCCCTTTGTGTAATCAGAAATCCCAGCATTTTTTCCGCTGTAACACCAAACGTACATTTTTGAGGATTCAACCGCAACCGAAATTCTCTGATCCTTTGGAAAAACTTTTGCAAAGCGGTGTAGTGGCCCTCTCTTTCTTTGGACTTGACAATCATGTCGTCAACATACACCTCAACCTCTTTATGGATCATGTCATGTAATATTGTGGTTGCAGCCCGTTGATATGTAGCCCCAGCGTTCTTCAAATTTCAAACGGCATTACTCAGAATAATATGTACCCCACGGGTGGTAAAAGCGATCTTCTCCGGTCTTGGTGCCATTACTATCGATTATAGCCCGAGAAGCCATCCATGAACGAAGCAAGCGTGCCCATTGCGTAAGGGAAAGTCATCCTTGGATCGCTCTGTTCAAATCACGAAGTCCACACATACCCGGATTCTGCCATCCTTCTTCTAAGATCGAACAATGTTGGCCAACCAAGTCGGTATTCGGATACCGAGGAAGCTCGCGTCAATCTTGGTGACCTCTTCTTTGATCTTAATGGCCCAATCGGCGGATCCTCCCGAAGTTTCGCTTGATGTCGGGCCTCGGTCAAGAGGGATCCGGTCGCACAATCTCGGGATTGATTCGGGCATGTCTTCGTAGGACCACGCGAAAACATCTTTGAAATCTTTTAATAAAGCGACTAAGCGCTCGCGTTCCTCCGAAGACAACGTGGACCCGATCTGGACCAGCCGCGGGTCCTTCTCAGTACCAATGTTCACGGTAGTGATTTCATCCATTAAGGGTTTAACAAACCTCTCTTGCTTTTGTTCAATTAATCGTTGCAAAACCGGAGGAATTTCGTCCTCGTCGTTTTCATCAAAATTTTGAAAGTCCTGATTTAAGCAATAAACCAAAGGCACAGAAAAGTACTCGGAAACCATAGTCACCTCATTCTCATTAGATACTTCCAAACCATCCAATTCTTCTGTTACAACAGACTCAAAAGAGAAAGAAAAAGACGACCTGGACAGGACTGTGGCATCTGGGTTATCACCCCCAGGAATACCGGACTCAGACTCAGACAAGCTGGAACCTGATTCTGACTCACAAGACTCGGTGGAATCAGATTCCGGCTCACTACTGACCGGTCTTTGACAAAAATCCTCCTCGATCGCCAAGTGAGGGAGGGTGCGATGGATGCATCCAAAATAGCTGATGGTAGGCCCGCAACCGTTTCATCTCCGATCATGGACACCGAGGAGTCATCCCCCAAGCACAACTGGTTGATCAAAGGATCTGAAAGTAGATATGCCGATTACCCCATTTCAAACTCGTGTCCGCAGACTCCAATTCCTTGCTATGTTCAAATTTCAATCACGTCTGCTCGCTCTTTTCAAAGAACATCATCTCCAGATAACTGCAAGTCGAAGAAAATTTCAAATCCCGGCATGCATTTCTTTTCTTTATTCAGCCATGGCTCCGGAAAACCACAGAATGGGAAGTCTTCCCTTCCGAGCAACGTCTGCTCAGTACCCTGGATGGGCCGATGCATCAATTCAAAAGGTTTCCCCATTTGTTTTGCTTTGGCTCTTCCAGCCATCTCTTTTCCTTTTCTTACCCAATCTTCCTTGGTGGGCAGGTAACCCAAGCCGAAGGTGTGAGGGTTGTGCGGCACTTCGGCCAACGTTGCAATGCCCTTACGGCCGCTCTTCCCTAATCCCATCCGGGGATGTATTGGAGTTCGTTCATGAGGTACACTGCTTGGGCACTAACATATATCCCTTCATTAGCGGCCATGATATTCTGTACGACCTGAGCCTCAGCTAAGGTAAAACCTGATATGAACACATCCTCCATGCCATGCTCTATCTCCAGAACAGGCGTGGATACTTCCGGTGGTGGATGGATTGATGAATTCCCAAAGACGATGGCTACTCCCTTCCCGTAGGGGTATTTCACCATTTGATGCAAAGTAGATGACACTGCCTTCGCCTGATGCAGCCACGGCCACCCCAAAAGCAAATTAAAAGTCGCGGGAACTTCTAGGACGTGGAAATCTATCTCATGTCGTCCCGGCCCAACCTTTGTCTGAACTTTAACCGTTCCCATCACTTCTCTACTTGTATTGTCGTACGCCCGGATGACTTGGGTTGTTGGTATGAAATTTACAGTTTTCAAACCAATTGCATACGCCGTCCTTGCTGGGTAGACGTTGATGGCAGACCCGGTATCGATGAGTACCACCGGTATCCACTTATCTCTACATTCCACGGAGATGTAGAGGGGTTTATTGTGATTTGCGCCCTCAGGCGGAAGTTCTTTATCCGAAAAGGTCAACGTCGGGGAACCTCCTCCCGGGAAGACCAGTCCAACCAGCTGCTCTGGTGTAGTCTCTATGGAGAGCTTGGCCTTATCCATGGCCGTCAAAACAGCCTGCCTGTGTACTCGCGAGGCCATGAGCAGTCCCCAAATAGAAATGTCTGCTTGTATCTTTTTCAGCTGTTTGAGTACGGCTTCCTCTTCGAGCTGCTTCTCCTTTTGCTTCTCAGCCTCTCTGTCCTTCCCTGAGGCCTCTGGTTGATCCAAGTGTGGAGGTTTGAAATATCGCCCACTCCTTGTCATGTGGTCGACCTCTCCAAGATACCAAGTGTTATCGGGTTGGTCATTCCCCCAATCTTCATCCGTATGGGCAAGACATAGGTCCTCATCTTCCCACCACATTCCATCAGCGGCCGACAGACACCTGTCTGGCTCTGGTATGACTGTTCTTGTGCTCGCCGCGCCTTTCATCCACATGCCCGCGACATTCTCGGTTCCTGTGCACACATCAGTTTCCACTCCCACATGGGCCTTTGCCTTTCTGATTCTCTCGGAATCCTCAAAACTTGCTTGTTCTGACACTACTGATTGTTCAATCATCTCCATACTCAAAACGCTCCAATCTCGGGCGAAATTCTTGACACTGGCGCCCTCCGGCGATGTATTCTGCTCGTCGACCCTTCCGGCTGTCGCTAATATTCTCATTCCTCACGAATCAGCTTTCACGAAATTCTCCTACCACATCGGGCTGATCGTCCAACCACCCGGTAGCTTCTACTGAATCCTCATAATCGAACCACGCAACTACTGCATCCTCTGGGTATTGGTTACTGTAAAATTAGAGATTGGCCAGGTCCTCTCCTGCAGCTGTTACCTCATCTGTTCCCTGTCCCAGCCTATCTCCTTGGATCATGCATAACTCTCTCCCTGTTGGCAATTCTATCCCGGACCTATCCTGGCCTATCGATGAAATGTAGTCACTCGGACTGTATGTCTTATCCATATAACTCCCAGATTCCACAGATTCTAACTCAACAACTCTTTTTTTCTTCGGGGTCTCCTCTCTCCTGTTCTCGGCGGTCACCACCACTGGCTTAGGTTGGGTTACGGAGATGTCCATCATGCACAAGTCGGTGCAATCAGGGAGGAACACCTCTGGTTTAGGCAGGTGGGTAGGTGTGATATAGATACTAGGGTCGTAGGACACGGCCCCGGTATGGATGAAATTAAGTCTTTTGGGTGGTGGAGCTTGGTTATGTGTGGGGAGGGGATTTGTAGTGACATTGGGTTTTTCGGGAGGCAAGATCACCCCGTTATCAATGAGATCTTGAATTTCATGGTGTAACCGATAGCACTGGTCGGTGTCGTGACCGTGCTGCTGGTGAAACGCGTAATACTTGGTCGGGTTATGGGTAGGAGGGAGTTTTTCTGGTAGGGGCCGCGGCTCCAGGGGCTTCAGGTGCCCTTTTTTGATCAAAACCCCCAGAGCTTTGGATAGGGGCATATAGAGTGGAGCGAAAGTTCTGGTGTTTCTGGGTGGGTATTTGGTTGTTTGCGGGTTGCTTCCGGACGCACCGGAGAATGGCGAAGCTGCCGTATTTCTTTGTGGGGGGTTAGTGGTGACCATGCTCACTTCGGAGGTTCTCGTAGAAGATGCGCCACTCGGGCCCGCATTAGTGTTGCGGTTGAAGGTCCTTCGGGGTTGCTCCCGATCATTATCAATCCAGCCTTGCTTTAAGGCATCTTCAATCTGCACCCCCATTTCATGTAGGTCAGAAAAAGTGGGAAATGGGACTACTATCATCTTTTGCATCAACTTCGGCTGTAGATTGCACACAATCATCCGAATCTGGTCTTTGTCTGTAGGCCTCAAGGTCATCATCGAAGCCTTGGCTCTCCATCTGGTTACGAACTCTGAAAAACTCTCCTTAGGCTCTTGCCTAGTTGTCTCGAGATCACGAGTCGTGATCTCAATTTGTGTGTTGTATGAGTACTGCGCGATGAAGGCCTCAGCCATTTCGTCCCAATTTCTCTTGACGTCATCTTCTAGCTTGGCATACCATGCGGATGCCACACCTGACAGGGTCCGACCAAATAAAGACAACTTCTGGAGCCTACTGAGGCCCATTGGCCTTAGAACGTCCGAAAACAGTCTTAAGTGTACCATGGAGTCCCCGGACCCATCAAATCGATCAATGTGAGGCATTTTGAATCTGTCGGGCAAATACACAACGGTGTAACCATCTTCAATGTCGGGGATAGTCTTGACCCCTTGGGATCTCTTGAACAACTTTTCAAGCTTGCTCAACTTGAGTGCGGTAGGATTAGTCTCGAACTCAAAGGGAGAGTCCAGTAGATTGGTGGGTGTTTTTGATAGCTGAGGTTGGGTTTGAGGTAGGGTTGGAGGTGGGGGTGGTCCTGTGGGCAGGTCTGTATCAGTCTGAACATTGGTTGTCTCCCCGACATTAGGAACTCTTGGTGGGGAAGGAGCTTGATCTGGCAGATGTCCGGTTCTTTATTCACCGCAATTGTCTCTGCTGTTCCCTCATCGCGTGGCCTGTTGCCTAGCGAAATCTGCCTGACGGACGACATCCTGCTGCATTGCTTTCATGCTTTCTTGAAGGTGGCGCACCATCTCCTCCAAACTAGCCATGCTATCCTGCTCTGGTTGAATTACTGGTATATATTCTCTCTCTGTTGGTGACGCAGAATCCTGATCCCTACTGAACACAGGTGGAGTAGATAAAGCCCTCTGAACTGGCTGCTGCACTGATGCCCTCTGCCTTACTGACCTCCGTTTAGTAACCGGGGGTAGTGAGTAGTACACTGGTTGTCTGTCTATCAGATCCTCAGATCGAAGGAGTCGACGGCCTCTAACCCAGGGTGCTTGGGGGATATCTATCGGGTCGGTAGCAATCGTGCCCAACTACCTAATTAAAAAGATAAATAAAGCGTATAAATAAACAGACAATTGGACAGCACAACGGTATAAAATAAACATACAACACACAGTTTAGATAACACGCTGAACTTGATACACTGTTCCTTAAATACTGATCACTGTTTCTGAATCATTGCCCCCCCCCAATGTCTGAATCTTGTACCCACAGATAACTGATTCCCCAAAATACTGTTACTGGTGCCCTCAGGCCTGATACCCAATCTTGCAAACTGACATGTGTGTTCCTGTAGAGATACACTCTAAAAGCACATAGCAGATAAATGATAGCCAATACACCCCTATGTTGGGGTAGGGTTTCCCTGTCCTATTTTGTCAGGAGCTAGGGTTTCGCTACGCACACAGCGGTTTCAAACAACCTATATTGGGTAAGCAACCTGTCCTAGTTTGGAATGGTCACTATGGATTCCGACTATGCACTAGGTCGAATGGTCAAAAAGGGTGCCCAGTAAACCGGTTTGTGTTCTATCTTGGCAGAGCCATAGCCGTCACCTTACGGACATGCCTTGACAAGGCAAGCCTCCGGCAAACCGCTCAGGAATAGCAGATGGCCAACACGGTGTCCTAGGCGCACCAATGCACATGCAATGCAAAGAAACACATAAACGTAGTCAAAACAAGATATCACGAGTTCGAGTCAAGCTCTCTAAAATCCCCAGCAGAGTCGCCAGAAACTGTAACCACGCCCCGCGAGGGACCGCGCTACAGCTCGGACTCTTCTATTTTGTTTGGATGGTACGGTTCTCAATCTGAACCAAAGAGTCCACCTCTGGCAAATCGTTTTGAAGAAAAACAGATTTTTCGAAAAGTAGTGCCAAACATGGACTGCTTTGCCAGATTACAGAGTCGCCACCTAAATATTTTTTAAAAGGGGGAATTTAGGAAACCCTGACTCGGTGCCGAAGGCCACGTGTCCGTCATCACCAAAGTGAACTTGGCTCGGGAGCTTGGGTACGATCGGGGAAGGTCAGCTATGAGCACCCCCTTTCGCCCGGTCCGAAGACCGGCCTCTACTAACCATGATATCCTTTTTTGAAAACGTTATGAATTCTTATTCCGGTTATTAGCCTAGAATGACTATGTTGTGCGCACAGCAAACAAGTATAGACTAGATCGCCTAATTTGGAAATAAGCATTGCATATCTGTCTTGTTTGGAAAACAGTTTGAAATTGTTACTCGCGAGTAGGCTAAAACACGGATTTCAATGAGTATTCCCAACTCAAGTAATCCAACCTCCACCCACAGGCATTCAAGCAGTTTATCACATAAGCACTTAGCCGCATGGCAGGCATACTGTCATGTTAACATTCACACGCATGCGACATGCTAAAGCATAAAACTTACATCGTACTCCGTGCCAAAACAAGAAACCAGTTAGCAAAACATGCATGACCTAGTTTATGTTAAGTGACTAATGCATCGCATACGGAATGTAATCTAGACAGGCTCGGCTATCCTAAGCATGGCACATGAAATGCAACAACTATCACGTATTCAATTTGGAATTGAAAGTACGATGCAGTTTGTATGATGTACCGAGCCCGATGTATGTAAACAAATGCATGAATGCACGCATGCATTGCATAAGGTATGCTAATTTAGATGTGCCCTAATCTACCATCATAAGCAGGTAAATAAAAGGGTAGAAAGAAATGGGGGTTGGAAGACATACACCCACTCACACACACTTATTACAAATGCGCCCTCACTCGGAGGGACCAAAAGAATAATACAGTCCAAAGAATAAATGAATAAATTATTACAAAATTCTAATTACTAAAATTAAATCAAGTAAATAAAAGAAAGGGGGCCTCAGCCCTGCCTCGGGATGCGCGAATGATGCATGCTCGTTGCGACTTGCCCGAAAAAGCCTACACCGTGCCACTTTGCTTTTCTTGCCGTCTCTCCAAAAAATACCAAAGTCCCAGGAAACCTTCCTTGTGTTCTGCTGAGTGCCACCGGCTGGAGGAAACTACCACCGGCTACTTGTGGTGGCCACCGGCTGCAAAATAGTCTATCGGCCAGCAATACAGTGCCGGTCGGCACTCTTTCCTGCCGGTCGGCACAAAATTCCTGCAGAAGACAGTTTGACAGCAACAGCAGGCAACAGTGCATGGTATTGGATTTTTGAGCATATTTATGCATGGCCAATGCTTCCTATCATGAATGGGACTCAAGGAAACATGGCTCTTGGTTCTAGGGCTATCAATTGTGCACCTTGGTGCATGATAGCCTAAGATACCAAGGTTGCATTTCAATGTAAAAATGCATGCAACACAACAATGATAACTAAGTCCCTATCATGCCAAAGTCAAGGGCCTTAGTGACATGGGAATTGAGGTGTGTTTTGTCACTTGGAGTACAAACACCCCTCATTTCCCACACTTGGTTTGACACCCCAAACCAAGTAATGAAATGCAATCCATGCATCAATAATGCAACATGACACAAAAGTGTAAGGCATGCCAAATGCTATGTAACACATCATGGGAAGTATATAATACTAAGCATGCACAATGCAAAGTGTGATACAAACATGAACACCTAAGGCAATAGGATTGTCTTATGTCAAGACCATGTTGACTAAGCATGCAACACACATATACTAAACATGCAATGGTAGACTAAGCCACAATGGGACAACCCTCAAACCTCCCTAAAACAGTGGCAAAACATGCCCAAAATGATGACCAAAACTCATGTAAGCATGCAAGGCAATAGGCCCAAAACCAAGGGCACCAAAGAGAGTACCTTACTACCATTATCAAGGCCACTCATGGCATGCATCTAACAACCAAAAATAGACTTCTATCATGCAAAATGACACCCAAAACCCACATATGGCAGCCCCAAAATGTATTAATCATGCAAGCATACACAATGCCAATTCCTAGACATAAAAGGGGACACCCTTGAAGCATGAAAATGGTCACGTATGTAAACATACACACATGATTTGTGGACTGAAATAGGGTCACAAATGATGCCAAATCATGAGGATGATCAATGTTGAACATGCTAGGAACCAAAATGCATGAGGCTTACAAGCCTAGAATACAAAACAACCATGTCAAGCACACTATACATGGCAAAATCAGTGGCTCACAGCCCTTAAACGTGGCAAAATAATACTAGTATCTTCATGAAGTGGGGCTAATACATGCAAAGAACATGACCTAAATGCAAGGCATTCTTCCTAGCATGATAGAGCATTTCAAAGCAAGTATAAGATACATACTAAGGGCTACAAATCCGACCAAAAACAGAGGTTAAACATGCTCCAAAACACTCAAAAAAATTCTGAAATGAAGCTAAATGCAAGTATGCATACATGCTACTCTTTAGGCCAAATACAAAGGCAAGCAAAGGACAAGGGGGAGAGGGGTGTCCCTCCCCTATTTGAGACTTGGAAGTACCTTCATTACCACTGAAAACTCACTGGTTTTCAGTGGTAAGAAGACCAAAAACACCAAGTAAGCAAAGCTTCAAGAAAAGACACTAAAAGGACCAAAACAAGGCCTAAGGAGGTGAGTTTTCACTCAAACCAAAAAGTGACCTTAATGAATGTTCTTGAGCAAGTAAAAACAAGATTTTTTTATGTTATGCAAAAATCTTAAATCACAAAGCAAGAGGGGTAAAAACTAGTTGCAAGAATGGGTAAACTAAAGTAAAGAGTTTACCCTTGAAGATCCCTTGAAGAACAGGTGGTCCAGCCACTCTCTAGTGAGCAAAGTCAGTCCAAAACTTCAACAAACAACCCTCTAAGTCTCTCAATCTCGAGCTAAGGTGTAATGGTGTGTGTAATGGTGCAAAAGTGAAGTAAAACTACACTTTTAGGCCCAAAAACACACACACAAGAGGAGATA
Organism: Camellia lanceoleosa; assembly: GCA_025200525.1. Taxonomy (NCBI): domain Eukaryota; kingdom Viridiplantae; phylum Streptophyta; class Magnoliopsida; order Ericales; family Theaceae; genus Camellia; species Camellia lanceoleosa. Next base: position 82,967,208 of record CM045760.1, on the reverse strand, counting down.
GAGGGAAAATATAGAGAGAGAGAGAGAGAGAGAGTGTAAGCTCTGGTTTTTAGTCTCTCAAAGTGGCTAACCCCTCAGCCAAGAAGACAAGGCCTCCTCTTATAGAGGAGGCAATCTTGTAAGCTTAGCAACCAAGCAAACAAGGGGTTCATCCCTCCATACACGTGTATGGAGGGGAAGAAAGTGGTAAGAAGCTGTCTAAAAATATCTCCCAACACAGCTGTAAAGTGGTCGGCAGGGCAAAATGGTCATTTTGCCAAAAATAGTGCCGACCGGCACAATATAGTGCCGATGGAAACAACAACCAGCCGGTGGCCTCTAGCCACTGCCGGTGGTGTGTGGGGATGCCTGAGAAGGCATTCCCCGCCCCTCCAAGGAAAAACACAAGTGTTTAGTGCAAAACCAGACACAAAACGGTCAAGTTCGGAGGTCCTGAGGCATGGCGCGTAGCCGAGAACTCCGGGAACTCCAAACAAACACAAACATAGGTAATCACCGAGTATTCAAGAGGTGACGTCCAAGTCTTGAGGACGGTCAAAAATGGGGTATCTACACCACTTCAAACCCAGCTCTCCCAAACTTGCTGGGAATAGGAGACACATCAGAGCGTCGTTGCGCCGGTGGCCAGCCATCACTTGCCGGTAATGACTCACACGCATGTACGGATCCGTCTCGCCGTCGTACAAAGTGAACTTTGGCTGGTGAAATCCGGCAGGGAGTGGTGTGCTCTCAATCTCTAGAGACAACGGCGTGGCTGTAAGTCGCGCCAGCTCTTTGTCCTCCGGCGCAGGGGGCATCACTCTGGGAACTGGCATTACCACTTCTTCACTACAGCAAACTGGAGCGCTCAACCTTTGCAACGCCGGCACTCTCTGCGCCTCCCGATGGCGCGCCCTCTCCTCCAATACATCCCTCAAGTCCCTGGAACGTGTGGAGTAAGAGTATCGTGACGTCGGCGTTGGGCGTGAGGCGGTAAATCTTGCCGCGAGAGGGGCTCGCCTTCAAGTCGGAATCTCCAACCCCGTAGTTCCTGGTGATGGAGATAGACTGAGTCCTCCCTTGGCGACGATTGCTAAAACGAGGGGAGGGGGTGCGCTCACTGGGGTTGCCCTCTCCAGCAACATCCTTCCCCTTAATCTGGCGCTTCAGCAGCTCCATCTCCGCCGCCATCTTGCGAATGAGGACGTCTTGATCTTTGAGTTTGTGCTCCAAGCGCTGCGTATGGGACTCCCCCCGGCGTCGGCGGCCTTCTGGGCTTTGCGAGCGATCTGAACTCCTCCCACGCTTGTCTCGCGCACCTCGCGAAGAGGCTTTCAGAACCGCCATAACTGGAACATTCGGGGGGCCTTCTCTTCTCCGGACATACTCTGGAGCAACACCATCGACGACGGACAGCGGGACTTCGTCGTTGTTAGCCATGGAAACGGTCGAAGAAGCTCGAAGAACAAGGGTTGATTAACAAAGACTTCCCACAGACGTCGCCAATTGTACGGGGGCGAAATATCCTTTGCTTTCCGTACTTCCTTGGACTCAAGCTTCGTGCAACGTCGTCTTGCCTGCAAACAAAGAGGCGGCGATCTGCCCAGCGGGGGTGGTGCCGGAAAGCCCCTCCGACGATCAAGTTAGGTCACTTGAGGAAGAAGAAGAGCACTATTTAGAGAGAGGGAACAAATGGTTCAAATCGCATACCTCCAACGTTCCTCTTCCTCCCTATTTCTAGGCTGGCCATGCAATCCAAGATTGTGCGAGCACTACCTCTGCTGTCCTTTCCAGGACAGGTGGCAGTGCTCGCCTCTCACCACCTTACGCGTGTAAAGGTTTTGTCCTTCCACCAGTACACTCAGAACTGTCTAACGGTATTGAGGCGTGCGTAGAGCAGATGTCCTCTCCTTCGCGCCATTGGCCCAGGTGGCACACAGAACCGGAGTACCACAATCGGCCTATCACATGCCCAAAACCGAGCTATGCATCGCCGACCTTTAACTTGGAATTAGGCGAAAGCCTGACCACCTCGACCGAACTATTCTTGATTGGTTCATCACTACCAACCGATTGCGAGGCATGCTGTAACAAGCCCGCGAGGGACCTCGCTACAGTTCGGACTCGATTTTGTTGCGGTTCCACATCTGAACCAAAGAGTCCAACTCTGCAAATCGTTTTGAAGAAAAACAGATTTTTTGAAAAGAAGTACCAAACATGGACTGCTTTGCCAGATAACAGAGTCGCCACCTAAATATTTTTAAAATGGGAAATTTAGGAAACCCTAACTCGGTGCCAAAGGCCACGTGTCCGTCATCACCAAAGTTGGCTCGAGAACTTGGGTATGATTGGGGAAGGTCACATCGTGAGCACCCCCGCTCGCCCGGTCAAAGACTGGCCTCTACTAACCATGATATCTGTTTTTGAAAACTTTGTGCGTTCTTATTCCAGTTATTAGCCTAGGTTACTACGTGATGCGCACAGCATACAAGTATAGACTGAATCGCCTGAATTGGAACAAAACATTTCATGTTTGTTTGTTTGAAAATGGTTTGATGGTGCTACCCGCAAGTAGGCTAAGACGTGGATTTGCCACCCTCGGGTGGGCTTAGAAAACATGATGTTGCCACTATCTAGTGGGCTTAAAACAAACAGTCAATGAATTGTCCCAATTCAAGTAACTCAACCTCCACCCACAGGCATTCAAGGCAGTTATATCACATAAGCAGTTAGCCTCATGGTAAGCATGCTATTCATGGCAACACTCACACGCATGCAAGGATGCTAAAGCATAAAACTCACCGAGTACTCCTAGCCACAACAAAAGCTGATTAGAAATCATGCATGATCCTAAATGTGCTGAAATGCCTAATGCAACACATGCAAAATGCAACTATAGCAGGCTCGGCTATTCTAAACATGGTATATGAGATGCTACAGTTAGCATGTATTCAATTTGGAATTGAAATACAGATGCAGTTTGTATGATGCGCCGAGCAGTATGCAAAAACAGATGAATGATGCAAACATGCTGTCATACTGTATGCTAATTGAAATATGCCCTATATCTAACCATTGTAAGCAGGTAAATAAAAGGGAGAAAGAAATGGGGGTTGGAAGACATACATCACACTCACACACCCTTATTACAACATTGCCCTTGCGCAGAGGGTCCGAATAAATAATACAGACCCGAATAAAAGAATAGTACAGTCCGAAATAATACAAATTCCTAATTAATTTACAAATTAAATAAAGACAGACTGTAAACTGGCATGCAAGCCAGGGGGTGCCTTGCTTCTGATGAATAGTGTATGCTGGGCTGCCTTTGTGCGGAAATCCACTGGGATGCCCCAATTAGCCTCTGTTTGCAATTTTCTCGAAATGCGTGTCAGACTCCGAAAAGTTGCTGATCCTTGATTTTGCTGCAACAGAGAGCAGGAAAAGGGCATAGCAATGTATTTCACACATATATGCATGCCTCGATCCTCGTGCCACCAATCACGCATCTCGATGCATGATGGCTGAGGAGCCGAATTGCACAACTCAATATAGGATGAATGCAGATGAATGCTACAACAAAACCTAATTCCATCATGGGTAATCCGGAGTGTCGGTGACTTGGGAATTGAGACACACTCCGTCACTCGGAGTACGGAATGTACCTCGTTTCCCGTGCCCGGGCTAACGCCTATCCCGAACACGATGCAATATGCATGATATGCATGAAATGCAACTGATATGCATGAAATGCAACTAAAATACAATCCTAACATACATAATGCTATGAAAATGAGGTACCTCGAAATGCGTGCACACGGGCACGCAAACCGAGGAAATGCATGAATGCAATCTAAGATACAACCTAGTATGCACTATGCTGATGAAAATAAGATATCTCGAAATGCATGCACACAGGCACGTAAACCGAGGAGCTTAAACACGCGATGTAATGAGACTAAAATGGCATGACAATGCGAAATGGGCTTATACCAACATGAGAGAGTCTCAGCCACTCTCACATAGGAGGCCAGCAGATGAAAATGAAGTGCCTCGAAATGCGTGCACACGGGCACGCAAACCGAGACAATGGCATACGGAATGCAATGAGACTAAAAATGAAGTGCCTTGACATGCGTGCCCGCAGGCACGCAAACTGAGGCGATGCGGAATGACATGCGAAATGCAATGATGGGCTTATACCAACATGAGAGGGCCTCAACCACACTCATATAGGCTGCCATCGGATGAAAACGAAGCGCCTCGAAATGCGTGCACACGGGCACCAAATCGAGGAATGCATGAAATGGCATACGAAATGCAATGATGGGCTTACGCCAACATGAGAGAGCCTGAGCCGCACTCACATAGGCTGCCGAGAGACGAAAGTGAAGTGCCTCGAAATGCGTGCACACGGGCACGCAAACCGAGGCATGGCCCTAAGGCGCAAAAATGACATGCGGAATGCGAATTGGGCTTACACTAACATGAGAGGGCCTCAGCCGCACTCACATAAGCTGCCGAGAGACGAAAGTGAGCTGCCTCGAAATGCGTGCACACGGGCACGCAAACCGAGGCATGGCCCGAAGGCGCAAAAATGACATGCAAATGAGATGTGGCATATGGCACATTGACAATGCAAATTTCAGCAGCTAAAATGATGCACAAATAGCCCCCGAATTATGACAAAATTACACCCGATACCCGAAATGCAATGCAATGCACCCGAAATGGCTTACAGCCCTACTAAACATGCACAATATGGACATGACATGTAAAACAGTAGCAAGGAAGCCCCTAAACTAGCATTTTTTTAGTACAAAGTATGGCCAAACAATGATCACAAGTATGGCAAAAATAGCATGCAAAAATGGGGGAAAAGAGGAGAATTACAAAGCAAGTGGTATATAAAATGCTCAAACTGAAAAACACAGTTCTACAACATTAAAGAGGGGTCAAAATTATGCACATTTACAAGAGATGATATCCCCCAATTCAGTATGTAGATAGGCTAAACATAGCATGCAAAATAATGAGCCAACAAAGGCTATAACATGAGGTACCAAAAGCATGCACCAATCAACCTTGGACCCTTAACAAAACATGAATAATGGGCCAAAATAAGACACTTTCTAAGCCTGATGAAGGCTGAAAACAGAAGTTAAGCAAGCCTAACAAAGCATGCAAAATAATGAACCAAATAGGGAGTACAACATGAAGTATCAAAAGCATGCACCAAATGGCCTAAGACCCTTAACAAAACATGATGATAAGGCCAAAAAAAGGCTCTTTCCAGGCCTGATGAAGACTCAAAACAGAAGCCAAGCAAGCCTAACAAAGCATGCAATTTTACGGAATCAAAGATGGTATTACATGAAGTACCAAAATCATGCACCAAATGGCCTAAGACCCTTAACAAGACATGAAGAATGGGCCAAAATAAGACACTTTCTAGGCCTGATTAAGACTCAAAACAGAAGCCAAGCAAGCCTAACAAAGCATGCAAAATAGGGGTAGAACATGAATTCAAAGCAAGTGGTATGCGGAGCATGAAAACCAGGTTGAGCCCTTCTTCAATGTTGAAGAGGGGCTCAAAATAAGCACAATATTAGTTCATGAGATGCTCCAAATCAGACCACAAATAGGCCAAATAAATCATGCAATTTTACGGAAAATATGGAGGATTACAAAGAAAGTGCATGATAGAGAGGCCAAACATGATGGAGCCCTTCTTAAATGTTGAAGAGGGGCTCAAAATAGGCCCACTCACATTTTATATCAGGCTCGAAATCAGATCACTCATAAGCCAAATAAATCATGCAATATAATGGCATAAAGAGTGATATTGAAAGAGGTGTGTCATGGGGCTCTCAAACAAGGTTGAGCCCTTCTTCAATGTTGAAGAGGGGCTCAAAATGATCCTAAAACCAGTAGGGGTCGGAGCCCAAAACCTCAAGCAAATAGGGTAGAAAATTGATACAAAAAAGTGCTAGAAAAGAGGGAAAAGGGACTCACCCTTGAAGACCACTTCTTTTGTTGCTTCTTGGACCAAATTTGTTGCTTCTTAGCCTCTGAAAAACCTTCCTAGCTGATGGAAATGGAATGGTGATGGTGATGCTAGGTGTTGATGAACAAATGGTGCCAAGACTTGGATGTTTGAAGCTTTTTGGAAGAGAGGAATGGAGGAGATGTATATGCAAGGCTCAAAGGATTTTTCTAACCCTTAAACCAGCTGGTGGCCCCTGGTTTTTATGGCCAAGAAAATGGGTCAAAAAGGAGGGCAAAAGGGAGTGGAAAATACACCCAAGTATTCCCTCTAAATATCTTTTCAAATCTAGATATTTTGATCTAAAGATCTTTTCACAAATCTAGATATTTTGAGGGCAACTAGGCATAGCTGGAATACACTCAAAGAGAGGAATAGGGCCGGCCAACTCATAGGGGCAAAATTGTCATTTCACAAAAGGGGTGGCTGGCCAGCTAGATAAAAAAACAAAAAAAAACTGCCGAGAAGACCACTGGTTGGTGGGTGCTAGGGAAGTCCAAAAATGTCTATTCAAGTGTCCAAATTGAAGCCCCGGAAGTTAGCTTTCCAATGCCGCAAACCTTGCATCAAAATTCCTCCTGTAGAAAAAGTTATGCCCGTTTCCGTAAAGCCGCGCAGATTCAGTCCAACCGGACTTCAACCAACCATATCTCCTCCCCCCGGATTTGGACTTAGGAGATTCTTGAATGAAAAATGAAGCCCCGGAAGTAAGCTTGCCAATGGTGGTGGCCTAATATTTTAATTCCTCTTGTGCAAAGAGTTACGCTTGTTTCGGTGAAGCCGCGCAGACTTTTCTCCTTCCTGGATTCATGCTGAACCACTTTTGACCATGCAGATAATCGGTTCTTTGAGACAATTGCTAGCCTCCCACCCTCCAAAGGATCTTCCGGTGCTAAAACAGAGGTACCGCCAAAATTGAACAAAAACTAATGCAAAAGCAGCTCGCGGACCAAAACCGCGTGGTTCGGTCGCAATCGAAAGTGGCGTTCGGCCACGAAGTGGGTATCTGAGGCCCCAGTGTTCCTTGGAATGATAAAACAGAGGTAGCAGCCGAAAATGAACAAAAACCGATGCAAAATGAAAGCTCGGGGGCCAAACCGCGAGGTTCGGGGTCCCGAAAATGGGCTGCAGGCACCGAAAATGGCGTTCAGCCACGAAGTGGGCATCTGAGGCCCCAGTGTTCCTTAGTATGACAAAATAGAGGTACCTTCCAGGAATGAATAAAAACTGATGCAAAATGAAAGCTCGGGGCCTAAACCGCGCAGTTTGGGGTCCCGAAAAAAAGGGCTATGAGCACCGAAAGTGGCGTTCGGCCACGAAGTGGGCATCTGAGGCCCCAGTGTTCCTCATAATGATAAAACAGAGGCACTTGCCAAAAACCGGAGAAATCGGAGATGGTTGGGCGGTCCCGAACCGAGGCACACGGCCTGACGGTCCCGAAAACCGGGCTCTGAAATGGGCAAAATGGCTTACGGCCACGAAAAGTAGCCCACGGCCACTGAGAGATAGTCTCTGAGACCACCCTTCCCCGAAAGAAAAACAGAGAAAACCACGTTCGCAAACCGAGACAAGGCAAGAAGAGGTTCGAAGTCCGGAGGCAGGCGACGGCCGCAACTCGAGACTTCGAACGAAAGCAAGATGTAACATCACCGAGCACTCAATCGGTGACGTCTGAGTCTTAAGGCCGGTCAAAAATGGGGTGTCTACACATGCCGGCCTCCCACCGATCTACCATCAATCTCGGTCACACGAAGCCACCTTATATCGATTTATCGGTCCAAGGCGTACTGACCATGATCGCATCCATGGTATAGCTCGGGCTACTTCTTAACTCGGTCAGTACCCGCTAACTCGAGCTCCGCCTAACACGCGCGGTCACAGCTCGGCTAGGCCAGTTCGTCTCGGTCCACTCAACGTCCCTGACCGTGCAAGTCAGGCCGCACCAATAGAGGAGTTAGCTCGGCGCCGTGCAGTTCGTCAAGTTTCACGTCGCCTCAGCTCGGCCGTACTGTCTGATGGAAATCTTCCCTCTCAGTTTGTTTATAAGATTTTTACTAAATAATCATGTTAACTTAATGAATGTTTTAACAACTATAGCGTTACTATTAAGACTTTGCGATTTTACACCATATATACTAGTGAATTTGAGGCTTAGAATGATAATTTTAAGTAAATCCTTGTACATTTTTTAATATTAATGCGAATTTTTTTATTTATTTTTAATTTTCTCATATTTTGAAATACAAAATTCCTAATTAAATCTTTATATTCAAATATAGCTAATATATAATATATATAATTTTGAATTATAATATTACTAATCCAACTTATCAAATTGACCTAATTTTTTTTTTTTATAAATGAAATAGACGAAATGCTTAACAAAATAAAATATTCAAATTAATGAAACGAGAATTGTAATAAATCCCACAAATCCAAACAGTTGCAAAATATGGACGGGACGGAATGCTCCTCCTAACAAAAAGTTCGATTATCTCAAAAAAACGCGTTGGATTTTTCTTTATTATCTTAGAGCATCTCTAACGATAGTAGGAATTTTACCTATCTAAATATTACTATAAAGTATATATTTTATTTTGCCTATCAACTGTTTTATGTTTTTACTTTAACCATGCTCTTTATTTTAGCTATTTATCTAAATACTATTAATTTTATAGAATGTCACGTCAACAACAACAATGGAGGGAAATGATTCTAATGATTGAATACATTTTGTCTAGCGTTGAAGGTTAGGTACATGTAGCTAGTGAATATGAATTGAGCCAAAATGCCTAATCATATGTCTAGTGCATTGGAATTGAAAAAAGTAAATCACATTAGGTATTTTAGCTAACAAGTATTATATGCCTAGTGCATTAGAGATACTCTTAGATGGCTAGAAAAGTATCTTCTATTATTTTGTTTCTCAGAATAAGTTTTTGTTTCTAATAAAGTCTGCAACACCGGAATATACTGGTTGGAAAAATTCACCAATTTCATTATTTTTATAAGGGTATTTTTTCCCATAAATATAAACTTTTTTTAATTTGTAGTGGATAAATTAATTTTTGCTCTTTAAACAATGTCATGTGATACTCCAACTTAATATTTATTGATTAAAACATACCCAAACTTTTTATTGCGGTTGTAAATAACGACTCTGAATTTTTTGTACTCTGTTTTTTGTTGTTTTATTTTATTTATTTATTTGTTATAGTGGCAATTGTAAATGCAAGAAAAAAAAAGCAAATAATCAAAGAAAGTCTAATGGATCAATAATATAGGGAAATTCTAATATATAAATCAACGAACGAGAAGTCCAGGAACAAGTATATACCGAAATCACTCTCTTATTTCTCTCTGTAAGCATATAATGTAAAATAAATAAACAATCCCTCACACTCTGTCGATAACAAAGCAATACTCGCATACACTATGTCCATGTACATATATATATATATATGTATGTAAAATGTATGTATTTATGTGTATCCATGAATAAAATCAAAGAATCGGGAAATTTAATGCTTGATGAGCGCGACCAAAGACAAAGTTAGAGACGAGCACACGACGGCTGCAGAGATGGGCAACGAGAATGCAGATCCGACGTCCATGCCAGGGGATGATGCTGGAGCCATCCCGGAGTCTTGTGCCGAAGCAGTAGTAGAGAAGAGAGTGACGACAAAGAAGACTGCCAAAGCCTTGAATGAGCTCATGTTCGCCATTGCAATTGTATATATATATAGAGAGAGAAAGCTGGTTTTTCTAGAGAGAGAAAAACTAGAGAGGAGAGGAGGGTTTGAGACAGCTGCAAGTAGAGGTGTGTGCGGTGCGGGTCGGTGCGGTTTGAGAGAAAAATAGAAATCGTATGGCGAGTGGCGGATTGATAAAAGTGTCACTAGAATTTGCCATTTTCCTTATTAAAAACCGGTGGTTTGGTTGGCAAATAATGGCGAATTTTCCTTGGCGGTTCGGGCGGATTGGCGGTTTATAAAAAATATAATTCAAATTACAAAACTTAAATCAAAGAGTAAAAAAAGGCGAGTGATACCGTGATGTTAAGCATCTTGCGAAATTTTCTTCTGATACATCAAGTGTAGCAATAACATGATAATATCAACGCCTATGCTATCAGTTCATTACAAGCATCTGTGAAAGCTACAATGATCAAATACAATATATAAAATTAATATCATTCAGGGTTTACAATATATTGTAAATGTCTACTGTTGAAAAATATTTAGATTGAAAAGTGAGCTGATACAAGTTTGCAACATGGCCATAAAAAAAAAAAAGATTCAAAAGTGAATTGGAATTCAACTTTATTTTGGATTACTAACATCTTGAATTCCTCTCGAGCAGTAATGTAATACTATATTCTAAGGTATAGAACAACAAGCAAACTTAAGTAAAAAAGAATTTTTAGAATCTTATAAAACATGATTTAATAGCGGTGCGGGTCGGTGCGGTTTGGAAGAAAAATAGAAACCGGCGGATTGATAAAAGTGTCAGTAGAATTTGCCATTTTTCTTACCAAAAACCGACGGTTTGATTGGTAAATAATAACGAATTTGCCTTGGCGGTGCAGCTTGGTGCGGTTTTGGCGGTTTCGATGGTTTCGGCGGTATTATGCACACCCCTAACTGCAAGAGTGAAGGATTATTGAGTTTGGAGGAATGGGATGGTGTGGAGGCAAGCATATATAGGCGGGCATACGTGTGGACTGGACCCCAATGAAAGCGTGTGGCAGCTAAGTAGGGCTGGCGCGTTCAAACTTGATAGAGAGGCAGGGCCGACCCTAAGTTCGTCGGGGCCTAAGGCGAACTTCGGAAATTGGGGCCCTTTTATATTGAAAAAAAAATTCATGAATAAAATGATAAATTATAACTTTTTTATTTGTTTGTAGTTATAACAAAATTTACTTACACATATAATCATTAAAATTATAAACAAAACAATTTAATAAAACAAAATTAGAACAAAAAAATTAGGAAAAAATTATTCAATTAAAATTGATAAAGACCTAGGTAAAAAAATTTGAGCAAAATTATTTATTCCACTAAAATCTAATAGATAAAGAAGGTAAAAATAAAAAATAAAAAATAAAAAATAGGGCCCATATATTGTATGTATTATTTTTCTTGAGCCTAAGCATTTTTTTTTAATATATATTTTCATTTTAATAAATATGGACCAAATTACACTTATAAATAAATATGGAGTAAATCATACATGGACCCAAAAAAATATTTTGGGCCCTTTAAATTGATCCTAAACCAAAAAAAAAAAAAAACATTAAGCCTATAATATTTTACCAAATTTAGGGGCCTATTTTTGGGCCAAATTTAGGAGCCCTATGTTATATATGTTTATATATTTTACCAAATTTAGGGGCCCTATTGCTTTTATTTATTTATTTATATATTTTCATTTTAATAAATATGGGCCAAACACATTTATAAATAAATATGGACTAAATTATACATGGACCCAATAAAACATTTGGGGCCCTTTAAATTGATCTTAAAACCCCCCCCCCCCCCAAAAAAAAAAAAAAAGTTGGACCTATAACAATTTTTTAAATTTGAAAGCCTATTTTTGAGCCAAAATATGGGGCCTAAGGCACAAGTCTTACCTGCCCTAAGCCGGCCCTGTAAAGAGGGGGCCGAGTCGTAATCGTAGAAGAAAACAAGGGTCATTCGCAGCAGGAGGGTTGGTGAGTGGGGGGTATTGATGGCGGGGCGGGCACTTCTCTCCAACCCTTGTGGCATTGGTTGGTTAACCAACTTAATCTTACCAGGAAAAAAAAATGTTTGAAATTTTCAAAAATCAGATTCATAATAATATTGTGGGTGCTTCAGAAGTGGAATTTTATGTAAGTTTTTTAGTTGTAGGATATTATTAGAGAAAATTTTTTGATGTTTAGAAAAATAGTTGATTTTTTTTGTAGTTGGATGTGATGTTTGTGAGAGAAAAAGTAAAATGATTATGAGATTTGATGTGATATTTTGTTTGGATTTATTTTTTTCGATTTTGCAAAAACTTTGTCTTTTAGTGAAAAAAATCAAAAAAAAAAAAACCTCAAAAAAAATTTGTTGCCAAACACCTTAATAGTTTTGATTGGTTATACACTCCATTATATCATATTTATCATCTTTGTCATATTATTGTGGATGCATTTATGGGTGCAAAATATGAGTTTCTAACATTATTGTAACACAAAAAGTATTGGTTAAATTACAAGACCCAACGTCGTGACACTCAATGAAAATGTTTAAGTGAATTTTCTCTTTTATTTATATTTTAATTATTAAGTAATTATTTTATTCATATATTATTCAAATTTTAGAAAATGGATCTACCAAATGAATTTATATATCATTTCCATTACGTTTTGTCCCTTTTGTTTTATTATTTTATCAGTTTATCTTTAAATGGAGTATTTTCTTTAGACTTTTATGTTCTAAGTTTTTTTTTTTAATTTGCTGTTAAAGTTAATTTTTGTCTAAAATTATACAGAAAACAAGTGTATGAAGGGAATAGGAGACACAATTTGATCATCTAATTATTTCCATTAATGACATTATTGTGTATGTGTGACACTTTAATAGTTAAAAAGTTTAATTATGGGGTGGACTTATGTTTTGTTGAGATCTCAACATGAGAGACAAATATACTTTTGAAATAGTTCATCCAGTTTTTTTTGAGACAAATACAATAAAATGAAAAAGGTTAAAATTTTCATAGTAACTTAAATATTTTTATTGATGATATATATTAAAATTTTTACAAAATGAACTATTCAAATAATCAAAACGAGACCTTTTGTAGACATTACAGGCCCCTTAAGTTCTCTTATAATATCTCAACATGATAGAAACTCAACGCTTTAATTATATACTATTATAGTTAAGGAAAGTAAACTGATACTTCATTGTAGTTTGTTACAATTTAAGGAGGTAAAATAATACACAAAGTGGGGAAAATTTTACAATATAAATAATATAAGGAATCAATTGTGATAATTCTTTAATTTAAATACAGGTTGTACTTTGTTTCTTTGTGGTGTTAAAAACAATAGAAAAAATTCAAAACATTAGATTTGGCCTTAAAAAAAAAAAAAAAAAAAAAAAAAAAAAAAAAAAAAAAAGCTTCTCTAATGACTCGGCCTTGGAAGGTTATAAATTTATAAAATGAATTCTAATACTTAGAATTAATAGTTTTGTGATAAATTAATGAATACTTAAAAAAATATGGGTAAATTATGTAAATGGTCACTGTAATTTATACGATGTGTCAATTTGATCCATATTATTTTAACTTGCTTGATTTTGTCCTTTAATTTAACAGATTGTGTTATATTAGTCCAATAAATAACGATCATTAGGTTTGGTGGATGAAAAGTCGTTACGTGCTCAAACGATATATCAATTTGGTCCTTATAGTTTACACGATGTGTCAATTTTAGTCTATACTATTTTAATTTGCTTAATTTTGAGAGAGACCAAATGGGCATATCGTGTAGACTACAAGGACCAAATTAATACATCATTTGAGTTTTCGTCCACCAAATCTAACTGTCGTTATATATTTGGCCAATATGACACAATCCGTTAAATGAAGAGACAAAATTGAGCAAAATAAAACAATAGAGACTAAATTAACACATCATGTAAATTAGAGGAACCATTGACGTAATTTATCCAAAAATTATTTATTAGCTCTAGTGTATGTGTGCCATTCCAACAATAAAAGAACCAAAAAAAAATGAGATCCTCTATCCATTTATATGCATTTTGTATTTGATTATGCAACTAATTTATGTTTTAACGCACAACAATGCTACAAACCTCCAAAAACCACAACCCTCACAACCCTCATTCACCTGTGATTGGATCAGGAAGGAAACAAAAAAAAAAAAACAAAAACAGATTATTGGTCCACATCATTTTAGGGGGTCATGGGTAGGAATGGCAATGGGGCGGGGCGGGGCGGGGATCATCACCCTCCCCCCCCATCCCCGATCCCCATCCCCGATCCCGTGAACTCTCCCCCGTCCCCCCCACCCAACCCACTCCCCCCGCCGATCGGGTTTCCACCCGAAAATCCGCAAAAAACATCAATATCTCAACAACATCAAGATCAAAAAAAAAAAAAAAGTCTAACAATCATCAAAAAAAAAAAAAAAATGTCTAACAACATCAATCTGTTCAACACACCCACACAACAACAATCATCAACAACAACATATATATATAACAATCATCGAAAAAAAATTAATCATATATATACAGATATATATATATACACAACAATCATAAAAAAAAAAAAAATCAGATTTGAGGGAGGGCTCACGGACGGAGGAAGGGCTTCACGAATCACGATCTGACGAAGGGCTTCCCGGACGGAGGGCTTCTTCTTCACGATCTGACTAACGGGCTTCAAGATCTGACGGTGACGGACGGAGGGCTTCACGGACAGAGGGAGAGGGAGAGGGAGAGGGAGAGGGAGAGGGAGAGGGAGAGGGGGAGAGGTAAAGGGAGAGGAGATGAGAGGAGAGGTAGGGAGAGAGATGAGACTGAGATTTGAGGGAGAGCGAGATGAGGGCCACGGTGAGAGAGAGAGATACACAGAGTAGAAGGGGGAGAAGAACGAGACAGAGAGAGTGAGAGAGAGAGAGAGTTGTTGAGATAAAAGCCAGATAAAAGCCACTGAGTTCAAACATATATATTATATCATATAATATACAAGCCCACTGAGTTGTAAATATATATTATATAATATAATAAATAAGCCATGACTTTTAAACAGTAAACATATATATTATATATATATAGATATACACACGCGGGGAATGATTGGGGAGTGGCCGGGATCGGGTCGGGGGGGCGGGCCGGGTTGAAATCTCCTCTCCCCCCCCCAGCGTATATCATTGGGGATGAAGTTTTGAATACCGTCCCCGTCCCCACGGGGATATTTTTCAGGGAATCACCACTCAATTCGGGGTTGGGGGGTCGGGTCCCCATTGCCATCTCTAGTCATGGGGTCTCCAAATTTAGGGGTTCCAAGCATTTTTATTTAATGCAATGGTAAATTATAAATACGTTTCTTGAAATTTGCTTAAAATACAAATTGTTCTTTATAGTTTGAAAAACTACAAATTCCTCGTCAAACTTTTTTATCGAACATAATTAACTGAAAAATAAAATTTCTAATTGCTCTATACGATGATAAAATTGTTTGAATTATTATCTAAAATAAATTTATGATATCATTAAAAACTGTTAATCACTGACAAGACACATATTTGTCATTAATTCTATGAATTATTTCTGCGGACTCAACTTTTTTTCATCCAAAAAAATAGTACCCCTTTAAGTTCCACAACTTTGAAAATATATAAATTATTTTGATAGGCCTCTTGCTTCAAAATGAAAAATTAATAAATAAATAAAAGCTTAACCCTGATCCTTTGAATGAAAACTATGTCGCAATGGTAAAGAAGAGCACAAACTACCTTGTAGAAGAGCAATTGTTTTTTGGTAACATATATAATTCTTTGATTTGTCTGTTGGTGTCCCTCTATGGAGGTCATTTTATCATCCGATGACATTGCTAAACAGAACTATTCATGTTTTTTTATTGGAAGCCATTTTATCACCCACTTCGAACGAGCCCTTAGGTTTGATCACCAAATTAGCCTGAGTTCCTTTGAAATGAAAAGTGATAGTAGGAAGGTTGTTAAACCCTTCGGCCTTGTGTCACTGGTAGCAGAGTTCCAAGCTTGATGAATTTCAATGGTACCTTTCCAAGTTCTTAGAACTAGAGAAATGCTTTTGCAATTCATTTAACAAAACCTCATAAGCAGGCTTAACGACACGTGAATTTCTAAAGCGAAAGTCTACGATTCACCCACTAGTATTGCCGTTGTCTCTCAATGCAAATACCACTGTGCTTATATTGAGTCTCCTCTCATTGAGGTTAATCCCTTGCAATTCTATGCAATTGTTGGCTTTTTGGCTTTTCGAAGGGTATTTTTGTAAATACGAGCGTGCCAGCAAGGATCAATCAGTCCTTACAGAAATTATAATTGCCAACCAATTATCAGACGATTGTGTTTTAGTTCTTTCAAATTTCAATGAAGAGAACTTTACCGTGGCTTGACTTAGGAGAAATTAAGAGAAATAACAGTTAATATGAAAAACAATGGAAGTATTTCATTAAAATGTACACTTAAAATGATCCAAACTCACCTCAAGAGGTTTAAAGGATTTATCTACTTGAAACTACTCCTATGAATCGAAGTGCAGAACAGGTATTTAAAGTGCAAGAAAGGTAAAGACTGGAAATGTAAAAACTGGAAAATAAAATACGTAAAGTAAGACTGGTTTGTATGATTTGAGTCTGGGGGTTTTTCTGGGGACCTCTTTGCTATTTATACTCCTCAAAGATGACCATCGAACTGCACTTCAAGCTATCGAACTGCTCCTCCATGATTGCTGATCATGCTGCTTTAGAAGTAGTTCCACTACGCCTTTTCTTGCAGTTGAACTTCCCTCTTGTATTTGAATTTGAATATAAGCAACCGTTGAAACCACGTCATCTTGTATCTCTTTATTGATCCTGTGCTACTCAGATCACATGGGAACCAATTTTTACTGCCACGTGTACGATCAGGATCGAAGACTTGAGGAGTCTCCCCATACTATCCTTGCTTTGCCACGTGTCGAACTGTAATTGGCTTTTACAAAATATGTAGCTAACATTACCCCCCGCACTAATATACCCAATACTTGGTGATATTAGTGGATCACAGCCTTTCCCGCGCTTTTGGAATATGCATAGAGTCTATCTTCTGGAAACACAACCGTCATCTCCTTGGTGATCATTTGCATTAACTCTTTTTCAATTTGTTGAACGTCCCAATACCGTAGCATTCGAACAGACTATGGCTAAATCAACTTCCCTTTCTATTGATCAAGCACACGAAGAGCCATTGAGTAATGCTGTTTCCCCTCGAAAGAACCTCCACGCATTCATTAGCCACCTTTACCCGCCTTTCTATATTCAGGCCATGGAAGCCTTTGCAAATTACCAACCTTTGGACTACGAACACATTGTCCTTAATCCTCCGATTCAACAAGTTGCAGACACAGATATAAGAAGTTCTTCCTCTGACTCCCCTTTGTACCTTGAACGAACTGCTCTCAAACCTTTGACTTGGCAAGTTGCAAATATGGACTTAGGAAACTCTTCTTCACAAAATTCTGCATGGGATGAAGATATAACTTCTTCGTCTTCTGGGGGTTTTGGCTGGACAAGCTGGTCAACACCTGAGACTTATGATTTGAAGGAACGAATCAACCATCATTTTGTCGAGTTTACTGACCCTTTGGAGTTTCCTCCCTATACTCGAAGCTCAGTGGTCTATCCTTACGTACCCATTGACCTTCGACGTAGTTTGGAGGAGAACCTTCTTGTGGCATGGTACACATCCTCCATGCCTACCAAGACAGTGCTTATTGCCCAGCGTTCAGAAGAAGCTCAAGGGTACCCTCCATCCTTTTTAGCCACGAAGGCGAAGATTTGCTCCTCTGACTGGCTTGACTATATTAATGCCTTTGTTCCTTTTGCTCCCGTGCCATATCCCACAATAGAAGCATCCACACCTTCTTCTCCATCTTCTAAAACGGAAGCATTTGTTTCATCTTCTGAAGCAGAACCATCTACCCATTTTCCTTCACCAACTCTTTCCTAGACAGAAAAACTGAGGCTTGCCTTCTCCATGAACGAAGTCATTCCACCTTACAAACCTCCATCAATCCCTACTCTAGCTGAGCGGAAAGAAGCTCAACTTCTGCTTGCAGCTTTCTCTCACTTGCCCTTCAATGTTCTTGAGGACGAAGTCCTTTTCAAGAACTTTCAATGGGCTTGTGATATTTTGACTAGGGGCCATATTCTTAACCCCATTGCCCAAGCAGAACTTCATATGTTCCTTGACCAACTCCCAGTGCTCCTCCACTGGCATCGAAATTCCAAGGTTACTACACAATCTTTGGACCAACTTTCGTCTCTCCGAATTCACGCCCAATACGAAGCAGAAAACTTCATCGAAGAATTCGATGATTTCAAGAATAAAGATTCTGCGTATTGGGATGATTTGGTCATAGATGAAATGGAACAACGATTGAGAGAGGAAGCATTCGAAACAAAGGCTGAAGAGCTCTACTATGAAGTGAGAGCACACCAACTTATGCAGCCAATATTAGAAGAAATAGAAGATATAATAAAGAAAGAACAAAAATTTATTGATCACTGTTGGATCAAATTTCATGATCTTGTCATTTACTCTATTCCTTACTTTTATGAGCTTGAGTTCATACCCAGATAGGGTCATTTGATGTAATTGCTTTGGCTTCAAATATAAATAGAATCCTCCATTTGGCATTATTTGACCTTGTTCCCATTTGCCTTTGAAAGCCAATTTAGAGCTTCGGACTGCATAAACTCATTCTTCGAATCTGGACTCAATCGTCTTTAATGAAAACACTAAAAAAAAAAGGAACCAACATGTCTTTTTCCAATTTATGGAGTAAAGTTGACAATTTTAGCTGATATCATCTAGAATTAGTGCTTCGAATTCAACAACCTTACCCTTCAAGACTAACTATAACCAATATATGGTCAAGGTTGATATAGTCAATCAATTTTAAATTGACCACTTTTGCTTCGAAGAGCAGTCCATGTTATTTTGGTTTAAAAAACAATCTCCTTTTATTAAAACCAACGATTGGTTTTGATATCTCGAATAGTAATTCTCATCCTTAAAGAATCCTAAGTTTTGCTTCGAAGGCCATTTTCGTAAACAGGCCTTTAAACCCTTTGAAGTGCACCAATACTCAAGCATTATAACATCTTTAAGCATGTAATATGCTTCGAAGCCGACTTCTGTATTTCGAAGCTGTTATTGTTTGATTTTTTGGCGCCAAAACCTGGTTTCGAAGCCAAACATCTTGCTTCGAAGCTGACGTCATCATCCGGAATGTGCTCTTCCCTCCAAAAACTATCAATATTGGAAGAGACTCCTCGTATTCGTACTTTTAGTACTTAACGATTTATGCAATATATTTTTCAGACACAAAAGCTTTTAAAACCCTCTCGTTTCGTGTTCTGAAATCACTTGCTCTTTTAACGCACAAACCCTCGTCAGTCTTCCACTTCTCTTCACTCCCTTCTTTGCTTTCCGAAAAAACGTACTATCAATGGCTTCTTCTTCACCAGAAGTGCCAGTCATAGAGCGTATGGCTCATCTGTAGCCTTGAAAAGGCTCATTGACGTAGAATGTGAGAAGTACAAGGCTGGGAAGAAAAGCACCATTGACGGGTGTATCTTTGTCCCTCGTCATCATGAGCAACAAGACTACGTGCTCGGACCAATATTCAAGGAGGTCCCTACTGAGCTCCCAGCTCTATATCCTCGTCTGGAGAACCAATGTCTCCTTTATGAAGGTGGTCTCGATTGGAGGAACTGGAGAATCAATCGCCCTCACCGATGTTGGCCCACAATGAGACCGGAGTGGCAAGAATGGTACGACCGGGTCATCCCTGCTAGGACACTGGACCTTCAAGAGCTCTGCCTTCTAGATGCTCTCCGACTATCTAGGGTAACTATCTCGGAGGACCCTTTCCTAGTCCCTGCTGCTTTATGTTTTGGGAACCCTATCTTCAATTTCTTTCAATTTAGATGTGGGATGATGGCCCCTACTGTTCTTGACATTTGCCATCTACTAGGAGTATCCCCTATTGGTACCCTCATTACACCAGATTTCCCTGACTTAGCAGTCTCTTTCTCCCTCCCCTCTTTTAACTCATCTTACAGTGATTTTGTTAAAGCTGAGAATAAAAAAGAGGGCCCAGTAACCGATAGGGAATTCTTTTACTTCTTATTGTATTAGCTTTGCAAATTCCTCTTCTGTACCTCCTCTCAAAGAATCATGCCCGAATTTGCTCCTCTTGCCAAAGCCTTTGTTTTGCAAAAAAGGGTAGCCTTAGCCCCATATATTCTAGGCCATGTATACAGAGTTTGTTCCCTCTTTTGTGAGAAACCCTTAGATGCTAATCAAGGGGGGCCATTCTGGATCCTTCAGCTTTGGCTTTTCGCCTATTTTACTGAATTACAATCCAAATGCCTAAAATTTTCTGGGCTACACTCTCTTACCCATGGCATAAGACTGGCCAATGCTTCCCTCTATCCTTCTACTTTTGCCTTTTATTTCTCTTTCTTCCATCGACTACCAGCTGCCCTTCCTATTCACCGTTTTCATCCCTTTGAAACCAAAGATAGGTCCAAATTTTGGTTGAGTCATTTCAAAGTGATGTGCTCGTTTCGCCTATTCATAAGGATATATGAGCTTCCCTTCTGCTTCCTAGAGAGCTGTTTATCGGGACCACGAACGCCAGAGCTTATAAATGTATAGCTGAGCCTTATTGTCCTGCTAAATTTGCTAGACAATTTGGCTTCACACAAGAGGTCCCAATACCTCTCTGCAGCAACACCAATCTGAGCCTTACCAGGAGAGATTTGAAGGTTCGGAAGTCGAGGCTGGAAGAGGCAACCTTCAAATTCATAGATGACTTGGCCAATTTTGAGTACACCCCTTTCATTCCTGAAGGTACCGTATTGAAGAGACACCAAAATTGGTGGGTAAGCAATATGGAAATTTATTTAGCCATTTCACCTCAAAACCTACTAGAGGTGTTAGATGTGCCCAAGCCCAAGGGAGCTGACACTATCACTTTCTCCACTATGCCTCCTACAACCCAGTCCATTCCTGCTACCTCAACTCCCCCTAAAGCCACTCGGGCTGTTTCGAAGAAAGGTATGTGCCTTTGTCTTCTTTCCTTTGACTCCCTTATGATGCTGATTGTCTTCTTCTTGCTTTGTTTCTATTTATTTATATTTTTTGAGAAGGTGGTCAGTAGCAAAAGAAGAGAAGACTGCTTGATCCTGAACAGAAAACAACTGAGGTGCAAGAAAAAGAAAAAGAAAAAGAAAAAGAAGAAGGAGAAGCAGACCAAGAGCACGAGTCACCCTTGACAAAAGGGAAAAGAGTGATTGATTTGTTTCAAGAGGAGACAACCGCTAGGAAGGTAGAGAAGGAGTTCATTTTTAGGAAATCCGAATCTCAGTTTGCAGAAGTTGAGAAGACATCTGAAGAACAGACAATGCCAATTCAAAGAAAGAGGAGAAGAAAGATTACTGTCTCTCCTTTTGACTTTGCTGAGGACTCTGATTCTGAGACAATTGCCCAAGCAATAGAAAAGAGAAGGAAAGTGACTGCTTCAACTACTGTCTTGGTTGAAGATCCCATTCATGAGGCAGCTGCCAAGGCCGTAGACCAAGAACATTCCAAGGCCATAATTGTCTTCGAAAGGGCTGAAAGGAGACGACAGCAACAAATTTTAAGAGAGGAAGCTGCTGCTACCGATGCGTTACAAAGAGAAATGGTAAGAAGGCAACAGACTGCCGAACATTACTCTTTTCGCAGCTCTCCCATCAGTGCCTGCACTTCTAGAACAAGTAATTTTCTTTCATGCTTCCACTGTTTTGCTTTATCAAATTTTGACGCTAGAGCTTGACCTTACATCTCTTTCTTTTTTGCAGCAGCAAACACTGAAGCTATACTTCCAATGGGGACTCCCTCAATCTCAATCGAAGTTGATCAAATGCATAATGTGAAAGCCATTCAGATAACACTTCCACTTCCTAGGCCCATATTTCATATACCCCCTGTGAGCCCTAGCATCCCTGCATCTCTCCTTCTTGGCTTAGATCCATACCTTCCTTTCTTGACCTTTGACCTACTTCAGTTCAATTCTCCTTCAAGCCTTGCTCCTCATTCTTTCACAGAAATTCCAACTGCTATTCCATCTCTAATGGCAGTTGACTCTCCTACAGAGGGTGCTGGTAGTTTTCCAACTCATAGTTCATCACCTTTGCCTACTTCCAGCCCCTCTTCACTTGATTCATTGGTGGCTAAGACCATAGAGGCTACAAAAGATGCTTCATACATTTCTCCTATCCCCATGCAGTCCTTTACGCCTTTCACCACAACTCTTTCTGCACCCCTCATGTCTATGGATGAGGTAGATGTCTTTAAAGCAAGACTAGCCAGTCTTTTTGACATACCTTCTACCTCTCCAACATTCAATGTTGAAGCTGAGCCACTAGTCTTGGCTGATTCTTTGTTGGAAATTCTCAAGAGTTCTTCTTCTTCCAGTAGTAAGCCTTCTGTACTTTCAATAGACTTGGACACATGTCTGGAACTGCTGATTTCATTTTCGAGGATTCCCTTCGAGGCTCTACAGAGGCCTACAATCAGAAATGGATTCCTCCAATGCTGCAGACTTGCTGAGCAGTCAGCCATGGATGTTTCAAGCCATTTATCTCAGGCAGCAGCTACTATCGATTTTTACATCAGCATTTGCCAGGCTACCAAGGCTGCGGACGAGAAACTGGCTAGAGATCAGAGTTTCGTTTCCCAAGTGCATACCGAAGTATCAACTTTGAAAGAACAACACTCTTCTGCTTCCCACTTTCGAGCCCAGCTGCTGGAGAGGAAAACCCAACTTGAAGAGGAGCTAGCTGCAGTAAACCAGGCCTAGGTTCGAACTGACACTAAATTGCAAATCACTAACCAAGAACTAGCCGATCGCAAAGAAGACATGGCTACAGCTATTCAACTAGTTCCCTCACTTAGTAATAGGAAATCTATTGTACAAAAACAATTAAGACATTGTAATGAATTTTGGGCCAATTTATGGCACAATGTACTTAATTCTTTATAAAAGAACAAATTTTGTCTATTATTCGAGCAGTCTTGTGTTTTTGTATTTAATATTTATTTTATTCCTTGTGTTTCCCAAATGGTTGGAAAATAAGGTTTCAAATATCTGCCATTAATCTTTTTGGGATGTACATACCCATTCAGATTTCTCAAATGGTATGCTCCAAAAGGCAGAACTCTATGAATTTGATATGGTCCTTCCCAGTTAGGTGACCATTTGCCAAACTTATGGCTTTTAATTCCTATTGGGAGTATTGTTTTCCATACCAAATCACCTTCATCAAAGCCAATGTGTTTGACTTTCTTGTTATAATTCTTGGATGCTTTCTTCATTTGAAAAAGAATGTTATTTAATGCCAAAATTCTGGCTTCATCTATGCTTCTAACTCCAAACACATACTTTGATGGTATTGCTCAGGATTTAACTGATCTTGGCATCTTACCCTCAATGATTTAACATTAATTTCCACAAGTAAAACTGTATCATGCCTATATACTAAGGCATAAGGAGTGACTTCTGTGCTTGATCTTGGGGAGGTTCTGTAAGCCCATAAAACATCCAACAAAAGGTTATGCCAATCCCTGGGATTATCCTCCACAACCTTTTGTATTCCTTTTTTCAGGGACTTGTTGGATGATTCAGCTTGACCATTGGCTTGTGTATAATAAGGTGTGGAATTAACAAGGCTAATTCCAAACTCTGCCACAAAAGATTTCACCATTTTCCCATCGAACACAGTCCCATTATCCACAGTTATGGTTTGTGGGATGCCAAATCTATGGATCAAATCTTTAATGAACCCAATGACCTCTGTTTGGTCTACAGCCTTGTATGGCTTGGCTTCGACCTACTTAGTGAAGTAATCAGTAGCCACTAAAATGAAACAATGATGCTTCGAAGAGGGTGGATGTATTTTTCACATCATATCCATGGCCCATCCTCTGAATGGCCAAGGCTTCACTATCGCATGTAGGTCAGTTATGGGCACATGCCTTATTGTGCCATGCTTTTGGCATGCCTGGCAACCCTTTGCATATTCTATGCAGTCTTTAAGGATAGTTGGCCAATAGTAGGAATGCCTTCGAAGCAACCATCTCATCTTTACACCAGGCTGATGAGCACCACAGATGCCTTCATGAACCTCAGCCATAGCTGTTAATGCTTCTTTTGGGCCTAAACATTCCAGCAATAAGCCATCTCCCCCCCTCTTGTAGAGAGCATTGCCATATATCATATATTGCATAGACTGTAATTTGATTTTCCTGCTAGCCTTCGAAGATGGACCAGCTAAGTATTGCATTATTGGATGCCTCCAATCTTGTTCTTGTAAGTCATTATGATTGACTTCCAAGACCACATTCCTTTTATTCAAAGGTTGTATTAATTTTTGATATGTTGTTTGGCTTATGTCCCTTTGGGTATTATCCCTTCTCTTGAAGTTCGAAGCTTTCTGAGCTACGTCATTAGCTCTATTGTTCAAGAATCTTGGAACATGAGTTACATTTGCTATTTGAAACTGAGAAAGCAGATGTAATGCAACAACATAATATGGCAAAATACTTATGCTTTGACACTTGAAAATCCCTTTTACTTGGTTAACCACCAATTGAGAGTCTCCAAATATGTCAACTGCATGTACTTGTAATCCAATAATAATTTCTAGTCCCACTATTAAGGCTTCATATTCAGCCTGGTTATTGGAACAGGCTGCTTCATCCACTCTGAAACCATGCGTAGTTTCTACCCCTTGTGGAGATTTAATCACAACACCAATTCCAACTAAGCCATTGGCTTTCGACCCATCGAACCACATCTGCTATGGCTCAACACTAGCCATACCAAGTTCCATTATCTCTTGGCTCTCTGTTTGAGATGGATGGTCTGTCAGAAAATTGGCTAAAACCTGTCCTTTTACTGCCCTTTGAGGGACATACTCTAGATGAAATTCTGATAAAGCTAGTATCCACTTGCCAATTCTCCCCCTCAACATAGGTCTAGATAACATGTATTTAACCAAATCTGTGGTTGCAATTACCAAGACAGTTGAAGGTAAAAAATAATATCTTAATTTCATTGCAGCAAAATACAAAGCAAGACACAGCTTTTCAACAGCTGAATATTTACATTCACAAGAATTTAAAAACCTACTAAGGTAATAAATAGCTTGCTCCCTGCCTTCTTCATTGTCTTGGGCCAAAAAAGCTCCCAATGAATCTTCTACTGCAGTTATGTACAACTTCAAGGGCTTGTTCTCCTTTGGTGGCATCAACACTGGAGGGTTGGCTAAGTAGGCTTTGATACCTTCGAAAGCAATTTGATGCTCTGTTGTCCACACAAATTCCTCTTCATCTTTCAGCCTTAACAAGGAAGAAAATACTTTAGTTTTCCCTGCAGTGTTAGAAATGAACCTTCGAAGAAAGTTAACCTGCCCAAGGAACCTTTGTAATTCTTTCTTACTTGATGGAGGCCTGGCTTCAATGATGGCTTTAGCTTTATTCTGATTAATCTGTATTCCTTTCTTGTGCACTACATAACCCAAGAAATTTCCAGATGACACACCAAAAGCACACTTAAGAGGATTAAGTTTCAACTTGAACTTCCTGATTCTTTCAAAAGCTGCTTCTAAGTGAAACAGATGCTCCTCCATGGACTGGGATTTCACTACAATGTCATCAATATAACACTCTAGATACCCTCCAATGAGATCATGAAAGATAGTGTTCATAGCCCTCTGATATGTAGCCCCAGCATTCTTCAGACCAAATGGCATTTTAACCCATTTAAAGGTGCCAATATTCCCAGGACATCTGAATGCTGTCTTGTGGATATCCTCCTCTGCAATGCAAATTTGGTTATAACCAGAGTGCCCATCCATCATTGATAAAATCTGATGTCTTGCTGAACTGTCTACCAGCAGATCCACTATAGGCATAGGGTACTCATCTTTGAGAGTTGCTAGATTTAAGTTTCTGAAATCGATACATACCCTCATTTTGCCATTCTTCTTAACTACAGGCACAATAATAGATAGCCATTCAACATACCTGGCCGTCCTAATAAAGCCTGCCTTGAGTAGTCTAAGAATCTCTTCCTTGACCTTCTGAATTACTTCTGGACTCATTCTTCTTGGTTTCTGCTTGTATGGCTTGAAATTAGGCTTCATAGGGAGCCTATGTTCCACTAATGACCTATCCAATCCTGGTAGTTCATTATAGGACCATGCAAAGCAATCTTTGTATTTCTTCAGAACAACCAACAACTGGTCTCTGTCCAGAATATTCAAGCAAGCACTTATATAGGTGGGCTGTTGTATAGAACCTTCCCCTAAATTTACTTCTTCTAAGGGGTCTTGTGTCTGAGAACTTATTAAAGCTTCTTCCTTGGTTTCTTTGACCTTCGAAGCAACCTTCTTGCTTTGTTCTGCTCCTAGGTTCTTTAGTTCAACATCTTTGCCCTCCTCCTCATAGACAAAATCTGTCCATAAGACATCTTCCTCCTGTATCTCCTGGACTTTTGTTTCAATGTCCAATGCATAGTATTTCCCAAGGGTCAAAATTCTGACCTGCTGCTGCTCCTGTTTATAGCCAATTATCATGGCTTCTCTTTCTTGCTTCTGTACTTTCTGGACTATAGCTTTTACATCCAATGTTGAGAATTTAATCAGAGCCAAAGACTTGGTTTCTTGTTCTTCATCTCTTTGCCTACAACTAGGCGTCATTGTCATCTTTAACGACAATCTCTTCATCAGCACTCTCTTGGACTAAGTGCTTCAGGTGTGTCACTTTCTTATCAGCCGTCACTTCGGCTAAGCCATCAGCTTTCCTCAGTATACTGAGTGGTGTAACCCCCTCAATATACAGCTTGGCCTCCGCAAAGTCTGCACATGCTATGAAGGGTTGAGGATCTGCATCTATTTCCTCTGTCTCTCCATTGCCTAAGGCCATCATGATTTTCTGATACAAAGAGGAAGGCACACATTTGTTAGTGTGGATCCAATCTCTCCCAAGTAAAGCATTGTATTTAGCATTACTGTCGATTACGAAGAATGCTGTCATACAGTCCCTAGTTCCCACACTCAAATTAATGGGTAAAATCCCCTAAGCCATCTGTTTGTCTCTAGCAAAGCCAGCGATGGTTGTGCTGGTTAGAATCAACCTGGGATTCTTTTTCCCTAGTTTCTTCAAAGAAGATTTTGGCAGTAAGTTCACTGCTGTCCCATTATTTATCAGGACCCGATTCAATTGTATCCCATCAAAGAAAGCCTTGATATACAAAGGCTTGACATGTTGTGTCATAGAATTCGAGGGATATTTAAAAGGATATGAGAGGTTGATGCTCACCTCTTCCTCGCCCTCGCATTCAGTTTCCATCGGAGTAGCCATTTCAGACTCATCCTGTACCATACTCACTTGCGACTCCTCACTAGAGACTGGAATATGATCCATGTCTTGGTCATCTTGGTCCTCCTCTTCAGCCTGGAACTCATGAGGCAGTATGTGTACCATATTGATCGACATCGAGGAAGTGAGCCAAATCGATGGTCGGTCAGGCTGTCTCCTTTCTTGGCAACCTTGATCAGTGACTTCAACAGCATCCTCCATGCTGCATTCTGGCACTTCGTTGCTAACTGATTCTTTCGAAGGATCTTTCTCAACTGGTCCTTCAGCTAGAAATGTTTGCTCAGCCATGAAGGCTTCGAACATTTCTTTCTCTGCCATTTCCTTCTTTTGGCTTATGCCAATCTCTTCTTCCGTCTCGTTATCACTCTCCATCAGAGCCTTCTCTAACCCTGCTAAGCTAGCCTTCTCCCTGGCCTTTAGTTCAGAATGAACCTTGGCCAACTGTTCTCTGTTGCCAACCAGTTTGTTCTGTGGATTTGGCTTTGGGGCATGGTCTGGCTTTGGATTCTTCTTTTCTTCTGTCTTTACCAGTGAAGAACTCTCTCCACTTTCTTTCAGATATTGCTGGTACTGGGTATACCTACGCTGAATTTTCCTCCTCTGTGACCTTGAAATAACTGGAACCATATCTGGTTCCTTTGTTTTTGGGTGTTTAAACAATACCCAATTGTTCGGAGCCACCAATGGAGACTTGACCATCCTGCCTTGGTTTCCAACATCCCTTTGGGCAGGCACTTCCCTAGGCTTGTTCTGCATTACAAACCAATCTGGGACCTCAGGTACCCATGAACTTATTGGCTCAGATGTTGAACTGCTTCTTTCAACCTTTGAAGCCATCTTCGAAGCTGGCTGTGAAGGTAAGTGTTTGGCTCTGACCTCATGTTTTGAGCCTGATTCAGACCTTCGATGCAGATAGCCACTTTCTGTCCTACGTCAGGTAGGTCTAGGGGGCCAATCCCTGGCTTTGATCCCATGAAATGAGCTCCTCTCTAGTCTTCTTTCAGAATGGCTGCTCTCCATTCTATAATAGTTAGGTGGCCTGGATTCATGTAAGGGTCTCTTGCCTTTAGCATGCATTCTGTCCATTGCAGGCTCAACCACTGGTGGTCGCTGCCTATCAGTAGCCGGATACGGCCTTTTGTTGTAAGCGTTGGTTGATTGAGGACGTCTCTGAACATCCCTGTAGTATTGCTTCCTATCAATTGGAAGCCCCTTCAACCATTTATAACTCAGTCTGCACCTGGGACACATCCTCTCAGACATACCGCTTCCAAGGAATCATCATCCAGTGCTTCTTCATCAGAGTATTCCTTCTGGCGTGAGAAACCTTGTCCAATGGCTGGTGGGTTTCCAGTGTTCTTCTTGGTAGTTGTCTGGTTGGCAATATGCATCTGCACATTGACCTCTTCCAACTCTTGCAGAGATAGATTCTGGAAGTTTGGTACAACCACATTAGCTGTGCTCTCTCCAACTTCTGGAAACGGGTTGCTGTCAAATCCCCATGACCTTTTCTGTTTTGGCTGGAAATTTCAAACTCCTTTTCCGAATTTGTTCTTGGATCCTGTCTCGAAAAACAATGTAGTTTTTAGTCGAGTGAGACCAAGAGTTATGCCATTTACAATATACTTTTCCCTTAAGTTCATCTGGACATGGCAGTTTTACTCTTTTAGGTAACTTAAGGAAGTTGGCCGCAAGCAAATGATCAAAGATGTCATCTGCTTTTGTTAAATCGAAAGAGTATTTTCTGTGAAAGTCTTTCTTTTTAAACTGCTGGTCAATTGTTGTATCCTTATGAATTAATGCTTCGCAGATTACAGGTTCTTTGCCCACAATCTCCGCTGCATCGATCTCATAATTAGGATCTCTATAATATGTCTTGTACAACGCATTATTTCGATCTTGTTCCTCCTCTAGTAATGCTTCGTATCTAGACACCTTATAGGTCAATTCGACCAAATCTCTGAATTCAATTGAGTCAAACTTCTTTCGAAGCCTGAATTCTAGGCTGTTTTGAGCCAATCTTACAAATTCTGATTCTGGCAGGATGACTCTACATTTATTTCGAGCCCTTTTAAATCTGGCAACAAATTGAGTAACCTTTTCTTCAGGCCTTTGACTCAATCTAGCCAAGTCTGCCATAGAAACCTCTGGCTCCGATTGGAAGAATTGGGCATGAAATGCCTCTTCCATTTGTTGCCATTTTTTAATGGAGCCAAGTGTAAGGTTGATGTACCAGACGAACGCTTCTCCAGTTAGAGAATTTGGGAATAATCTTAGTTTCATAAAGTCATGATTAATAAATTCACCGCATTGAGCAGCAAACCTAGCAATATACTCTATTGTTGATTGATTTCCAGTCCCATAAAAAAGGGTAAAATCTGGTATCCTGAACCCCCTTAGGTATTCATGTACCCTATCCACCCATTCTGGGTATGGTTTTCTGTATACAGGAGTCTGGACCCCCCGAGCCATCGGTCCACACATCTCCCTAACAATATCAGCAATTTGGTCCTTATGGACCATATTTTGTGCCTGTTGAACCACTACTGGAGGGATAAACACAGGATTTGGTGGACAAACTTGTGCTTGCGGTCCTCTTGGTCCATAAGGTGGTACATTTGGGACTGGTTGTCCCTGTGGTGCAGGTTGCTGTTGGGGGTGTGGGTAACCCCTTTGAGCCTGTCCTGTGAAAGGGCCTGCGAAAGGTGCTGGGACAGGTGTTGTGTCCCTTCCATTTGCAGGCCAACCTTCCACCCCCCCGGGTATAAATTCGAATAAGGGATTATTATACCCCCTAGTGCCAGGTATGGCTTCGAACATGGGATTTGTAGGCATTCTTATACCAGTTTCTTGTACTTGGCCAGATCCACCAACTTGTGTGGTTTCATTGTTAAGTATTGAGGCATTTTGGCCTGCTACAGGCCTCGAAATGGGTTTGTACCAAGACTAAGGTGATGGTCTTTCATAGGTCTGATTACTAGTTTGACCATTAGAATGTCCATTAACTTGCATAGGCTGTTTGTCTCTAGCCAATCTTTGCTGAGGGACATTTAAAACTTCCTCTGTGTGTCTTGTGTTTGTTGGTTGGTGGTTATTCATTCGATCCAAAAAGGATGTTGCCCACCTTTCCATTGTGTTCATTAATTGTTGTCCCATAGCATCTACTAAGCCATCCCATGGATTGGTTTGCTGAACAGATGGAACAGTGGATGGTCTAATTCCTTGGTTTCATCCAATATTATGAACATATGGTTCTTGTCCCGAAGTACTGTCTGTTCGACCACAGGTTCGGATAACATGGGAGTTTCCACAGGATGTGTTACCACATTATCCTCTGGATTAGGTATTTCTACCTCTCCTTCTACGCCTTCTTCCAAGCATTCATTTTCTCCCTGTTGTCTTCGTCTAGCCATTTTAACAAGTCCCACCGGACGTGCCAAAAATATATGTTGGCTTTTTGGCTTTTCGAAGGGTATTTTTGTAAATGCGAGCGTGCCAGCAAGGATCAATCAGTCCTTACAGAAATTATAATTGCCAACCAATTATCAGACGATTGTGTTTTAGTTCTTTCAGCCTCAATGAAGAGGACTTTTACTGGTGGCTTGACTTAGGAGAAATTAAAAGAAATAACAGTTAATATGAAGAACAATGGAAGTATTTCATTAAAATGAACACTTACAATGATCCAAACTCAGCCTCGAAGAGGTTTACAGTGACGATCTACTTGAAACTACTCCTATGAATTGAAGTCCAGAACATGTATTTAAAGTGCAAGAAAGGTAAAGACTGGAAATGTAAAAACTGAAAAATAAAATATGTAAAGTAAGACTGGTTTGTATGATCTGAGTCTGGGGATTTTTTTGGGGACCTCCTTGCTATTTATACTCCTCAAAGATGACCATCGAATTGCACTTCAAGCTGTCGAACTGCTCCTCCATGATTGCTGATCATGCTGCCTTAGAAGTAGTTCCACTATGCCTTTTCTTGCAGTTGAACTTCCCTCTTGTATTTGAATTTGAATATGAGCAACCGTTGAAGCCACGTCATCTTGTATCTCTATATTGATCCTGTGCTACTCAAATCACATGGGAACCAATTTTTACTGCCACGTGTACGATCAGGATCAAAGACTTGAGGAGTCTCCCCATACTATCCTTGCTTTGCCACGTGTCGAACTGTAATTGGCTTTTACAAAATATGTAGCCAACAGCAGTAAAGCAATCACTCCTTATTGAAGCGTTGCAATGATGTGATTCATAAAATAGCGAATTATACTAACAGTCTTTGTAATTTGGTGTTTGTATTATTTTGATATTTGACTTTTCAATTTTGATGCATTTGATCATAAATTTTAAATCTTATTTGAAATAAAGATAATTAAGAATGTTTCCTTTGTAAATGGTCCATTTTAAGAGCAAAAGCATCATACAACTTATTTTGTATTGGTTAACTTATATGTTGTTTGAAAGTAATGACATTTTTTTTAATGAATAATATTGGAAGTTCATTGGTTATAAAGTTATGTTTGGCTTAGTGTTCAAAATCCATTTTTAGAAAAAATTTCTAAGAAATTAAAAATTAAATTGGTGAAAAAAAAAAATTAAAAACACGTCATTTTATATAATTTTATCTTTTGGAATGGTAGAAATAATTTTTTTAAATAATTTTTTTCGATATTTATTTTTGTTAAATTAGTTTTCATTTTTTCAAAAGTGAAACATGACGACAATTTAGACGTCATTACTAAATCAATCCATTAAATCAAAAAATCTAAAATTAAAAGCATTTCATATATTAAACATATTACTTACACATTAAAAGCTAATAATCATCCATTACATGATAACCATCAAAAAATATAATTTAACAACAAATACAACCATCTATTACTTGATAATCATCCAAAAATATCAATAAAAACAACCATCTATTACATGATCATCATCCAAACACATACTAAAATTTAATTTGGTAAAAAAATATAAAAAATAAATAAAAATATAAAAGATTTATCATTTTTATACACTTTTTATTTTTGGTAGGTAGAAATAATTTTTAAAAATTCAAAAATAAATTTTTAACATTTATTTTTGTCAAATTAATTTATATTTTTTTCAAATTGATGACTTTGCCTTTGAAATAGAGTAACAATGTGTTCAATTATACTTATTTGGTTCGAAATTCAAAATTCATAATCAAATGTATTATAATTAAAAAATAAAGAACTAAAATGATATAAATCTCAAACTATAGAGACCACTAGTGTTATTCGTCTTTCCTAAAATTGGCTGCTTGGTATATCTGCACCAAATCTTAAATAACTTCTTGGCCTAAAAGAGATTGTCATGAGATTAACCACTAGAAGACAATATGAGCATTTTCCATCGCTTTGAGAACCAATATCATCTACAAAGCTATCAGGACCCCATCCAAGACCCATTATTCCGGCTATTTTGTTGTTGTTGAAATCGCCATGCTACATGTTATTCATTCCGCAACCAAAAGTCACATCATGTCAGGATGCTGAATTTTTTGTGACAATTTCACTTTTAAATTAATTAATAAGTGAAATTGCACAAGTAGTTTAAGTTAATGAAATCTCACTAACTATAGCAGCTTCATTGATTTTATTTAGAAATTTCACTGGTATCAAGGATGGTTGGAAGAGTTGATTGAGACAAAATGTACAAAATATACATCAACAATCAAATCTTTGTCAACCAACAACATATAGACCAACAAATAGAAAATAAAATAAAACAGAGAGTGAGAAACGACATTAAAATTTAGCAACATCTATATCTAAACTAGTGAGATGCATCATATGGAGAGATAGAATTGGTACTTGACAAATAGATGACGAAAATGATTATTTCAAGTATATAAAACACATCTCGAGGGATGGCAGAGACAGAGATCAGCAGCAATGGCAGTTTGAGGTGAAATGAACATAAGTGATAAGATCTATGAGAGAGAGAGAGAGACATTGAAAAACTCTCATACAAACATGTAGAAGAATATGTCTTTAATTTTCCAATCTTTTATTAAGATATATAATTAAGTTTGTTTATAAGGATGAAAAATAAGATTTTTACTAAATAATCATGTTAACTTAATGAATGTTTTAAGAACTATAGGGTGACTATAAGACTTTGCGATTTTACACCATATATACTAGTGAATTTGAGGCTTAGAATGATAATTTTAAGTAAACCCTTCTACATTTTTTAATATTAATGTGAATTTTTTTTATTTATTTTTAATTTTCTCATATTTTGAAATACAAAATTCCTAATTAAATCTTTATATTCAAATATAGCTAATATATAATATATATAATTTCAAATTATAATATTACTAATCCACTTTATTTTTCTTGTAATATAGTTGATTTGTTCGTTTGTCAAACTTTCACTTTTCTCTATTTTTTTTTTTTTTTAGGGTAAATTATACTAACCTCAAGATTTGGAGAAACTACACTAAGTTTTATATTTTTGACATAATTACACATACTTCATTTTTAATAAAATTAAAGAGAGCCACTAATGTAGATGGTACGAAAACACGACGATACACAGTGATACACAATGTAAAATGTATATTTCAATATAAAAAAGATGACAATATTATTTTTTCATTCATACGACCAACGAATGTCTGATGAAAAAAAAAAAAACCCAAGTGTTATAATAATTAAAACTTTAAGGAAGCCGAATGTAATTATGTCAAACTTGTGGGCTTAATATATTTTCTCTAAATATCAGAGGATGTTAGTGTAGTTTACACTTTATAAACCATGAAAATTGTCCAGAATCATGAATGATGAAAATTTTCCATGAATAAGTGTGTGGTGTAGATGAAGAATTGTTGTGTTGTGTGTTACACCTAGAATTAATCTCTTAACAAAGGGAGGAAGATACCCTCTAATCCAAAATCTAGATTGCATGGGGGCTATTTGGGTCTGTAGGGCTCATTAGGGTCTCATTTTGATAATTTGTACCGTTCATTTTATTAAACACTTCATATGTTTCATCCACACAAAAATTAGGTTGATGGGGCTATTTGGGTTTGTAGGGCTCATTACAGGCCCCATTTCAATGATCCGAATTGTTTATTTTGTCAAACACTTCGTATATTTCATTCAAAAAAAAAATTAAGTCGATATGATAATTGCAACTTATTCAATTTATTATTTTTTTCATAAAAAAATGTTTGATTTATTTTTTAAAAACATAATTGTAATCCATTTTTTTAGTAAAAAACACGTTAAATTAAATAAGTTACAATTATTGAATCGACCTAATTTTTTGTATAAATAAAAAAAAATGATGCGTCCAACAAAATAAATCATTCAAATCATTAAAAAATAGAATCATAATGGATCCCACGAATCCGAACAGCCCCAATATGAACGGGAGGGATCCTCCTCCTTACAAAAAGTCGATTATCTTCACTTGAGCGCTTTTTTGCGAGTAGGAGCTTGAGGGGTGAACTCTGGTTCAGATTATTGGAGAAGTATCGATGCTTTGTTTGGGTGGAAACATGGGTGTCAGAGTCGATTCAGATCTGTTTGGTTTTCATTCGAGCGCTCCTCTTCGTGTGAGAGTTTGAGGGGTGAAAGAAGAAGAACTGGAGAAGGAAGAAGAATTGCTGGTTGGTCGGTGTTTGGATCTGCAGTGGGTGGTGTCCCAGTGGTTGGTCGGGTCAGCATAGGTGTGGGTTTGGGAGTTGCAGTAGTTGTGGCGTGGTGTGGTTTTTGGTAGTGAGTAAGAATTGTTTGGAGATGATCTGTGGGTGAGATAATGTTGGGAGATAAGGTTGCAGCAGCTCTGGCGTGGGTGATGATCTGCAATGTCAGTGGGTAATGATCTACAGTGGGTGTCTTCAGCAGATAATGTTGGAGCTGCAATGTTAAGGTCTAGCATTGGCGTGGGAGTTTTTCGGTGTTGGCTGTGGAGTCTTCTCGGCCGGACTAGCAGCATAGGGGTGGGTATTGGGAGTTGCAGCAGCATAGGTGTGGGCAGCAGCTCTGGCGTGGTTGGTGTGGGCATTGGGAGTTGGGAGTTGCGTGACTTAGGAGTGGCGTGACAGAAAGATAGGCGTGGGTGGTGAGGGCTTTGGGAGTTGTAGCAGCAGTGGCATGGGTCTTGGTGTGTGGGTTGTTGAATAGATTTTAGTTGATTTGGTGGGTTGATTTGGTGGGGTTTCATGTATTTTGTTTTATAGTTAAGTCCTTCTTAACTTTTTTTTTTTTTTTTCAAAAAAAAAAAAAAAAAAATCGTGACGCCAAGGGGTTGTATGGATGCGAGTGACAGTAGTAGGGGTATTTTTGTACTTTCCGAATCTCTCTTGATGCATGTCATCTTCCTGTGCCTTTAATTTCATGCTGTTAAATGAAAATTTTCTTTGCTGATCAAAAAAAAAAAAAGTCAATTATCATCGTTTGGGATGTGGGTTGGTTTTTGGCATTTTGTTTTTTTGGCTATTTTAGCCTAGGGCTAAAAATTTTCGTTTGACATAGAGTTTTTGACTTTTTTTTTTTACTTTTATGAAAAAAAAAAAAATGATTATGGTTTGAATGTGATATTTTGTCTTATTAAATTAAAAAATTTATTTTATCTTTTTATAACTATTTTAACCAAAAAAGCTCGTTTAACTTATACCTAACGAGGACTCAAAAAATGTGTTTGATTTTCCTTTGTTATCTTAGGTGGCGAGAAAAGTATCAAAACTTTTATTTTGGTTGTCAAAATAAGTTTTTGTTTTTAGGGAATGAAGCGTATTGTTGAGTTCATAGGGGCTCATTACGGGTCTCTTTTTGATAATTTGAACCGTTGGATGTGTAGAACTCATCGAGTACTATATGTCTGTAAAAATTCATGTTGATCGGTGATCGATAGCTATGTGATCAATTCAGAATTTTGTAAGTTTATTTTTCACCGTCCATTTTTTTTTTTATACAAAGTTGATTTGATCACATAGCTATCGATATCCGTTCAACGTGATTTTTTATAGACATATAGTACTCGACGGGTTCTATACATTTAACGATTCAAATTATTAAAACGAATCCATGGTGACTGTCAATTTTTCGTACTCTGTTATTTTGTTGTTTTATTTTGTTTATTTATTTGTTAAAGTGACAATTGTAAATGCAAGAAAAAAAAAAACGCAAACAATCAAACAAAGTTTAACTTTTTGACTTTTTGAATATTTTAGTCTAGTCTTAAAAATTCTCGTTTGAGATAAATTTTTTGACTTTTTTGATTTTTATAAAAGAAAAAATGAAATGATTATAGTTTAGATGTGACATTTTATCTTATGAGACTAAAAAACTTATTTTACCTTTTTATAATTATTTTAGCCAAAAAATTCCCGTTTAACTTATGCCAAACGAGGACTCAAAAAATGTGTTTGATTTTCCTTTATTATCTTAGGTGGCAAGAAAAGTATCAAATCTTTTATTTTGATTGTCAAAATAAGTTTTTGTTTTTAGGGAATGGAGGGTACTATTGAGTTCGTAGGGATTCATTATGGATCTCATTTTGATAATTCGAACCGTTAATGTGTAGAAATATAGAGTACTATATGCTTGTAAAAAATCACGTTGATCGGATATCAATAGTTATGTGATCAATTCAGATGTCATTTATTTTTCACCGTCAATTTTTTTCATACAAAGTTGATTTGATCACATAGTTATCGATATCTGATCAACGTAATTTTTTACAGACATATAGTACTCGATGGGTTTTACATATTAAACGATTCAAATTATCAAAATAGACCCATGGTGAACCCCTACGAATCTAACAATATCATCCAGTCCATAATTAGACCAGAGGGAAGCCATTCCCTCGTTTCTAATAAAGTCTTCAAGGCAGGAATAGTTTACTTTTTGGAAAAATTGACCAATTTCATTATTTTTATGAAGGCATTTTTTACCTTAAATATAAACTTTTTCTAAAAAAATTTATATTTTCATATTTAAATCTCTATTCAAATTTTTAATTTAAGCATAATTAGAATATATATATATATTAATTAAGCAATTAAAGATATGTTGTAAACTGAAGCCTTTCGTAGTGGACAAATTATTTTTTACTCTTTGAAACAATATCACCTGATACTTCAACTTAATATTCATTGATTAAAACAAATTCATACTTTTTATTACATTTTTAAAAAACGTTTAACTAGTACTAACTGATAAATAGTGTGGAATAATACTCCAAAAACACTAATGCCATGTTTGTTTGGGCGGATTGGATTAACATTCTCATGACTAATAGTCCTAAGACTACGAATCCGTTGGATTATGTATCTTATCTTAACTAATAGTCAAGTTTAAAATAATTAGTCCGTACTTCAATTGTTTAACCAAACACCGGATTAATAATTTTATTGGACTATTAGTCAAATCCCAAGCTCATGTCCACCAAAACAAACATGGCCGTGCAATATTCAAGTATTTAGGAAAATTAATTAAATTGTGTTAAATATATCTTCAGACACTTGTTATTAAAGAGATGAACAAATAATTAAATATGTAGTAGTGGCAAGCAATCTTAAAGAACAATTAGAATTCCACCAAAAGTGATCAATCAAATAATTACCTTTCCATTCATATCATATATTTAAGGAATCCCAATTCTATTCAAAGTATATGATCAAATCATTGTTTCCATTCAAAATCTTTCGAAGGAGTTTCAGATTTTATTTCAATTCATCAATCAAATAAATATCTCATAGTCAAATATCTTCTAGGGGATTTCAAAATTTTATTCAAAGTGAAAGATTTGGTCGCCACTTCCATGTCTAACACATTTCCATAAAATTAAGATTTCTCCACAAAGTCAATAACTCAAAATTATTATTCAATCAAACACTTTCAATAATTTTCAAAACTTTACTCAAATCAGATTCTTTTAGGAAGTTGTATCTTGATCATATACTTCTCATAGTATTGGGATTCTACTTAAATTTCATGTTTGGGGAGACAATTATTCCTAATTGATCAATATGGTAAGATTTAAAATTCAACTCAAATTCATTGATTAGGAAACAATTTCCTAATTTACCACTGATTTCTAGAATCACAATCATTGCCCAATTGACCCAAGATTTCTAGAATCAAGTCACTGTCCAATTGACCTAGATTTCCAGAATCAAATCACTGTCTTTCTGACTATTGATTTTCATAATCAAATTACTGCCTTTTCATTCATGACAAGAAACCATATAAGCACATAATTTGCATTCATGCCTATTTGGGTTAGGATTACCCTTAGGAATGGCAACGGGGCGGGGCAGGGCCGGGGACCACCCTCCCCGTCCCCGATCCCCGATGACCAAAACTTCCCCGTCCCCGGCCCCGATCCCCGACAGGGAACTCATCCCTAACGGAATTGGGTTTCAATTCCAAAAAGTCCCCGATCCAACTCTGTTTCAACATTCAACACCATCAACAAATAAAAAAAAAGAAAAAGAATAACAGATCATAAAAAAAAAATTCAACACCATCAACTCTGTTTCAACATTCAACATCATCAACATAGATCAACAAAAAAAACAACAGATCAAAAAAAAAAAATTTCAGATCATCACCAAATAAAAAAAAAATTACAGATCATCAGATCAAAAAATTAATAACAGATCTTACAGATCTGGGCTGATGAGGGCGGCGAATGAGGATATCGACGGAGGAGGGCGGCGATGGAGATCGGTGGTGGAGATCGACGATGTGCTGCACTCCATCAGATCTGCCATGGCGACGGAGGAGGAAACGGTAGTGGCCTGGAGGAGGCGGTCATGGCTTGGAGGAGGCTTCTGCGCATTTGTGTGAAGAGAAGAAAAGAAAGAGTGAGAGAAGAGAAGAGAAGAGAGAGAACGAGTGTAAGAGACTGAAATAGAGGCTCTGAGCTAGAGGCTTTATCATAAAGCTGCTGCTGAGCTATTCAATTCAACAAGGGTTGAAATATATATAATATAATATATAAATATAATATAATATATAGATATAATAGAGTGTGTGAGATAGAGTGTGACATATAGATAATATATATATATATAAATCGGAATGAGGGTAGGGCGGGATGAAATCAGATCCGCCCCTACCAGATATCATCGGGGATAAAATTTTGAATACCGTCCTCGTCCCCACGGGGATATTTTTCGGGGAATCACCACTCAATTCGGGGTCGGGGGGTCGGGTCCCCGTCAGGCCGGGTCCCCATTGCCATCTCTAATTACCCTGTCCTAGTTTAGAAAGATCTAGAGATTTACTAAATCATACAAAAAAGCAACAATACAATACTGAAAGGGAAGTTTCCTGTCCTAATTTGAAAGGTGCTAAAGCTTTTGCTATGCAAAGGTAGGTTTAGTCATGAGGATATATTAGCTATGACTATCAATATACCTCTCATGCCACCTTGATGTGCAAGGGGATGATCAATTGGTTACTAATAGCAAATTCTAACGCTTGCTTATTGACATTAACTAGCCTGCAAATGGCATCTGGGTTATTAAGCAATGACGCTTTTTTTTTTTTTTTTTTTCGAACCCACAATGATGCAATGCAATTTAATAATTAAAACACTAATCTCAAAAAATAAATTTTTTAAGTCAAGCTCACTTAAGTCCTTAGCAGAGTTGCCAATTGTGGACGCCGTTTTTTTGTGGTTATTAGGCATGTTTTCACACTGTGTTGTGCCAACTCGCTTTATCCTACATCGAAAGAGCCTCCACTTAATTTTAAGAGGAATTAAGTAACCTTTAACAATGAAAACTAAGCTAAGGGCTTGATCCGTCATAACCAGAGAATCACCGGTTTGGGAGCTAAGGTACAAAAGGGGAAGGTCATGGAATGATGTACCCCTTTTGCCCAATTCGAAAATTGGCCGCTACTAACTTTTTATTTTATGATTTTAGAGATTAATTATTTCAAACAAGTCTATTTTAAATCTAAAACCTTTATTACCCCAAAACTATGTGATTTGAATAAAAGATAAATATCATTTATTTTATATTAAAGAATAAACCATCTTTTTGAAAATACTGATTTTTCTAGCAAAATTTGATTTTTTATGATTCATGGCCATAAACTTAACCAAAAATAAACAATGTTTATAAAACATTCAAAACAAACAATTTTGTATGAAAAAGCACATAAACTTAGATTATGGAAAAACAATGCCACCAAAACAAGCATACATGCTATGAAGGACAAGAAGACTTATCCGGATGCTTACTTCAAGCATCTTACCATGCAAAGTATGATTAAATAAAATACATATGAGCCTAAATATGCAACTAAACACACAATGCAAACCTAAGTCCAGTTTGATGGCTATTGCCATAATTTAATGCAAACAAAGCAACTAACAAAAAAAAAGAAAAAACGAAAAATATGCTAAAACTAGATGATCAAACAGGGCTATATGCATGAATATTACATGATTAAACTAGCCTAAACATATTGTTTAAATAACATAAACAAAACATGTGAAATAAAACAAAAAATTAATATA
This sequence comes from Camellia lanceoleosa, assembly GCA_025200525.1. NCBI lineage: Eukaryota > Viridiplantae > Streptophyta > Magnoliopsida > Ericales > Theaceae > Camellia > Camellia lanceoleosa. The sequence goes on along the minus strand of CM045760.1, from coordinate 82,926,407 downwards.
ATAGCTAACCTAGATGAACATGAATGCAACCTATTATCCTAGCCATGATTATGTGACGAAAAAATAAAGTAGAAGCTACTGAAAATTGAAAGAAAAAAAGAGCTTACTTGCTAGTTTACAATAAACTGAAGAAAACATGAAGAAAGCCTAGTTTTCTTGTTTGATTGCTTTCTTTAGGCTTAGGTTCTGATTATGTTCAAGTTCTTCAAACCTTAGATGATTTTTTAGTTGTTAGAGTTGTTGTGGGATTTGGAGCCCAGGGTTTAAGAGAAGAGGAGGCAAGGAATTTCACTAAAAAACTCATAATTTTGCTCAAAAAGTTCAACTTCTTGAAAGGAGGGAGTAAGGGCTGTATTTATAGGCTTAGAGAACTTAGGAAACAAGCCAAAGGGGCGTCCTAGGGTTGAGTATCGCTTCCCCTTGTGCCTCCCTACAAAATCTCACTTATAGCCTTGTTGAAACTCAAATTCTGGGCATTGGGGGAAGGTGTGGCCGTACATAGCTTGTGCGGCCACACCTTCAATTTTGCAAAAAAAATGATGTGCAGCCGCACGTGCAGCTGTCCCAAACAGGCTTTTGTATTTTGGGCATATTTCTCTCATCCGACATCAGATTGAGGTGAATCAAGTGTTGTTGGAAAGCTAATTCAAAGGGATACAATTTTGTATGAAATAGATGCTTTCAAATTCAAACTTTTCTAGGTGAAAATAGGCCCTCAAGATAAACAAAAAAATGGTAATTCTGGTAAAAAATAGTTTTTGGCACGAAAATGGCAATACATCAGCTCTAGCAGCTTCAATCATCTCCAAGGTTGAAATTATGATACCTTTCATCATCGAGAAGCATTTCAAGCACCTAAGTCTTAATGGTCAGTCAAAATGTGATGTCTACCCCTACTAAATTTGCTTCGTCCACTTCAGTCCAACAGACTGGAGACCTGCTTGTCGACCATATAATGCTTCAAAAGGAGCCATTCTAATGTTGGCCTAGTAACTGTTGTTGTAGGAAAATTCTACCAACGGTATATGTCTCTCCCAACTTCCTTTGAGATCCATCACGCACGTACTTAACATATCCTCTAGAGTTTGAATGGTGCATTCATATTATCCATCTATTTGGGAATGGAACACAATACTAAAACATAACTCCATTCCTAGTGCTTCATGCAGACTCTCCAAAATCAAGAGGTAAAAAACAGATCGCGGTTTGAGATGATGGAGATGAGAATTCTGAGTAGTTGTACTACGTCTTAAATGTAGAGACTACTCAAAGATTCTAGCGTGTCAGTGAACTTATAGGTAAAGAAATGAGCAGTCTTCATCAATCGATCGATAATAACCTAGATAGCGTCATGTCCTTTCAGAGATTTGGGTAACCTAGTCACAAAGTCCATCATTATGTGCTCTCATTTCCATTCAGCTATAGGCAGAGGCTAAAGCATTCCTTTCGGCCTTTGATGCTCTGCCTTCACTTGTTGGCACATAAGGCATCTTGCTACAAACTAAGCCACGTCTTTCATCATTCCATTCCACCAATATTGCCGTTTCAAATCTTGATACATTGTAGTCCCTCCTGGATGTACCGCAAATGCTAAGTGATGAAGTTATTTGAAAACCTTCTCCCCACGTGACTCATTAATTTCCACAAACAGTTTGCTTTGGTACCTTAAACTTCCATCTGGATGAATTGTCTAATTGGGCACTAGTTCACTAAACTCCAATTGTGCCTTGACGAAAGCTACCTCCTGATCATGCCTTTGTGCTTCTATCACCTCATTCACTAATGTAGGCATCGCATTTTGTGCACTAAGGTAAGCTTTCTCATCCTTGATCCTCAGTTGTATCCCGAATTCACTAAGTATTCCGACCATCTCCCATTCTTTCAGTACCAAACTAGCAACTATCCGTCCACTCTTATGACTCAATGCGTCTGCTACCACATTAGCCTTACTAGGGTGATATGAGAGGGTAAACTAATAATCTTCGAGATATTCCATTCAATGCTTTTGCCTCAAATTTAGATCATTCTGTGTGAACAAATACTTTAAGCTTTTATGATCTGTGAAAATCTCGAACTGCTCCATGTACAAGTAATGTCGCCACTGTTTTATTGCAAAAACCACGACGACTTATTCCAGATTGTGCATCAGATAGTTTTGCTCATACGACTTCAACTGTCTGGAGCCATAAGCGACCACCTTTCCGTTTTGCATGAGTACACTGCCTAATCATTTCTTGGTTTCTTCGCAATACATTGTATATCCTACACCTCATTTTGGAATGATCAATATAGGTGCACTGGTTAATCTCATCTTCAACTCTTGGAAAGATCGCTTACATGCCTTATTTTATTCATATTTTTCTCCCTTTTGCGTCAATCGGGTTAATGACTTGGTGTAACAACCCTGATCTGTAATTAGTTAATAATCCTTAATTAAGAATGCCTAATGAGTAATTAAGATGAAATCATGTGTTAATTAGCTTGCATTTGATGTGTTAATTGTGATTACATCTGTTTGATGTAGGAATATCTGTTAGAATTTTCGTTTCGGTACGCGAATTGAAGGCCTTATCGGCGTCTGAACACGAAATTGACTACGTTTATGTGTTATCTAGAATTTTAGAATTTTCTGGTAAGTTTAATTAGAGTTCGATTCGGAATGAAATAATTAGAATAAAGTAATTGTAATTGATTAATTAATCAAAGATTAATTAATTTAGTCTAACCAAGCCTATATAAGGCTAAATTGATGTTAGAACATTCCATTACACCCTCATTTCATCATCTTTGAGACTTCAAACGTGAGAAAGAAGAAGAGAGGGAAAGAAAGGGAGGTCAAACAAGAAAAAAGGGAATTGCAAGTTAATTGTGAAGAAATTGGAGGAATCAAGCTAGACTTGCTAGAATTCAAGGGAATTTAACCTTCTAGGTAAGAATTCAACCTTAGATTTATGATATTGAGTTGGATAACTTATGAATTCAAGAGGTTCAAGTGTTTAAACATGAGGATCGAGCTTGGAAAGTAGAATAGAAGAGCATTCCATGCATGCATGTCCATTTCATCACAATTTGAGTTTGATTTCAAAAAATTCTCACATGCATGTGTTCATCTTGAGTTTGTTTTGAGAATTCATGAAGTTTTACACTAAATTACCTCAATAGTTTATAATTTGAAAACAAGGAATTCATATCATTACATGCATGCCATGTATTCAAAGTTTCAAGCTGGATTTTGAACAATTGACTTGCTTTTGAGCTTTGATTTTTGTGAAACGACTTTTAATTCATGAAGTTCTATGATTTTCTACACGTTTTCTCAAGTTTTGGCCCAAAGAATGTGTTTTGATACATTAGAATTGTGTTTTGAAGCTTGGAGAGAAATCTAGAAATTCTAGATTTCGAAATGATTGCTCGAGCGACGGTTTCTTCACTCGAACGTAAAATATGAGCTCTTAGAAGTTTTGCAGAGATTGATGGTTGGCTTGAGCGACCACCCTTTGTTTTGCACATTGCCTTGAGCGACCAAAAGTTGGCTTGAGCGTAAAATTCAAGCTCCTAGTACTTTTGTAGTCTGCTTAAGCAACCAAAGCTTTGCTTGAGTAAACTGTCATGTTTTTAAAAAATTGGCTAAGTGTTTCAAAGTACATTTTTGCATCCTCATTGCATTTAAGGCATCTCTAGGCTATGTTTAAGCTGCAAGAATGAGGATAAGGGTTAGAAGCACACGCTAAGGAAGAAGAATGATAAGTTAACCACCTTTAAGACGCGTGTCCAATGTGTATTTGTCACATGTTTGTGTAGGTCACGTGTCATCGCCTGCCTGATTAGTCTGTTCTGTTCAAGTGATCTATTCTGCTCCTGGAGTTATCTGTGAGTAACAACTCTGTAAAGTTATGTTTGATTATATGTATTTTCTGACTAAAATGATATGATCTATTTTTGAAAATGCTATTTTATGAATCATGAATGAATGTCTATTTTTCTGAAATGTATTTGTGGCTGCCATAGTTCACGTGGCCCTCACCTGGGGGTAACAATACCGTGGCCTATGTTCCTGTGGCCCTCGCCTGGGGGTAATAATACCGTGGCCAATATGCATGCAGCTCTTGCCCGGGGGTAACAATATCGTCGTGGATATTCATGTGGCTCTTGCTTGGGGGTAACAATATTGAGGCCTATGTTCACGTGACCCTCGTCCTGAGGTAACAATACTATGGCTATATGTGCATAAAGATGTTGACCTTTATGGTCGTCGGTACCAACTATGCACGTGGGTCTTTATGACCAATCTGATCTGTTACCTAATGAATGTACCACATATAACTGTTTGTATAATTTGTATACGTATGTGAATCTGAATCTGTTTCTGATATGAATTTTGATTTCTGAATCTGTGATGGACATCATTCATAACCTCTTTACTCTGTTGTTATTCACTAGGCTCTAGATCATTGCACTATTTATGTATGTAGGTGATCAGGCGCGGGACCAGGCCTAAGTTGCCAGCCTGGAGTTCTGTTTTGTTAAGCCAACCACCGTGCCTCTCGAGGAGGTTCCTAAGTGGTCCAAGTGATTACGTTTTGTGCATGTGACATTTGTTTTTATCTTTCCTTTTTCTTCTGTTTGGTCAAGACTTTGGTTCATCTATATGTATGGGTGAAGTAAGACAATGATATGTTTATATGACATTACTATTTATATGTGAATATAAGTTTTAAATTTTCTGTCTCATATATGTCTGCACAGCTCCATAGACATTGTATTTTGATATCTGCTTCTGCCAGCCCCTTTAATTTTGTTAATCTGTTTCAGAGGCCTTTGGTAATCTCAGGATTACTGGCCCGTTACGATGTTAAACCTATAGGGGCGGGTTTGGGTTGTGACACTTGGCAAGCTTGGAAAAATCTTGGATGAACCTTCGATAGTAGTCAGCCAACCCTAAAAAATTGCGAATCTCAAACATTATCTTGGCTGCTTCTAATCCAACAATGCCTCCACTTTAGACGGATCTACTGCAATTTCATTCTCCAACATGTGTCCCAAAAATTTTACTTCTTTCAACCAGAACTCGCATTTACTCGCCTAGGCGTATAGTTTATTGTCTCTGAGAACTTGGAGGACAGTTCTCAAGTGTTGTTTATGCTCTTCTTTTGACCTTCAGCACACTAGAATGTCATCAATGAACACCACTATGAACTGGTCCAGATATGGCATAAGTATCTTGTTCATCAGCCTCATAAACATGGTCGGTAAGTTGGTTAAACCGAAAGCCATCACCACAAACTCTAGTGGCCATACCTAGTTCAAAATGCGGGCTTCGGTATATCCTCATCCTTGACCCGTAGCTGGTGATAGCCGGACTTGAGGTCGATCTTGGAATAGCACTTCGAGCCTCTAAGCTCGTTAAGAAGGTTGTCAATCCTTGGAAACGGATACTGATTCTTAATTGTGACTCGATTGAGGTGTCGTTAATTGATGCATAACCTTAACGTTCTGTCATTCTTCTTAGAAAAAAGAACGGGCGCTCCCCATGGTTAGGTACTTGGCCTGATAAATCCTTTCTCAAGCAGTTCTTGTAATTTCGTCTTTGTAGACACCCCATTTTGACAGCCCTTAAGACTTGGGCGCCTCACTCTGAACACTCGATGATGAAATGTTACACTGTGCAATCGTTCAATTTCTTTAGCAAAAGGCTTCGGTTTCAAGCTTTAAAACATAAACCTTGTACCCCCTTTGAACCAAAATCTTATTTTTTCTAGCCTGACCACTCAGAGAAGAGTTAGCCAAACAAATGGCTAGCAAGCCATTTTTAGAGGGCCGGCCGTACACCCTTATGGCTGGCCGACCATGTTTGCTGACAATAGATATTTTACAGTAGCCATCTGTCTCCATGTTCATGCTTTGGACCAACTATCTCTTCGATGATATTTCCGACGTGAGAAGCCTTTTGTTTATAAATACAAGACCCCTCCTCATGATTTGGGGTTAGAAAAATTTGTTAAGAGCCTATAGCTTGCTCAACACACCCCTCTCATCTCTTGCAATATACATACACTATACATACACCTTATAAGCTTAAACTTGAAGCTTTTGCTGAGGTTCTTGAAGATAGTTTCAGATCCCATAGAGTGTTAAGAGTGTGGTTTGTGAACTAAGAAGAACATCTTCTCTTTCAAGGGGTAATCTTTAAACTCTTCAACCATATTTTCTCTCTTTTTCTTGTACTTTCATACTGTTTTGATGGCTGAAACATGTGATTAAAAGCTACAAAAAGTGGAGGGGTTAGCTACCTTTCCTTAAGCGTTGTTCCTTAGCTTGTTGCTTTGCCTTTTCTACTTTGTTTTTTTTTATTTATTTTGGCCACTGTTTTCTTGAGTTTAGGGGTTGTTTAATGTGTCTATTTAATTTATGCTTTGAATATCATACTTGTGTTGTTGTAAGTCCTCATGGGTTTGGTGTATAGACGATAGCCAACAATTCATTTGAGTTGATAGCTTTCCTTTCCATATATTTCATGTAAATATCCATGTCATTGTAATCATCCACTTTTCATTCATACTCTACAACCTCCCTCCTTTCTTTGTTTCTTTTGATTGAGGGTTGTATCAACCAAAAGATTTTTGCTCATGGCATAAGAGAGGGGTTCCACATGCTAAATTGTTTAACCTCTTTGGAGGTTCATTATCAGGGCATCATGCCTTTCTTATGCTAAGCGCAATATCTTGTTTGATACCTTCCTTTATCGTCGGTGCATTACTTCTAAGAGACTAATTTTCTATTTAGACCCTTGAAAATCATAAAGGAAAGATTCATTATAGCTCATTATCGGGTTTGGATTTGGAGTCATTATCGCTCATTTCGGGTTTGACTCCGAATTCATTATTGCTCGTAAATGGGTTTGATTCTTTCTTTGTAGTTTATCTTGTAGAAAAGGGCTCGAGGAGCTCATTTCTCGGGTCAAGTCATGCTTGCTAATATTTATTGCTTTGGACTTAGTGGACGTAATCATCACCTTTGGACAAGAAAGAAGAAAAGATAAGAAAATGGAAAGTTAAAGTAAAAAGGATAATAAAATTGGAGTAAAAAAGGAGTAAAAAGATAATAAAAATTGGTTAGGTTCAATCGGACGTTATACTGAATCTGTTGCTTCTAGAATCATCACATACTATTTTAGTGATGTTCGATGATTCATGAGGCAAGTCTACCCCCTCCCTTGAGGTAATTCCATGATAGGGAGGAGGTAATGTTTGTCTTTTGTTGCATTTATTAAACTCTTCTCCTATCGCTTCTAAGATCATTACGCAATAAATTTGCGATGATTGATGATTTGAGAATCGAATCTACTTCTCCCTTGAACATCTTCATGATAGGGAAGGGCAGAGAGGATAAACAGCTTTTTGGAAACTCTCTGTTTTGCTCTGTTCCAGTTCTGTTGCAGCAGGGTATTCCTCAGAAATAGTGGCTGACCGGCCATTACTCTGTACGGCCGACCATTTGATTAGGCCAGTCGGCCAGCCAAGCCTTTCGTATGGCAGTGATGTTTTTATAACAGAACAGAGCAAATCTTGGGGCCAAAGCAGAACTATTTTCTGACTGTAAACAGAACAGGTTCTGGCAGTAAACAAAGTGGTTTTCAGAGGATGTTCTTGGTTGTGCGCATGCCATTCGCCGCTCATTCAAGTCCCTTTAGATTAGTATCTTTGATTTATATTCTCTAATTAATTAGTTGCTTTCATTCAGACCTGTAATAATTAGTTCATTCATTTGTGTTATAATAATTAGTTGATTAGGACATTCATTCGGACCCTCTTGTGTGAGGGAAAATTTGTAATATTTGTATGTCTTCCAACCCCCATTTCTTTCTCCCTTTTATTTACATGCTTACCTTGGTTGTATATAGTATCATGTTTTTCGTTTCATATCACTGCCATGCTTCGTATCCATTTTTTCACGCATTAAGGTTCGGTTCATCATTCTTGAATATCATTGTCATTTCCTACTTGCTTGAATACGTACGTTACCACATGCTTTGAGTTAATCCATATGACATGTTAATATACCGAACCTAATAGTTGCATTCTTGTATGCATTGCATTAGTCATGTACATTATTAGGATTATGCATTTTTCTAACTATATTCTTTTATTTGGCTTGCCTCGGTTGAGTACTAGGTGAGCATTTTTTAGCTTTAGCATATTCATGTGTGTGATTGTTGCCATGCTTAGCATCTTACCATGAGGTTACGTGCTTATTTGAAATAATATTTGAATGCCTGTGGATAAAGGTTATTTTACTTGCATTGGGGATTATTTTGATCAAATGTATGTATGAGCTCATTTCTTTCCTTTTGAGTTGTGTGCACTAAAAATTCTTTCAAAAATCACATAAAATCAAGTCATTTCCAAAGTAAGCGAAACAGTCTATACTTGCATGCCTCACATAGTAAGTTAGCATAATAATAGTTAGAACATGAACATATAATGTACATAAAATTCACATCATGATTAGTAGAGGCCAATCTTTGATCGGGTGAGGGGGGTGCTCAATTTATGACCTTCCCTTCTCATACCTAAGTTCCCGAACCGAGATAACTTTGGTGACGACGGACAAGTGGCCTTTGGCACGAGTCACAGGTTTTCCAAATTTCTCAAAAATATTTAGGTAGCGACTTTGAAATTTGGCAATGCAGTCTATTTTTGGCATCTCTAATGATTAATGGATTTTCTAGAATTTGCTGGATTTAGACTCATTCGTTTTTCTGTTTCACATTGCACTCGTGAAACTAGATTCAGAACCACGAGAGTCTGAACTGTAGGGCTATCGTACCCGAGGAGACTAAATCCCTCTAAGGAGCACGAAAAACCAACTACGGTCTTTAACTCCTGAAGTTTAGTAGGTGCCATACAATGTGGAGCCATTGATATTGGAGTAGTTTCAGCTTGTAATTCAATACTAAAATCTGCGTCTCAATTTGCTGGAAAAATAGGTAATTCTTCAGGAAACACATCTGTATACGCACAAACGACTTGCGGAAGTTCCAACTCTTCTCGCGTTTCCTCATGTAAAATTAAACACTTTATCTAACCAGCATGTTGATTGTGCCATCGCGTCTTATGGTTCGTCACAATCAGGGAGTCTTGCCTATCTCCATTAAATAGGAAATGCGTTCCATCAGGTACGTAAGCCACCAAATTCTTCTGATAGCAATCAATCACTGCTTAGTGGGTGGACAACCAATCCATGCCGAATATAATATCAACGTCAAACATCTACATGACCCGAAGGTTGCAAGTCAAGTGCAAACCCAAGACTTCTAAGTCACAGTTTCTACACACCAATCCTACTTGGGTGCATCCCTCTATTGGTGATACTACACTTGAAAGACATTTCTAAAGGTTCACTTTCAAGTCCTAATAATTTTGCGCATGCTGATGATATAAAAGAATGTGATGTTCTAGTATCAAACAAGACATGCACCCAAGAGTTGTAGAGTATAAGATTACCTCTGATCATTGACAGATCCTCCTTTTTCTCTTATTGCAGTGCAAAAACTTGGCTTGTTGCCTTTTGGTTATTGTTGGTTCCAGGCTTCTGGTTGCCTCCAGCCCTTTGATACTATTGTCCAGTCAGTCCAGTCTTATTTACCCAAGGCTTCTGCTGCCCGATTGCTTAGGCATTTGCTCTAGAACATCCTCCTTGATATCTATGTTGTGGGAGCTATGGGCATTCACTTTTCTTGCATCCGGGGTTGTCAGCAGTGGTAGCACTAGATTGTTCTACTGGCTTTGGCTGAAAATTCACTCTCTAGATTGTCCTACTGGTTTTGGTTGAAAATTCACTCTCTAATTTTGTTATTTCTATTGTTGCCATTGCTGTTGTGGTGGCCTAGAATAAGGCTTTTGTGACGTGTTCACCAGAAATTTCTACTCGGTCCACCAGATGGCTAATTTCCTCTTCTCTTCTTCCAGATTCTTTCGGGCGTCTGCTCCTTCCCATTTAGTATCCGAGGTCGTATCTATTACATTAGCAAACGTAGGGAGTTGTAAAGGAAACCCTTTATCTCTAATTAAAAGGTTTAACCCCCACTCGAATTTCCTTACGTACCGAGTGGCGTAGCGGCCAACTCTTCAAATTTTGCAGCGTACCGAGTCATTGTCATCATGCCCTGATCCAAATTTTGGAATTCTCGAACTCGATCTTTCTTGACACTGTTTAGGAAATACTTTCTAAAAAATAACTCCTTGAATTATTACCACATTGTGGTAGTGACATCGCGGGTGTCCTTAATTAGTGCCCACTAGTGGTTAGCTTCATCATCTAGTTCTTACCCAGCTAGAGCAACTCTGTCAGCATGCTTGGTGAATCCCATAGTATCCAGCATCTTTTCTATTTGACGGAGCCAGTTCTCTGCCACCTTTGGATCCGGCACCCCAGTAAATTTTGGTGGCCTCTGTTTTCGGAACTCTAAGAATAGATAGGTTCTCTCGGTCTAATAGCCTCTCAACATCTGTTCCATTTCTTCTAATATCTGTTGTCCTACGTTTTCTTGCAGGCCTGCGGTGGGTACCTGTTTGTTGTTAGCATGGCCAAGAATACGAACTTCTAGTGCTACGCCTCGATTGATATCGTTTTCTTTGGTACGCCTATTGTCGCCATTTCTAGAATAGTTATTTGCAAGCATATCCACCATTTGCCAGACGCGGGACAAAGTATAAATCAAAAAGTAAACAACGAGGCGATTCATAAGGTGTAGTCAACTAATTGCATTATTCAATTTTAATCGGTCTAGGGTGTGTAGATAATAAAGTAAAGCATAATAGTAATAAAACACAAGAGTAAACAAACATACAACTTATATATATAATCTCTTATAAAAAGGGTTACATAGTAAGGGTTAGAGTGTGTCTGCTACACTTCTATCAATTACACTAGAGTTATACCAGAAAGTGCTACACATATATTTGGCACATAAGTCTACTACACATATAACTTAAGGGTTCTAATTACAAGTAGGTCCTACAAAAAGTGTTGTCTTGCTATCCCAACCTAAGGATTGTTTCCCGACTAGTTGAGATACTCATCCGGATCATCATCATCTATTGAGCTTGTTGCCTGGTCAGGAGAGCGGAGTGTATAAGTCAACTGTGATGGAAGGAGATAAAACTGAAAATAATTAGTATTTCTTCAGGGAACGTTACAACGTTACTTTCCTTAAGACGAGATTTGCCCTCACCAATTTTGTCAAATATGGTGTGCATCGGGTTACCTGCAAATCCGCCTCTAGGACACAATGAATCCCAGTCTAAAGATTGATGTCTGACTACGGTATGCACAAACGAAATTAGATTCCGAATACCTTTGGATTTTTCTAATCCACCAAGTATAGAGGAAAATAACAATATGAATATTAGAGAGAAATTCCATGGATTTTATATGGATGATTTCTATATAATTGCCAACCCATTCCATCTTTATATAGACATGAGTTTGTCCCTTAGACCAAAGGTCATGTCCTTTAGATTCAAAAGTGACACCCTTTAAATCCAGGAGTCACATTTTTTGGTTCAAATCCAATGGTTACAACCCATGGTTTAAATCCAAAATACACACCTTTTTGTTTAAACTCAATGGTTACACCATTTGGTTTAAACCCAAAAGTCACATCTCTTTAATCATTCATATAACTGTATTATACATTTAAATATATATAAACATATTATGAAAATGTTCCAATAATCCCCCACCATTTTCAAAATATATAAAAATAACAACTTGGATAGATTAGGAAAATTTATGCATAAATGAAGATATCTTTTGATTTGAATCATTCATTTAGTGAAAACACATCAAAGTTAATAAAGATGGCATAGTAGACTTGTCTTTGAACTAGCAATCTTATACGATTAATTGGACACGTCTCATACACAATTTTTCTTCTCCTTAGGTAATTCAAAAAGCCGACACGTGGATTGGCCTTATGTCTATATCCTGTTTCATGAGCGCTTTAGAGTCAAGCGCTTGGACTCATAAAAAGCGGCACCACCACCTACACTCATATATGTAAGTTTATTAAGAGTGCCCCTATAACTATAGTACCCTAACTCATTGTTGTAAACTTATTAGGAGCTAAGTAGCTCAACCTCCTCTTTAGCATTATAGGTCCCAAGCACTTTATATTGTTCTAAAAATAAAAATTTAAGTGCTTGCAATCTTGACATATGGTGTACTTTGGCTCATTGAACTCAATGACTTGATGTTTCTTCAAGTGTTGAGTTGAGTTTTCACCAGGAGTGATATATTACTTGGGCTTAAGACCCATCCCCATTGATGATCTCACATCAAATCTCTTGCAAGTATTTCTTAAGATAATTTATAGTAAAGTGGACAAAATTTTTACATAGCTATGTATTGCCACAGTTTATGACGTAATCAACATGTCCGGACTAACAATCACTGTCATAACTATCAACTCATATTAATGATGAGTTTGCATCTTAAAAAATTCAAGAAAAATCCGTGATAAAAATACCATGTCACTCCATCTCTTTTGTTACAAGAGAATAAGAACCATTTCTTCAATTCTAAGAGATAAACCCCCACCAAAAGTAATCTTTATTTACTCTAAGCCATAGTTTTGATGCTAAGTATTTAAACAGGCGCCTATGTATCCTTTCAAGTAACCGGATACCCACTTTAACATAAAAACTAACCATTCTCAATAACTTTGAGAAATTATATTGTGGGACTTAAACAATCAATACTTTAGACATGAAGAACCAACACTTTCTTATATCTTAAGTTTCATGCTTTGTGCCTGCATTTGTATTGAATCATAAAATTGACCAATCAATATAAAATCTCCATTCAAATACAAGTTACATGAATTAGAAATTCTAATTTAATTACATTCAGAAAATTTTTCTAAGTTGTAGACACCCCATTTTTGATTGCCCTTAAGACTTGGGCACCTCAGGTTGATTGCTCGATGATGAAATGCTACGCTGTGTATATGCTCAATTTTCTCAGCAAGAAGTTTTGGTTCTTGAGTTTTAAAGGCTAGAGCCTTGTAACCACCTTTGGACCAAAAAACTTGTTTTTTCCAAGCCTGACTGTCTAGAGGGCTGCAAGCTAATAGGTGGTCGGTAGGCCAGAATTTAGTGGTCGACCGTCCCTTTGTTGGCCGGCCGGCCAGGTTTCTTGGCTAGCAGATATTTTGCTGCTAGCTGTTCTCCCAGGTGCATGCACTGCACCAGCTGTCTCTATATAGATGTGTTCGAGAGGGACTCATGTTTTTCTATATATACATGATCACCTCTCTTGAAATTAAGGTTAGAAAAATTATCAAAGGCCAAAAACTTGTAGAACACTCTCTCTCGCTCTATCTTGCAACTTACACACACTCTCTCTACACTTCCTAAACCAAAAATTTAACTCTTCTTGCTGAGGTTCTTAAGCCTAAATCTTAGCCCTTGAGAGTGAGAACTTGTTGGTTTGTCAACAAAGGGGTTACCTCTCTTCAAGAGGTATAATTTTGAACATCTCTACAGTACTTCTCCCCTATCTTTTCTTGCTATTTTTGAACTGTTTTTATATTGTTTTTAATGGGCTAAGACTTGTGGCCTACAACTATCCAAGGTGGAGGGGTTAACCACCATTCTTTCAACCTTATTTTCCAAGCTTTTGCTCTTGTGTTTTCTATCTCTTCCTCAACTTTTTTTTATAATCTTTTTACCACTGATTCTCAGAGTTTTTCAGAGGTTAAAAAGGTAGTTTTGAAGTCCCAAAAATGGAGGGGTTAGCCACCCCTTCTTATGCTTGTTTACTAGCTTCATTTCTTCATTATTTTAGCTAACTTTTTCAAGCTTTTCCATGTTAATTCCGGCATTGTTTTCACTCATTTTAGGACTGTTTTGAGGTGTTTTGAGGTGTTTACTTCATTCATGCATTGTATAGTGTGCTTGTAGTGTTGTAGTCCTCATAGGTTTGGTGGTATAGGCCTTAGATGCCAACATATTTGAGTCAATAGCATTTATTTTATGCTTTTCATACTTGTGCTCACCTTAGCATAATCATCTCTGCAAGCTCCCTCTTTTTTCGATTTTTTTATTATTATTTGAGAGTCGTTTCAAACGAGTGTTGTTTAAGACATGCGAAAGAGACCCTTCCATGCTTAATGGTTTAATCTCTTCGGAGGTTTATTACTAAGGCAGTACATCTCTCTCATGCCAAGAACAACCCCTTGTTTGACACTTTTCTCCATTAGTGGACTTAATTCTCATTTTTGGACTAAATTGATTAAAGATGGAAAGGTAATTAAAAGAGGCTAATAAAATTGGACTAAAATGGTACAAGATAAAAAAAAAATAAAGTTGGGTTCAATCAGACATTAATTGAACCCATTGAGTCTTGAGTCATTTCATACCCTCTAGTGATGATAATGGCTCAAGAATCGATGTTAACCACTTCCCTTGATCAAACATGATAGGGAGGGGGTTTTGTTGGTCTTTACTTTTCATTCATTAAGTTTTGTCCCATCGACTCTTTGATCATCATGTGATAATCTTACGTATTGATGGTTTGCGAATCGATTCTATCCCTTTTTTGATTTGTTTAATGATAGGGAGAGGCAGAATAGACAAACACCTCCTGGAAACACTCTATTTGTGCTCTGTTTCTTTTCTGTTGTAGCAGGGCAGACCCCCAAAATAGTGGCCGGCTGGCCACTAACCAACCGGCCAACCACTTCTTTTACACCAGCAGTGCCATTTTTATGGAAGAACAGAGCAGAGGCTGGGGCTAAAACAGAACATTTTTTTGACAACAAAATACAATGGTTCTAGTAGCAAAATAGAGAGGTTTTCAGGTGGAAACTCATGTTCATGCATGTGCAGTTCCTTACTTCTCGTGGCTTGTAAAATTAGTGCTCTGATAGTAGTGTGTTGTAATTAATTACTTAGATTCATTTGAACTTGTAATAATTTGTTAATATAGCTTATTTATTCATTTGGATTTGTAATAAGTAGTTAACTTGGACACTCAGACATTCGGACCCTCTTGCATGAGGGCAAATTGTAATATTGTGTATGTCTTCCAACCCGCATTTCTTTCTCCCTTTTATTTATCCGCTTATAATGGTAGCATTTTGTTTTACATTTTTTATGTCATTACCATGTTTAAAATATCCATTTTCACATACATTTGGTTCGGCGCATCATTCTAACTTTGTGGTTATTTCTTATCCATTCGAATATGTGCTTAACTGCATGCTATCAAATTGATTCACATGCCATGCTAGTAGCCAATCCTATTAATTGTATGTTGTATGTGTTGTATTAGTCATGTTGCATTGTTTAGGACCATACTTTCTTTCTAACTATTTTCTTCCTTTTGGCTCGCCTCGGCTACTTGGGGTAAGCATTTTTTTGCTTTAGCATATTGTATGTGTGCGATTGTTGTCATGTCAAGTATGATTACCATGAGGCTAAGTGCTTAGCTGATATACTTGTTTGAATGCCCGTGGATGAAGGTCTTTTTGCTTAAGTTGGGATGATTTGATGAATATAAATATGAGCCCACTTTTTCAAGTGGCACATATTCAAGCACTTTTCAAACAAACACGAAATCAAAGCATTCCAAATTTTGCGAAATAGTCTATACTTGTGTGCCTCACATAGTAAAGATAGCATAAATAATAAGAACAAGAGCATATAATGTACACGAAAATCACATCATAATTAGTAGAGGCTAATCTTTGATCGTGTGAGTGAGGTGCTCAATTCATGACCTTCCCCTCTCATATCTAAGTTCCCGAGCTGAGACACTTTGCTGATGACGGATAAGTGGCCTTTGGTATGAGTCACGAGTTTCTTAAATTTTCCAAAAATATTTAGGTGGTGACTGTGAAATCTGGCAATGTAGTCTATTTTTGCCATTTTTGATTCAAATCGATTTTCCTAAAGATTTTTTAGATTTGGACTCATTTGTGTTTATCTATTTCACATTGCACTTGTGAAAACAGATTCAGAACTATGGGAGTCCGAACTGTATGGCTAATTGTCTCCGAAAGGAGTACGAAAAACGAGCTACACAAGTATATAACATATACTCTATATTTTCTCAAGTTCAAGAAATCACAATTCAAAAATCATACATTGACTTTTACAATTAAAATCATAACTTGATTTTAAAATACATTCTTGAAACTTCCACAAATAATATATACTAACTCTTGTGGGTCTTTTCTTAAATCCAAAACAAAGATTTTAAATGAAATAAACATAACAGTGGGACCAGCCCATTAAACTACAATCTAAGGGAAAATTAAAATTAAACCAAAACATCCAGGTTTAAAAATTAAACCAAAAAGTCAAAGTTGGACCAAAAAATTAAACTACACCAACTTAACCATAAGTTGGCCCATGGATATAACTAAGCATGTATTTGGGCCCATTTGCAATTAAGTTTTTAAACGAAATCTACTTTCCTGCTAGGTTAACGTTACTGCCAAATAACACGTTGTTCTTTGACGGTACAAGCATCCAAATGTGACCATACACAACAGATAGTTGATTGAAATTACTAATAATGACAACTAAAATTAGATATTTTAGTTCAACGGCAATCAATACTCATGGGAGTCATATAATAATAAGATTTAGATTTTCAAAATAAGAAAATTTCCTTAATTTTCCTTTTCTAACTTCAGAGTCGTATTATAAAAAGATTATGCATATCAACTTTCAGATATATACACAAACATATAAGATTAACTATATAAATAATTTAATAAAACTTTCAAACAAATCATATCAACAATATCCTACAAAACTTAAAAGTTTCATTTAAATTGATAATATGCAAATAAAATAGCAAAATCAAGTGTTTCACAAATAACATGTAAAATGTTGTAGAAATAAAAGTTGACCCAAGTTCTATCACCGAACACTGAAGCCACAAAGATTCTACTTTCTGAATTACTCAATGATTGTAAACATATACCAACAAAAATTATATCCATTATGCAATAGAGAAAGAAAAACTTAAAGGTTTATAATAGTTTCTTTCATGGCATACTAATTTCAAAACAGAATATAAAATACTAATAACTTACAATGACTTTCATCAAATGCATACATATATATCTTGTTTCATGTTGATTAGAATTTAATACTTTTATATTAAATCACCAAGTCAAACCCCTTCACCACTAATGGTTACAAAAACAAACCGCTACCTCCTCTTATACTAAGGACACGACATGAAGATCAAGAGATGCACCTACATGCCTAGTTGGAAACTTTCTAGTAGAAGAGAATACAAATACTTTAAACCATTTATTAAGTGACCTTTTTGAATGAGTGAACAACCCAAACCTTTTGATCACAACATGAGAACCATCGTGAGGTGAACTGATTCCGTATTCGATTCCTTATTGACTTAAAGAGCATTTCTGTATCCGAACCGATTCCTTTAATTAACACCTTACCAATATTGAAATTAGTTCAATACTTTGTTGTTAATCCTATTTTCACATAAACATTTATTTTCTTCCATCTCTTAGGGAATATTGTCTTAAGATTGTTGGTGCAAATTTGGTAAATGAGATGGAATGAGATAAAACATAAAATAATTAGTATTGCTTCAAGGCGCATTACAACGTTGCTTTCCTTAAGACGATATTCGCCCCCACCAATTCTGTCAAATACGGTGTGCACTGGGTTACCCGCAAATTGACCTCTAGGATACAATGAAGCGCAGTCTAAAGACTGATGTCTAACTACGGTATGATGAACAAAATCAGATCACGAATACCTTTGGATTTTTCTAATCCACCAAGTATACAGGAAAATAACAATATGAATGTTAGAGAGAAATTCCATGGATTTCATTTGGATGATTTCTATATAATTGCCAACCCATTCTGCCTTTATATAGACATGAGGTTGTCCCTTAGATCAAATGTCGTGTCCTTTAGATTCAAAAGTAGCACCTTTTAAATCTAAGAGGCACGTCTTTTGGTTTAAATCCAATAGTTACAACCCATGGTTTAAATCCAAAAGACATACTTTTTTGTTCAACTCAATAATTACACCTTTTGTTTAAATCCAAAAGTCACATCTCTTTAATAATTCATATAACTATATTATACATTTAAATATATATAAATATATTATGAAAATGTTCTAATATTGTGGTGGGTTGCCAGGAGCGAGCCCCATCTGCATAAGCTGTCTCTACCAGTGCAACAGAAGCCCCACTATTTCTCTCTAGCTGCAAGGCTTTTTTAGCTTCCCGGTAGTGTCCTTGCAGTCGGAGTCGGACTATTGCTTGCTTCTGCCCATGGGTGTACTACGGGTATTCGTCCTCTACTTTTTGGATTTCCCAAATTATAGTGTATTCTACTCTTGCTTTGAAGTGTCGATCGAACGAATGTAGGTTCACCGGTACAACACTCCTTTTCTCTTTTTCTTGAAAGTGATAAATCCCCATGAGTTGAAATCAATCTCTGACGATGAGTCGCTATTGGTTGGGGCCATCCTACGGTAAAGAAAAGGGTTTCATTATTAATATTTTTTTAATGTTGATATAATAATTAATTAAATAATAGTGTTATGATAATACATTAGTGTGTAAGGCAAAAGGTAACTAGAGTTGTAAGCAGGGCTGGCCCTGAATTTTTGAGGGGCCTAAGGTGAAATAAAAATGGAAGCCTATATTTATAAAGAAAAAAAATCATCCTATTTGATATCACTGCCGTCGATTGATATTAAAATGTATTCACACACAAAAAAAAAAAAAAAAGTTACCAAAATAAGAAAAACTTTATTCAATTAAAATGTATTGGATAGATATTGAATTAATTGTTATTTATTAAATATGTTGTTTATGAGTGTGGTTGCATTGTTGTTGGTTGAATATATTGTATATGAGTGTGATTGAGATTGAATTAATTGTTTATTCCACTAAAATCTAATAAATAAAAATGGTAAAAAAAAATTAGGGCAAATTTATTATTCTACTAAAATTAGATAAAGAAAGAGGATAAAAATAAATAAATTAGGGGGCCTATTTTGGGCCACCAACACTTTGTATGTGTATGTAGTGTTTCTCATTCAAGGGCCACCAACATTTTGTATATATTTTAATTTCCATTAGGCCAAACCACACTTATAAACAACTATGGGCCTAACAGAATATTTTTGAGTCTTTTAGATTGGCCTTAAAACAACAAAAAATAATTTGGGCATATTTATATTTGTAATATACTATAATACTTCTCAAAATTTGGGGGCCCTATTTTGGGGCCTAGGGCACAGGCCTCAAAGGCCTTAGCCCAGGGCCAGTTCTGGTCGCAAGTCGGGTCACATGAGTTAAAGTGCTAAACCTAGGCTCTGATATCAAGTTGTGACGCCCTAAATTTTGGGTACATCAAGGTAGCATAACAAAATAAAATAGTAGAGCTTAACTAGTGGCCACATGATATATTACAGATAATTAAGTACAAAATAAAATATTAACGACTAAAATAAAAATATTAATTATAGACATAAGTTTTTAAGTCAATAATTACAAAGCAAAAGTTCTCATTACAAAAAGTGCCTGAAATGGAGGCAAATAACCTAATTCC
Source organism: Camellia lanceoleosa (assembly GCA_025200525.1). Lineage (NCBI taxonomy): Eukaryota > Viridiplantae > Streptophyta > Magnoliopsida > Ericales > Theaceae > Camellia > Camellia lanceoleosa. The sequence goes on along the minus strand of CM045760.1, from coordinate 82,906,780 downwards.
TAAGGCAACCAAGTCTCTTCAAAATTTTCAGGGAATCCGTCATTGGCATAGAATTCGTCTTTACTTGACATAAAACATCATGAGCTTGGAATGCCCAGTAAATACACACGCACCCAAAACTCTCAACTGATCTAGCACAGGCATAAAATTGTACAACAATAAACACTTTAATCAACTAACAGTAATGAAATAATAGAATTAACAAATTAAAAAGTTAGTAAGACCACTAGAATCCCCCAAAGAGATTCATCCTCTTAACACAAGAATGGACTCAGATTATTTGGTACCCCATCTTTTGCTGTTTTGCAGACCTTATCCCTGATGCTTATAACGGTTATATGCCGCATAGTGCCAACCGAGGACCTTAAAAGAGACAATTATAATCACAGGTCAACACCTGAAATGTCCCCTTATCTCACCAAATAACAAAGTGTCGCATAGAGTCCGAATACAATCGAGCCATTCAAAGGCCACACACCGACCACTTGCGCAAGACTTAACTCAATTGGTAACAAGTTCATCATAACCTATTTCATCAATATAAGTTAATATACCATTTCAAAACATTAACAATGACGTACCCATTACCAATCCCTTAATGTTTTCTGTTTATTAGGTGTTTTAAAAGGCAAGTTAGTCATATTTGAGCATAAACATATTTGAGTCATACACATGAGAGGAAGTATAACGGTTTTGGTTTGGACCCAACCCATTTCTTCCTTTTGAATCCGAGAATCCATGTACTTAACTGTTGTTCATCTCATTTTCATCTTGTTACTAGTTGAGTTTGGTTATTTGAGAGTTGTGGTTGCGTTTGAAACAGGTTGGGGAGTTAGTTTTTCATAGAGTTGTTGCCTAGATTTTTGCATGTTCACTCGAGTGGTCTTTCTTGCTCTCAAGCGATCTTTTATAGTCTGCAAAATTACTAGAAGTGTGGTATCTTCACTCGAGCGGTCCTTCTTGCATTCAAGCGGTCTTTTGCAGGTCTGAATGTTTGGGAGAGGGTCATTGTGTGCTCAAGCGGTGGTTTTTATCGCTTGAGCGGTGTCACTTATTGTGTCTGACGCTCGAGTGGTGTTTTGGTTGCTCGAGAAGTCTGCGCGTATATCAGTCTGAGAGAAGGTCATTTTGAGTCAGTGTTTCATCTCTCTTTCTCTCTCTCTAAATATTTGAAAACCCTAAAATCTTATCTCTCTCTCTCTCTCTAGTTCTTACATTCTAGCTCTAAATACTTCCAATCCATTGTTTTTCTCACCCTAGCCTTTTGGAGAAAAAGGTTGAGCATGTTGAGGGCTTTGTTCTAATTGGAGGAGTTGTCGTTTTTAGCTCCACTAAGTTTCTACCTTTTGCTCTCTCTTGTCTTCTACTTTGAGGTAGGGATTTCTTCAACATTCAATATGATTTTTAGCTTAGTTATTTGCTTTTGAAAAAAAGTGAGTGATTTGGGGATTTTTTTCGGTAAACCTAGGGTTTGATTTTGAATTTAAAAGAGGGGTTTTCCAAATGGGTTCTTGAAAAAGGTTGTGGGGATGTGTTTATGGTTGATATATGTTAAAATGGTAGATATCCTTTCTTAAAATTGATTTTCTAAGTAAAGGGAGTTTTGTTCTAAACTTTTGGATATTTGGATTTGTGAAAAGAAATGGAAAATGATGTTGGGTTTTGGAAGATTGGAACAATGTTTATGTTGATGATGATGGTGGAGTTGGATATGTAATATCACTCCAATTGTAAAATGATGGAATTATATCTTTTGATTGGAAACTATCTATTGTATAGAAATATTTGTTTTCGGCTATTGGTGGAGGATCACTTTGATTATTGTAGAAATTGCATAAGGATTAGGTTAAATTGAAACAAATTTCTTATACATCTTTCGTTGAGCATCGTTTCATATTAAACATTGAAAATGTATTGATTTTGAGAAAAAGGATTGAATACCTTAGTAAATCTAGTTAGGGGGTGTGGTTGTGGTTATGATGTTAGCCTGTTTGTCCTTAGTGAAAGTCTAGAAACCTGCGTGGTTAGGTACCGATCCTTCTAGTTAGTACCGGTAAAATGGCTTTGGTAGTGCTTGTATAGCCTACTGGCAGACATGTACCTAAAGATTCCGAGTGCTTTGTATCCATTGCCTTATTTTCTGTTATAAAGGGATTATTTTCATGAATTGATATATAATCTGGCATTGCATTGTTTTGAGATGGAAAATGTGGAATGCTTGACAAGTGCAAGCATGTGCATTCACCTTATGACTTTGTTAAGATTCACATATTGTGTTAAAGTATCTCTACTAGGTTTTGGTTCACCCTATGTGGAAAACAACTTTCAAGTACTGATGATATTCCTCCACCAAGAACGTAGCTTGGGAGAACTTAGAGCCAAGGGTTTCATTTTGTTTATTTGATGTAATTATTTTTGTTTAAGCCTTGGGCTTTACTTGTATTGAGTTAAACTCATTTTGTTATACCAAAGCATCGACTTAGAATGATATAACCATTAGGGCATATAATTAGTTGGTTTTACTTTTACTTTAAATTCATGTATCCAAGTCATATGCTATAGATTCAGAATCTAGGATTTATGAATGTATATCCACATATGTCATCTTTTGTATTAATCAAAGTTTTAAATGGAATAGAAGTAGTGATATTGTTGATCATTTGTTAGTAATGTTTTGAGATGGGTTATTATTATTTCTTTTGGGGTGTTATAGGAAATATAATACAAAATAAAGTATACAAAACATGACAAAGCAAGAAATTAATAATAGGAATGCTAATAAAACATTTGAGGGCAAACAAGCATTTAAACTTTTATTTCCAAATTTTTTTAGAACAGTTGGAATGGCAAGAAAAATATGGCAAACATACTTCTAGGTCTAATTAGGGGTGAAACTCAAAAAAAAAAAATATAAAACAACAAGTCTACGTTGATCTCCAATTTGTAGAATTAGCATACCACAACAAAAAATTAATAATTATGCATTTTACCAAACTCTATCCAGAATTGATACCCTTTAGGAAAAATAGATCTTCTCTCAAACTACTCCTTCACTTTTGCTCAAATAATTTTTTTTTTGGAAATAGGACTTATAATTCTAAATTTCTACATAAGAACCAACATGAGATGATTTTTCTAGAATTTTATAAAAAATGCAAGAAGTGGACTATTTTTCTGGAATATAGGACCAAATATTTTTTAAAAAAAGTTGTTTAGGCTATAAAAATACATAATTAGGGGCTACCAAAATTTTCTCATGCTCTGCACACCTTAAATATCACCCCATATAATCAGATTTGGAAAATAAGTAAGTTTGATATTTTTTTCAAAAATGAGAAAGCTACAGTAGTGCATGAATTGAGAAGAAAATGCAAGACATAATTACTTTTTTCATACTAACACTTGAACATAAACGCTATGGCCATACATACCAACATTACATACACTCAAGAAACATACTAGGACGTTGAGTAAGAAGAGGTAAAAAGATTGGAGAAGAGAAGAGGGGTGTGTGTCTTACCTTGATGTTATGCTTGCTAACTTTTTTTTTCTTTCTTTCTTTTTTCTTTACTCTCTCTTCGTCTCCTTTCTCTCAATTTTTTCTCTAAGTTAGAACTTATTTTCCTCCCTCTATGAACTAGCCAAATAGTGTATATATTGAGGGAGAGGAGACACAAAAACATGTGGGGGGTAACACAAGGATAACATTCTCATTCTTTTTCTACTTTTAATACCTTGAGTAAGCAAATTTGTTCAATCCAAGCCATGCTTGGCTTGCCAACTCTCCTTTAAACAATTGATACAAAAAATTATATATATGAGGGAGGCATTATGTGTAACACCCCTAAAATATTATCAAGGAAAATGGGGAAATAGACAAACCCAACATGCAATCTTATCTTGATGGACCAGCTCATTCAATTTATATTTTATTTCAGGAAAAGAGTTAACAAAAGAAGTCTTTACATGCGATACACATTTACCCTCTTGAAAGATGAATCCATAGCATGTGCAGCAATAAGAAAGAAAAAAAAGTAAATGTCCTGAGGCTACACGTTCCAAGGCTTAAGCCTGGTTACACAAAAGGTCATCAACCAACACATAAAGCCCTTAGCTTGCATTAACATCACACAAAAAGGGAGAGCCTCTTGTTCTTAACACATTCCATGCCTTCAACTAGGCGGAGCCACTACATCCTTTTCTGCACAATTCCACTATGAGTGAGCACAAAGCCCAATATAGATATCTTCACAAAGCGTATACGTTTTAAAGCAACCTCATATAGTTATATGAATGCAGTGCTATTCCATGTTCAATTGTCAAAGTTTTACATCTCTTTTGAAATCCATGCAATAGTTCATTTCAAGGTTTATTTTCTTCATAAAAACCAAGATTTTTAAACATTGGGGTAGTAAATACGACTCAGGAAATTCCCCAAGGCTAGTGTTTGCAAGTAAGCGTATCAAGCATTACCAAAATCCTACCTTACCAGCTACTAATCGGAGTGCTTAAGCACCCACACGCGCGTGTTTCTAGTCTTATACCAAGGACACTCTGGCCAACTTAATTTCCCCTTTACACCCCCTAACCAGACTTACCAAACGTATTTAGCCCAAAATGTTTTAATCAACAACAATCGTTTTTCTGAAAATCAAGGATTTATATCAAAGTTAAGATTTGCAGGTGAACAAAATTTCAAAAATAATGCAAATGAGTCAATGAGAATAGACTACATATAACTATCTCCTTTATGCAACATTACCAACATCTTTTCCATTTGTTCAAGTATAATTTCCACGATTCAAACCCTTCAAAATCATAGCAAAATACAAATCCATGTGACATATGAGATTCCTACAAATTCACAATCAATATCCATCATTAATTTTTTTTCAAGGTGCCAACATATACACCTCATATTTCCATGATTGTTTAATCAAAATTTTCATTTCCTTTCATACATGCCTCAACAATATAATATCCCAGAAAGGTTTTTTCATATTCCCAAGAGATTTATCATCAATATCACTTTTTCCCAAATTTTCCCAAAATCTAGGGTTTTTATCAAAAATAGGATTTTTCCATTTATTTTCAAAACACTACAAGCAAACATCTCCAAATAGTTCATAGCACACCCAAAATAATTTATCTTGGACCAAGTCATGAGAAGGAATGCATTTCTCTGATATTTTTCTAGATTCAACATCCAAAAATCAATCTACACTAGAAAGCTTAATGAGAGGGACAAGCTATGCTAGAAAACATATATATAACTCAAAGAACATCCTTACCTTAAAAGTTTGAGAAGAAAGGATGAAAAGTTCCAAAACTAACAGTGTTAAAATATGATCTCCATCACACACTATGTAGCCCTCAACGAGCTCTCCAAAATTAAAGAAGGCACCAAGGTTGAAATCTTAATAGATAGTGAGAGATTAAGGAGTAAATGAGGTGGGTTGGAGGGTTTCTAGAGAAAGATGAGAGAAAAAGAATGAGAGTTAATGTAGAGAGAGAGTGTGTGAAGTGAAAAATGGTGGAATAGTGTGTAATGTTCAACTTTTGAAGTGATTTGACTAAATTTTCTAAGCTGACAGTTGACAGACGGCTTGAGAGAATAGTTCAATCTTGAAAGATCGCTCGAGTGATGAAACTTGCGTTCGAGCCAAAAATACCCACTCCCAGAAACTCCACACCCTTTGTAAAAGACCACTCGAGCGATGAATACTTCGCTTGAGTGAAGAATTCATGCTTCCAGAAGTTTAGATTGCAAACCAAAGTATTGGAAGGTCGGATTCACTGCTTGAGCAACCTAAAGACTGTTGGAGCAGTCCCATCTAGAATGTGAGACCAGGAACTACCAGAACAACGATCAACCTTCCCAGTTCCTCTCCAACACCCAAAAGTGCAAGATGACATATCGGAATACACAAGAATGTACCTAACGTAACAATCACAAGGGAGAACGGATAACAATGCAAACTTCAAAGAGTTAAACAATGAAGATGACATAGAAAGGAATAGGGGTTACCGATAATGTACTCAATAGCTTTAAAGGAGTCAGGACATCACATTATGTAGAAACATACATATAATATTAGGTTGTACAATATATATATATATAAAGAATTAATAATATGGTGCCAAAATGCAATGATAAATAAGTGTAAGGGCACTAACTGAATTTTTTTTGTAAAAATATTTATTATTAATATCTAATTACTAAAATATAGATAGAAAAAAATAATTTGGATCTCGTGGCACTGATTTGCAAAGAAATACGAGAAACTAGGCAAAAAATGGCGTTACTTGGAAACTAGGGTTTTTAAGTGATTAAACAATCTCCTAAGGTCTTAATAATCATAATTAGGTACTAAACCATTAGGATCGATTAGGGTTTAAGTGAATTCACCCGTGATGCTTTTAGTTGTAATGTTAAATTTGCGATAAAGTGATAATTCAGGGTTTAAATTGAAATCAATCTAGGATTACAATTTCAAGAGTAATTACAAAAATTGGGGTCTCTGCACCATCATTGGCTTGCCATCGAGCTTTCAGATCTTTACTTAGATCTGATTTTTGACCGAGATCCGACGCTGCTAAACGCGTTTTATATGCTAGGCTGTTGTAATGTAAAGATACCATAATTAGTTGTTGTAACGATAAACGGACCTTGAAGGTGATTGGTAATGCTTGTTTGGTGGTATTTTTTTTTTCAATAATACCTCTCCATATAGAGGTTTTCTTCTCTTTTCATTGAGGTTTTTTCCTCCCTACGTGGAGGTTTATTTTTCTCCTCATGTGGAAACTCATATCGTCCCTGCGTGGAGATTCTTTTTTTATTTTTATTTTTTTTATTATCCCTTTTGGGATCTATTTTGTACTTCGATGTACTTTAATTGACGACTTATTGTCAGATGTACAATATATTATTGAGATGTAAAGATTAACTTCATCATTTAATTACCAACCCATTCTTCCATAACCTACCAAAAGCAAGAATCAACAGGTTGGAAAGCAAAAGGAAAAGATTGACAACTCACTAAGTGGGAGACAATAAATTGGTATCCATAAGTGTCATCATTTAGTAATTGGTTTTGATATTGTCAAATTTTATCTATAAATAGTTTGTGTATCAGAATGATCATAGTGTGGGAGTTAACAATAAATAAGGGAGTGTAGTGTTTAAGAGTGCTTGAGAGTGAAACATATTCCTCTCCTTATTTGTTTCAGAATTGTTTGAGTGGTGAAATACATTTTGTTTGTTTTCTGTGTTATAATCCTCTCTTTATGTTTTATTTGTAAATCACCATCAGTGGTTTACACCGCTTTTCCACCAACAGTGGTATCGGAGCATAGATGAGCCAAGACTGAAGTAGAAAACTTGAAGTTTTCAGTTCTGTTCAGAATTCAAAGTTGTCAAAATCAATTTTTGATTACACTAGATTGAGTCTTTATCACACTCGCTCCACACATCTTCTTCGCCGGACAGGTCAGATCCGGCTTGGATTTGACCCGACAACCTGGATCTGCCCTAGGACCTGCATCACACAGTTGAGTTGTGCTGCCAAACGCTAACGCATGCACGCTGACGTCATTAGTTAGCCAACCAAGAGAAGTCATCCTGTACTTCATGGCTAAACGTACAACACAGATATGTCCAAAGTGTTTTGACTTGATCTAGTCCATCCGAAGTCCAATTTCAACAATCCAATAGTTGTTTCTAGATATTTGGATCATTTCAAGTCCATTCGTGGTATCCATTTTTTCAAATTTAGAATCCAATTTTTGCCTAGCTTAATTTAAAGCACAAAAATCAATCAATGGTCAACATCAACAATTTCTTCTAGCCACGATTTTCAAAACTTAATAAGGAAAACTACGAAAATTGAAGTATTCAAATGTAAGTTCTACTAGCCTCCCAAGATCTGTGGGAATTAGTAGACCGAGGATATGATGAGCCAGCCACTCTAAAAGATGAAGGAAAATTGAATGAAACTCAAAAGATGGCATTAAAAGATTCAGGTAAGAGAGATAAAAAAGCCTTGTATCTACTCTATTAAGGCATTGATGAGTCATGCTTTGAGAAGATTTTTGCAACAACAACCTCAAAAGAGGTGTGAAGCATTCTTTATAATTTACACCGTAGAATTAAGAAGACAATCAGAGTTCGTCTCCAGGTGTTACGAGGCGAATTCAAGATGCTGCACATGAATGACAAGAAGTCAATTTCTGAGTACTTCAACAGAACAGTGGCCATTGTTAATTAGATCAGAAGATATGGACAAAAAATGGAATCTCTTCAAGTGATAGAAAAGATTCTATGATCACTCTATTAGGATTTTTTATCCTAAAGAAATTAATGATTTGTGTTTTGGCAATACCTCTCTTGACAAAATTATTATTGATTCAAAGTGTTTTTTTTTTCATTATTTCTTTTGTCATTATTTTTATTATTATAATCATTTTCACATGGTAGTGCAGGTGAGGCAAAAGAGAAAAGATAAGATTTGTGGCTGATTGAGTCTATGAGTTGGCATGAAGTGGGCTAAAGATTTTACTTGATTATTTTAGTCAAAAGTATACAATCTTTGTGGAAGATCTTGTTCGCATTTAATTGATTGTCAAAGCATGAGTGGAAAATAAGGTTGCACAACCCAAAAATAAGGCTCTTTGTCGGAATGATTAGTTGTCATAGCTTGAGTAGAAACATGGAAAATTTCATGTGCAAACGTCTAAAAAGGCAGTTGAAGCCAACGTGCTTGTTCGCGTCCGCGATTTGGAAAATGCAAAAGTCATGCTCTCAGAAGTTTTCTCTTTGCGCTCGTGAACAAATAGACTGTGGTCGCGATGGTTGTCCTCCCTAGGTCTATTTAAAGCAAGATCTGTTGAGTTATTTTGTATGTCTCATATATTTTTCTAAGGGTTCTCTCCTAAGATCTTCTAAATATTTCCAATCAAGAGAGACTATTTTTTAGAGAGTTTTTTTTAAGAGAAAAAAATTTGTAAGAGAGAAATATTTTCGAGAGTGAACTTTGTAGTGAGATTTTGTTGTAATACTGTCATATTGTGCTTAATGATTCATTAACATCTAGGAGCTTCTAAGATTATCATCAAGTTGAAAAAGTTCTTTACATTTTTCAAAAGTGAACCTTGTTGGTGGATTCCAAAGTCATTTAGTCTTGTGGAGTAGACAACCATTATTATGGATTCTATGGTGGAGCGGATATCCGGTGAATGATGAGGTGGAGTTACTTGTAGATTGAGTAAATGCATGTGCCCTGGAGTGGCCTTTGTAAGATATCTCTTGTACTACTTTTCTTTTATAGTGGATTATTCGTCTAGCCGAGGGCCCGTGATTTTTTATCACAAGTTGGTATGGATTCCAATTGTGATTTTTTTCATGTAAAAAATCTTTTGTGTTGTGGTTGTAATGTTTTACTCTCTTTCTCTATTTTGATCATGGTTGCATATTTTTTATTGAATAGCCTAAATCGATAATCATGTCAACATGGGACATATCTAGATTTTCCAAAAGCTTGTTTGAATAAATCTAGTGATTTTTTAATTGGTATTAGAGTGGGTCACTCGTATTTTGTTTTTTCAAAGCTATAGGAGCGTGATCTTTTAACCATGATTATTGATTATGCATTCAATCTCTCATTGTCCTCCTTTACTTGACGGAACCAACTATAGTTTTTGAAAAGCTTGTATGAGAGAACATTTAAAATCTATTGATGAAAGAGTTTGACAATCCGTCATAAAAGGTTAGAGTGAACCCATGATCACTGTAGATGGAGTTAAAATTCCCATACTGTCTAGTAAGTTCACAAATGATTTTTCTAATGTGAATTGGAATAGCATGGTATATCCTTGAAACGGTTCATGAGAGCACAAATGCTGTTAAACATAGCAAACTTCAGAGGCTTACATCTAATTTTGAAATGCTTTTAATGAAAGATGATGAGACCTTTGATGCTTTTTATGCCAAGCTCAGTGATATTGTTAATTCTTGTTTTGCACCGGGAGAGAAAATCCCTAAGTCTAAAGTTGTAGCTAAAATTTTGAGATCATTACCCTATTGGTTCTAACTAAAAGTTACAACAATTGAAGAAGCTCAAGGTGGTGATAATTTTTAGCTAGATTAGTTGGTTGGAAATTTACAAACTTATGAGCTAGCATTTTTTCAAAAAAGAAACAAAAAGATACTCTTGCTTTTAAAAGCTCTCATAAGAATGTTAATCTCCCTAAGGATGATAACAATTTTGAATAAAAAATGATGGCTTTATTTACAAAGGAATTTCAAAAATTTCAGAAAAAGAAAAAACCTAATTTCAAGGATTTAAATTCAAGGGAAAGTGGTAATGATGAGCAAAAATTTTAAACCCAACAATAAGAACTCAAGATTTCAAGAAATTCACTACTATGAATGTCATGGGTTTGGACATGTTTCAACTGAATGTCCTTGCAAAAAATATAGAAAGAAAGCGCTCAAAATCACATCAAAATGATGAGAGTAATTCTGAAAATGAGAAAGGAAATGAAGAAACAAGTGAAGGTCCTTTCATAGCCCTTTGTGCATCATCTTCAAAACATGAGAATGATGCAATCCACAATGCTTTGGTCACAAGTCTTGACTCGACCTCAAAAAATGAAGACACTTTGATAGTGAAGATGGGGACTTTCAAGAAACAAATAAGAAGATGTACTTCTAATGCTGTAAGTTGACAAAACAAAAGGGTGAACTCACAACCAGCTTGGAAGAATATGAGAATGAGAAGGATCAGTTGAAAAAGGAAGTTTTGGAGGCTCAAGCAAAGATCAATGTCCTAAAAAATGAAAAGGACATTTTGATTGACAAACTCTCCACCTGTGAAAGTGAGAGATGCCATTTTCTTGGCGCGCATGATGAACTTATGGAGAGAAATGATATTCTTAAAGAAGAAGCTGAAATTTGTGCTAAGACAATAAAAGAGTTGAAAAGAAGTGTGCAAAAAGGGAGCTTGAACTCATCGGTGCCAATGCCCCACTCAAGTTGTGGAATACAAGTTCAAAGAATTTAGATGTCGTTCTAAATTTACAACAAATGGCGAGTGTAGACACCCCATTTTTGACCACCCTTAAGACTTAAGAGCTTTATTCCAAACACCCGATGATGAAAGTTACACTGTGCAATCTTTTGAATTCTCAACAAAGAAATTTGGATTCAAGCTCTAATCCCAAACCTTGCACCCCATTTTGGCCAAACTATTTTAGACCTTAAAATCCTTCTTTTAAAATATTTTTTTTCAAATGCTTCTACGATGTTCCGAGGCTCGCATTTTGTGTAAAACATTGCACTTTCGGTAAACCGAGTAAGGACAAAGTGGAGATACATGGAAGAGAGGTGAACTCTTTGAAAAAAAATCTGTAAAACACCTTATTTATAGGTTTGGAGTTGAAGAAAATAGGAGGGGAGGGAAGAAAACTAGTCCGGATGAGGGAGCATCAATCCGGTTAAGATAGAAATGAGAAACCTTCACTAAAATAGGCATATCTCTTTTCAAGCTTAGAATTTAGATGTGAGGCCACTACCATTGGAAAGTAGACTTCTGGCGCTTCAATTTAGACTCAAAAATCACCTAAAACAGAGTCCAGATGAGGGAGATATACCCGTTTGAAATCGGGCCTAAAGTGCAGTCATTGAGACTCGGGCGGGTTCATTGAGAATTGGCCGTGCCTCATTGAGGCCCGGCCGAGCCTCAATGAAAATTTCTCCATAGTGTTTTTTTAGACCTTGCCTTGTATTTTTAGGCCCGGCCGTGCAATATTGAGGCCCGACTGGGTCTCGATGGTGCCAGACAGATAGCTGGTGGAAATTGAACAAATATCTTTGTTTGAAGATATTTTGGACCAAATTGGCTCAAACTCTATAAATAGAAGCTCTTCCTTCAGAATTCAAGGTGAGAAAAATTTCCAAAAGCTTTGAAGAGTAAATAAACTTCCTTCCATCTTCCTTTCTCATTTGATCTTCAAACCTTCTTTAGCTATACATATGCAATATATACACCATTAGAGCTTGTTCTTGAAGCTTTTTGCCAGAGTTTCAAACCATATTTCATAAACTTGAGGGTGTTTGGAATCAAGTTTGATCAACAACCAAAGCTTACTCTTTTCAAGAGGTATAAGCTTGTCATTTTTGTTTTGCTTTCATTTCAACCTATCTCTATCTATTTCTTGTGTTCTTGTGCTGTTTTAGGCTCATTTCAAGTGTTGAAACCTGGGTTTGAATAAGCTACCAAAGGTAGAGAGGGTTAACACCCTTTCTTGCACCTTACTCCATAGCTCATCTCCTTCGTTTTATCACTATTTTTCTTAGCTTACAAACTGATTTTTAGAGGTTTAAAGGGCTGAAAAACATGGTTTAAAAGTCTAAAAATTGGAGGGGTTAGCCATCCTTCCTTAGGCTTGCTTACTAGCTTTGTTCTCTTTAATCTTTGCTTACTTTTTCTAGCTTTTCAAACTATTTTTTTTAGCTTGTTTTTGGGGCTGTTTTGTCACTGTTTTTTTTGTATATTATGGGCTGTTTTAGGGCTGTCCTAATTTATTTAATTACTTCAAGCTTTGATTAGTTCATTTCTTGTATCATAATCCTTGTACATAGCTTGTTGCATGTTGTTCTAGTTTTTCTTCAACTCATTTCCATGTTTAAGGACCTCATTTTAATAATCAACTTGCCATTCATCTCTTTCATTTGAGAGTTGTTTCAATCGGTTAATGGTTATTCAAAACATGAACTAGCGATTTACGCTTAATGGCTTAATCTCTACGGAGGTTCATTGCCAACGGTGTAGTCTCTTTTTCATGTTGAGAATTACTTCCCGTTTGACGCTTCTCTCCTCTTAGAGGACTTAATCATCACTTCGGAAAAATGGATTAAAGAATGGAAATGACTAAAAGAATTGGTTTAAAAGCAACCAACACACACAAAGATAATGAGTCATCTTGCTTAGGCTTGGCCAGACATTATGCCAAGTTTATCGGGTCAAGAGTGATCATGCGCTAATTCATGGCGTTTTGATGATTCTTGAAGCGTCTCTACCTCCCTCTTTGAGTTCACTCTATGACAAGAGGGAGGAGTGGTCATATTCATTACATTCATTGATTTTTGTCCACAATTGTATCTGAAATCATTAAGCAATCAATTTGCTCATTGATGGCTTTGGAAGCAATTCTAACCTTCTCTCGAGGCTTTTCTATGACAGAGAAGGAAGGAAGGGACAAGCAGAGCTTGAACAACTCTGTTTGCACTGTTTTCACTTTAGAGCACAAAGCAAAATTTTGCATGACATTGAGGTATAGCCAGCCTTCTGTAGGACCGGCCGGGCTTCATTGAGGGCCGGCTGATCATCAATGTTGGGTCAGCAGTGTATTTTCTAGAAAATAGAAGGTAGTGGCTGAAGGTGAAATAGAGCAAAACCTGGGGCAAACAAAGCTGTTCTTGGACATTGTGCATGCAACCCTTGCGCCTCCTTGCTTGCATTTTGATCATTGTTGTAATTAATTAATTTGTAATTATTATAGTTAATTAACTTAGATTAATTAGTTTACTTGTCTTGGATATCCTTGTTGTGATAGCATAGTTAGCTAGATAATTCCTCGTTTATTCATTTGGTTTTGTAATAATTAGATTAATTTGGACTTTCGGATTTTGATTCGCACCCTCTTGTATGAGGGCCAATTATGTAATAAGTTGTATATCTTCTAACACCACGTCTTTCTCCCTTTTACTTACTTGCTTAAGATGGTTAGTGTAGAACATCATTTTTCAAATTAGCATCTTTATGCTTTGCATCCACTTGTATTGCATGCACCAAGGCTCGGTTCATCATTCAAACTTGCATTGTCGTTTAAATAATTCTTTGAATACGTGCTTAGACCGCATGTTAGCAAATTGATTCACATGTCATAAATTAGTAGCCGAGCCTATTAGTTGCATATCGCTTGTATTACATTAGTCATGGTGCATTGATTAGGGACATGCATGTTTTCTAATTAGCTTGTTGTTGTTTGGCTTGCAGTACTAGGTGAGCCTTTACTCGCTTTAGCATATCACATGAGTGTGAGTGTTACCATGTCTAACATGCTTGCCATGAGGCTAAGTGCTTAAATGATTAAATGCTTGGATGCCTGTGGATAAAGGCTAGTTGTTTGAACTGGGATTGGTTTGATTAAATGTCCATTTTAGCCCACTCTTTCAAGTGGCAAATTCACAAAACAATTTCAAAACAAAACATGAGATCAAGTGTTCCAATTCTTGTAAACTAGTCTATATTTGTATGAGCATCACATAGTAAATAATAGCTAATAAATCAGAACAAGAGCATATAATGTAAATAATAAACACATCATGATTAGTAGAGGCCAATCTTTAATCGGGCGAGTGGGGTGCTCAATTCATGACCTTCCCCTCTCGTACTTAAGTTCTCGAGCCGAGACACTTTGGTGATGACGGACTAATGGCCTTTAGCATGAGCCTTGGGTTTCCTAAATTTTCCAAAAATATTTAGGTGGCGACTCTGAAATTCTGCAAAGTAGTCCATTTTTAGCATTTGATTCAAACATCGATTTTGCAAAAGAATTGCCGAATGTGGACTCCTTTTGTGTTTTCACTATTTCACATTGCACTTGTGAAATCAAATTCAGAACCACGGGAGTCTGAACTGAAGGGCTGTTCGCCTTTCGAAACGAGTGCGGAAAGCTGAGATACAATGAGTGACAAGAGTGGACTTGGCTATTACAACAATCTCAACTCCAAGCCCGAAACATCTATATCGAAAACAGAAAGCACACAAGGTATAAAGGATTTTGTCAAGGCAAAAGGTAAGATTTCTTCAACTTCTAGTTTATCTTATAAAAATGTTGTCAAGAAGAAATTCATACCTAGTTGTCATAATTGTGGAGAAAGTGGTCACATTAGGCCTCATTGCCTGAATTTGTGGCAGGGGTGGAGGTGCTTCTAGACAAGTTCAAAAGCCACAACATGTTCACAAGTGGAACATTCAATGGGGTAAGTCAGCCACAAAATATCCAAGGGTTGGTAAGCCGGTATTTTGTTGTGTTTTTTGTGATAAATTAGGCCATTTTCGTTCTCATTGTTATTTGATAAATGGCCACATACCCCTCAAAGTTAGAAGATCCATAAATGCTTCTAGGAATTTTGCACAACCCTTGTTTCTTAACTCGAACCCAATTTGTCAAAACATTTTTCAAAATTTTATGAGCTTTCCCAAAAATTGTGCTAGAACTTTTCATGTTAAGACTACAGCGATCTGGGTGAGGAAGAATGATTTGGGTTGAAGGATTTTGTGTTGTTTTTGTTGTATATATGAGTCTTTGTTTTTTTGTGTGTTTTTGAAAGGAGTGTTTATTTTATTTTTTTGGTTATGTTTTTTTTGTGAGTCACGTTGATTGAGTCTTTTGAGCATTGTTGAGGTTGTCCCCAACTGGTTTTGTTTCTCTTAAGTTGGGAACCTTACAATATTTTGCGGGAAGGTTTGCTCATTGAACAAATTTAAAAAAAAAAAAAAAAAAGGTTTGCCCAAAATGATTTTTGTCTCTAGACTCCCTCTTGAAAATCCTTGTTTTTTCATTGCATGACATGTTCAGTTTGTGTAATTCTCATTTTGCTTTGAATACTTGAGGATTGATGAACATGATCTCATTGTGTACACATTTTTAGGAGGATTAAGTGTTTTTCCATAGCTCATGAGAAATCCTAAATTGTGTGTCAATTTTCATTGCCTTAACTACTGAGCATTGAACGATACTGAGAAATCAATTTATGATGATGAGAATTGAGTTAGAAAAGTATTTTGTTATTTTTGTGCTAAGCTCAAGGGAAAGGGTTACATGTAAGAGTGTGTTATAGTTGCCATTTTTCAAAGGATAAAATTCATGATTTGTTGGATTTAGCTATTGCTTTTAGTAGTGTGAAAGCCTCTTTCATTTTTTGTCAAAATGAAAGAAAAATAAAAATAAATAAATAAATAAATAAAGAAAAGAAAGGAGGTTGTGGAAGATTGAGAAAATTTGCTCTCAAAACCATACTTTGAAAACTTGAGGTTTAACTTTCAAAAAGAGTGGCTTGATTTTTGATGCAACATGTTTGAATTTGATCTCTACATGGCATTGCTAAACATAGTGTTCTCAATTCACACAACACATTGCCTTTGTATGGAATTCATGTTTGCCTGTTTCCAATAGTTTTCAAGTGAGTATCTTTTTACACTTTGTTGAACTATGTTTTATAAAACTCTATCTTTCATATTTTGAGAATGGAGATAAATATTTTTCTAAGAAATTTCGTGTCTTTTGGAGCATCTTGGGCGTGCCTGCATTTTTATCTGTTTCGTTCTCCTACATTGTCTTGAGTGTTATTTTCCTTATTTTGCTTCAATTTATTTGTTTTGAGTTTTTCCTTTGTCAATTTCAGAAAAAAATGGGTAGAAAAAAAGGGGTTTATATTTAGGTGGACTATTTTGCTCACAAGAGGATTTTGTTTAGGTGGAGTATTGATTTTGTTTTGCACGGGTGTGTTTTGAAATTGGCTATTTTTTGTTTTGTCTTGCACATTTTGGATGCTAATAATTCTTGTGCAGGGAAGTCTATTGGGTTTTGTCACGGAATTTTTGAAGGGGGAGATTGTTAGGAATTTTAATCTTAATTTTATGTATATTAATGTGAAATGGCAATCCCGTTCTAAAGACAAAAT
This sequence comes from Camellia lanceoleosa, assembly GCA_025200525.1. Lineage (NCBI taxonomy): Eukaryota > Viridiplantae > Streptophyta > Magnoliopsida > Ericales > Theaceae > Camellia > Camellia lanceoleosa. The sequence goes on along the minus strand of CM045760.1, from coordinate 82,890,030 downwards.
CGTGATCTTCAGTTTAATCACTTTTGTCCCATTTGTCGCTTGAATCAAAAGATCTTGTGCAAGAATGGTTTATGAAATTTTGTCTCGCCATTGGTAAAGGGGGAGATTGTTAGGATTTTTATCTTAAAGAAATTAATGATCCGTGTTTTGACAATACCTCTCTTGACAAAATTATTATTGATTCAAAGTGTTGTTTTTTTCATTATTTCTTTTGTCATTATTTTTATTATTATCATCATTTGCACGTGGTAGTGTAGGTGAGGCAAAAGAGAAAAGACAAGATTTGTGGCTGATTGAGTCTATGAGTTGGCATGAAATGGGCTAAAGATTTTACTTGATTATTTTAGTCAAAAGTATACAATCTTTGTGGAAGATCTTGTTGGCATTTCATTGATTGTCAAAGCATGAGTGGAAAATGAGAGGTTGCACAGCCCAAGAAGAAGGCTCCTTGCTGGAATGATTAGTTGTCATAGCTTGAGAAGAAACATGAAGAAATTCATGTGCAAAAGTCTGAAAAAAGAAGTTGAATCCAACATGCTTGTTCGTTCCCGCGATTTGGAAATGCAAAAATCACACTCTCAGAAGTTTTGTCTCTGCGCTCACAAACAAATAGATTGTAGCCGCTATGGTTGTCCTCATCAGGTCTATTTAAAGCAAGACCTGCTGAGTTATTTTGTATCTCTCACATGTTTTCCTAAGGGTTCTCTCCTAAGCTCTTCTAAATATTTCCAATCAAGAAAGAAACTATTTTTGAGAAAGTTTATTTTTGAGGGAAAAATATTTATTAGAGAGAAATATTTTTGAGAGTGAACTTTGTAGTGAGATTTTGTTGTAATACTCTCATATTGTGCTTGATGATTCATTAGCATTTAGGAGCTTCAAAGATTATCAACAAGTTGTAAAAGTTCTTCACATCTTTCAAAAGTGAACCGTCTCGGTGGATTCCATGATCATATCTTGTGGCTTTGGTGGATTCCAAAGTCATTTCATCTGCTGTTACAATAACCGAGGTTCTAGTTTTAGAGACAAAGGTGGAAGAGGCCCAACCGGAGGAGGAAGAGAGTTGTTCATCGAGCTTGACAAGACTATACAAGCACAAGTCTCGTTTGGTGATTCCTCAAAGACTGCAGTGAAAGGAAGAGATGATATTCTAATCAAGCTCAAGAATGGAGATCATGAATATATCTCTAATGCTTGTTATGTTCCTACCATGAAGAACAACATTTTGAGTATGGGACAACTCTTAGAGAAAGGATGAAACATCAACATGAAATATTGTCATCTTACCATCAAAGATAATCATGGTAATTTGATCGCTCGAGTGAGAATGTCCAAGAATTAGATGTTTGCTTTGAACTTCCAACAAGATGCTGCGAAGTATTTGAGTGCCATCACTAAAGAAAAATACTGGCTATGGCATTTGAGGATCTCAACTTTGGCAGCTTGAAGTTGTCGTCAAACAAGAATATGGTGAAAGAGCTCCATCACATTGCTCATACTAAGAAATTTGTGAAAGTTGCGTTCTTGGCAAACATCACAGAACAAGTTTTGCCAAAGAAGTGAATTAGAGAGAGTGAATGCCACTGCAGGTAGTACACATTGATGTGTGTGATCTATTGAAACTGATGTCAGATGGACAGAACATACATTTCTCCACATTCATTGATGACTACAGCAGGAAGACGTGGGTATACTTTTTCAAAAACAAGTTAGAGGTGTTCAACATCTTCAAAGAATTCAAAGTTTTTGTTGAGAAACAAAGTGGTTACTATATCAAGATGTTGCGATTAGATCAAGGAGGAGAATATATGACAGATGCTTTCGAGAATTTTTGTAAAGAGCATGGAATTAAGCATCAAACAACACCATTCTATATGCCACAGTTAAATAGTGTTGCTGAATGGAAGAATCACATGATCTTGGATATGGTAAGGAGCATGTCACGCCCCAAATCCGGGCATGACCGGCCGTGGCCCACAGGGACTTAGCCCAAGGCACACGTAAGCCTAAACATGAACCCAAAACCATAAAGAATAATTGTGATGATAACCCAGGAATAAATAAATCAACACTCAATCCAGTGACATACCACAATGTATGCACAAAACTCGATAAGCAACCTAAAACAAATAAATGTATGCCCTAGAGGTCCATGCAATCGAGTCCCCGCTATGCCATGAGTCCACTCTAAATCCTTCTAACACCAGGAAGTGATAAAAATTAAGTCAGCTGATAGCTCAGTGAGTAGCAACATGGATAGTAAATACTGATTCAAAAACAGGTTCAATTCCAAAATAAAATATATATCACGAAACTAGTTTGGCATACAGTTTGGTAAATACAATCTGTTTCAAAAAGAATGTTCCATGACTCAACACTTAAAATACTCATGTCTCGAAGAACATGTTAAATGACAAATACTATTTGTTTCAAAAAGAAGGTTCCACAGTTCAATACTTTAAATACTCATGTCTCGCAAGAACATGTTAAATGACATTAAAATACTCATGTCTCGCAAGAACATGTTAAAAGACATTTTCCACAGATTATAACATGAACACCAATAATTTTCTGGGTACCAATAAAAACAAATAATCTGCCACACATTTCTCAGGCTATAAGCCCCGTTGGATCCAATACCGAACTAGGAGTCATCCTCAGGGTGGCACCTGGGCCTTTTCTCAAAGTCGATCCGATTGAAGGTCACCTAGTTATTTTTAAAGGTCTGTTCCTTACAATCGTTGAGCACTAGAGTCATCACGGCCCAACCCGGATCTGTTCCCTAGTGGCCAGAGTCACCACACACAGTGGAATAAGTTCCCTGGACTAAATACACATATGGTCCCAATAATCAATACACATCAGTTTCGCAAAACATGGTAGTTCATCATTATAAACATGAGACCAAAACAAATAGTTTACAGTATGCCAAGTTCACACATGTTTCAGAAATAATTTGATTCCATTGATAATATAATAATTTATCAAAACAGTTTAGTCATGAAACAACAATTTAATTTTCCAACAGTTCAGGGTAGGGGAATATTTATAAAAATACGTAGCATGGAACTACTCACCTGAAATGAAATAATATAATCCTTGAATCGAATAGAGTGTAAAAGTCCAACTAGTGCCCTGAACCAAGTATAAAAACTACATGTCACAACTAATTTAAAAACACTAAAAACAATAGGAACTAAGTAACCTCAACTAAAGCGCACTAACCCGGCTCAACCCAACTCACCGTTACTCTTATATATTACCTAAGTTCATGTTCTTCAAGGTTTAAAATCACCCAAGACATGGGTTCCGGTCAAAACTTAACTAAAAGTGACTTTAAGATAAAACAGAGTTTTCAAACAAGCCTTCCCAACCTATTCGCTAACTTTGAAAATTACAAAACCCACTCCACGCTATTCGAAAAATTCCAATAACCTCCAGATATGATCTAATATATCCTAAGTTTCAAATCCAATTGGTTTCACTTGATTTGCTTATCAAAATAATTATCTACAATTTATTATATCCAAACAGGTTGTTTTCTGCAGCACTTTAAAGAAATTGACGGTTCTCTTAATATACACAAGCAATCAATGCAAGGCCAAAAACATACGAAACTAGACTCGTAACCGGTTCTAATGACACTAATTTGATAATTTTTGGATTTATACCCAAAGAGAACAACATTCCCGAATTTACTGTTAAAAACCAGTTTTCTGGACAGATTTGAACATATCAGTTTATATGGATTTTGGCTCCAAAAAATTATGAAAAAATTCAGATATGCAATTCAATATGTAATTAATCTACCGTAAAAATATCAGATTAAAATTCATCCATTTGATATAGTTTCTTGATTTTTAAAGTTTGCGATTCTGTGCAGAATTTTTGAACTAAGAATTACACCCAATCTTTACACATAAATTTAGCTCCTCAAGTTTCTCAATAGGATATCTATATGCAAAATACATAAACCTACAACCTCTCCATCAATGAACTAAATAATCATAGAGTAAGGATAAAGAACAAAACCTTAAGGAAGAAGAAAGATAAATACTTACTACACACCCAAAAATCCTTCCTTCTTTGCAATTCTTTTTCTTCTTCTTCTTCTTCTTCTCTCAATTCCTTCCCCTGGCTGCCGCTATATTGTTTTGTAAACTAATAAGAGAATTAGGGTTTTGTAGGTTTTGTATATATTTTATTTTATATTAGTTGTGGGTCAAATAAATGGATAAATATACAAAATATATATATAAGTTACATGTAACTCAAATGGTAAGAGCCTTATTTATTCATTTTGTGGTCTAGAGTTCAAGTTACACCCTCTTCTCTTTTTTTTTCTTTTTTTTTTTTAATAATAAATTTTGCCTCCAAACTAAAGACTTTCAACATAATTTATTTTCGGATTTAAAATTAATTAAAAGACCTTCTAAATATGTAATTTGCACTTTAAGATTCACCATCAAAATATTTGAGATTTGTAAAATTATTATTATCTAATTATTTATTTAATTTTTATATTCGGGTTCTCACATTCTCCCCCCCTAGAAGAAAAGTTTCGTCCTCGAAACTAACCTGAGTAAATCATGAGAATAGATGTGGGTACTTCTCGCGCATCTCATCCTCGCGTTCCTAAGTCGCCTCTTCAATTAGATGATTACGCCACACTATCTTAACCAATTTAATGACCTTTGTACGCAACATTTTCTCCTTCGAATCCAAAATCTGAACAGGTATCTCCTCATACGAAAAATCCTCTCTAATCTGAAGCGGCTCATAATTTATCACATGCGACGAACTGTGCACATATTTCCTCAGCATAGACACGTGAAACACATTATGCACTCCTGCCAACCTAGGGGGTAGAGCAACACAGTACGCAACCTCACCAACCTTCTCCAATACCTCAAATGGACCAATGTATCTAGGACTCAACTTTCCTTTCTTTCCAAACCTGATCACTCCTTTCCATGGTGATACTTTCAAGAATACCATATCCCCCACATGAAACTCTAAGTCTCTCCTACGATGATCAGCATAACTTTTTTTTGTCTACTTTGAGCAGTCAATAATCTGTCTCTAATGGTGATAATTTTCTGTGTAGCATCCTCCACTAAATCAGGTCCCAACATTTGCCTTTCACCAACCTCATACCAACACAAAGGAGACCGACACTTCCTCTCATACAAAGCCTCATAAGGAGCTACTCCCAAACTAGAATGATAACTATTATTATAGGCAAACTCCATGAGCGGCAAATAATCATCCCAATTACCTCTCCACTCCAAGGCACAAGCCCTCAACATATCCTCAAGGGTTTGAATAGTCCTCTCTGATTGCCCATCTGTCTGAGGGTGATAAGCTGAACTAAAATTTAACTGAGTACCCATAGCTGATTGTAACGCACCCCAAAACTTAGACACAAAACGAGGGTCCCGATCTGACACTATTGACACTGGTGCACCATGCAATCTAACAATCTCCTTCACATACAACTGTGCAAATTGAGCTAGAGAATAGTCCATCCGAACTGCAATAAAATGTGCTGACTTGGTTAATTTATCCACAACTACCCAAACCGCATCATGATTACTACTAGTACAAGGTAATCTGCACATGAAGTCCATGGTAACATGATCACACTTCCACTCCGGTATAGGTAAGGGTTGTAGTTTCCCCGTAGGTTTCTGATGTTCTACTTTAACCTGTTGACACACCAAACACTGAGCCACAAATTCTGCAATATCTCCCTTCATACCATTCCACCAAAAATGTTCATTAAGATCCCGATACATCTTAGTGCTTCTAGGATGAATGCTGTAACTAGAACTATGTGCCTCCGTCATAATCTCCTTCCTCAAATCACCACTAGCAGGAATACAAATTAGGCTACGGAATCTAAGCAACCCATCATCACTAACCACAAAGTCTACGTGCTTACCCTCTGCCACCTCTCATTTAATACGCTCACACTGGGGGTCAATCTCCTATGCTAAACGAATCCGTTCTCTCAAGGTTGGCTGAACTGTCAATTGACTACAATAAGCCCTATTACCAGGTGTAACAACCTCAAGCTTCAAATGTCTCATGTCTTCCACCAAACAACTCTCAATAGACAAAGCAGCTACATCTCCAACTACGACCTTCCTACTCAAGGCATCTGCAACCACATTTGCCTTCCCCGAATGATATAAAATATTCACATCATAATCTTTTAGTAACTCAAGCCATCTTCTTTGCCTCAAATTTAGTTCCTTCTGTGTGAAAATATACTTCAAACTCTTATGATCAGTGTAAATCTCACATGACTCTCTATACAAACAATGCCGCCAGATCTTAAGAGCGAAAATCACTGCTGCTAACTCCAAGTCGTACGTAGGATAATTTCTATCATGTACTTTCAACTATCATGACACATAAGTAATCACCTTCCCATGCTGCATGAGCACACATCCTAAACCTTGTCGTGAAGCATCACTATAAATCACAAAACCACCACCATTAGTAGATAATGCAAGGATTGGAGCTGATGTCAACCTCTGATTAAACTCTTGGAAGCTACACTCACAATCATCATTTCACTCAAACTTTACCTCTTTCCTAGTGAGATTTATAAATGGCAAAGCAATACGGGAGAATCCTTCCACAAACTTTCTTTAATATCCAGCAAGCCCTAGAAAGCTACGTACCTCTATCACAGAAGTAGGTCGTGGCCAATCAACAATTGCTGTCACCTTGGTGCTATCCACAGATACCCCATCTTTACTCACCACATGATCCAAAAAGGATACACTGCTCAACCAGAATTCACACTTCTTAAATTTTGCACACAATCTCTTCTCCCTAAGGATCTGCAGTACTGCCCTCAAATGCTGCTCATGCTCCTCCTTACTTGATTAAATTAGGATGTCATCAATAAACACTACCACGAATTTATGCAGTTGGGGCTTGAATACTCTGTTCATCAAATCCATGAACGCGGCTGCTACATTTGTGAGACCAAAAGGCATCGCCAAAAACTCATAATGCCCATAACGGGTTCTAAAAGTAGTCTTAGGAACATCCTCATCCCTCACCTTCAACTGGTGATAGCCTAACCTCAAGTCAATCTTAGAGAATACCTAAGCTCCCTGTAATTGGTCAAATAGGTCATCAATACGTGGCAAAGGATACATATTCTTCACTGTGACTTTGTTCGGTTCTCTATAATCAAAACACAACCTCATAGACCCATCATTCTTCTTCACAAACAACATAGGTGCTCCCCAAGGTGAAACACTAGGCTTAATAAAACATTTGTCTAACAACTCCTATAACCGAGTTTGTAACTCCCTCAACTCCAATGGTGCAATTATATAGGGCACTTTAGAAATAAGTGTTGTGTTGGGGACCGAGTTAATGGAAAAATTCTACCTCACGATCTAGACGAAGTCTAGGTAGATCCTTTAGAAAAACATCAACACAATCATTCACTGCAGGCAATTCCTCTAACTTCTATTCTGGAAGTTCAATACTCACCACACAAGCTAAATAATCATGACCCCCTTTTCTCAACATTCGGTTAGCCTGAAGGGAAGAAATAAAACAAATAGAAGATCCTTTCCCATCTCCCTGAAAGAAAAACTCATGTAGCCCCGACATAGCAAAAACTACCCTCTTTCTAAAACAATCAATAGAGGCATGATGTTTCGTTAACCAATCCATCCCCCAAATCACATCAAAATCCTTCATCTCTAAAGAAATCAAATCCACTGGAAAAATTCTACTATCTAACTTTATCTCACAAGATCTACAAACATCCCCTAACACTACTGTTTCTCCCAATACTACTGTTTCTCCTAATGGATTACACACGGTAATACAAACATCAAAGGCTCACAAAGAATCGAGAATCCGTGTAAATATCTAGGTACCAACTCTTAACCTTCAAAATGAAATCAAGAAAGATTCAACACAAGTTTAAACAAAACTGACTCAACAACACACTACTAAGGATTATAAGGACTTGGACCTCGTCTAAATGATGAAATGCAAGATATGTAACTTGATAAACTATAGCTCTGATACCACAATTGTCACGCCCCAAATCCGGGCATGACCGGCCGTGGCCCATAGGGACTTAGCCCAAGGCACACGTAAGCCTAAACATGAACCCAAAACCATAAAGAATAATTGTGATGATAACCCAGGAATAAATAAATCAACACTCAATCCAGTGACATACCACAATGTATGCACAAAACTCGATAAGCAACCTAAAACAAATAAATGTACGCCCTAGAGGTCCATGCAATCGAGTCCCCGCTATGCCATGAGTCCACTCTAAGTCCTTCTAACACCTGGAAGTGATAAAAATTAAGTCAGCTGATAGCTCAGTGAGTAGCAACATGGATAGTAAATACAGTTCTGAAAACAGGGTTCAATTCCAAAATAAAATATATATCACAGAAACTAGTTTGGCATACAGTTTGGTAAATACAATCTGTTTCAAAAAGAATGTTCCACAGCTCAACACTTAAAATACTCATGTCTCGCAAGAACATGTTAAATGACAAATACTATTTGTTTCAAAAAGAAGGTTCCACAGTTCAATACTTTAAATACTCATGTCTCGCAAGAACATGTTAAATGACATTAAAATACTCATGTCTCGCAAGAACATGTTAAAAGACATTTTCCACAGATTATAACATGAACACCAATAATTTTCTGGGTACCAATAAAAACAAATAATCTGCCACACATTTCTCAGGCTATAAGCCCCGTTGGATCCAATACCGAACTAGGAGTCATCCTCGTGGTGGCACTGGCCTTTTCTCAAAGTCCATCCGATTGAAGGTCCCCTAGTTATTTTTAAAAGTCTTTTCCTTACAATCGTTGAGCCCTAGAGACATCACGGCCCAACCCGGATCTGTTCCCTAGTGGCCAGAGTCACCACACACAAGTGGAATAAGTTCCTGGACTAAATACACATATGGTCCCAATAATCAATACACATCGGTTTAGAAACATGGTAGTTCATCATTATAAACATGAGACCAAAACAAATAGTTTACAAGATGCCAAGTTCACACATGTTTCAGAAATAATTTGATTCCATTGATAATATAATAATTTATCAAAACAGTTTAGTCATGAAACAACAATTTAATTTTCCAACAGTTCAGGGTAGGGGAATATTTATAAAAATACGTAGCATGGAACTACTCACCTGAAACGAAATAATATAATCCTTGAATCGAATAGAGTGTAAAAGTCCAACTAGTGCCCTGAACCAAGTATAAAAACTACATGTCACAACTAATTTAAAAACACTAAAAACAATAGGAACTAAGTAACCTCAACTAAAGCGCACTAACCCGGCTCAACCCAACTCACCGTTACTCTTATATATTACCTAAGTTCATGTTCTTCAAGGTTTAAAATCACCCAAGACATGGGTTCCGGTCAAAACTTAACTAAAAGTGACTTTAAGATAAAACAGAGTTTTCAAACAAGCCTTCCCAACCTATTCGCTAACTTTGAAAATTACAAAACCCACTCCACGCTATTCGAAAAATTCCAATAACCTCCAGATATGATCTAATATATCCTAAGTTTCAAATCCAATTGGTTTCACTTGATTTGCTTATCAAAATAATTATCTACAATTTATTATATCCAAACAGGTTGTTTTCTGCAGCACTTTAAAGAAATTGACGGTTCTCTTAATATACACAAGCAATCAATGCAAGGCCAAAAACATACGAAACTAGACTCGTAACCGGTTCTAATGACACTAATTTGATAATTTTTGGATTTATACCCAAAGAGAACAACATTCCCGAATTTACTGTTAAAAACCAGTTTTCTGGACAGATTTGAACATATCAGTTTATATGGATTTTGGCTCCAAAAAATTATGAAAAAATTCAGATATGCAATTCAATATGTAATTAATCTACCGTAAAAATATCAGATTAAAATTCATCCATTTGATATAGTTTCTTGATTTTTAAAGTTTGCGATTCTGTGCAGAATTTTTGAACTAAGAATTACACCCAATCTTTACACATAAATTTAGCTCCTCAAGTTTCTCAATAGGATATCTATATACAAAATACATAAACCTACAACCTCTCCATCAATGAACTAAATAATCATAGAGTAAGGATAAAGAACAAAACCTTAAGGAAGAAGAAAGATAAATACTTACTACACACCCAAAAATCCTTCCTTCTTTGCAATTCTTTTTCTTCTTCTTCTTCTTCTTCTTCTCTCAATTCCTTCCCCTGGCTGCCGCTATATTGTTTTGTAAACTAATAAGAGAATTAGGGTTTTGTAGGTTTTGTATATATTTTATTTTATATTAGTTGTGGGTCAAATAAATGGATAAATATACAAAATATATATATAAGTTAGATGTAACTCAAATGGTAAGAGCCTTATTTATTCATTTTGTGGTCTAGAGTTCAAGTCACACCCTCTTCTCTTTTTTTTTTCTTTTTTTTTTTAATAATAAATTTTGCCTCCAAACTAAAGACTTTCACCATAATTTATTTTCGGATTTAAAATTAATTAAAAGACCTTCTAAATATGTAATTTGCACTTTAAGATTCACCATCAAAATATTTGAGATTTGTAAAATTATTATTATCTAATTATTTATTTAATTTTTATATTCGGGTTCTCACAGAGCATGCTGAAAGGAAAAAGGATTACCCAAGCAACTTTGGATTGAAACTATATCATGTGCTGTATATCTACTCAATAGATGCCCAATCAACATCCTTCACTCTATGAGCCTGGAAGAGGCTTGGTGGCAAGATTGGTGGCAAAAGAATGCAAGCAAAGAGATGGAATTGACTATGGAGAGGTATTTGCTCTAGTTGCCTGATTGGAGACTATTAGGCTAATAATATCCTTGGCTGCCCAACACAAGTGACGGATTTATTAGCTTGATGTGAAATATGCATTTCTAAATGGTTTTCTTTAAGAAGAAATCTATATTGAACAACCCTTAGGGTACATTCAGAAAGGATATGTAGACAAAGTGTACAAGTTGAAGAAAACACTATATGGATTGAAGCAAGCTCCACATGCATGGAATACTAGAATTGATCAGTATTTCCATGATAATGGACTTGAAAAATGCCCATATGAGCATGCACTATATTTGAAGAAGCAAGCTGATGGAAACATGTTGCTTGCTTGTCTTTGTTATCCTAGGTAGTCAACCAAGAGGGGGGTGAATTGGGTTATTAAAAATAATTTCATAATATTTTTTATACCAATTTAAATAATTGAATTTCAGCAAGCAAGTAATAATAGATATTCGAATTTCAACAAGTACAAAATAGAGCAATAATAATCAATATAAAAGAGATAGGGAGAGAAAAGTAAACACAGAGATTTATACTGATTCGGCTCGCCAGACCTACGTCCTCTCCTCAAGGATCTTCCTTGAGAATTTCTTCACTATCAAATAAATCAATCAATACACCATCAAGGCTTCATGAAGCTTGTGGATTTTACAGGTTTTACTCCTATCTTTTGAGCCTCACTCAACAATAAATGCCTCACACTTATAGATTATCTCTCACAAATCAATCAATAAGGATAAGAGGTATTTTAATCATCTTTTACAACAATTTCTCATTTTCTATAAAATAGATATGAAGTTAAAAGAGAAAGAGAATGAATAATATCACTCAAAAAATTTCAGATCATAAAATGAAGGTGTTGAGAGTGTAGCAGAAAAATGATGAAAGAAAAAAGCTTGTATGTGCATAATATTTTCTCCTCAAATTTATTATTTTTCTCCAAGCAAAATGCTTCTTTTAGAGCAAAAAATTATATCCATTGGAGTAGGGAGATGTTCCTCAAGCACACCACTCAGATCACAAGGAGACGACTGAATCCACGTTACTTGAGCTTTTTTCATAAATTGCAGGCGACATTTGCAAAATATAAGCCAACAATCACTTTCAATCAATAGTGAAGTACTATTTGCACAGTACTTTGTTGACTTATGTTTAAAAAACAAATAGTGAAGTTAATATTTGCATAGTACTTGTCTCAGATTTTCAAACAATGAATAGTAATCTACTATATTCATTGTATAGTATTTTTCCACACTCCATTTTCTTTCTTTTTCTGACTTTGCATTTACTAACCGTTGCTCTCTTCCATTCTTGACAAAGAATACTGCAATCAACAAAGAGAGGGAAAGGAAAAATAATAGCAAGATGGAAATGAGGTCGAAATGATGAATCTGGATCCTCGACCGCACAAGCCTGCCAGCATCCTTGCGGCACCCTCAAAACGATGTCGTTTTGAGGGAAATTTCAATTAAAAAAAAAAAAAGCAAAACAAAAAACCAACTCGCCACTGCACTCACATCCACTCTGTTTTTGCTCTCTTCATATTCCCAAATCAGATCTCTCTCGCTCTCATATAGCCTCTTATTCTTCAACTTCCACAGATCACAACTTCAAATTCAGATAAAACTTCAAACTCTCTCTCCCTCTCTCTCTCTTCATACACACACAACCCATCTGCAATGCCTCAGAGCGATGGAGACTCCAACTCCAACTCGAATTCAAACCCTATTCCGAACCCAATCAAACCCGAGAGGCCACTTCTCAAGAAATCAAGGACTATTGCAGACGATAATCGGACAACTCACTTCCTGGGCCCTCTCTTCCCAACCGTTCATCGCATCTCCACCTCAATGCCGTCGGCTCACCGCTCATTCGATCCCAACAACACCTCCCCCAACACCGATCCCTTCGGGACTCAGGGCGACCGCGACTAGATGTTCCCTTCCTTTCTCGGCCCCCACGCTTCTCGCAGGCGAGTCATCGTTCTCCCTCCTTCTCCCTTCCTCTCTCTTTTCTTCCCCCCCTTTGGTTTCTGTTCTGTTTTTTTTTTTTAAATTGAAATTTCTCCCAAAACGACGTCGTTTTGGGGATGCCGCAAGGATGGCGACAGGCTTGTGCGGCTGAGGATCCAGACTCTGAAATGATGTACAACACATCGCATGGCTTTGTCTATCTTTTCCTTTTATTATTATTATAATATATATAAATATATATATACAAGATGCACAGTAGACTTAGATACTTTTCAATCGTGCAACAAATATATTTTCTATTTTGTGTCAAATGGCTATAAACTATCTATTAAAAAAAATACAATTTATCCCATAATATTTTAGACATCCTCAAAATCAGACAACATGATTAACAGTCTTTATGTTGATGATATGATCTTCATCGACAACAATCCAGTCATGTTCAAAGATTTCAAGAGAAGCATGGTCCAAGAATTTGAAACGACAGATATTGGAATGATGCCTCACTTTCTCGGTAACGAAGTAGTCCAAAGAGAAGATTGGATTTTTATTTCCCAAAATGGCTACACCAAGGAGATCCTCAAAAGATATGGAATGGAGAATTGTAATCCAGTGAACACTCCTATAGAAAGTGGAGTGCAACTTAGAAAAAATACGAAGGCTAGCGATGTGGATCCAACTTATTTCAAGAGCTTAGTTGGAAGTCTTTGGTATCTCACCTACACCAGGCCAGATATGGAGTAGGATTGATCAACAGACATATAGAAGCATTGGATCAGTCACACCTTTGTGCAGTAAAGATGATTCTTCGCTACATCAAAGGTATAATCAATGATGGATTGTTCTATAAACGATTGATAGTTTCAGTCTTGTCGACTATTCAGATAGGGGACATGACTTAGATGAACATAAGAGTACTACTGGATTTTCTTTCTTTATGGGAGATATAATGTTCACATGGTCATCTAAGAAGCAAGCCATTGTGACGCTGTCAATTTGCGAAGCTGAGTATGTTGTAGTCAACTCAGCTGTTTGTCATGCGATATAGTTAAGAAATGTGATAAAGCATTTGAGATTTCCATAAGAAAATCCTATTGAGATTTATGTTGATAATCACTCAGCAATCACATTAGCTAAGAACCCAGGTTATCATGAAAAAAATGGAGTTATTTCCATACAAGTCTTAAGATCAACTTGTAGATATTTTCACGAAACCATTGAAGGGTGATAGAATGACGTTGATGCTTGGAATGACGCATCTTAGAGAGTTAAGCTTAAGGGGGAATGTTGAGATGTAAAACTTAAATTTCATCTTCATCATTTAATTGCCAACCCATTCTTCCATCGACCTATCAAAAGAAAAAATCAACAGGTTGGAAAGCAAAAGGAAAAGATTGACAATTCACAAAATGAGAGACAGGAAGTTGGTATCCATAAGTGTCATCATTTAGAAATTGGTTTTTATATTGTCAAATTTAATCTAAGGAGACTTACGTGTCGGTCTTAATAGGTGGACTTATTGTTCAATAGGTTCTGCAAGAATTAATAGAATTTTTCATCAAAGACTATTAAAAACCGTCACTCATTGTTAATTTTTAATGATAGTTTGAAAATTGTCACAAAAAATGTCACTAATTATAAGTTTTAGCGATAGTTTACAAAAATGGTCACAAAAGAAGGTCACTAATTTTCAACTTTTAGCGATAGTTTGAAAAATCGTCATAAAAAAAATCACTAATTGTAAGTTTTAGCAACAATTTATAAAAATTGTGACAAAAAAAAAAGAAGTAACGAATTAACAATTTTTAGTGAAATATGAAAACAATCGTCACAAGAAATTATTTTTAACGATGATTTTATTAGGATTTATTTTCATTAGGATTCAATGGGAATTAAATCAAACTATTACGATCTATTGATAATTACTCTTAAATCTATAAATAGGTTGTGTATCAGAATGATTATAGTGTGGGAGTTGATAAGAAATAAGAGAGTGTGAGTGGTTAAGAGTGTTTGAGAGTGAAACATATTTCTCTCCTTGTTTGTTTCAAAATTGTGAGTGGTGAAATACATTCTGCTTGTTTTCCGTGTTATAATCATCTCCTTGTGTTTTATTTGTGAATCACTCTCAGTGATTTACACCTCTCTTCTACCAACATATATTAAGTCCCGTACCTTTTTATAAATAAAAAAAATGACTGTGTGGAATTAATTTTACTTAGTGTCATTTATCAAACATTAATTGGTGTATGAGTGTCCGTGCCTATATAATTATCCCGAGGTCGATGGGCCTAACTTCTTAAACTTTCCTAAGTGAACCTAAAACTCAAGGCCCAATCCAAAATTTAATGGACCCTTTGTGACCTATATATATTAATCCACATCAAATTGTCAAACAGGGTATACCGGGGTGATTCTATTTGCACTTAGGGGTGTAAAAATGGTTCGTGATTTGTGGGCGACCATAAACTCGCCTACGGCCTTGGGTGGACCCGGCCCGACCCAAAATATTCTCACCCTGCGGGTAGACAAACCCTCTGCCCACCCCCCAACAGCTCTCTTCTACATCCAATGGTCAAAATTCAAAATTCAAAAAAAAAAAAAAAAAAAAAAATTCTTTCAAACGGTCAAAGGACTGTTTAGTTCCATTAGTATTTTTTTTTTTAATTTTTTAAATTGACCCCCTCCTATTAAACCCCTATAAATATCCCCCATTTCCTACTTTATTTCTCACAAACAATTCTTTCTCTCAAACTCTCAATCTCTCAATCTCTCTCAACTGTCAACTTTGTCAATTAATTTTGAAGTCTCATCCCTAATTGGCAATTATAATTGTGTAAGACGAAACTTTTATCAGAAGAAGCTAATTTTTGTATCATATTCGCCAGTCGGTAACATTAATTAGTTGAATTAAATTTACTAGTTACTCATTTTTTTACATTAATTATTTGTTAACATAGATTTGTTGTTGATGTTTACTCATTATTTAAATTATTTGTTAGTTCTTATATATTATTTTACTTACATTACTATGGATCCTAATATTCCTAATGTTTATGTTGATATTGATGCATATACTACACAACATGAATATGTTAATTTTGTAACGCCTCTCGAAATAAATACAATAAACCATCCACGACAATAACTAAATAAATATATGAATAAGAGTATAATATCCTTCCATTACATAAGATTCAGTCGTACAAAAGGGTGACACATGCGATTATACATTTATAAGTCCTAATCTTGCATCTATTGCATGTGTTATAGCAATTCTATTTCAGACCTAACCCATTTGTTATTCTAGACTCGGGTTTCATGGTTTCATATTGTTGTTCATGTCTTACTTCCCTTATACTTCCTTTGAGTTTGGCTATTGGGTTGTATTCGTTGCGTTTGGAACAGGTTGGTAGCTTGGTTTTCAAACTTTTGTTACCCAGAATTTTACTCCTCTGCTCGAGCATCACTTCTTGCGCTTGAGCGGGCTTTGTGAATTCTTAGTACTTTTGTAGGTTTGCAAAACTACTGAGAGAGTGTATTCTACGCTCGAGTGGTCTTTCTTGCGCTCGAGCGTTGGTCGGTTGTTTGTAAAATTACTGGGAGTGTGTATTATGCACTTGAGTAAAGTTTCTTACGCTCGAGTGGAACAACTTATTGTGTCTGGACTCTCAAGCGTCACTTCTTGCGCTCGAGCAGACTGTGCATATATCAGTTCATAAAAGTCACTTTTTACATCATTTTTTTTATCTCTTTCTCTCTCTAAACATTTCAAAACCCTAAAGTTGAGACCTTTTCTCTCTAAAACTTACTCTCTCTCTACAAACACACCAAGATCTACCCATTTCTCTACCCTACTCCCTTTGTTAAAAAGGTAGAGCTCATCTAGAACTTTTTTTTTTTTTTTTTTTCATCCGAGTAGAGTTGGATTTCGGCTTGCTTGAGGTTTCTCCACTCTCTCCTTGGTCTTCTAGCTTGGAGGTAGAGATTTTTTACACTCTTTTATGATTTTTAACTTAGCTATTTGTTTTTCTAAAAGAATATTGTGATTTTGGAGGATTTTGAACAAACCTAGGTTTTTGGTTTAAAATCAAAAGAGGGGTTTCCAAATAGATGTATGGAAAATGGTTATGGGAGTGGAAATGAGGATGAGTTGTGACTAAAGTATTGATTTCATATTTGGAATGGATTTTGGAAGAAAAATGAGATTTTACCCTAAATGTCTTAAGTATTTATTTTGTATAAATAAATGGAATTGATGTTGGAAATATGAAATTGGGTGGACATTAATGTGGATGGTGGAGTTGGATATGTATTGTCGCTCAAATCTTGAATTTTGGAAAGTTTATCTGTATTGGAGATTTTATATCTGTTTAGAAATATTTGTTTTGGGCTATTGGTGGAGGATAGCTATGATTGTTGTAGAAATTACATGAGGATTAGTAAATTGAAACTAATTTCTCATTCATGTGCATCGAATATTGTTGCCCATTTAATACATTGCATATGTATATAAATTTGAGAAAAATGAATGGATGTTGGAAAGAGGTATGTATCACCAAATTAAGTTGGCTTGTGTGTCCAGGGTGAAAGTCCCGAAAAATGAGCATATACATGGGCGCCGATTCCTGTGGATGAAATATCCGTAAAATGGCAATAGTAGCGCTTGTATAGGTTATGTTTACATGGATATCATTTGACGGTTTCCTATAGATGAAATATTCATGAAAGGTTGTATCGATTTGAGAAATTTCCCTTGTTTCCTATGGTAAAATACATGATTTGAGAATTGTGATATAAATTGAGCATGACGTGATTTTGAGAAAGAAATGTAAACCGTTTTGACATGGGCATTGCATATGCATTTCACCCTTATATCTTTGTTAAGATTCATATATTGTGTTAGATTATCTCTATTAGGCTTTGGCTCACCCTGTTTGGAAAAACCATTTTCAGGTGCTGGTGATATGCCTCCACCAAGGACTTAGCTTGGGAGGATTGTGGAGTTGAAGGCTCAGTTTTGTTATTTTGTATTCATTTTTGTACAAGCCTAGGGCTTTATTTGTATTGAGCTTAAGACTCACTTTTGATGTACCTAAGCCTTGACTTGGAAAGATGTAAGCCTTTAGGGCATATGATTATCTGTTTAGCTTTATTTCCTTATCACTATTTGTAACACATGCTGTAGATTCAAGATGTACTGTTTATGAATGTATATCGCATGTGTCATCTTTTGTATATCAAACTCTGATTAATGAAGGCTTATCATTTTATTTATCTTACTATTGGTTAGTCGTATGAGATGAGTATATTATATTTATTTCGAGGCGTTACAACTTGGTATCAGAGCGTATCGGGTTTGAATACTTTGGGTACATGGGAAGTGGTTATTACCACAATGGGTTTGTCTCGCTTAGCAGAGATGTTAGTATGTATAGTATGCTTACGTGATAACATGCTTATACTATTATATGGGTATGAGATTTAGTTTTTAAGATATTGGTTGGATCTACAGGTTTCTAGAAGTTCTATTAGAAGAGCACTTGATCACTGTTGTTTCTAATTGGAACTCTGGCAACGATGTATGATGATCATTATCTAGGAAAGAAATTTGTATGTGTTTATGTGACTACGTGCTTATGTGGAGTGAATTACTATTGTCCACCGCATTAGGACGCGTGTGAGTTAGCTTCAACACATTTGTAAATTTACTAATCTCTTTTTGTTACTTTGACTAGGATATCAGGACGTGGACGTGGTAGTGGTAGGCATGGTAAGCCTAGAAGGTATGAGGTGCCTCTATCGAATGAGATTCTGGCGCATGAAGAAGGGGTTGGTCAGGCCAATATGGCCGACCCAGTTGGTCAGCAGGCTATGGGCACCTTAGCCCGCGAAATGGCCAGAGCATTACGGGAATCTATGGACATTCTCAAGGCTGAGAATTAAGTCCAAGCCCAAGTAGCTGAGGCAGGGCCGTCATTCTTGAAGTGAGAGTTTTTTCGGTCGAATTCGAACGAGTTTTTGGGTGATCCCAAGGAGCCACTGAAGGCAGATGAGTGGCTAGAGCAGATAGTGAAGACGTTTGAGATGCTTGGCATCGAAGACAACGGACTGAGAGTGACCCTTGCATCTTTCCAGCTGAATAGAGATGCGGGTCAGTGGTGGAAGTATGCACGTGGGCACATTAGAGTGACTTGGGAGGCTTTTGTCAATGCCTTCTAGGATAAGTTTTTGCCTCCTACTGTAAGGGAGAAGTTGAGGGACCAGTTTTCTCTTCTAAAGTAGTTGAGCACACTGGTAGCCGAGTTTGAGGCCACATTTACTAGTCTATCGAGATTTACACTAGAACTCGTGGCGACTGAGGAGCGCTGTTATTTAGAGTTTGAGAAGAGGTTAAGGACCAGACTCATGTTCAAAGTGGCTGGGTTAATGATTAGAGACTATGGACGCCTTGTGGAGGCGGCGACTCATCTTGAGACCATGATACAGATGGAGGATGAGCAGATGAGGGGCTCCAAGAGGAGTTAGGATATTCAAGGGGACAGTAAAAAGCAGAGGGGTTCTAACCCACAGTAGTACCACTGAACTCAGTCAAGGTCCACTTTTCCAGTATCGAGGTCGGATTCTGGGAGAGGTGGTCAGGGAATACTTGTTTTAAGTGTGGTCAGTTGGGCCACAAGTCTCCAGCTTGTCCACAGAGGGGGAGGAGTGCAGCGATTTGCACCGTCTACGGCTCATTCTCAGAGCTAGAGCCAAGGGAGAGGGTAGCCACTCACTTGTTATCAATATGGGCAGGTAGGTCACATGAAGAGGTTTTTTCCTCAGTTGGGCGGCACACCTGGTGCGTCTAGTTCGAGGTAGATACCAAGCCACTAGCCTACACAGTCAGCACATGCCTCGAGGGCCAATCAGGTAGCCTTTTCGGCTCAGCCAGTACATCAGGCTTATGCTCCAAGGGGTGAGCAGGTAGAGTAGAGACCTTCAGGGCGTGTGTATGCTATTACCACGCCAGACCTAGTATCAGCGCCTTTGGTAGTGAGAGGTACTTTCTTGTTATGTAATTCCATTGCTAATGTATTGATTGATACGGGTGCATCCTATTCATTTTTCTCGTCTGCATTTGCATCGGCTTTGGGGTGAGAGTTGGCTCGGTTAGCATCTCCTCTCAGTGTGGAGTCACCTATTGGTGGAAAGATTGTTTTGGAGCAGGGGTGTCGGGGTTGTGACATAGAGGTTGCCGGTGGCTGACTTCCTTTTGCATTTGTGTTGATTGACATGTTGAGTTTTGATGCTATATTGGGTATGGACTAGTTATCATTGTATCGGGATGTCATAGATTGTTACCATCAGAGGGTTACTATATGTACCTTGAGCGGTGATTGTTTTTATTTCATGGGGGACAGAGCCGATAGAGTCTTATCACCGGTGTATAATCCGCGTGGGCGGAGCGAGCTTACTTGTCTTCTTGCCAACTTCTTGGTTAATGAGTGTGATAAAGTCCGAGTTGAGTTGCCAAGGATAGTTTGTGAATATCCAGATGTGTTTCCTGAGGATCTCTTTAGTTTACCACCTCACCGAGAGATCAAGTTCTCTATTGACTTAGTGTCTGGCACGACACTGATTTCTATGGCACCGTATAGATTTGCATTGGCTGAGTTGAGCGAGTTGAAGATTCAACTCCAAGAACTATTAGATAAGGGTTTTATTTTCTTTAGTACTTCACCTTGAGGAGCACCAGCTCTCTTTGCCAAAAAGAAACATGGTACATTGCGACTTTGTATCGATTACCAGAAGTTGAGCCAGGTAACTATTAAGAACAAGTACCCAATGCTTGGTATAGACGATTTGTTTGATCAATTGAAGGGGTCTTATTGCTTTTCTAAGATAGACCTGAGATCGGGTTATCACCAGTTGAGGGTAAGGGAGGAGGATATCCAGAAAACGGTATTCTGTACGCGGTATGGCCATTATGAGTTCCTAGTGATGCCTTTTGGGCTAACCAATGTACTAGCCGTGTTTATGGATTTGATGAATTAGATTTTCTGTGAGTTCTTAGACCACTTTGTAGTCGTCTTTGTGGATGACATCTTGATTTACTCACCCTCTAACGAGGAGCATGAGGAACACTTGCGAGTGGTGCTTGAGTTACTTAGAGCCCACAAACTGTATGCTAAGTTTAGGAAATGTGAATTCTGGTTTAGAGAAGTTAAGTTCTTAGGCCATGTGGTATCCAGGGAGTGAGTGACTATAGATTCATCTGAGATAGAGGTAGTACAAGAATGGGAACAACCTAAGAATGCTTTTGAGATCCGTAGTTTCTTGGGGTTGGCCGGGTATTACTATCGGTTTGTGAAAGATTTCTCTAGATTAGCTTCATTGTTAACTAGACTGATGAGGAAGGGAATTAAGTTCGTGTGGAGTGAGAATTGTGAGAAGTCTTTTTAAGAGCTTAAGGTTAGACTTACAATTGCTCCAGTATTGATTATTCCGGAGAGGGGTTTGGGCTATTCGGTGTATTATGATGCCTCACGGGAAGGTTTGGGTTGTGTATTGATGCAAGAGGAGAATGTAGTAGCTTATGGCTCGCAGCAGTTGAAAACATAAGAGAGGAACTACCCTACTTATGACCTAGAGTTAGCGGCAGTGATCTTTGTCTTAAAGATTTGGAGACATTATCTGTACGGTGAAAAGTTTGAAGTGTTTTCTGATCACAAAAGTTTGAAATATCTGTTTACACAGAAAGACTTGAATCTGAGGCAGAGGAGGTGGATGGAGTTTATAGAATATTACGACTTTGAGTTGTATTATCATCTGGGGAAGGCCAATGGCCTCGTTTGGTGTAGCTGTAAAAACAGATTATAGATTACGACTTTAATAAAAAATTGTTAATCTGTTTGTTGTAGTTGTAGAATTATAGATTTAAGTTGCTGAATAGTGTTTGTTAAATAAGATGTGAAGTAGCTTTTTCAATTAACTTTTATTTTTTGTTATTCACTACTTGTCTACATTTCTCATAAAAAAAAAAAAATAGTAATCAATAGTCCATTTGGGTCTTTTTTTATTTTTTAGAAAAAAAAAAAAAAAATCTGAGAGTATAACCTTAAATTAACATGTCCACAGCAAAAGCTGATAATCAGAGGGTGAGCAACTTCTCAGAATTAACTTTTTTGAGTTAAAATAAGTTGTTAGAATCAGAAGCTGTTTGAAATAAATTTAATCAAACAATCCAAAATAACTTTTCCAAAGCTAGAAGCTATAAGTTGGCTAAAAAAAGCCCAAACAAACAACCCCAATGTTGTGGCTGATGCCTTGAGTAAAAGATCCTTTAGCAGTGTAGCTAGTATTGTCATTTGGGGAATAGGAGATGTTGGGTGCTATGGGTGAATTGGACTTGCATCTTGGCGAGTTCGTTAAGTCTGCAGCCTTGTTTTTGGTAGTTGCACAACCTACACTTGTGAACTGAGTGATAGAAGCGTAGGAGAGTGACCTTGAGGTGGAATCCCTTAGGGAGAAGATCTCTAGTGGGAAGGTAGAGAAAGGCTTGAACGTGTATCCCGATTCAAGTGTTAGATACCGTGACTGTCTTTTTGTGCCGAAGTCTTTTCGAGAGGAAATACTCCGAGAGTTTCACCATTCATGCTTTACGGTGCATCCGAGAGGTACAAAGATGTATCACGGCCTTAGTCGTCAGTTTTGGTGGAGGGGAATGAAGAAGGATATGGCCGTGTTTGTATCGAGATGCCTTATCAACAAGTGAAGGCCGAACATCAGAGGCCAACGGGTTTGTTGCGACCCCTACCTATAGCCAAGTGGAAGTGGGAGCATGTCATGATGGACTTTGTTGTGGGTCTTTTTAGGACTTAATGGGGGTAGTGATGTGATTTGGGTGGTAATTGACTGATTAACCAAGTCGGCGCACTATATACCTATGTGCATGAATGACTTTATAGATTATCTTGTTGACCTTTATATTAGGGACATAGTGAGGTTGCATGGGGACCCAGTAATGATTGTTTTGGATAGAGATCCGTGTTTTACAGCTCGATTGTGGCAGAGCCTACAAAATGCCTTGGGTATGAGATTAACTTTTAGCACTGCATATCATCCTCAGACTGACAGGTAATCCGAGCGTACAATTCAGATCCTTGAGGATATGCTTCGAGGTTGTGTCCTTGACTTTAAGGGGTCGTGGGAGAGGCACTTGCCTTTAGTGGAGATTACTTATAATAATAGCTTCTAGTTGAGTATTGGCAAGGCACCGTTTGAGGACTTCTATGGCTGACCGTGTAGATCCCCTATATGTTGGTCTAAGGTGGGTGATGCACCAATGTTAGGTCCAGAGTTAGTCCAAGAAACGACGGAGAAAGTTGCACTTATCCATAAGAGGTTGGTTACAGCCCAGAGTTTCCAGAAAAGTTATACTGACTGTAGGATGAGACATTTGTCTTTTGAGGTAGGAGATCATGTCTTTCTGAAGATATCACCAAGGTAGGCTTTGATGAGGTTTTGGAAGAGTGGGAAGTTGTCCCCCAGATTTATTGGGCCTTTTGAGATCCTTGAACGGATTGGAGAGGTAGCATATCGCTTGGCCTTGCCACCACAGCTTTCCAGGGTTTATGATATGTTTCATATTTCTATGCTTTGGAAGTATGAGCCAGATCCATTGCACTTGTTGGATTGGACCAACTTAGAGGTAGATAAGGATGCCTTGTATGAGGAGAGACCGGTGAGAGTCTTGGATACTCGAGACCACGTCTTGTGAGGCAAGACAATTCCCTTGGTTAAAGTACTATGGCGACATCTCGGAGTTGAGGAAGCAACTTGGGAACGTGAGTTGGAAGTTCGTGAGAAGTATCCAGACCTATTTGTTAATGTTTGAGCATTTATTAAAACTTTTGTTATGTTGATTCAATATAAATATTGCATATGTTTTGGAAATATGAATTATATATTCAGTATTGAGAACTTGTTTATCCTGTTGATGAGAATGAATGATCGATGGATGGGTTATGGTGTTGGAATCGATTGATTATCATTGTTGTCATTGGTATAACCATGGTTTTAAAGTTTGATTTGTAATTTCGGGGACGAAATTCTTTAAGGGAGGGAGATTATAGTGATTCTGGTTCAAACTCGACCCATTTGTTATTCTAGACTCGGGTTTCATGATTTCGTATTGTTGTTCATGTCTTACTTCCCTTATACTTCCTTGAGTTTGGCTATTGGGTTGTATTGGTTGCGTTTGGAACAGGTTAGTAGCTTGGTTTTCAAACTTTTGTTGCCCAAAATTTTACTCCTTTGCTTGAGCGTCACTTTTTACGCTCGAGCGGGCTTTGTGAATTTTCAATATTATTTCAGGTCTACAAAACTACTGGGATAGTGTATTCTACGCTCGAGCGGTGCTTCCTACGCTCAAACGGTCTTGGCTCGAGTGGTCTTTCTTGTGCTCGAGCGTTGGTCGGCTGTCTACAAAACTACTGGGAGTGTGTATTATGTGCTCGAGCGAAGTTTCTTGCGCTTGTGCTCTAATACCAATCTATTACGACCCCATTCCGCCCCTAGTAGAATGATGCGTGATGGCCAGTAATCTGAGCTTACCAAAGGCCAACTTACAAAGATTTACATAACCAGAGTATACATATGGGGCGTACATATGCTGAAGCATAAATTAAAATCCAATTAGTCCATTTGAGTTGTGCATAGGTTAAATGAAATGACATACATCTTAACATGCTTTTACAACTTGAATACAAATAAATAAAGTACATACTACATCTTGATCAAATGGCTTCTCGAGCCAAAACATACAAAAGAAATGAACTATAAAGCCAAGAAGCATAATCTTCATGATGTTACAAAACATGAATCAAAATAACTTCCACATAAAGCTTAGGCGACATCACCTTCTTGCTTGTCACCTACTGTGGGAGCTGAATTGATGTGACTTCATCCAAGTACTTAGGAGTGCCGAGAAGACTTGTGAAGTTAACTCGGCATTACCGGACCCATTTGAACAAGGCCAAGTCCGAGCATAACCTATCTTGCGGGCTGAGTATGCCGTAAATCCTACGGCATATCTAGGGGCCCGACTGTGATGGGGAAAGGCCATAATGGGAAAGTGGGACCCTGGAGAGCACTATAAAAAAGAGGAGCATTAGCCAAAGTGAGTCATGTGAAAACAAAAATAGAACCTGAAATAGAAGTAAAACTTAAGAGGATATTGACTTGACTATCGGAGTGCTAATTCCAGCACCCCCGATCGGAGTGTTCATTTCTTTTTCAGGTATCAACCGGAGGATCAAGAGCATTTACTTGGAGTTAAGAGTATTCCTAAAAACCCCTTTCACCACAATTGGCGCCATCTGTGGGAATACTCAAGTGCGTTCATGGTAGGCGTAACAGATGATCCTTCGTTCATTGCTGACGATGGTACACCAAGGGATGATGTTACTCCAAGAAACATGCTTGGATCAGAGATTATCACCGTGAAAAGGGCCTGAACTTTGACCCAGTAGCTCAAACCTCACCCTCAACCTTTATGCAGGAGACTATGCAGACGATCATAGATCAAGCAAAACGAAATGAACAACGTCTGGAAGATATGGTGGCTGATAACGAGCACTTACGTAAGGAATTGGCCCTGGAGTTAGCCAAATCCCAACAGGCCGCACGTCATGACCGGGGTCGATCGCCAAAGAAGAAGAAGGATGATCGACGGCGTCGACATCGGAAACATGATAGTGGCAGTGATTCTAACTCGCCATCTCAGGAACCCAGAAAGAATGGGTGAGTTGATGTCTCCATCTCATTCGAGGGAAGTCCGTATCTATGGCACAGGCGTGGGAACGGAAGTGATGGTTCTGATGAAGAGGGCATGCACAACCCTTTCGTACGATGCATTGCAAGGGCTGTATTGCCTAAAAAGTTCAAAGCACCAACATTCACCCTGTACGACGGAAAGTCAGACCCCACGGACCACATTTGTCATTACAAGCAAGCGATGACGTTGCATGTTGATGATGAAGCCCTCATATGTCGAATGTTTCCAAGTAGCCTGGGACCATTGGCCATCAGATGGTATTATAAATTGGAGCCGGTGTCCATAAAAAGCTTTCATCTGCTCCAAAAATCCTTCAGGGCAAGATTCATCACCAACGAGGTTCAGCTAAAGTAAGCCGACTCTTTTTGGGCAATGCAAATTAAACCAGAAGAGACCCTCTGTGAGTATTCGGCGCACTATTGGGAGTGTTTCAACTTAGTGGCTGATGCTTGTAATGATTTCATGGTCATTACTGCCTTAAGATGGGGTTACACCCCGATAGTCCTCTCCGAAGTTCATTGACCAGACGCCCTCCCAAAATAGTCTGGGCACTAATGAAGAAAGTTGAAGAGTATTGCAAGGTGGAAGACGATGCCCTCCGCATCATAGCCAGACAGAAAGTCGCGAAATCGACGCCATCTGGTTTGGTTCAGCCGATAAGCACCGTGCCACCAAGGAACCCTGAACCTCGGACTTGGGCTAAATGAGACAACCGGCATGATTCGCGCCAATCAAGCAGGCAATGTTTGCACCGTTCGAACGAATAGTATCAAGTGGATAGCAGGCGCACCAGACGTTTGGACAAGAAGAATACGGAGTTGGCAGAGCCGATCAGTAAGATCCTACCCAAAGTCCAGTATCTTCTGTTCTTTAAGTGGTCGTCCAAAATGATGGGGTTGCCTAATACTAGGAGGAAGGATAGACAGTGCGAATATCACAAGGACCATGGTCATGACACTGACAGCTATTATGCACTAAAGGACCACCTAGAGGAGTTAGCTGGCACAACATATCCGAAAGAACAATCCACCGAACATGGTAGCTCTACGGCAGGACTCACCTCCACTTGGTGTGATTCACATGATATACAATCTGCCGTCGCCAGCCCAAGTACATACAATTTAGTTGCAACCTAGCCCGTCCAGGCTGATCACACCAGCCAAACAGCCCCATGAAACTGGCAAGATTAGCTTCAACGACACTAATCTAGATGGAGTAACTTCCCCCCACGCTGATCCCCTCGTCATTGAGCTACGTGTGAACAGATTCACGGTCGAACGTGTTCTCATCAATCAGGGAAGCACCTCAAAGATAATGTATTACAAGACATTCATTAAACTTGGCTTCATTGATTCGGATCTGTTACCGGTCGATTACCCACTGTTCGGCTTCAACGCCAACCCCAATTACCCTTTGGGCAAGTTCACACTACCAGTACGGGCGAGTACCAAATCAGTTGACGTGGAATTTTTGGTCGTCAAACTCCCATCACCATACAATCTTATCATGGGAAGAACTTCACTATACGCTATGCAGGCTGTGCCAAGCACCTATCATCAAGTACTTCACTTTCCAACTGAATATGGCATTGAGCAAATTTGGGGCTCTCAGAAATCAACACAGGCATGCTATCTTATTGCCTCTACAAAAAGGCCAAAGGAACTGGAAGTGAACTTGATTGAAGTACCGGATCGAGAAAGCCTCGAGGACATTGAGAAAACCCCCAGCGAGAAGGCAACTGAAGACCTTGATCGGGTCAAAATCAATGGGGACCCTGACAAGTTCTTCATGATCGGCACTTCCCTAAACGAAGTTGAAAGATGCGAGTTGGTTTCCTTCTTACTCGGGAACATCGACATATTTTCTTGGACACCATATAAAATGCCGAGAGTGGATCCAATCGTGGCCCAACATCGTTTAAACGTGGACCCCAAAGTCAAGCCAATCATTCAGAAAAGTCGGCGGTTAGCTGTGGAGCATGCATCGGCCATTGTTAATGAAGTTGATAGGTTGCTTGATGCTGGGGCAATTCTTGAAGTAATTTATCCCACGTGGCTGTCCAATACCGTGGTTGTAAAGAAGAAAAATGGCTCTTGGCACATCTGTGTGGATTTCACAGACTTGAACAGGGCCTGTCCCAAGGATTTCTTTCCTCTTCCCAAAATCGTTCAACTTGTGGACCCAATAGTGCATCATCAACGCTTAAGCTTCTTGGATGCCTACATAGGTTATCACCAAGTTGCCATGCATCTAGAGGATCAGGAAAAGACCGCATTCCTCACCCCAAAGGGAACTTATTACTACATGGTCATGTCCTTCAGACTGAAGAATGCGGGGGCAACATACCAGAGGCTGGTTACCACTATGTTTATGGAACAACTCGGTCCCACCATGGAAGTATACATTGATGATATGGTTATGAAATCTAAGGAAAAGTACGCCCATCTAGTCGATTTAGCTGGGACCTTCGGCATTCTCCGAAAGTACAAGATAAAACTGAATGCCTTGAAATGTGCATTTGACATCGAATCCGACAAGTTTCTCAGCTATATTATGAACCATCCCGGAATAGAGGCCAACCTAAGGCAGATCACGACAATTCTAGAACTAGGCTTCCCTCAGTAGGCCAAAGAAGTCCAGAAATTTATGGGAATGGCCTCCGCTCTCAACAAGTTTATCAGCTGTTCTTCGGATCGTTGTCGGCCATTTTTTCACACACTTCGGTAGGGCAGGGCTTTCCAGTGGACCCCCGAATGCCAGGCCGTGCTTGATGACCTAAAGACTTATCTCCATTCAGTACCACTCTTGGCAACCCCATCACCAGGCGATCCGCTCATCTTGTACCTAGTGGTGTTCGATCGGGCGATCAGCGCCGTGTTATTAAAAGAGGAACTCGGGGAGTAGCGACCAATCTACTATGTAAGCAAGGCAATGGTTGACGCCAAAATATGATACCTACCACTGGAAAAACTCATCCTAGCCCTCGTGGTGCCTTCCAGAAAGCTAATGCATTATTTTTAGGCTCATACGATAGGGGTATTAGCAGACTATCCTCTCCGAATAATGCTCTGTAGCGTGGAAGCATTAGGGTGAGTGTCTAAATGGGCTTTGGAATTCGGCCAATATGACATTCAGTTTTTGCGCAAAACGGCCATTATAGGACAGGTGCTAGTTAACTTTGTAGCCAAGTTCACAGGATGCCATGCCGACTTCAAGTTCGATCAAGTCCACTTTCAACCTCAACCCGACTGGAGAATGTATGTTGGAGACATTTGGAAAATGTACAGTGATGGATCATCCAACCAACGTGGCAGCTAGATAGGCGTAGTAATTATGACCCCTGAAGGGGCAATAATTGAGCAAGCAGGCGATCAGTCAAACTGGGTTTCGATACATTAAATAATGAGGCTGAATATGAAGCATTGCTAACCGGCCTTCGTAATGCACTTCATCTTGGTGCACGACGATTACATGTTTTCTGTGACTCAAAGTTGGTCATCAACCAATTGAAAGGGGAATATGTGGCTAAAAATGACCGAATGGCAGCCTACATGACAACGATGAATTCCTTGCTCATGAAATTCGACCACCATGAGCTGAATCAGATAACCCAGGATCAGAACACGCATGCAGATGCCCTTGCATGCCTAGCTTCCGCTACTAACTCAGAAGTCAAACGAACCATCGAAGTGGGGTTTATCACAGAGCCGAGTATCACGTCTTCTGAACTAATTTAGATTAACATCATTAAGTCAGGACCGAGTTGGATGGACCCTATCGCTGTATTTCTTTCCTTAGAGCAGCTTCCAACAGATAAGAAAAAGCCCACAAATTGCGGAATAAAGCCCAACGATATTATCTGGATCTGTAGGGAAAGCTTTACAAAAAATCTCTCTCTAGGCCGTATTTGGAATGTGTTCACCCAGACAAAGTTGAGGGCTTCTTGGCTGAAATACATGAAGGTAGTTGCGGTGCCCACTCTGGAGAACGCTCATTAGCCCACCGATTCGTAACACAGGGATATTATTGGCCGACCATGCGTACTGATGCCAAGAACTACGTAAAGAAATTCGAACAATGCCAAAAGTTTTCCCTATTAACTCATCTACCTGTCAAAGAATTAAATTCTGTTACTAGTCCTTGGTCGTTCACTCAATGGGGACTTGACATCGTCGGACCATTACCGCGGGCTCTGGGAAACAAATGATTCCTGATTGTCCTGACAGATTATTTCACAAAGTGGATCGAAGCAGAGGCATTGGCACATATCAAAGATGTCGATGTTAAATGCTTTGTATGGAAAAATATCATAACTCGATTCGGCATACCGAGAGCACTGGTGTCCGACAACAGCATCCAATTCGATTGTGGCGTCTATCGGGAGTTATGCAATACGTATGGTATTCGGCCTATTTTTCCTCACCGACGTACCCGCATAGCAACAGTCAGGATGAGGCCTCTAATAAAGTGATCCTGGACGACATCAAGAAATGATTGGAGAAGGCCAAAGGCAAATGAGTTGAAGAGTTGCCCAGTGTATTGTGGGCTCATCCTACCACTCCAAGGTGATCCACTGGAGAAACGCCATTCGCCTTGTGCTTTGGGACACAACTATTATCCCTCTTGAAATCGGCCTGCTCACACAGAAGTCAAAGGTTTTTGACATAGGGCGTAATGACATGATGTTGGCCTTGGATCTGACTTTGATTAAAGAACACCGAGATCGTGCTCTTGCGTGCATGGCATAGTATCAGCAGCAGCTCGCCAAGTCATATAACTAGCGCGTGCAGTTGCACTAATATGCACCTAGAGAACTGGTCCTAAAGAAAGTGCTTTCTGCTACTAAAAATCCAACAGACGGTAAATTAGGCCCCAACTGGGACGGTCCTTACCAGATTGATTCAATTACCAGAACGAGGGCATATTGACTTTCAAACATGGCCGGCAAAAGTTTACCACGCCCTTGGAATTTGACCCACTTGCGTAAATTTTATCATTAAACCAGCTTGTACGATATGCTAGTTCATTTTTTATTTTTGCTGCTACACAAATATGTATGCATTTATGTATTCTGTAATACAGTATGCCTTTTTTATTGCCATCTCATTGAAAATGGTTGCATGATGAAAAAGCCTTCGGATTCGGAGCGCCTTTCGTGCATGATCACGATTGGCCATGACAAAGACTCCGAATTCGGAGCACCCTTTATGCATGCTCACGTTTGGGCCGAATAAGCCTTTGAATTCGGAATGCCTTTTGTGCATGATCACGATTAGCCAAGACAAAGACTTCGAATTCGGAGCGCCCTTCGTGCATGCTCACATTTGGGGCACCTTTCGTACATGATCACGATTAGCCAAGACAAAGACTCCGAATTCGGAGTGCCCTTTGTGCATGCTCACGTTAGGGCCAAATAATCCTCTGGATTCAGAGCGCCTTTCGTGCATGATTGGCCAAACCAAAGACTCCGAATTTGAAGCGCCCTTCATGCATACCCACGTTTGGGGCGAATAAGCCTTCGGATTCAGAGCGCCTTTTGTGGATCACGATTGGCCAAACCAAAGACTCTGAATTTGGAGCGCCCTTCGTGCATGCTCACGTTTGGGCCGAATAAGCCTCCGAATTTGGAGTGCCTTTCATGCATGATCACGATTGGCCAAGACAGACTCCGAATTCGGAGCGGCCCCCATGCATGTTCATATCTGGGCCAAATAAGTCTCCGGATTCGAAGCGCCTTTCATGCATGATCACAATTGGCCAAACCAAAGACTTCGAATTCGGAGTGCTTTTCATGCATTATCACGATCGGCACCGAATTCGGAGCACTCACTGCAAGGATTATTAGATTAGCGTTTCCTAGGTCGGCGAAAGTTAGTAATTAAACTGCAACGGTCGATAGAAAAACAATTCTAAAGATGCATTAATAAGCCAGGAGAAAGAAGAAAGCATTGGACCACAAACATTTTTGATAAGGAAAGCCAAAACATCAAACAAACAAGCACAAAGGATATTTATTTTTTTACAATATATAGAAATACATGGGTACCGATAGATTAAGAAATACAATATCTTTCTGGTTTTCTAGGCCTTCTCCTGGTCGGCACCCTTTTCTTTGTCATCGGTTTTTTCGGCCTCATAAGCCTCGAAGGGGACCTTGAAACTTTGGTACAACAAGGACGCCGAATCGACACCCGTGGCTTGCAAAGCCTTAATCCATCTGCGTTTAAAGCCACGGTTCTCGCATCGACAAACGTCATCCGCCAACTTTTCCCTGGTCTTTTCAATGCTGATCTTTTGGCTGTAAAAAAAGCCTTGCTCATAGGCCCCCGTCTTTATCGCCTCTCTTGTGAACATGCTTGCCGTATCCCGATCGACTATGGCATTATCAAGTAGGCACTGGTTTACACAATCCGTCATGACCAGGTTCATCTAACCGACCGATTGTGTCTCAGCAGCCTTGGCCTTTCTCAGCTCACTCTCGGTCTTTTCTGCGCGATGCTCTAAGTTCTGAATGTGTCCATCTTTTTGTTCGATCTCTCTTCGCACGGCTCGAAGGCGCATGCCAATCTCATAGGAGCTATATAGTCCTTTGACCGCTCCATGGACACCCTCTCAAAAAATTTTGTAATCAGCCCGACCCACCATTGACTGCTGTACTTTGGGTGGAAACATTTGCTGAGTAAACTCTACTACCGTGTTCGGATCACGGATAATTGAATCCACTTCGGTGATCAATTTGTTTCCAGCAAACACTGAAAAACTTAGTGGGCGTGGTGGCTTAGTTGGTTCGTTTCGTGTTGAGGCATGGCCACTCCCAGTCCTCTCAGTCCTAGAGTTCCCTTGTCGTTGCGCCCCTCTCCTTGGTGATCTTTCTACCTCGTCCCCTCTTGGGGACCTGCTTTGAGGACGAGGGGACCGAAGATTCTCTCTCGTTCCTCCAACGCCATTTTTTCCATACGGGAAGATTCTCTCATTTCTGTTTCTAGATCAGCTAGTGTTTTTCCCTCACCTCTACTGTTGAAAAATAGTCTGCTAGACATACGTAATCCCTGAGGTTGCACCAATGTTCCTTTTTTCAGTCTCACTCTTACCAACGTCTATTTAAAGAGTCCACAGGTCCTACATACACCTGGCTACCCCGCATATTAATTAAGGGTACGATTACGAAGCGTCCGTTATCGCCGCCTACATACGTATTCGGTGAATACGCTTAATGGTCAGCTGGGGCAAGGGCAGATTTATTAATCTATTCAACTCTTCATCAGTTTTGTTGAATTTAGACAGCTGCCCCACTCGACCTTATAAGCTGTTTTCAAATTGTATTCAGTGGATACGCTCAGTGGTTAGCTAGGGCAAGGGCAGATTTATTAATCTATTTGGCTCTTCATCAGTTTTGCCGAATTTAGATAGGTGCCCCACCCGACCCCATAAGCTGCTTTCAGATTGTATTCGGTGGATACGCTTAGTGGTCAGTTGGGGTAAGGGAAAATTTATTAATCTATTCGGCGCTTCATCAGTTTTGCCGAATTCAGACATGTGCCCCACCCGACCCCATAAGCTACTTTCAGGTTGTATTCGGCGGATACACTTAGTGGTCAGCTAGGGCAAGGGCAGATTTATTAATCTATTCGGCTCTGAACCATTTTCAGTGTGTCACTGGTTCATATGGTCCTTCTTAACATTTTTGTCGAATTAAGACCAATTAACATGTATCTGCCGAATTAGTACAATTGCCCCACTTGGTAATTTTCTCATTTTTATTATTCCTATTCTTATTTTTATTATCACCAACCAAACAAGGCATAATCACAGATTTATAAGCAAAATGGACATTTTCATTAATAAACTGCACGAGTACATTCGACACTTTATACATGAAAACGGCCCTAGTACAAAGCCTAAATCATTTAACACAAAATCCATTACGAAAACAGCTGATCAAAATAAACAGTTGAACAAAAACAAAAAACAAAAATATCTATTATAAAAACGGCAGATCAGAAGTCGAATTCCCCTGGATTTGATTCCAGCAACTCTACTTCCAACTGCTCGTAGGGAGTCGGCTGATCGAGAGTCACATTGGCAGCCGCCAAAGCTTTGAGCCATCCGTGCTTGAAACCTTAATTCTCGAGCTTCAAGGCTTCATTAGCATATAATTCCTAGGTCTTAAGCTCTTCGACATCAAAAGCCTTGGCCGCATCCGCTGCAGCAAGCTCCCTCGCCTTCCTCTTCACCTCAAGCTCGGCCTTAAGTTTTGATATTTCCTCTTGCACTGATTTGAGGAAGCCGTCTATCAAATTTGCCCTTTCTTTAGCAGCCTTACGAAGCATGTCGGCGTGCTGCGCTTTTTCCTCAGCAGCGACGACCTTCATTTGCTTTTCTTTCACCTTAGCCGTCGCTACGGCCAAATTGGCAACTGCAGCAACGGCCTTGTCTTTTTCATCTTCAAGTTGGCCTTCAAGGATACCAAGTCGCTCTACGGCATCATAGTGCTGATGATCGATCTTGGCAAGCCTTCTCGCCGTCTGATATTAATAAGGTCAAGACTTTAGTTGGGTTCAAAAAGGAAATTTTACAAAGTCGGACATTTTATCAAAACTTACTGTAGCTCGACTTTTCGTGCCCCCTTTCGGAAGACGAATAAGCCCTACAGTATTGGACTCCTGCGGTTCTGAATTTGATTTCACAAGTGCAATGTGAAATAGATAAACACCAAAGAGTCCAAATCTGGCAAATCTTTTGAAAAATCGATTTTCAATCAAAATATCAAAAATGGACTGCTTTGCCAGCTACAGAGTCGCCACTTACATATTTTTTGGGGGAATTTAGGAAACTTGAGACTTGTGCCAAAGGCCACATGTCCGTCATCACCAAAGTTGTCTTGGCTCAGTAACTTAGGTACGAGAGGGGAAGGTTATGAATTGAGCACCCCTGCTCACCCGATTAAAGATCGACCTTTATTATTCATGATGTGATTCTTATTTATGTTATATGCTCTTGTTCTGATTATTAGCTATATAACTATGTGACGCGTGCGCAAGTATAGACTAATTTGCAAAAATTGGAACATTTCGATTTCATTTTTGTTTTTGAAAAAGAGTTTGAATTTGCCACTTGAAAAAGTGGGCTTAAAGATACATTGATCAAATCATTCCCATTTAAGCAACTAGCCTTCATCCACAGGCATTCAAGTAATTTATCAATTAAGCAATTAGCCTCATGGAAAGCATGCTAGACATGGCAACAATCACACTCATGCGATATGCTAAAGCACTAAAGGCTCACCTAGTACTCCAAGCCAAAATAAACAAAAAAGTTAGAAAAATGTATGATCTTAACTATGCAAAATGACTAAACTAATGCAACGCATGCGATATGCAATTACCGGGCCCAGCTACTAATATGACATATGAATCAATTTGATAGCATGCAGTCTAAGCACGTATTCAAAGAAGTATTTAAACTAACAATGCAAGTTAAAATGATGCGCCGAGCCTGGATGCATGTGTGGACACCCCATTTTTGACCGTTCTCAAGACTTGGACGTCATCGTTTGTGCACATGATGATTGTGATTGCATGTGTTCGTTTTGAGTGCTTAAAGTCCTCAGCGGAATGCCTTGTCTTTGAGCTTTCAAACGCCATCCATTCTGTGCCTTATTTTGGACCAAAATCTTCAAGCCTACAACCCTTGCTAGCTGCCAGCCACCAATTGATCCTGCCGGCCATTGATGCCTTTTTTCAGATATTTTCTTAACAGCTATTTGAGTTGTTGGCACAATGGGCTTGATCACCATACATGTGCATGGACTCATTTAACTCAGCTGAAAGCTTGCTTTTCTATAAATATGGGACCTTCTCCCCCATTGTAAAGGGTTAGAAAATTTTGGAGCAAATTTCTCTCTCCCTCTCTACAAAATTCTCTCTCTCCTGAAATTTTGTGCTTATTTGTTTAGTGTCTTTACACTTTTGTCTATCAACCCTTGACCAAAGTTGCTTATTTTTGGGCTAAGGTTACTTGAGACCATCTTTGAGCTTTAGAAGGTGGTTGTGGCTTACTTTGTTGCCAAATTTGTGCCTTGGCTTCAAGAGGTATAACACTTGCTTTGTTAGCTTGTTTTACATACTTGCTTTGCCATCTTCTTCTACTATTTTGGGGCTATTTTGGGGCTGATTTTGAACTATAAAAAACTCTATTTTTGTGGTCTAAAGGTAGTGGTTTGAGGCCATTTTCAGTTAGGGGGTGGTTCACCCTTCTTACTTCTTTGTTTGTAAAACTTTTGTACCTTTGATCACCACTTTCAAACCTACTTTTTTGGGCCTTTTAACCACTGAATTTTAGAGGTTTTTCAGTGGCAAAAAACTTATTTTGAAGTCCAAATTTGGAGGGGCTAGCCTCCCCTCCTCGTGTCTTCTTTGAATGCCTAGTTAGCTTTATATGTTAGCATGTTTTTCTAACTTAACTTGGCTCAAGTCTAGCATGTTTTAGACTCTCAAATAGCCTGCTTTAACTCTTTTTTAGGTTGGTTAGTTCATTTGAGTCTTGTTTTGCATAGTTGTAGTGTAATAGTCCTCATAAGTTGGTGTTTTAGGTCTTAGACATCACTTATTTGAGCTGATAGCATCTTTTGATGTTGTTTTCTACTCCATTTCAGCACTATAAACTCTGCAAACTCCCTCTTTGCTTCACTCTTTCATTTGCTTTTGAGAGATTGTTTCAAGCTTGGGATCTTTTAAGCTTGAGATTGAGGTCATACTTAATGGTTTAACCCTCTTTGAGGGTTCATTATCAACGGCATGATCTCTCTCTTCCCTTACATTATCCCTTGGTTGACACTTCTTTCATCTTAGAAGACACTCACCAATTGACAAATTAATTAAAGAATGATTTGGTAACTAAAATGTGTAAACAAAATTGGCAAGTAAAAGTGGAAAGATAAGCATTTCTTTGTGTTGCATTGCATGTGTTCAAATTGGACGTTAATTTGAACACAAGGAAAATGGGACATTTCATACTCAAAAGTGATGAAATGTGCCACTTTCCTAGGTCTCTGTTGCCCTAGATCATGTATGATAGGGTGATGGTATTTGAGTCTTGTTTTGCATTCATTGAACTTGTACAAATTGGTCCCTTAGCCATCTTGCATGGAAATTGCTTAATTGATGGTTTGAGGGCCAAATGTATCACTCCTTTGAGCTTGTGTTGATGATAAGGGGTGATACATGATACAAACAACCTGTGAGACCACCCCTTTCTTGCTTTGTTTTGTCCTTTGTTGTAGCAAGGAAAGACTTGGCTTCAGTGGCCGGCAAACCCTCATCAGTGGCCGGCAGGCCACCTCCAATAACCAGTAACCCCTTAGTGTTGGTCGGCAAACCCTCATTTGTGGCTGGCCGGCCGGCCACCAGTGAAAAATTCAGTATTGTGCTTCTGAAGCAGAGTAGTGTTGATCTGGAGGAGGAAAACAGTGTAAATGTTGTGCAACAGAGGCAATTAGTGGCAGATAGTGGATGTTCTTCGGGTGAAAAAGCTGAGCATGTATGCATCCCCCGTTTCCCGAGGCGATTTAGTTAATTTGCTTAGTTAATTAGTTGTAGCTAATAAATGCAAGTGTTGTAACTATTTAAGTAGTTTAGTTAATTAATTAATGTTGTAATTAATTAGCTTAGTTGCTTTGTAATTAATTAGTTAAGTATTTAGCTAATTAGTTTGCTTTGTAATATTTAATTAACTTAGATAGTTAATTATTTAATTGTGATAATTAATTAGCTTAGAATAGTTAGTTAATTCATTTCAAGTGTTGTAATAATTAGTTAAGTAGTGTAGCTTAGCTAGTTTCATTCGGACCCTCCTTCGCAAGGGCATAATGTTATAATAAGTGTGCGTGCGTGCATGTATGTCTTCCAACCCCACGTCTTTCTCCCTTTTATTTAACTGCTTTTGATTGTTAGATTAGGGACATGTTTCAATTAGCATACCTTATGCTTGCATCCATTCATTCGTATTGCATGCATCAAGGCTCGACGCATCATTCAAACTGCATTGCTATTTCAATAATCTTTGAATACGTGTTTAATCGCATGTTATTTAAATTGCTTCATATGCCATATTAGTAGCCGAGTCCAGTAAATTGCATATTGCATGTGCTTCATTGGACACTTTACATAGATAGGAATCATGCATATTTTTCTAACTCATATCTTCTTAGCTTGGAGTACTAGGTGAGTTTTTAATACTTTAGCATACTTGCATGAATGTGAATGTTGCCATGTCTAGCATGCTTGCCATGAGGCTAAATGCTTATTTGATAAACTGCTTGAATGCTTATGGTGGATGAAGGCTTGTTGTTTGAATTGGAACGACTCAACAAATGTATGTTTTAAGCCCACTTTGTTGAGTGGAAAATCAATTTTAAGCCCACTATGTTTGGTGGCAAATCCGCAAACTTGAAGTCCACTTGAGGTGGCAAATTCAAACCATTTTCGCAAAAAACAAACATGAGTTGAATTGTTTCAAATTGAGCAAACTAGTCTATACTTGCTTGTGTGCATCACATAGTAAAGCTAGCCTAATAACCGGAACAAGAGCACATAATGTTTATAAAAAATCATATCATGATTAGTAGAGCATCTTTGATCGGGCGAGTGGGGGTGCTCAATTCATGACCTTCCCCTCTCGTACCTAAGTTCCCGAGCCGAGACAACTTTGGTGATGACGGACATGTGGCCTTTGGCATGAGTCATGGGTTTCCTAAATTTCCCCAAAAATAAAATATTTAGGTGGCGACTCTGTATCTAGCAAAGCAGTCCAATTTGACAGCTTTTGATTCAAAATCAAATTTCCAAAATGATTTTCCAGATTTGGACTCTTTGGTGTTTATCAATTTCACATTGCACTTGTGAGATTAGATTCAGAACCGCAGGAGTCCGAATTGTAGGGCTTTTCTTTTTGAGCTTCCGAAAGGGGGCGCAAAAAAAGGCAAGCTACAGCATGCAATACAAGTAGATGCGAACATGGAGTATGCTGAACAAAACATGATGCCTTAATCTAACCATCATAAGTAGATAAATAAAAGGGAGAAAGACATGGGGTTGGAAGACATACACATTATTACAACATTTGCACCCTCACGAAGGAGGGTCCGAATAAACTAACTAGCTAAGCTAAGCTAATTAATTAACTATTACAAAACAAAATGAAAAAAATTAGCTAAGCTACTTGACTAATTATTACAAGACAAAATAAACTAACTATGCTAGCTAGTTATTTACAAAACCACAACTAATTTAACTATTCTAGCTAATTATTACAAATCAGAACTAACTAATTAATTACACAGCTAATTAATTTACAAAATTCTAATTAGCTAACTAATTGATTACAACATGAATACCACAAGAAATAAAGTAATTAAATTAACCAATTAGCCCCGGGAAGCCAGGGATGGTCATGCGTGCGTGTGGATTGCCACCCGAAAAGGCCACTGTTCTGCTGCTAGGAAGCCTCTGTTGCATAGTAGAATACTTGCACTGTTTTTCCACCTCAAAACAACTTTTCATTCAAAAGGCTACTGCTGGATTTTGAACAGGTAGTGGGTTGGCTAGAAGTGATGGCTTGCCAGCCATAAAACGTGGCCTGCCGGCCACTGCTGCATGGTTCTTCCTGCTGCAACAGAGAGCAAACAAAGCAACCACAAGGTATTCTCAAAGGTTGTTTGCACAACTCACCCCTCTTTATCATCAGACAACTCAAAGGAGGGATACTACTTTATTCACAAACCTTCAACGGATGCAATTTCATTACATGATGGCTTGTGCACCAAAGTGTGCAAGTTTAATGAATGCAACAAAACAAGAATCTCAAAACCACCTGCCTATCATGAATGATCAAGGGAAGTAGTTAACAATGAATCTTGAGATGTTTACATCACTAATGAGTATGAAATGACTCAAGACTCAAAGGTTCAATTAATGTCCGATTGAACCCAAACAAGTTATTATCTTGCACCTTTTTTAGCCTCAATTTTGTTACTCCTTTTCAGATTACCTTCCATTCTTTAATCAATTAAGCCCAAAAGTGATGATTAAGTCCTCTAAAGGAGAGAAGTACCAAACTAAGAGTTGGCTTAAGGAATGAGAGAGATGGCATGCCATTGAAAATGAACCCTTAAAAGGGATTAAACTATTAAGCATGACAACCTCAATCTCAAGTTTAAAAGAACAATAGGTTTGAAACAACTCTCAAAGCAAAGCAAAAGCCAAGAAATGAGAGAGGTTGCAGAAGTGATTAGAGGTGATCACAAGTATGGAAAGCCATAAATAAATGCTATCAACTTAAATAAGATGGTGTTTAATGCCTAAAACACCAAACTTATGAGGACAATTACACTACAAGCATGCAAAACAAAGCTAAGATGTAATGAACAACCAAAAACAGTCCTAAATAAGTCCTAAAACGTGCTGGAATTCAAACAAAAATAACTAGAACAATAAGCTAAAACATGGAGCTTGCTAGGCTAGTAAACAAGACACAAGGAGTGGAGGCTAACCCCTCCAATTTTGGACTTCAAAACAACATTTTTGTCAGTAAAATAATTCTGAAAATCAGTGTTTAAAAGCTCAAAAAAAGATAGTGTAAAGGTGAAAAACACATGGGCAAAGGCTAGAAGAACAAGGTAGAAAAAGAGGTGAACCACCCCTTCACCCTTTAAGGCCTTAAATCACAAGTTTCAACCCCAAAATACAGAATTTATATAACCCAAAAATAGTGAAAAAAACAGTAGAAAAAGGAGTGATGAAAGCAAAAAGAGAAGTAAAGCTTTATACCTCTTGAAGAGGAGATCACTTTCAAGCAATAATTCAGCACAAACACACCCTCAAGAGCTCAAAGAAGGCTCCAAGATACCTCAGCTCAAAGATGGAGAGGTTTGGTTAAGAGTGTACAAGCAAAGGTGAAGAGTGTGTAGGCAAAGGTGAAGAAATTTGCAAGAGAGAGAGAGAGAGAGAATTGTAGAGAGAGGAAAAATTTTGCTCCAAAATTTTCTAACCTCTAAAGCAAAAGGAGAGGTCCTCTATATATAAAGAAACATGAACCTCCCTCAGAAACATCCATCCATACACGTGGGAGCAGATGCATGCATCTATGCAAATAGCTGGTAGAAAATATCTGCAAAACACACTTGTGGCCGATAGCCAAGAACAGTGGCCGGCAGCCAGTAGTGGTGGCCGGCAGGCCTCCAGGTTTTTTAGGCTTGAAAAGTTAGGGTTTTGGTCCAAAAATAATGTAAAAGGTGTGTTGGGTTTGAAGGCTTAAAGTTGTGGCATCCCGCTGAGGACTTCGAGCACTTGTCAAGCACATACATTCATCATTGGGTGTGCAAGTGGTGACGTCCAAGTCATAAGGGTGGTAAAAAATGGGGTTTCTACAGTTGTCCCTCTTTGACAGAACTCAGAGTTATGAAATGACGTGAGTGAACGTCAAAGCCCACAGACGACCCATTTTGACATGGCCGTAATATTTGGACAAACAATCAAGACATAAATAAATGGTTGTGCTTGCAAGTTGCCTACGTATCCCTTTGCAAAGAATCAAACTAGCATAGTTTTGGGGCAAGATGCAAATGATATGCAGAAAAAATTTGAAAGCTGGACTCATACGCTTCGCGAAGCTGTCTATTTTGAAAACTCATGATAATGCACGATGATGCAATAAGCAATAACAGATGCGATAAGCTATAACAAGATAACAACATTTGAATGAACAACTTCAAGCTTAAAACCAACACAGGTTCCATGCAAAAAGATCT
Organism: Camellia lanceoleosa; assembly: GCA_025200525.1. Lineage (NCBI taxonomy): Eukaryota > Viridiplantae > Streptophyta > Magnoliopsida > Ericales > Theaceae > Camellia > Camellia lanceoleosa. Next base: position 82,848,567 of record CM045760.1, on the reverse strand, counting down.
AAAACACATTCTAACCACACCAAAACACTAGGCGAGGAAAGAAAACACCGCTCAGGGTCGCATTTCACGCGTCTCAAGATAAGAGCAAAATCGCTAAGGGTCACGCTTCACGTGTCCCGAGATAGAAGAAAAATCGCTTGGGCTTGCACTTCACATGTCCAGAGATAAAACACACCCAAGGCCACACGTCACACGTCCAGAGATAGAAGAAAAACCACTTGGGCTCACACTTCACATGTCCCGAGATAAAACACGCCTAGGGTCACATGTTACGCATCTTGAGATAGACGAAAATTGCTCGGGCTCGTGCTTCACGCGTCCTGAGATAAAAGACGCCCAGGGCCGTGCGTCACACGTCTTGAGATAGAAGAAAAGCCACTTGGGCTCACGCTTCACGCATCCTGAGATAAGACACGCCTAGGGTCGCGCGTCATGCGTCCTGAGATAGAAGAAAACCACTCGGGCTCACGCTTCACATGTTTCGAGATAAAACACGCCCAGGGTCGCGCGTCATGCATCCTGAGATACACAAAAATAGATGCAAAGAGAAATGAACGTGTGCGATAGATGCATAAAGTGAAGGTGCAGAAAATGAACAAGTCAATTAAGTGACAATGCATATTCCATGCAAGATAAACAACCGACGTATGATGTTAATTGAAGGCATGTTATATGCAAGAATCAAAAACATGTTCTATGCGAGAATCAAAAGCATGTTCTATGCATGAAGCAAGAGCATATTCTATGCAAACTGACAGCATGTTCTATGCAAGAATCATAAATGATGCAAGACATACATGCAGCATACGTATATGTGAAATGCACATTTGATGCAACGGAAGATATCAAAGATGTAATTTGACAAAACAAATAAAATGATATTTGGTGACAAACTCCGATTTCCCTCTCGGAGGCATTGTAACATGCTCAAAAAGGATACACCTCGTTCAAATTGGCAAATGGAGAACGTTTGGATGCCAAAACACAGTTGTAAGCTCCCAAAAAAGAACCTTCCATACACCACTTGGGAAACAGAAGCACAGAACAAAACCAAGACACAACTGAGAGCATTGGCCACCTGGGGAGGCTGCCGACCACCTGCTGGCCATCAGAAACCCTTGCCGGCCACCAATGTGGCCTGATAGCCACCCGTGGCAGTTCAGAGCAATTTTGACTTTTCGCCCATGGGTCTTTAAATATACATCAAGACTCCTCATTTCCTCATACCCACACATTCGAAATAGCTCTCCCTCTCTCTCTAGGTACTCCTTCTCTCTAGATCCATGCTTTATACACGTTTTCCAATGCCCCACGAAAACTTTTTTCGTAAAACTCTTTTGATTCTCAACATTTTGAATCGATCAAATTTTGATTTCGTCATTTTTTCTTGGATTTTCACCACTTTGGGCTTGTTCCTCTCGAGTTTCTCTCGGGTTTCATGAACTTTCTCGAGTTTTGACTTTTTCTCCCATTTTCTCTCTCATAAGGTTGACTTTTTCTGAGTTTTCCCTCTTTTCTTCGTTTTTCTTCATTTTTCACCTACTTTTCACCCATTTTCCAGATTGCAGATGATATGCCTCATGGCGGAGCTCCTCCTGAGGTTCCACCCGTGTTTCCACCTACAGCCGAGGTAGAGGAGCCGGTAGTTGCTGGGGTCGGTAGGGCAGCAGAGGACATCACAGCTGATCTCGAGGCGGAGTTTGCTTCGGAGCCTGAGCTAGAGCCATTACCACTGAGGGTAGGATCCTTTGATCCGGCTACATGCCATTCTCACACACACATTTTGCCACTCGGAGGCATCAGGCATTTTAGCGATTTCGCACGCGGCGTGCCAGAGGACCACCTATTGAGGGAGCCGGACTCCCATCTGTCTTCCAGCGCTACTGAGGTATGAACTTTGTTTTCATGCATTCATGTCTTTCCTTTTAACTGCATTTTTTGCACTGCCTGTCATCTGACTTCTTTTTCATCACTGCCTTTTATCTGATTCATCTTTTATTTGATGCACTTTCATCTAATTCACCTTTTCTCTGCCACAGGGAGACTCTCGTGCTTACAAGGGGTACGGAGCGACGACAGCAAGGGATTGGTATGATGAGTCCCTGCCGGGGTCCACGATATCATTGATGAGGCTGGCTTTGACCTTTTCTGCTCTGGATTATCTCGCCTCATAGCAAGCCGACCACTTCTAGAGCATTGGTCGAGAGGTGGTGGGACACCACCAACTGCTTCCACCTCTTTACTGCTGGGGAGATGACGATGATGATGACTCCCTATGAATTTGCCATGCTTAGAGGCTTAGGTGCAGGGGGTGATCCGATCCCTTTCGACACGAATATGGGTGAGTGGGAGGTCGGTTGGATCCATCTGTTCGGAGCACTCCCACCCCTATATCGACCGGCCATGGTGAGATACAGTTAGTTTGCCAAGCAGTTCCGCGAGAGCGAGCCGGAAATACCGGAGGAGACGGAGCAGTACGCCTGAGGTTTCCTGATGTTTCTCCTTGGTACCACCTTGTTTTCGAACAGGTGGAACACCGTAGAATTATACATGCTGAGCACTTTGATGACCCTACCCTGGGTGCAATTTTACGACTGGAGCGGAGCTGGCCTCACCACCCTCTACGGCTATATGAGCTCTATCTCTCGGATGTGGGGAGAGCGAGTTGGAGGCTACTGGAGATCTTGGGAGATATGTACCACACCTTTTTGAGTTTGCACTTTCTGTACCAATATCATTTCAAAACTATTGCTTTCTATTTTGCACTTTCTGTATCATATCTGTTCATGCATCATGCTTTCTGCTTTGCACCTTCTGTATCATATATGTTCATGCATTGACACCATTGTCCTCTTATTGCAGTTGTGGGTTTATGCCTACTTTCCAGCCCTAACTCTGGAGCCTACGGGGGAGATCCCCCCTATGGTACCATATTTACGTCGATATGACGGTCGGTGTCGGTGCTGGAGTCAGAGTCGTGAGACCTTTGCCTTTTTCCGCCATTACTTTGATACAGTGGCCATTGACGAGTTAACCCAAAACTCATAGTCATTTTTGCTTTCCTACTGTTTTGATTCATACTTTGGCAACTGACGGTGACTAACAATCTATGCATTCTGTTTACTGATCACATGGTAGCCCTGGGCTACGATGCCGGATAGTGTAAGAGACCAATATACGGGGGCCTGGGGCACATCTCGCTTTCGAATTTTGCTGGAGGGCCCATTTTGTTGGGCTTGGTTTCTGAGCGAGCAGTTCATACGCCAGACTGTGGGCTTGCCTAATCCAGTCGTTCTGATGCCACCCCTAGCGTCTATGCAGACAGCAGATAGCCTATTGGTTAATACGATCATACAGTTCATGGTAGGCCTAGACGCTAATTTCTTCAGAGGAGAGGACGACTACACAACATTCATTCAGACCCATCTTATACCTCCTCTGATAGACGTTCACACAAGCAAGGAAATAGGAGCTCCTGCAGCGGGTGAGGCGACTCGGGCGACCAGGGCCCATGCTAGAGAGGCTCCCCCTGTTGGGAAGACCACCTGTTGGCCAGAGCTTCCTACAGAGCTCACGTGTTGGTGGCCTATTGGAACAGCCTACCAGATTCTGATTGAGCTAGCAGAGACAGGGCACAAGTATGTCGGAGTTTAAGGCACTTCTCAGGTATGGACCACACTTTACTTTTCAATTTGCACCCCACATTTCCATTTTAGATATGTTTATTCCAGACATTGATCATCCAAATGCACTTGCAGGCACCTATAGAGTATACAGCGAGCCTCCTTGAGCTGGTCACTTCTCTGATAGGCATGGTGCAGAGAAGGGAGATACTGCTTGGTCTCCATGGTATCTAGGTAATTTCCTTCGTTTAGCATTTGATACATCGGTACTTCAACTATAGTCTTCCCCAAACTGCACTCATACACTACATTGACACACTGTACTTATACACTATACTTATACTGTACTCACACACTGTCTCTGATTTCTGCATGACGCTCATTCTGCATACCATGCCTGTATCTGATACACACATTGCAGCTGATATATTGACAACTACTTTTCTAGATTCCACTTGTACCAAGGGCGTGACACCGGCACTGACACCGGCAAGACAGCAAAGACTACCGGCACTAGCAAGCGGTACCTCCTTCAACAGCAGAGAGGAGAGGAAGATAGGCCCAAGCTCGCGGCAGAGATACGAGCCGCGGTTGAGGTAGGGATAGGGGTACTCGAGGCTAGAGCAGTCCTACAGAGCCCATTCTGAGCGATGATGATGCTGAGACTAATGACTCCGATGAGGCAGCAAGTCAACACTAAGTCATCCGAGAGTGGAGATGATGATGCTGGCTTGCGATTTGAAAGCGGAGGTGATGCTGAGGAAGGCTTTGAGGCAGGGAGCGGAGATGATACCGACTCTAGTTCAGAGCCTGATTCCGACAGCGGAGCTGATGGAGACAGCGCCCCCAAGTTCCCTCCGAGGAAGAAGACGAAGAGGTCCTCTCGAGCTTGAGATGACTGGCGCTAATGTTTTTGTACTTTTTGCTTAGTTTCTTTTAGTTTGGTAGCATTAGCACATGTATAGCTTCAGATAGGTTTTATTTTTGCTTTTGAAACTTGTACTCCTCTTTTGTAAAAATCATGATCGAAATAAAAACCTCGTAGTTTTTATGAAATGTATTGTTGTTTTTGCATCATGAGCACCTTATTTGCATGAAATGGACATGGAATTGAATTCGAAAATGAAAACTTGTATTGGCACAATGTTCTTAATCGGGTAATGAGTTGACTAACAACCAAAAACAAAATACAATTCGATAAACAAAGCAAAAACAACTCAAATAGAAATATAAACATTGGCTAAAACAAAAAGACTCAAAACAAGACCTCAAAAACACAAAGATTGAGACAAAACACATGCTGCCAACACTGCTCGACACACAGGTGGACGGCAAGCCAGAGGAGGAAGTTGCCGGCCACAAGTGTAAAAAAAATCTCCAGATTATTGACAGCTGGCTTCCACTTATAGCCTTATCTTCTACAAAAGGTTCTCCTTCGTGATTTCTTCTCCAGAACCTCATTTTGCTGTTGTTTATTCCACAAATGGAGCCATTTCTTGTCGAAAAGCTCACGGATTTGATAGCCACTTTGGATGGCACGAAAAAGGTAAATTTATGAGGTTTTGGCATAAATGTCCTTTTTCTGTTGAGCTATACTCCACTTTGTTTTTCGTTCCTCCATGTCGCGGTTTGATGCTGGGACCCGATTACGTATGTCTTTCGCTTCAGAGCACAAGAAATATGCCCGACACTTGAAGAATTTCAGGCACTAATAGAATCTCGGCGCGACAAGGAAATCGTGTCTCAGCCCTGTTTTGGCTATGCCCAAGCCTTGGGATGAATGTGTGGGCTCAATTTGCACGAAACTTGATCTTTGGCCCATGACGAAGAGCTAGACATACCCAGTTTGATTCATCGATTTTCTGATATCGGGGACAGAGGCGACCTTCTCTGGTGGGGCTTTCGGCAACACACCCTTTGTTTATATATGCTTGCGCACTACCTCCTTACCCCTAGCTATGGCAGAGCCAACATCAAGCTGATTGAGGTGGTGCAACGCTTGAAAGAAGATAAGAGTTGCATCAGTTTGGTCTTAGCCGAGACACTGATGGGTTTAGATACTTTTCATTGGCGAGAGACCACCAGATTTGCGAGGAGTCCACTACTACTTCAGGTATTGTTTCCCACCCTTTCTGATATATGCCTCGCATATCACTCGACATTCACACTCTGTTTTTCCCTAAAAAACCCTTTTCTTACTTTTCTCTCTACGCACATCTCTCTATTGTTTAATTTCTCTTATTTTTCATCCTTTCCCAGGTATGATTGATGAACAAGCTGAAGGTGGTGAGCCCTTGCCCTGAGTACTCAGCTCGAGCGTATTTCTTTCGCTAACGGTTAGTGGACTTCCCTAATGAGGGTTGGTAGGGCAACTGGATGTGCCACAGGTCTGCTGTTGACATTGCTTGGCGTTGCCCTTGGCTTGACTCAGCTGAGTTGAGCTACAGCATAGCCCAACAGCTAGGTATTGAGTTGATTGGCTTTACACACAGCGTGTTCTATTTTCCCTTTCGGTTCAGACGCCAATTTGGAGATGAACAGATTTGCTCAGGAGAGAGGGTGGAATACCCAGCTCCGATTTCGTTTCGTGCTTCGCACTTGGCTCGGTATTTCACTGCTTGGAGGATGAGAGAGCTTCTGGCCCCTGCCCTTAGTTTCAGTTCTACTCTTTCCGACAAGTGCTTGGCTTGGCTCGAGGAAGAGGTGCAAGTTGGGCCAACTTTGGCAATAGAAGCTTCCGCAAGCATGAACAGAGGGCGCAGGAGCACCTAACTCACCTATGCCCCTAGTTTATTGCTTTGACCTTTCTTTGCAAGTTTTTATGATGTAAAAGCAACTTTGATTTGTATCAGAGAGTTGAAGAATGTTTTTGTTGAAATCAATTGAATTAAAGTTGTGAGCACTAAAAATTTTCCTTTTGGTCCAAAAATGGTCTAAGTTGTAAAATGTAAAATTTAAGAAAAATAAACTTTTATCAAAACTTTCCAAAACTGTTTTCGAAAAGGATCACCACCTAACACGCACAGAATCAATCCATGAGATGTACAACCCCAGATCAAAAAATCATAACTGCCCTTGACTGCATACCACTACTGCTCTTGTAACCAGCTCTACTTTCCAGAATAAAGATCACAACCGAACTCTTAGATAATGGACAGACAAAGATGACATGATCAGACACATGGACAGGACAGTTGACTAGGAGATAATTATGGCCGGACTTCAGGATGAAGTTGCCTACATATCCCAAAGATGGGAATCAGGCCTTACGTAGTTCGGCTTGGGTTCACTCGAGTATTAACTCTCTTCTTTTGCACTCTAACTTTTGCCAAGATCGCCTTTTAGTGTTTTCAACCTTGCGAGCTCAGTTTTTCTTTATTTCCAATTTTTCATGCTCTAACTTTTGCCTAGGTCGCCTTTTCAGGTTTTCGGTCTAGCGAGCCTCTCAAGGATAGTATTTCTTTAACTTGTCTATGTTGATCGGCTGTGAGAACTCCAGGCCATCTAAGCCCATGAGAATAACCGCTCCACCCGACCAGATAGGTTTGATGATGTAAGGACCAGTCCAATTAGGTATGAACTTGCCCCTAGGGTCATGAATGGGAGCTCGGTTGTCTTTTAGCACCATGTCCCCTTGAGATTCCTGGACTTAACTTTCTTGTTAAAAAAAAAAAAAGAAAAGAAATGTGAGCCGTTATTTGAGATGATCTCATTCGGAACCCCATACCGGCAGATGATATTGTTTCGGATAAACTTGGCCACATGCGACGTCTTAAGCACTGCATAGGACTGAGCTTCTAATCACTTCATGAAGTAGTCGATTGCTACCAAGATGTATTCATGCCTATTTGATCCCTTCGGCGAGACCGCACCAATAACATCAATGCCCTAGACTGAGAAAGGCCATGGCGAAGTCATGTTGTACAGCTTTGACAGCAGGATATTCATGCGATTGGCATGGATTTGACATTTGTGGCATCATTGTACAAAGCCAATACAATCCTCCTCCATAGTAGACCAATAATAGCTTTGTCTGAGAATCTTCCGGGCCAGCATCACTCTGTTCATATGTGCCCCGCACTCTCTCCCGTGGATAGCCTCCATATGGCGCTTTGATTCCTCTTCTTTAACACACAACTTGTGCATTCCTAGATGACCTTTTTTGTACAGTTTATCTCTGCAAATGATGAACTGGATGGCTAGACGTCGTATACCCCTTTTATCTTTAGCATTTGCCCTTGGTGGATATGTTTCCTTTTCCAGGAAGTTCCAGATATCGTAATACCAGGGTTTTTTGCCGGGAACTTTATTGTCGGACACTTCATCTATTACGGCAATGGTCTCATAGGTCGGCGTGTACTTTTTTTCAATGATAATCGGACGCATCCGGACTCCAAGTGGAATGTCTACCATAGAAGACAGAGTTGCTAGTGCATCAGCGAACTTGTTGTTTTCCCTCAGGAGGTGTGTAAATGTTAGCTTTTCAAACCTCGGAATCAGCATATCCAGGGTCTGATGATAAACCTTCATTTTTTGTTCTTTTACTTGCCAGTCTCCCTTTGCTTGAGACACAACCAAGTTCGAGTCCTTGATAACATCCAATCTTATTACCCTAGTTACAAGGCAGCTTCCAAACCAGCAATACACGCTTCGTGTTTTGCTTCGTGGTTGGTCACTTTGAACCAGAGTTTGAAGGCTAAAGGCATGTGGGAATCATTGGGTGCTATCAGCAATACATTGATCCCATAACCGTACTAATTAGACGCTCTGTCAAAGTACATTGTCCATATTTCCTCTTCAACATACAGAATGTCCTCATCTAGGAACATGTTTTCCACTACCTCATCTCCTTCTACCGGGTGGTCTGCTAGGAATTCTGCCATAGCTCTCCCCTTGACTGATTTGCGGGTGACATATTTCAGATTAAATTCGGAGAGAAGAAGCAACCAACGAGCTAGCCTACCTATAAGCGCTGGTTTCTCAAAGAGATATTTTATGGGATCTAATCTCGAAACCAACATTACAGAGTGAGCTAGCAAGTAGTGCCTCAACTTCCTGGTAGCCTATACCAAGGCTAAGCAAGCTTTCTCCAAGGGAGTATGGCGGGTCTCATAATCTAGCATCTTCTTGCTCAAGTAATAGATGGCTTTCTCTATCCTATCTTCAGATTCCTGAGCGAGCATGCACCCCATAGTTGAATCTGTTATTGATAGATATAGAATCAAAGCGTTTCTCGGCTCCGGTGGCGACAATACAGACGGATTCTGGAGGTACTATTTTTCACTTGCTCGAAGGCAAACTGGCATCGGTCGTCCCATCGCAATTTCTTTCCTTTCTTCAGGAGACCAAATAGTGGTTCACAATTCAAGGTTAATTTGGAAATAAACCATCTTATGAATTGCACTTTACCTAGAAAGCCATGCATCTCCTTTTCAGTCTTTAGTGGTGGCATTTCTAAGATGGCCTTGATCTTGGAAGGATTGACCTCGATGCCCCTCTGTGTAATCAGAAAGCTCAGCATTTTCCTTGTTGTTACCCTGAAGGTGCACTTCTGCGGATTCAACCTCAATCTGTATTCCCTAATCTGTTGGAAGAATTTTTTTAGCGCGGTGTAGTGGCCCTCTCGTTCTTTGGACTTGACAATCATGCCGTCCACGTATATCTCGACCTCTTTGTGGATCATGTCATGTAGAATGGTAGTTGCATCCCTCTGATAGATAGCCCCTACATTTTTAGCCCAAACGGCATAACTCGGTAGCAATAGGTGTCCCACGGAGTGGTGAATGTGGTCTTTTCTCTATCCTCGAGTGCCATCAAAATCTGGTTATACCCAGAAAACCCATCCATAAATGAGAGCAATGCATGGCTCGTGGCGAAGTCCACCAACTCATCTATGTGCGGAAGAGGAAAGTCGTCCTTCTAACCGGTTCTGTTCAAATCCCTGAAGTCTACACACACCCGGATTCTACCATCCTTCTTCGGTATTGGAATGATGTTGGCCAACCACGTCGGATACTCAGATACTAACAATAAACCCACCTATATCTGCTTGGTAACCTCCTCATTGATTTTCAATGCCTAATCCGAGCAAATTCTGCGCAACTTCTGCTTGACTGGTCAGGCCTCAGGGTTAAGAGGGATCGATGTTGTGCAATCTCAAGATTGATTCCAAGCATGTCTTCGTAGGACCACTCGAAAACATCTTTGAAATCTTTTAACAGAGTGACTAAGTGCTTACACTCTTCCGAAGACAACGTGGACCCAATCTGGACTAGACGCAGGTCCTTCTTAGTACCCACATTAATGGCAATGATTTCATCAGCACACGGTTTAGCAAATCTCTTTAATCAAGTTTTTCAAAACCAGAAGAATTCCTTCCTCTTCGTTTTCATTAAAATTCTAAAAATCTTGGTCAATGCAATAAGCCAACGGCACAGAAAAGTACACAGAATCCGCAGAGTTTTCATTCAAAAGGCCTAGATCTTCGGTTACAGACTCAATAGAAAAGCTAAATGAAGGCCTAGACAAGACTTTGGTATCTAGGTTACCACCTCCAGAAATACCAGATTCAGACCCTGAAGAATTGAAATCTGATCCCGACCCCACAAACTCAGGGGAATCAAATTCTAGCCCATCACCCGACTCAGAACCGGACAAATAGCCTTCCTCTAGTTGCCAGATAAGAGATGATGCCTCTGATGCATCCAAAATGATGTTGGTTGGGTTCACACCTGCTTCTTTCCTGATCATGGAGATAGTAAGGTTATCCCCCAAGTTCTCTAAGTCGACCACAGGATCTGTCAAGAGACAAGCCAGCACTTCTCCTACTCTATGTTCGCTGTTGTCTGAGTCACTTTCTATGCTCTATTTAGCTTTGATGTTTGATTCATCCCTTCTCATCATCACTATCCTATAGCTGCAGGTTAAAAAAGATCTCGAACCCAGGGACACGTTGCTTCGTGGAATCGACCCAAGGCTCAGGAAAACTATAAAAGGGTAAATCTTCTCCATCTTGAACAAAACAGCCATTCAACGTCCCTTGGATTGGTCTATAGACAAGCTCATACCATTTCCTGGCCTGCTTAGCTCTTGCTCTAGCTTTACCTTTCATCTCTTCCCTTTTCTTGATCCAGTCTTCTTTGGTAGGCACATAGCCCAGTCCAAAGGCATATGGGTTGTGTGGCACATCTATCAGTGTTGTAACGCCTTTCTTGCCATTTCTTCCAAGCCCCATTCCTAGCACATGCTGCAGTTTGTTCATAAAATAGATAGATTTGGCGCTGACATGCATGTCCTCGTCTGCGGCCAGAATGGTTTGCACTACCTGGGCTTCAACTAGAGTGAAGCCCGAGAGGAATACATCCTCCTTGCCATGGGTGATCTCTAGCACTAGTGTAGTTACCTCTGGCGGCAGATGGATGGACGAATTCCCAAAAATAATTGCCACTCCTGCCCCATGAGGGTACTTCAACATTTGGTGGAGAGTAGAGGAGATAGCTTTCACGTGGTGCAACCAAGGCCTCCTTAACAACAAATTGAAGCTAGCCGGCACATCTAGGACATGGAACTCGACATCTTGCTCAGCTAGGCCCACTTGGACTTTGATTTGCACCGTGCCCATGACCTTTCTACTCATATTATCATATGCCCGAATTACTTGGGTTGTGGGAACAAAGTCCAATGGTTTGAGGCCAATTGGATAGGCAGTGCGAGAAGGACATACATTGATGGCCAAACCGGTATCCACAAACACTACTAGTACCCATTTCTGCCTACACTCCACAGATATGTACAAAGGTTTGTTGTGAGCCGAGCCTTCTGGTGGCAATTATTTGTCAGAGAAGGTCAGCGTTGGCCTGGCACCACTTGGGAAAACCAATCCCACAAGCTGTTCAGAGGTAGTGTCAATGGACAATTTAGCCTTGTCCATGGTTGACAGTACTGCTTGTCGGTGTACCCAGGAGGCCATGAGAAGACCCCAGATTGAGATGTCGGCTTGGATTTTCTTAAGTTGTTTCAATACAGCCTTTTCTTCTAGCTGTTTCTCTTTCTGTTTCTCGATCTCTCTGTCTTTTCCAGATGCCTCAGTTTGATCTAAGTGCGGTGGCTTAAAATACCACCCACTTCTTGTCATGCAATCTATTTCTTTAGCATACTAGGTGTCATCCGGAGCACAGTAACTCCAGTCTTCATCGATATGGGCCAAATGCAGGTCATCATCATCTCACCACTCACCCTCAATGGCTGACAAACAGTTATCTGGCTCTGCCTGAAGTATCCTTGCGGGTCAAATATCCCCCTCAGGGTGTTGGGTCATTATAGCTTCCCAGTTGTCTTCAACCCTTTCTCATTCAAACTGCTTCAGTGCAGTTTCCTGTTCTGTGTCCGTAGTGCTCGCGGTTGTCGCTTGGCTTTTTTACGCCCCCTTTTGGATGCTCAAAAAGAAAGCCCTACAGTTTGGACTCCCGTGGTTCTGAATCTAATCTCATAAGTGCAATGTGAAACTGATAAACACCAAAGAGTCCAAATCCGACAAATCATTTTGAAAAATTGATTTTGAATCAAAAGTGCCAAAATTGGACTGCTTTCCCAGATACAGAGTCGCCACCTAAATATTTTATTTTGGGAATATCTAGGAAACCCATGACTCGTGCCAAAGGTCACGTGTTCGTCATCACCAAAGTTGCCTCAGCTCGGGAACTTGGGTATGAGAGGGGAAGGTCATGAATTGAACACCCCCGCTCGCCTGATCAAAGATCGACCTCTACTAATCATGATATGATTTTTATCAACATTATGTGCTCTTATTCCAATTATTAAGCTAGTTTTACTATGTGATGCGCACAAACAAGTATAGACTAGTTTGCCTAAATTGGAACAATTCAATTCATGTTTGTTTGTGAAAATGGTTTGAATTTGCCACCCCAAATGGGCTTAAAGTTTACGGATTTGCCACCAAACATAGTGGGCTTAAAATTGATTTGCCACTCAACAAAGTGGGCATAAAACGCACATTCATTTGAATCGTTCCAATTCAATCAACAAGCCTTCATTAGCAGGCATTCAAGTAGTTTAGCAAGTAAACATTTAGCCTTCATCAACTTGCTAGACATGGCAACATTCACATTCATGCAAATATGCTAAAGCATTAAAAACACACCTAGTAGTTGTAAACGTCCCTGAACGTCTCGGGAGGGAATCCCGTTTTGTTCATTGGGGCTTACTACAGTTCGGACTCAAATGTCACGGTTCTGAATCTAATCCCGCAAAGTGCAATGCGAGACCGATAAATCACCAAAGAGTACAAATCCGGCAAATCGTTTTGAAAAATAGATTTTTACAAAGAAGTGCCAAACATGGACTGCTTTGCCAGATACAGAGTCGCCACCTAAATATTTTATTTTGGGGGAATTTAGGAAACCCTGACTCGTGCCTAAGGCCACGTGTCCGTCATCACCAAAGTTGCCTTGGTTCGAGAACTTGGGTACGATTGGGGAAGGTCACTTCGTGAGCACCCCCGCTCGCCCGATCAAAGATCAGCCTCTACTAACCATGATATTGAGTTTTGAAAACATTATGTGCTCTTATCTCGGTTATTAGCCTAGAATTACTATGTGATGCGCGCAGCATACAAGTATAGACTGGATCGCTTGACTTGGAACAAAACATTTCATTTTTGTTTTTGAAAGCGATTTGCTACTCGCAAGTAGGCTAAAATGCGGATTTTGCCACCCTCAAGTGGGCTTAGAAAACATGGTGATTTGCCACTATCTAGTGGGCTTAAAACTCGCAATCAATGAATTATTCCAATTCAAATAATCCAATCTCCACCCACAGGCATTCAGGTAGTTATATCACATAAGCACTTAGCCTCATGGTAAGCATGCTATCATGGCAGTCATTGACACACATGCAGAGATGCTAAAGCATAAACACTTACCGAGTACTCCAAGCCAAAGAAAGAAGCTAATTAGAAATCATGCATGAATCCTAACTATGCTGAGATGCCTAATGCAACACACACAGGTATGCAGCTAAGATAGGCGCGTCTATTCTAAGATGGCATATGAAATGCAACAAATGATACACGTATTCAACTCGGAATTGAAATACAATGCAGTTAGTATGATGTGCCAAGCCCGGTGCATGCGATACAGATGAATGAATGCAAACATGCGAACATATAGATGCTAACTGAAATATGCCCTAAAACTAACCATCATAAGTTGGTAAATAAAAGGAAGAAAGACGTGGGGTTGGAAGACATGCATCACACACACGCACACTTATCACAACATTGCCCTCCTCAGAAGGTTCGAATAAATAGTACAGAGTAAACTAGCTAATCTAAGCTAATTAAACTAATTATTACACAACATTAATTAATTAACGAATTAACTAAGTAAGTAAGGAAACTAGCATGCAAGTTAAACAAAATGGACTGTCTCAGCTCTGTTTCGAATGATAGGGATGCATGCATGCTCAAGTTGCCTTGTCGGGAAATCCATCGCGATGCCCCGATTTACCCCTGTTTGCAACTGGTCCCAGAACATTGTACAAAGATCCAAAAGGCTGCTGGCCAGTTTTTGTTGCTGGTTTCCGGTTTGCTGCAGCAGAGAGCGAGAAAGGGGCATGGCAAAGTATTTTCAACATATGTGTGCATGACCACTCTCCCCATCATTGCACAAGCTCCAGGGAGTGTAGTCCTCGATCCTCGTGCCACCAATCAAGCATCTCGATGCATGATGGCCGAGGAGTTAGATTGCACGACTCGATGTAAAATGAATGCACATATAAACACGACAAGGCCTAAACTCCATCATGGGTAATCCGGAGTGTCGGCGACCAAGAATCGAGGCACGTTTCCTCACTTGGAGTATGAAATGTCCCTCGTTTCTCGTGCTTGGACTAAACCCTGCTCCAAACATGATGCAATACACATGGCATGCATGAATGCAACTCTAACATGCAACCTAAACATAATGCCACTAAATGATGCAAACATGCAAATGATGATATGCAAACATGCTACTAGCATACATAATGCTATGAAATAATCAATGGCATACTCAATGCACATGAAAACTATATGGCATACGCAATGCACACATGGAGACTAACAATGAAATGATCAAGGCATACACAATGCAATGGTCAATCATGCAACAACATGGACTAAATGGCATATACAATGCAAGATGGACTTAAACCAAGATAGGCGAGCCTCAGCCACACCCAAATCAGTGGCCAAACATGATGGAATTAGGCAACAAAAACACATGCAAACATGCACCAATCCGAGAGACCAAACCTAAGGCACTGAATGCAACTTTATCAAAGCATGGCAAGGGTTGAAATATGGCATACAATCACACATTTTCCATGTTTGAAATTACATGTAAGATGGTCCTGAATCATGCAAACACCTCACACGATGCATGCTAGATGGCCCGAATACCGAAACTAGTGAAGCACATTACACTAGAGGTACACAAAGCAATGCACAAATGGCAAAACGAGCACCAAATTGACCCTAGGCAGGTCCAAGACAGTGGAAAAATGGTCTAAAATGATGGCTCGAAAGGCATGGAAATGAAGCTCATGCAATGGTCCAAAAACGAGGCATTTATGCGCAACTCTCAAACGCATTTAAAGAGTAGAAAACATGGGAATATGGTATACATATAAGCTCTGAAATATGATGTACAATGGCCCCAAAACATTGAAACACCTCAACATAAGCATGCAATAGGCTTCAAAACTCAAAGCTGGGCAAGGGTATTGCACTACAACCATGCATAGCAAGCATCATTCGACCATGAGGCATAAAAACAGAGCTAAGGCAGTCCAAAATATGCACAAAATCAGTTTAAGGCATGGCCAAAAAGTGCTAGAATCAAGGACAAAAATAGCATGTAATATAAGCTAGTAAAGAGGATTTATACTACAAGCATATGAGGCATTCAAGGGGTCACTAAACCAGCAAAACTCAGAGGTATGACATGCCAAATAAAGCCCAAAAAACCACTGAAACATGATCTATGTATGCAAGAATGATAGGCTCCTTTGATAGGCTATGTATGGGATTACTCTACACATGCAAGATGGACACCCAATATGACAAAAAAAAAGCCCTGGATAGAGCTTATGCAGGTCTTAAAACTCACTAAAAAGGGCCTAAAACAAGGCTTGGAAGCATGCAAATAAAGGCTCCTTTGATATGCTATGAAGAGGGCTATTCTACACATGCAAGATGGACACCCAAAAAATGGCAAAATGGGCTCTGGACAGAGCCTATGCAGGTCCTAAAACCCACCAAAAAAGGCCTGAAACAAGGCTTGGATGCATGCAAATAAAGGCTCCTTTGATAGGCCAAATGTGCTCGTAAACAAGACAAAGGGTGAGAGGGTCACCCCTCTCTGATTTTGGTGCTCAAAACAGCATGCTAGCCACTGAACTGAAAATCCACTGGATTTCAGTGGCTAAGAGACCAAACAAAGGTCAATGCAAAGGCCCTAAGGCATGGCTCAAAATAAGATGCAATGAAGCACGCAAGGGGGTAGATGACCCCCAACAGAAAAATGGTCTTAAACAAATATGTTAAGGACCTCAAAACAAGACTTTTTTCAGTTTATGACAAAGCCCAAATATGCTTGCAAGTATGGATAAAAGATGCAGCAAAATAAAGCTTAAAAAGGGAGAATGAGTGTTACCCTTGAAGCTCAAAAAGACCAGCAACCTCTGGACCAAAACTCAACCTTTTACCTCTGAAAATGGCCTCCAAGAAGTTTAGACCAATGGTGGAAGGGTTAGGCTATGGAGTTGTATGCAAAAGGGTCAAGAACTTCACACTTTAGGGCTCAAAGGGAGAGATACAAAGAGAGATATATAATTTTCCTTCCAACAAAATCTCAACCCTCTACAAGGAACGGGAGGCCTCCCTTTACAGACAAACAAGTCTAAAGCTTCTCAAAGAAGCTTCAAACCAAGGGCAAACATCCTCCATACACGTGTATGGAGGATCCAGTCCGTGCCCTCCAGTTGGCACAGCTGGAATCAACTAACAGAGACAAAACAGGGAGGAGTAGGCCGACCAGTTCAGGTGGTCGGCCGACCACTTGCCCTGGTCGGCCGACCAGGTTTGAAAGGGTCAAGTGGTCAACTAGTGTCCAAAATGAAACCCCAGAAGTTAGCTTTCCAATGGCGCCAGCCTTGCATTAAAATTCTAACTGTGCAAAAAGTTATGCCTGTTTTGGTGAAGTCGCGCAGATTCGGTCCAACCGGATTAATGCCCTACTTCAACCAACCATATCTCTGCCGTCCGGACTTGGCTTTAGGAGATTCTTGAGTGTAAAATGAAGCCCCGGAAGTCTCCTTTCCAACGGTAATGGCCTCATATCTTAAATCTAAGTGTACAAATGAATAAGCCCGATTCTGCGAGGGCTGCTCGACTCTCTTTTGACGGTTCATGCCCATTTTCTCCCCCAACTGGATTTCTCCCCTTTTCTCCTATTTTCCTCAACTTCAAACCCCTAAGCAAGGTGTTTTGAAATATTTTTCAAAGATTTCATCTCTTTTTCATTCATTTCCACTTTATCCTGGCTCGGTTTACCGAAAAGCGCGACATTTAACAAAATGTGAGCCTCGAGACATTGTAGGAACTTTATTTCAAAAAATATTTCGAAAGAGAGGGTTTTAAGATCTAAAATCTTTTGATCAAGAAATGGGGTGTGAGGTTAGGGTTTGACTCTCCTCTTGCCGAAGAAATCGAATCTTTGCCCTGCTCAACTTTCTCCACCAAGTAAACCATTAGTAGTGCCTAAGTCTTAAGGGCGGTAAAAAATGGGGTGTCTACAGTTGCCCCTCTTTGACAGAGCTCGAAGTCATAAAATGACATAAGTGAATGTCAAAGCCTAGAGGCGACCCATTTTTGACAAGGCCGAAGACTTGGACAAACAAATAAAATATAGATAAATAAATAGCTGTGCTCGCAGGCTGCCTACGTATCTCTTTTCAAGGAATCAAACCAGCGTAGTTCAGGGGCAGGATGCAAAATGATATGCGGAAAGATTTTGATAATTGGACTTATCCGCTACGCGAAGCCGGTTTGAAAATTAGACTTATACGCTACGCGAATCCAGTTTAATAATTGGACTTACATGCTTTCGCGAAACCGGTTTGAAAATTGAGGATTTATGCAATGCACTGTAATGTAGTGGCTAAAATGCAATGTAATACCTAAGAGGTGAAGGTACCTTACAGGGGCAATTGACAATGGCTTACCTCATGCTGTTGGGGATCTTTCGTTTCTTCTTGGTTGAACCAAAGGTACTACTTTTTTCCCTGACTATGGTCGCAGCTTTCCCTATTCTCCAACAGGGTGACAGACTAGGTTGGTTCAGTATCCAGAATTGAGGCGCATACATATGCTATCTCAATCTATGGAGCTGCTATACAGATTTCAAGCCGAGGATATACCCCTGGGTATTTAAACCAGACTTTTGTCTTGGAAATCCCGAACCTTTGTGTTCTAGGCACGAGCCATTCGAACTCTAGTTTCCACCGTCTCAGTTGGTCTCCTAGGAACTCACCGCAAACATAGGCAGGTGGCTATACCAGACCACCAGAAGTCGTTCAGGCACGACAAACACCAAAGGAATTGCACCTTTAGAGGATTTAAGGTCTCCTAGACCAGAGAGTGCACAAGACAATGCGAATGATACAAAAAACAAAGTGCACAAGACAGTGCGAGTGAAAATGAATGCACAAGACAGTGCGACGCAGATGTGCACAAGATAGTGCTATGCAATGCAGAAACAAGTGCAGGTAAGGTGCGCAGAACAGCGCGAGCAATGCACTAACAGGTGCGCAAGATGGCGCGAACAATGCACTAACAAGTGCTACTAGTATTTTCTACGCAAGATGAAAGGGAGCAAGTAATGAAATGCACAGGATAGTGTGATGCGCGAGAAAGCGTAAGTATAAACTGCACAAAACAGTGCGATGCGCAAGAGAGCGCGAGTGTAAACTGCACAAAACAGTGCGATGCGCAAGAGAGTGCGAGTGTAAACTGCACAAAACAGTGCGATGCGCAAGAAAGTGCAAGTGGTAAACTGCACAAAGCAGTGCAATGCGCAAGAGAGCGCGAGCGATAAACTGCACAAAACAGTGCGATGCGCAAGAAAGCGCGAGTGTTTTTGAAATGCACTAAACAGTGCGATACGCTAAACAGCGCGAGTGATTTTGAAATGCACTAAACAATGCGATATGCTAAACAGCGCGAGTGATTTTGAAATGCACTAAACAGTGCGATACGCTAAACAGTACGAGTGATTTGAAATGCACAAGACAGTGCGAGTGAGATACAAAGTGTAAGTGCACAAGACAGTGCGAATGAGATACAATGCACAAGAAAGTGCGATAAAATGCATGTTCTATGCAAGTAAGGTGCATTTTCTATGCGAAAGATACGAGCATTGTCTATGCAAGTATGAAAGAGTGCATTTTCTATGCATGAAACAAGAGCATATTCTATGCAATATTGAAAGCGCATTCTATGCAATATTGAAAACATATTCAATGCATGATTGATAAATAATGTGCGGCACGCATGCAACAGAAGTGTATGAAAATGCACATTCTATTCAAGGGAGGGGCATCAAATATGTACTCTAGTGCCTCCGATTTATCTCTCGGAGGGCTTTGCAACACACTCTGCTCGAAAAGGGGACACCCTGTTTATATTGGCGAGAGATAACATCTGCTACTGCTTTAACTGCCATTCTGACTTGAAGTAGGCTTAAGCTTAGAGTAGAGGCGCACTCATTCTTCAGAGCACTGACAAGGCCTAAAGAGGTACATCCAGAATACAATCACGGTGAAGTCGAAACACACTAAGATGCTATGATTTTCCTTCTTTTCTTCTGCTTTGCAGTCTGGAACCCATATAGCTTCAGATAGGTCCTGGTTTTACTGTCCTCACACGACCTGGGTTGAACCCTGCAGTTCATGAAAGAAAGAATCTTGTTTTGCACATATGTGAAGAATGGCACCGCACTCTGAGCACAAAGCGATTCATTTTTGAAATTGAGAGATGAATTCTTAACCAGGTATTGAGCCTACAACAGACCATAGTGAAAATGACCCAACAAAGGGAAAGACAAGGTAAAACAACCTAAACACATCTATTGACACTCAAAACGACTCAAAATAAGAATCAAAACAAACAAAAACACACACACACAACACTCAGATGTGTTCCACCAGTGGGAGAACTCCCAGTTCACGAGGAGCTAGTTTCTTCAGGTATTGTTTCCCACCCTTTCTTATTTGTGATTCTTACATCACTCGGCCCTCAGGCTCTATTTTTCTGAAAAGCCCTTTTCATACTTTTTCTCTCAGCGCACATCTCTCTATTTTTTAATCTCTCTTATTTTTTTATCCCTCTCCTGGGTGGTTGATGGATAAACAGGAGGTTGCAGGCTCTTGCCCCTAGCATTCCGCTAGATGCTTCTTCTTCTGCTCACAACAGTGAATTTTCCCCACAGAGGGGTTGTGATGCGGCTGGATGTGTAGCAGATCTGCAATTAACATTGGTCGACGATGCTCTACTGGGGAGTTTGGACGTGATTAGATCTGTCCAGATGAGGGAATGGAATATCCTGCTGCATTCCAGTTCGTGCTTCGCACTTAGCTTGATACCTCGCTGCTTGGAGGACGAGAGAACTTTTGGCATTTTGTTGTTAGTTTCTGTTGTGCCCCTTTTTTGGTAGATACGGTGCCTTTCTTGGCAAGTATATTGACAATGGGGAAAAGACAGAACACCTGACTTGACTGTGCCCCTAGTTCATTATTTTGACCATTTTTTGTTTTTGACGTTCTGCTAAAACAATTTTGACCAACATGAGAGTTAGATTAACATGCTTGTTCGATTTTCTGATTTAAAATCATGCAAGTTAGGTTATGAGCATTGAAATTTTTCTTTTTTGGGTCCAAGAAAATGGTCCAGTTTTGGAAAAATGGAATAATTTTCAAGAGAATTAGTCAACCTTAGTAAAAATTCTCAAAAACTACTTTTGCAAATGGCCACTGCTCAACGAGCACGGAACCTACTCTTGAGATGTACAACCTCAGATCTATAACAATGGAAAAATGCCCCTTGTCTGAACAGCAATGCACGACAATGGAAAATTGCCCCTTGTTTGAATGGCACCACAGCGCACTGTATGGCAACGGAAAGTTGGCCCTTGTTTGAAATGCACCGCAGCACACTGTAACCAGTTCTCACAGCGATGATCACAACCGAACTCTTGGATACAAAAATGACAAAGATGATCGAAACCATTACATGGACACAATCGATTTGGAAGTGTTTATGGCTGGACTTTAGAATGAATTTGCCTACGTATCCTAAACATGGGAATCAAGCCTTGCGTAGTTCCGGGGGTAAGGTACACTCGGGTATTAACCTTTCCTTTTGCGCTCTAACTTTTGCCAAGGCCGCCTTTCCGGGTTTTCAACCTTGTGAGCTTTGTTTTTCTTTTCTTTTCGATTCTTTTCATTTCTTTTTTCTTTTTCATTTTCTTCATTTTTCTTCTTTTCTTTTTTTCATTCTTTGCATTTTTATTTTTTTTGTTCTTTTTGTTCTTTTTCTTGCTCTAACTTTTGCCTGGGTCACCCATCCAGGTTTTCGGCCCAGCGAGCCTCTCAAGGGTAAAAGTTTAGCTTTGTCCATGTTGAATGGTTTAAGATCTCGGAGCCATCTGAATCCAAAAGAATGGCTGTTGTTCGCTGATGATGTAGAAGTCCATCCAATGGAGGGTGAATTTGCCCCTAGTGCTGTGGATAGGAACTTGGTTGTCCTTCAGCAATACTTTCTTCTTTCCCCCCTCTGGGATTTGGCATTCTTGCCAGTCTTCCCTGGTTTGTAGAAAAGACTCATCTTTGACTCTTCGAGCGCATCTGACATTTTTTGCCCATAGTTTGAGGGGTGCTTCTCATCCAACTTTGCAAGCTTTCTTTTGACGACATCCGACCTTCTTGATTTGACTTTCTTGCCCCTAGTTCAAGGGTCGCTCGATCCGCCACACAGCCTCACGCTAGGTTGACCGTTGAATATTCTGAATCCCAGTTCAAGGTTTGAAAGTGAGGGGTCGAGTCTCAAGGCTGAGAGCGATCCTAGGCTGCACAATCTCAAGAGCAATTCCACACAGGTCTTCGCAGGACCACGCAAAACATTTTTTGAAATCTTTTAAGAAAGCGACAAATCGCTCACGCTGAAGACAGTGCGGAACCAATCTGGATCAAGCCAGGATCCTTCCCAGTACTCATACTAACAAGCATGATCTCATTCATTAAGGGCTTAGCATGCCTCTCTTTCTCTCACTTGATCAAATTTTTGCAAATCCCGAGGAATTCCTTCCTCTTTATTTTCAACACATTGTTCGAAAAGTTTTGAAAAACTTAGGTCAATACAATGACTTAAAGGCACCAAAGAGCAGGTGAAATGCACTGCCGTTTCATTCAAACTTCTGGCATAACTGGCGCAAGGCAGAAGCAAACACAAGAGTGTGAAAATCACTGCTGTTTCATTCAGATCTGTTGGCATAACTGGCTCCAAGGCAGAAACAGACTCAAAAGAAAGCAAAAAGACAAACACAAAACAAGATGGTGATGTCCGAGGTAACATCCCCGGAATCACCCGACTCCAATGCAACAGGATTGACTCGATACAACAAGACAGACCCGACTGACTCAGTACAAAAAGACTGACTATATACAAAACAATAAAACTGACCCAATACCCAAGTCAGAAAGTACAAAACTAGTATTTGCATATTGCTCAAAATAGTGCGTGCCATTCCCACGTTTGGAGTAAATCGAGCGCCACCTATAGCTGGTTCATCCCCCGATCACATGGTCACATTATCCCCCAAGTTCACCGATCCAGTGCCGATAGACTTTGCTGAGCTTGGTGCGGAAATGACCCCGTTGTCAGTCAAATCTTGCACTTCGTGGCGAAAATGAAAGCAATTGTCGGTGCTATGACCGGTTTGTTCATGGAAGGCATAGTACTGGGCAACATCATGTGTAGCCAGAAGAGGATTCGGGAGAGGCCGAGGCTTAAGGGGTTTGAGATGGCCTTGTCTAACAAGGATTTGGAGAGCTTTGGACAAAGGCACATAGAGGGCATGGAAGACTCTCTGACCTCGGGGTTGGTACTTCAAAGTTTCTGGATTTTTGCTGGACACACCAGCAAAGGGATTGGCAGGTGCTGGCCTGGTTTGTCAATCTCTTCCGAGTGCAGGATTAGAGCTCAAAAGATCGTTTCTGGTACGACGACCCTTCTCTTGATTTTCCCCTTGCTTCGAACTGCTCTCATTCTGATTGACGAAAGTATCCTCCACAATCTTTGCAACAACTGCGAGCACTTGCTGTTTGTTTAGCCTTTCCGCTTTCAAAGCCTCCATAGCCCACAGAAGGTGTTCATGGGGATCAATGCCTGCCTCTACCTTGTTCTTACCACTGGCCTCCACTTTGCCAAGGGATTGGCCTTCTTCCAATACAACATATCCCAAGATTGGGGAGCTTTTGTCATGAAATTCCGAGTATGGGGTGTGGTCGATGACGGAGCCGATATCCCAAAGGCTAAATCTGCCACAGTTCTCTGAAGATCTTCGATCATTCCCATGAGCTCAAAAGTAGTGGGCTCATGGGTTTGAGGTGATTGGGGTCCAGGTGCATCGATCATGCATAAGTTCATGCTGACTGGAATGAACACTTTCGGTTTGGGTAAATGGGTTGGAGTGATGTATACGCTGGGGTCGTAAGGGACGGCCAGTGTGTGGATTAGGTTGAGATGTGGATGAGGTACTTGGTCATTGGAGTCTGAAGGTGGAGCTATCGTCCGGTTGTCGATGAGATTTTGGACCTCATGATGAAGGCGGTAGCAACGGTCGGTGCCATGACCGCGCTGTTGATGGTATATACAGTACTCGGAGGGGTTATGTTTGGCTGGGAGTGGGACAGGCAGAGGTTGAGGATCGAGGGGTTTGAGATACCCTCTTTCCATCAAGACTTTTAGTGTGCTAGTCAGGCTCATATAGAGGGGGGTGAAAGTTCTGCCCTGAGCTCAGGCTGGGTTAGCGGTTTGTAGGCTTGGATTGGTAAAAGGGTCGGCTGTGGTGACTGTATTGATTTCGGTGGGTTTGGGAATAATGCTACTACTAGCATTGGTACTCCCTGAAATCTCCCTCCTTGTCGGTTCACTTGTTCTAGGAATGATCCCATTGTTGAACGCATTCTCAACCTGAACCCCCAGTTCATGCAAACTTTTGAAAGTGGATAGTGGAACGACTATCAACTTTTGCAACATATCATGCTCGAGGTTTCGCACCATCATCTGCACTTGATCCCTCTCGGAAGGCCGATCTGTCATCTGTGCTAGCTTTGCTCTCCATCTTGCAACAAATTCTACGAAAGGCTCTGTTGGGTTCTGGCGGGTTGTTTCAAGCTCTTGCATGGTCATTTCAATTTGGGTATTGTAAGAATATTGATCGACAAAGGCCTCAGCCAACTCTTCCCAGTTCTGCTTCACTAGATTCTCCAACTTAGCATACCAAGCGGCTGCTACACCTGACAGGGTTCTTCCATATAGAGAGAGTTTCTATGGCTTAGTCAGACCCATCGGCTTCAGAACATCCAAGAAAAGCCGGATATGTACCATAGGATCTCCAGACCCGTCGAAACGGTCAATATGTGGCATTTTGAATCTATCTGGGAGCTGTACGGCAGCCTCGGTGTATCCATCATCAATGTCGGGAATAGAGTTAAGGCCCTGTGCCTTTTTGAATTGCTTCTCAAGATTCACAATTTTCACTCCAGTCGGATTGAACTTATTAACATGAAAGGGTTGAAGCCTCTCAGTAGGCTGCACCAAGGGTGTGGAAACTCGAGCTTGAGCCAACCCTTCTTGGGGATCCGGATTATGCAAATCTACAGCTGGTGGAAGTGGATCAAAGTTCGGCTGGGGTCCCGAGGCTGGATGTGCGGTAGATGCCCTAGATGGGCGTTGTGTTTCAGCATTGGTCTCATCCTGTATGGCAGTTCCTTGATTAAACGCTGATATCACGGCCACAAATTCTTCCGAACCCTGTGCCATCACGGGTTTGCTGATGATGTGACTGGTGGCTGTCGGATTAGATGAACTAATGAACCCTGTCTGGCCCTTCTTTGCCTTACCACTGGTGAAAGAAAACTGGTTGCCCTTGAACTGAATCTCTGACCTGACAAAGTCTATCAACACAAGTCCAATGCACTCGAGGGATATTGGAACCTTCTGAAGCTATGGTTTCCAGACTACCTTGCAAAAGAGAAAACATACAGCATCTCAGCCTGATTTCACCATAACCAATATGAGCAAAGCTGAATGACGATGCCTCCCTATAGAATTCTGCCCAAAATTTTGCCTGTAAACTGATACCCTCAGGTAAAACTGATTCTTCCAAATACTGATGCCCGCAGGCCTAATACCCAGATTTCCAAACTGATACATGCATTCCTGTAGAGACGCACTCTAAAAGCACATAGCAAGCAAATGAGAGCCAAAACACCCCTATGTTGGGGTAGGGTTTCCTTGTCCTATTTTGTCAGGAGCTAGGGTTTCACCATGGACACAGTGGTTTCAAACAACCTACAATCGGGGAAGCAACCTATCCTAGCTTGGGATGGTCACTATGGATTCCGAATATGCACTAGGTCGAATGGTCAAAAAGGGTGCCTCGGTAAAAATCGGGGTTTGTGTTCCCATCGTGGCAGAGCCCGTAATCGGTCAGCCTTATGGCACGCTTCTCAAAGCGAGCCTCTGACAAACCGTTCAGGAATAGCAGATGATAAACACGGTGTCCTAGGCGCACCAATGCAAATGCAATGCAAAGAGAAACACATAAGTGTAATTAAAACAAGATATCATGAGTTCGAGTCAAGTTCTCTAAATCCCCAGTAGAGTCACCAGAAACTGTAGACATCCCCGAACGTCCCGGGAGGGAATCCCGTTTTGTTCATTGGGCCTTACTACAGTTCGGACTCAAATGCCACGGTTCTGAATCTAATCCCGCAAAGTGCAATGCGAGACCGATAAATCACCAAAGAGTCCAAATTCGGCAAATCGTTTTGAAAAATAGATTTTTAGAAAGAAGTGCCAAACATAGACCGCTTTGCCAGATATAGAGTCGCCACCTAAATATTTTATTTTGGGAGAATTTAGGAAACCCTGACTCGTGCCTAAGGCCACGTGTCCGTCATCACCAAAGTTGCCTCGGCTCGGGAACTTGGGTACGATTGGGGAAGGTCACTTCGTGAGCACCCCCGCTCGCCCAATCAAAGATCGGCCTCTACTAATCATGATATCGAGTTTTGAAAACATTATGTGCTCTTATCTCGGTTATTAGCCTAGAATTACTATGTGATGCGCGCAGCATACAAGTATAGACTGGATCGCCTGAGTTGGAACAAAACATTTCATGTTTGTTTTTTAAAGCGGTTTGCTACTCGCAAGTAGGCTAAATTGCGGATTTTGCCACCCTCAAGTGGGCTTAGAAAACATGGTGATTTGCCACTATCTAGTGGGCTTAAAACTCAGAATCAATGAATTGTTCCAATTCAGATAATCCAACCTCCACCCATAGGCATTCAGGTAGTATATCACATAAGCACTTAGCCTCATGGTAAGCATGCTATCATAGCAGTCACAAACACACATGCAAAGATGCTAAAGCATAAACACTTACCGAGTACTCCAAGCCAAAGAAAGAAGCTAATTAGAAATCATGCATGAATCCTAACCATGCTGAGATGCCTAATGCAACATATACAGGTATGCAACTAAGATAGGCTCGGCTATTCTAAGATGGCATATGAAATGCAACAAATGATACACGTATTCAACTCGGAATTGAAATACAATGCAGTTAGTATGATGCGCTAAGCCCAGTGCATGCGATACAGATGAATGAATGCAAACATGCGAACATATAGATGCTAATTGAAATATGCCCTAAAACTAACCATCATAAGTTGGTAAATAAAAGGGAGAAAGACGTGCGGTTGGAAGACATGCATCACACACACGCATACTCATTACAACATTGCCCTCCTCGGAGGGTCCGAATAAATAGTACAGAATAAACTAGCTAATCTAAGCTAATTAAACTAATTATTACACAACATTAATTAATTAACGAATTAACTAAGTAAGTAAGGAAACTAGCATGCAAATTAAACAAAATGGACTGTCTCAGCTCTGTTTCGAATGATAGGGATGCATGCATACTCAAGTTGCCTTGTCGGGAAATCCATCGCGATGCCCCAATTTGCCTCTGTTTGCAACTGGTCCCAGAACATTGTACAAAGATCCAAAAGGCTGCTGGCCAGTTTTTGTTGCTGGTTTCCGGTTTGCTGCAACAGAGAGCGAGAAAGGGGCATGGCAAAGTATTTTCAACATATGTGTGCATGACCACTCTCCCCATCATTGCACAAGCTCCAGGGAGTGTAGTCCTCGATCCTCGTGCCACCAACCATGCATCTGGATGCATGATGGCCGAGGAGTCGAATTGCACGACTCGATGTAAAATGAATGCACATATAAACACGACAAGGCCTAAACTCCATCATGGGTAATCCGGAGTGTCGGCGACCAAGAATCGAGGCACGTTTCCTCACTTGGAGTACGAAACGTCCCTCGTTTCCTGGGTTTGGACTAAACCCTACTCCAAACATGATGCAATACACATGGCATGCATGAATGCAACTCTAACATGCAACCTAAACATAATGCCACTAAATGATGCAAACATGCAAATGATGATATGCAAACATGCAACTAGCATACATAATGCTATGAAATAATCAATGGCATACTCAATGCACATGAAAACTATATGGCATACGCAATGCACACATGGAGACTAACAATGAAATGATCAAGGCATACACAATGCAATGGTCAATCATGCAACAACATGGACTAAATGGTATATACAATGCAAGATGGACTTAAACCAAGATAGGCGAGCCTCAGCCACACCCAAATCAGTGGCCAAACATGATGGAATTAGGCAACAAAAACACATGCAAACATGCACCAATGCAAGAGACCAAACCTAAGGCATCGAATGCAACTCTATCAAAGCATGGCAAGGGATGAAATATGGCATACAATCACACATTTTTCATCTTTGAAATTACATGTAAGATGGTCCCGAATCATGCAAACACCTCACACGATGCATGCTAGATGGCCCGAATACCGAAACTACTGAAGCGCATTACACTAGAGGTCCAAAAACGCATGGAAATGAAGCTCATGCAATGGTCTAAAAACGAGGCATTTATGCACAACTCTCAAACGCATTTAAAAAGTAGAAAACATGGGAATATGGCATACATATAAGCTCTGAAATATGATGCACAATGGCCCCAAAACATGGAAACACCTCAACATAAGCATGCAATAGGCTTCAAAACTCAAAGCTAAGCAAGGGTATTGCACTACAACCATGCATGGCAAGCATCATTCGGCCATGAGGCATAAAAACAGAGCTAAGGTAGTCCAACATATGCACAAAATCAGTTTAAGGCATGGCCAAAAAGTGCTAGAATCAAGGACCAAAATAGCATGCAATATAAGCTAGTAAAGAGGATTTATACTACAAGCATATGAGGCATTCAAGGGGTCACTAAACCAGCAAAACTCAGAGGTATGACATACCAAATAAAGCCCAAAAAATCACTGAAACGTGATCTATGCATGCAAGAATGATAGGCTCCTTTGATAGGCTATGAATGGGATTACTCTACACAT
The DNA here is from genome assembly GCA_025200525.1 of Camellia lanceoleosa. Lineage (NCBI taxonomy): Eukaryota > Viridiplantae > Streptophyta > Magnoliopsida > Ericales > Theaceae > Camellia > Camellia lanceoleosa. The sequence continues at coordinate 82,820,085 of CM045760.1, read as the reverse complement.
GTAAGATGGACACCCAATATGACAAAAAAAAGCCCTAGACAGAGCTTATGCAGGTCCTAAAACTCACTAAAAAGGGCCTAAAACAAGGCTTGGAAGCATGCAAATAAAGGCTCCTTTGATATGCTATGAAGAGGGCTATTCTACACATGCAAGATGGACACCCAAAAAATGGCAAAATGGGCTCTGGACAGAGCCTATGCAGGTCCTAAAACCCACCAAAAAAGGCCTGAAACAAGGCTTGGAAGCATGCAAATAAAGGCTTCTTTGATAGGCCAAATGTGCTAGTAAACAAGACAAGCGGTTAGAGGGTCACCCCTCTCTGATTTTGGTGCTCAAAATAGCATGCTAGCCACTGAACTGAAAATCCACTGGATTTCAGTGGCTAAGAGACCAAACAAAGGTCAATGCAAAGGCCTTAAGGCATGGCTCAAAATAAGATGAAATGAAGCACGCAAGGGGGTAGATGACCCCCAACAGAAAAATGGTCTTAAACAAGCATGTTAAGGACCTCAAAACAAGACTTTTTTCAGTTTATGACAAAGCCCAAATATGCTTGCAAGTATGGCTAAAAGATGGAGCAAAATAAAGCTTAAAAAGGGAGAATGAGTGTTACCCTTGAAGCTCAAGAAGACCAGCAACCTCTAGACCAAAACTCAACCTTTTACCTTTGAAAATGGCCTCCAAGAAGTTTAGACCAATGGTGGAAGGGTTAGGCGATGGAGTTGTATGCAAAAGGGTCAAGAACTTCACACTTTAGGGTTCAAAGGGAGAGATACAAAGAGAGATATATAATTTTCCTTCCAACAAAATCTCAACCCTCTACAAGGAAGGAGAGGCCTCCCTTTATAGACAAACAAGTCTAAAGCTTCTCAAAGAAGCTTCAAACCAAGGGCAAACATCCTCCATACCCGTGTATGGAGGATCCAGTCTGTGCCCTCCAGCTGGCACAGCTGGAATCAACTCACAGAGACAAAACAGGGGGGAGTAGGCCGACCAGTTCAGGTGGTCGGCCGACCACTTGCCCTGGTCGGCCGACCAGGTTCGAAAGGGTCAAGTGGTCAACTAGTGTCCAAAATGAAGCCCCATAAGTTAGCTTTCCAATGGCGCCAGCCTTGCATTAAAATTTCAACTGTGCAAAAAGTTATGCCTATTTTGGTGAAGCCGCGCAGATTCGGTCCAACCGGATTGATGCCCTACTTCAACCAACCATATCTCCGCCGTCCAAACTTGGCTTTAGGAGATTCTTGAGTGTAAAATGAAGCCCCGGAAGTCTCCTTTCCAACGGTAATGGCTTCATATCTTAAATCCAAGTGTACAAATGAATAAGCTTCAGCGAGGGCTGCTCGACTCTCTTTTGACGGTTTATGCCCATTTTCTCCCCCAACTGGATTTCTCCCGTTTTCTCCTATTTTCCTCAACTTCAAACCCCTAAGCAAGGTGTTTTGAAAGATTTTTCAAAGATTCCATCTCTTTTTCATTCATTTCCACTTTATCCTAGCTCGGTTTACCGAAAAGCACGACATTTAACAAAATTTGAGCCTCGAGACATTGTAGGAACTTTATTTCAAAAAATATTTTGAAAGAGAGGGTTTTAAGATCAAAAATCTTTTGATCAAGAAATGGGGTGTGAGGTTAGGGTTTGACTCTCCTCTTGCCGAAGAAATCGAATCTTTGCCCTGCTCAACTTTCTCCACCAAGTAAACCATCAGTAGTGCCCAAGTCTTAAGGGCAGTCAAAAATGGGATGTCTACAATACTCCAAGGTAAGAAAACATGAGTTAGAAAAATATGCATGCTTCCTAACTATACAAAGTGTCTAATGCAACACATGCAATATGCAATTACTAGGCTCAACTACTAATATGGCATATGAATTAATTCAAGACATAAGGTCTAAGCACGTATTCAAAGAATTACTCAAACAACAATGCAGTTTGAATGATGCACCGAGCCTCGGCGCATGCAAGACAAAATGAATGGATGCAAGCATAAGGTATGCTAATTGAAATATGTCTCTAATCTAACCATCAAAAGCGATTAAGTAAAATGGAGAAAGACGTGGGGTTGGAAGGCATGCACATTATTACATTTTGCTCTCACGAAGGAGAGTCCGAATGAATAAAAGCTAACTAACTAGCAACTAATTAGGGCTAAGCTAATTAAGCTAATCTGATTAAGCTAATTTATTACAAACCAAATAAAAAGCTAAACTAATTAACTAATTATTACAACACTTTTAATTTAACTAACTAGTAAGCTAACTAATTAAATTATAACACAAATGTAAGTAAACTAAGCAATTAATATTTCTAACTAGGCTACCACTACTCCGCCTCGGGAAATAGAAGATGCACATGCTTGGTTTCCACCCGAAAAGACCTTCGTTTTGCTCTCGAAAGCCTCTGTTTGCAGTGTTAAACATTTCCAGAACCTTTTATGCTCCACCTTACCAAAATTCTACTGAGGTTTACATCAGTGGCCTGCCGGCCATGGATGAATGCTGTCGACCATCTGCCGACCAAAAAGTTGGTCTGCCGGCTATCTATAGTGCACTGCCGGCCACTGAGGCACTAGATCACCATACTGCAACAGAGTACAAACAGAGCAAAAAGAGGGTTTTTCCAAGGATTGTCTGCACAATTCACCTCTCCTTTTCATGGGCAAATCCAATGGTTGTGAACTTAAGGCCTCGTTTGGGAACAGGCTAATTTAGTAACTTTTTGGCTATTTGGCTAAAATGTGATGTAAAAAAAACTAGTATGTTTGGGATGACTTTTTGGCTTTTTACGAAAAGATGTGCAAAAAGTAGAGAGAAAAGGGAATCTTTGACTTTTTGATATGGGTTGTTGGCTTTTTGATTTTTTTTAGTAACTTTTTGGCTTTTTGGCTAAAATAGCCTCTTGCCAAATGAGGCCTAAACCACAAACCACCAATCTGAGCAATTTCATTGCATGATGGCTTGTGCTTCAAGGTGTTTAAGCTCAATGAATGCAAAACAAGACACTCAAGAACCATCACCCTATCATGCATGATCAAGGGCAATGGAGACCTAGGAAACTTAAGACATTTCATCACTTTAAGTATAAAATGCTCCAATTTTCCTTGTGTTCAATTAACGTCCGATTGAACACATAACACCCAAGTTATTATCTTGCTCAATTTTAGCCCCAAGTTGTTAGTTACTTATTTTAACTTACCAGCCATTACTTAGTCAATTAAGTCCAAAATGTGAGTTAGAGTCCTCTAATGGAAAGAAGGCTCAAAACATAAGTTGCTTTGGGTATGAAAGAAATCTCATACTGTTGGTAATGAATCCCTAAAGGGATTAAACCATTAAGTAAGAAACGTTAATTCCACACTTAGGCACACATGTGACTTGAAGCAACTTTCAAAGCAAAAAAAAAAAATCAAGAAAGAAGGGAGGTTGCAAAGGTAATTAGTGCTGAAATGAAGTGCAAAACAACACCCAAGCATGCAATCAACTCAAACAAGAGGTGCCTAATGGCCTAAAACACCAAACTTGTGAGGGCTATTACACTACAACCATGCAAAGCAAGACTCAATTGACCCAAACAGCCCAAAATAGAGCTAAAGCAGTTTAAAACAGAGGCAAAAACATGCTGGAACAAAGCTACAAAAAGCTAGAAAATCATGCTAACACATAGAACTAACTAGGCTAGCAAACATGACACAAAGAGGGGAGGCTAACCCCTTCAATTTTGGACTTCAAAACATGTTTTTTGCCACTGAAAATACTCTAAAAATTAGTGTTTAAAGGCCCAAAAAAAGATGGTTTAAAAATGGGAAACACAAGTGAAAAATCCTTACAAACAAAGTACAAAGAAGGGTGAACCACCCCCTACCTTAAAATGACTTCAAACCAAAAATTTTAACCCATTTTGACAGAATTTTTATAGCCCAAAAATAGTGGGAAAAGATGGAGAAACAAGTATACTAAAACAAGTTACAAGACAAGTATTATACCTTTTGATGCCAAGCACAACTTTAGGCACAAAAGCAAGCCAAAACCACCTTCAAGAGCTCCAACAAGACCTCAAGGAACCTTAGCTGAAAGGTGATCAAATTTGGTTAAGGGTTGATATGCAAAAATGTAGTATAAGTAGGCAAAAGTGTAGAGAAATGCAAGAGAGAGAGAGAGAGAGAGAGAGAGAGAGAGAGAAAATTTTGAGTTTGAAATCTTTCAACCTTAAAACATGAGAGAGGGACTCCTTATATATAGAAAACATGAATTCTATACAAGGAGATCCAGCCCTCCACGTGTGGACATATGCAAGCATCTGTGCAAACAACGCAAGCATCTGTGCAAACAACTGACACAAAATATCTACAGAAAACAACATTGGTGGTCGGTCGCCATCGATGATGGCCTAAAAGGCACGCCAATGGCGATGCATTGAAGCAATCGGCAGCCTTCATAGATGGCCAGCAGGCCACCAAAGATTGCAGGACAGAAAAACCAAGGCATGGTCCAAAAATGAGACAAAATGGATGTAGGGTTTGAAAGGCTCAAACCTGTGGCATTCTGCTGAAGACTTTGAGCGCTCGGCGAGCAAACAGACTCGTCATCGGATGTACCTGCAAGAACATCCAAGTCTTGAAGGGCCGTCAAAAATGGGGTGTCTACAATGGTACCCAATTCCTGAGCTGAATTTTCCATGCCAGCATTCTCCGGTAACTTTTCTTTCTTATCGGCCCATCCGGCCACTACAGCAATCCCTGCTTCCTTTCCCTTCGGTTTCATTTCAGTTCCTTTCTCCTTATCCGACTCATCACTCAACCATCCAGAGTTGTCAATTGATCCGTTTAAGTTGAACTAGCCAATCTGCACATCCCCCTGATCTTGCTCATCGAAAAACTGCAGGTTCTCTAAATCCTCTTCGAGATCTACTAAATCATCCAGCCCTTGGCTTGAGCCGTCTTCTCTAACCACATTAACCTCTACTGAAGTCGACAATACCACTTCGGGCTTGACGTGATTAGTCGGCACAATGTAACAGCTTGGATCATACACCCCATCAGAGTCCTTAGAACACTCTGGCAACGGACTAGTACCCTCCTCCAAGGTCGATCTCCCTTCTTCTGCAACTGTCACCACCATAGGCTTAGGTTGAAGTGCGGACATGTCCATCATGCATTGATCTGTGCTTTCGGGAATGTACACCGTCTGTTTTGGTAGGTAGGAAAGGGTAATATATATGTTGGGTTCATAGGGGGTGGCCAGTGTATGGATTAGGTTAAGATTTTGAGGTGGAGGAACTTGATTATGGGCCGAGAGTGGGTTTGTGGTTACGTTGGGCTTTTGAGGTGGAGCGATCACCATGTTGTCAATGAGATCTTGAATCTCATGACGCAGTCAGAAGCATTGATCGGTATCATGACCATGCTACTAGTGGAACACAGTATTTTGCAAGGTTGTGTTTGGGTGGGAGAGGATCTGGCAATGGGTGAGGTTCTAATGGTTTGAGGTACCCTTTCTTGACTAGCACTTTCATGGCTTGAGACAGGGTCATGTAGAGTTGGGTGAAGGTTCTCTGGGATTGGGTAGGGTTGGCCGAGATTTTTGGAGCAGTGTTGGCAAAGGGATTGGCAGTCTTGGTTGTGGTGGTGACAATGCTCACATCTGACGGCCTCGCAGCTATGCTACCACTGGTGGTAGCATTGGAACTGCGCACAAAAGGCCTTTTTACTGACTCTTTCTCATCTATAATCTACCCCTGCTTCATGGCGTCTTCGATTTGCACTCCCATTTCATGGAGTTCTATAAATGTGAACAGAGGTAGGACAATCATTTTCTGTAACAACTTCCCGTGCAGATTGCGGACAACCATTCTGATATGATCCTTTTTGGAAGGCCTTGTGGTCATCATTAAAGCTTTATCCCTCCATCGTGTTACAAATTCAGAAAAGCCCTCATTCGACTCTTGGCGTGTTGCTTCGAGATCACAAGTTGTTACCTTGATTTGCGTGTTATACGAGTACTGAGCAATAAAGGCCTCAGCCATTTCCTTTCAATTTTGCTTGACATAATCTTTCAACTTCGCATACCAAATAGCCACTATACCAGACATGGCACGACCAAAGAGAGACAGCTTCTGTAATCTGGTCTGGCCCATCGGCTACAAGATGTCCGAAAACAGCTGTAGATGAACCATGGGATCTCTGGAGCCGTCGAATCGACCGATGTACAACATTTTGAACCGATTTGGCAATGTTACTGCAGAATCAATATACCTATACTCTATATCCGAGATAGAGTTAACACCTTGTGCTCTCTTGAATAGCTTCTCTAGCTTATTAACCTTAAGCGCCGTCGGGTCCACCTCAAACTCAAACGGAGCCTCGGTCTAATAAGCCTGGGCTTTCAATGCTAGTACTAGAATTGGGTCTGCCTGATGGCCTTGGTTTTCTTGAACGTTGGCAGTCTGTGCGATAGCTTCAGGTACCGGGATAGCTGTAGGAGGTGCATGGGATACAGAGGCCACAGCTGGCTAGGGTTGCTGCTATTGTAGTCAGGTTATGACCTTGGCCTGATAGGCCGTGACCTCGGCCTGACAGACCGCATCTTGTTGTGGGGTCTCAACTGTCTGTTATAGATGATGTATCAATTCTTCTATACTGACTGAAGGGTACTGTGTCATCAGAATAATCGAGTGATCTCGTGTTGGACTAGAAGTAGAAGACTGTCCTTAATCTTGACTGGATACTAGTGAATTGAGGGGTGACTGCTGTAAAAACTGAACTGATGAATTCTGCCTGATTCTCCTCCGTCTTGTAATCGATGGGAGTGAGGTAAACACGAGATGTCCCCGAACAAGATCCCCGGCTTTGTAAAGCCTTCTGACTCGGGTCCAGAGTACTTGGGGGATATCCGAACTGTCGAAAGCTATGGTGTTAAACTACCTAGCAAAGAGAAATAAAGCAAAAAGAAAGTAGTAATCAGAAACCGCACAACACCTCAGCTAATGATGTTACCAACAGATGTAATCAAAGCTGTAGGACTGTACTCAACATTGAATTTCGCCCCCAAAACAGATACCATTGTACAACTGATATGCACGTTCCTGAACAGTTTCACTGTAAAGCACATACCAGTTAAAGAGAGCTAAAACACCCCTATGAGGGGGTAGGGTTACCCTGTCCTAATTTCGTCAGGAACTAGGGTTCACTATTCAAACAAAGCAGTTTCACGCAATCCTGTATTCAAGTAGGCATCCTATCCTAGTTTGGAACAATCTCTATGGCTTCATTGTATGCAACTAGGCCAAATGGTCAAGAGGGGTACCTCAGCAAGACTACCAAAGTGTGCAAGTTCAATGAATGCAACAAAACAAGACTCTCAAAACCACCTCCCTATCATGAATGATCAAGGGAAGTAGTTGACAATGAATCTTGAGCCGTTTACATCCCTAATGAGTATGAAACGACTCATGACTCAAGGATTCAATTAATGTCCAATTGAACCCGAACAAGTTATTATCTTGCACCTTTTTTAGCCTCAATTTTGTTACTTCTTTTTAGATTACCTTTCATTCTGTAATCAATTAAGTCCAAAAGTGATGATTAAGTCCTCTAAAGGAGAGAAGTATCATACCAAGAGTTGGCTTAAGGCATGAGAGAGATGTCATGCCGTTGATAATGAACCCCTAAAAGGGATTAAACCATTAAACATGACAGTCTCAATCTCAAGCTTAAAAGAACAATAGGTTTGAAACAACTCTCAAAGCAAAGAAAAATCCAAGAAATTAGGGAGGTTGCATAAGTGATTGGAGGTGATTACAAGTATGAAAAGCCATAAATAAATGCTATCAACTCAAATAAGATGGTGTCTAATGCCTTAAACACCAAGCTCATGAGGACAATTACACTACAAGCATGCAAAACAAAGCTCAGATATAATGAACAACCAAAAAAAGTCCTAAAATAATCCTAAATAAGTCCTAAAACATGCTAGAATTCAGACAAAAATAGCTAGAACAATAAGTTAAAACATGGAGCTTGCTAGGCTAGCAAACAAGACACAAGGAGGGGAGGCTAACCCCTCCAATTTTGGACTTCAAAACAACATGGCAGCCACTGAAATAACTCTAAAAATCAATGTTTAAAAGCTCAAAAACAGATAGTGTAAAGGTAGGAAACACAAGGGCAAAGGCTAGAAGACCAAGGTGGAAAGAGAGGTGAACCACCCCTCCACCCTTTAAGGCCTTAAACCACAAGTTTCAACCCAAAAATACAGAGTTTATACAGCCCAAAAATAGTGGGAAAATAGTAGAAAAAAGAGTGATGAAAGCAAAAAGAGAAGCAAAGCTTCAACACAAACACACCCCCAAGAGCTCACAGAAGGCTCAAAGATACCTCAGCTCAAAGATGGAGAGGTTTGGTTAAGAGTGTATAGACAAAGGTGAAGAGTGTGTAGGCAAAGGTGAAGAAATTTGCAAGAGAAAGAGAGAGAGAATTGTAAAGAGAGAGAGGAAAAATTTTGCTCCAAAATTTTTTAACCTCTAAAGCAAGAGGGGAGGTCCTTTATATATAGAGAAACATGAACCTCCCTTAGAAACATCCATCCATACACGTGGGGGCAGATGCATGCATCTGTGCAAACAGTTGGCAGAGTTGGCAAAAAATGTCTACAAAACACACTTGTGGCCGGCAAGCTGGTAGGCCTCAAGGTTTTTCAAGCTTGAAAAGTTAGGGTTTTGGTCTAAAAATAAGGGAAGAGGTGTGTAGGGTTTGAAGGCTCAAAGCTATAGCATCCCACTAAGGACTTCAAGCACTTGTCAAGCACATACATTCATCATTGGATGTGCAAGTGGTGACGTCCAAGTTGTAAGGGTGGTAAAAAATGGAGTGTCTACACTTACCAGTATGGCTGATTATGCTGCCAGAGCAATCGAGATGACATCTGGTTTGGCATGAAAAGTTGCCCTGTCTGTTAGAAGTGAGAGAGCTGAAGCCACACTAAGGGCTGTGGCTGAATCTTTGATGGCCGACCCGCTAGCTAGAACCGGCGCATTCTTCATTCGTGGTTGAATGATGAATTGCTCGGATAAACTATCCGTGACAGGTGGCGTCTCTATCCTAGGCCATTTATTGATTAGCGCCTCAGATGGGTCGACCTCTATCTCAGCAGGTCGCTTCTGCCCTTGAAGATCGGCTTCAATAACTTTTGTCTGCCACTTAGGAGCCAATTCAGCGACAATCGCTTGGCGAGCCATCTCTTCTGGAGGAACCTCGCATGTTGGAGTTACTTGGCTCCTTCCAGAACCGCTGCTTTGTCACCTGGCCACCGTCCATTTGGCATTCCGTGTTCTGGCGAGTTAGGCGAGAGATTTTACTCCCATCTCTTCGGCTTTTGATTCGGCCCCTGGAAGATCATCCAAATCAGTGAAAATATCATCATCGGGAACGGATAAGTTTACTCAGCCAGAAGTAGAAGTGTTGTCACTGTGGTTAGGGCTGATGTGCTCAAATGCCAAGTTAATCTCCTTGTTCAACTCCTGGTCCTCCATACGGCCTTTTGATGGTGCGTCTTTACCGACTTGTTTGCCGGCGTCAGCATCAGAACCCTCAGCACCAATGTCCCTTAAGCTTTTATAACTAGGGAATATAAGAGCAATAAGTTACTCTTCACCTCTCGGCACGGGGATATTATCTGCGGCCGAGAAAGTGGAGTAGGTAGGATCATACTTCAGTAAGACGTGGGCCGCTCGCCCTTGACCTTGAAAGTTTGCACGGCCTTTGTATTTGAGAGTTGTCTTCACTTGTTCAAGGACAGCTTTGTCCACTGATGTTAATGTTCTTTTTAAGTCGTTCCCTGCAAGACATAATGAATTCAGCATCTAATAGTTAAGCCAAATAAATTATTTTTGCAAAACATAACATTTATAGTCTGCCACCTGGCTCACATTTTCGCCTTGGCACTGGGTCTTGGCGATCTTCTCCTTCGCCGAATTCCCAATTACCTCAGATAGTAACCATAATGTCGTCAACCCTTTTGCTAGAGCTGGTGAGCATAGTCACCAAGTGGTGATCAATGTCTTTGGCTCTCAGAAAGTAGCGGCCCTGCCGACCGCTTGATTTTGCCATGACGTAGCAATGACGAATAGCTGGGATCCTTAAGTTAAGACCTAATCAGTGGTTCAATTCTACTATACCCATGATTATTCGGTAGAAATTCATGTTAGGTTGGAAGGGAATTAGCCCCCAATAACGTAGGGCAGTCTTTAGGAAACGGTAAAGGAAGAATCGGACTCCACCCTTAGCGATTGCTAAGAGTAGGAAATTAATCGTGTTCATGTCAGCCCTCTCCATATCCACCACATTGTCTACGACAAGGGATAGGTAGACGTCATCTGGGATTGAAAAGTGACGACAAAAGGCTGCAACTCAATCCTCTGAGAGGAGAGCTTTCAAGTGCCTTGCCATGCGAGATGGAATGAAAACAAAGTGAAACAAAGAAAAAACAAGCAGGGAACTGGAATAAAGAATAGAGCGAGAAGAGAAAGGGGGACTTACAGGTTGAGGACGAAGATGAATAGTAGGAAGCGGGGTTGCAAAGGTCTCGAAGGAGGTTGGAATGAAGAATGCTCAAAGGATATTTCAAATCGCATTAAATGAATGTCAAGTACGAAGGGGCGGGGAGCTGTAATGATTAACGCGTCTGCATTGACGAATCAGTACGAAAATGAGTGCAATCGTCATATTTTTGACTTTTGAGGATTTTGTTTGATTTGCTAGCTGAGAAACCAAACACGCCAAATGAGTATGTTATTTAAATATTTGGGGGGCAATTGTGAGAACCGAATTGATGTGACTTCGTCTAGGTACTCAGGAGTGTCGAGAAGACTTGTGAGGTTAACTTGGCATTGCCGGACCCATTTGAACAAGGCCGAGTCTGAACAGAACCTATCTCACGGGCCAAGTATGCCGTAAATCCTACGGCATATCTGGGGCCTGGATGTGATGGGGAAAGGCCATAATGGGAAAGTGGTGGAGAGCACTATAAAAAGGAGGAGCACCATCCAAAGTGAGGCATGTGAAAACAAAAAAAGAACTTGAAATAAAAGTAAAACTTGAGAGGATACTGACTTAACCATTAGAGTGCTAATTCCAGCACCTCCAACCAGAGTGTTCATTCCTTTTTCAGGTAGTAACCAGAGGATCAAGAGCGTTTACCTGGAGCTAAGAGTATTCCTAAAAACCCCTTTCACCACACCTACATATATATAAGGGAGATGGGTGAGCTGAAAACTCAGCGAATGATATAAGTAATAAAGGTTTGAATGAATGATATCTGAGATTTTGCCAAAACCATACATATCATAACTTGTAACAAAATAAGGGATGAACCAAGCACATCAATCAAAGTCTTTCAGAGCTTCAAGGGATGTTTACTAAAATCAACATAATACAAGGGATGACATTCATTGACAAAACAAGGGAATAACTGACCCAGAATCGATTAGACAAGCCCACCCGTCGGTGGTAAGGGAGATATCTTAAACAAGGGTACTGGTTGTATTAAAGTCCCTTATCACACAAGGACCTTTCAAGAATGTCATCAAAACAAACATAATACTTGATACAAAAACTAAGGGATAATGTTTCATGCTTGATCAAATACTTTTCCAAAACAAAGAAAAGCTTTTATCAAAACTTTATAACATAACTTTATTAAAAATACCACTCACAATAGCTCTTTGGATGTAGGGATGAAGGCAAGGATCCAAGACCTACAAGTACATAGCAATTCTATTGAATGCATTTCAAGAAGACAAGAAGGAATGCTCAAAAATGGTTATGCAATGCATTCTCAAACAAGTTTCAAGCATGTAAAATAGATCCCGGCATTTCTTTCCAGAACCAAGTCAAGACAAAGCAAAACATGTGATGGGAGTTAAATCAATGTTTTTTCTTCTTGGAAAAGCATGCTTGATACAAACCAGGTCTCAGAATGGATGCATAGAGATGAGTTGGGCCAAAATGTCTTAGTTGGGTGAACTCAGGAGGCCTTGGCCAAGGTTCCACACCTCTTGGCCAAGGTGTGGTTTCCTTGACCTAGGTGTGCAGTGATTGGCCTAGGTGTGCATGCAAGATAGACTAAGGTTCAACTGGTCGTGCAATGGGTGAGATACAATGCTTAGCCTAGGTGTGAGGTCTGGAAATCTAGGTTTCCTCTTGAAGAATATGAAGCACATGAACATGAAGAACATAAATGCTAAAATCATAACTTCTTATTCAAAATCTAAATTTCATGATATGAGTTCAAAAACATGGACCTAGGTACCCATACTTGAAGATTTCAGTAAAACAAACATAAAAACATAGAACTTGATACAAACTTTTGGATCAAAACAAAGCTTTTCTTTAAAAACTAAATAACATCGATTTTCTTTCAAAACAAAACTTTAAATCAATGCATGGCTCATGAATCATACTAGATCATGCAATGTGATCAGATTAACATAAAGAACAATAAGAGTAGATCAAGAATCTAACCTCAAAACATGAATCCAATGGTTCAAGATACGAAAATCAAGCTTGGAAATCTAGTTCTCACTCTAAGAACTCCTTTTCCACTTTCCTAGAGCTTCTCTCTCTACAAGGCAAGGATATGGCAAATGATATGGGTTCTCCACTGCTAACTAACTTAAACCACTACTAGGACATGTGGCATCAGCTGGTCAAATCTCTTAAAAAAGTGCCAAAATGAAAAGACAAGAGTGGGTCAAAGTGTGTGTAACAAGTAAGGTGGCATGGGCATTCTGACAAGGCAATGATCCTGGATCACAACAAAGCTTCGGACAAGAAAGGTTTCCCGGATCTCAGCTATGAATGATAACACTTGGCCTAGATGTGCCATACCTCAACCTAGATGTGTCACACCTCGGCCTACATTGTACAAGCCGAGGAACAAGATTGCTAGGTACTGGCTAAGGTCTTGGCCTAGGTGATGCACACCTCAACCTAGATGATGCACATCTCGACTAAGATGCTAGGGTGAAGGTGGAAGTCAATTAAGGTGGTTTCAAGGTGATCCTAGGTGTAGACGCTCAACTGCCTAGGTGTAAGAGGTTCAAAGGTGTCACCTAGGTGTGAGACAACAAAGATGGATAGCCTAGGTTTAACACTTAAAGCAAGGAACAAAATATGCATATAACACTTAGGCAAAACATAATAGCACAAAACCAGACAGGAACCTTTACTAAGGCAAAATGAATCAAAGTACCAAATCATGTAAATTCATATGAGCATGATTAAGACAAGAATGAGGGTTGTTATACAGTAATTTTGTAGGGGGCTCATTTGATGCCAAAGGGGTGATAGTCCTGAAGTCACAAATTGGGACAAGGGTCATGAATACCACCTTCTTTGTGGTCAATTTCACCTCAAATTACAACCTGTTGCTGGGGAGAGATTGGATCCATTTAAATGGGTGTGTGCCCTCTTCACTACGCCAGGAACTTATTTTTCTGACCAACCAGGAAGGGAACAAGTCAAATAAAAGAGATGGCATGGAGGTTTATTGGGTTGATGCTAACCCTTTCATAGTAGATGTACATAACATAGAGGCAGCACTATGCGAAAGAGAGTTTGGGACCAGTAGAAGTGGTTTATGAAGAAATGAAGTCACAAGGAAGGAGCATTACTCCTGAGGAGTTTCAAGCCTATATAGATGAAGGATTCTGACAAATTGGCTAGGACTTGGCCAAGCCCAAGTTGATGAAAAGAGGCAGGGATAGCCAATCATTGAGTTGGCAGCTAAACAAGATTTTTGAGTCATGAGTACAAACAGTGATGATGATAATGATGTTAGCATAGTTAGATTTACTTTCTTTAGATTATTTTGTTACTTTTTTGCAAATGAAGTCAATCCCAGATTATTACCTTCATGTTCATGGGCTGAGTGTATGATTGATAATAGTCCTCTTAGATATAAGGAGATTCAATTAGAGCATTTGTAGGCAGTACCTGCTAAGTTAAATGGCCTCAAGGCAGATGTATAGGATCCCTTAGAGGAATTTTATTTAGGGAATAAGGCCTGTAAGAGGACCATTTTTGTTAATGCCAATTTGTCTAATAAATGCAAGGAAAAGCTAGTTGGCCTTCTTTCTGATTATATAGACTATTTTGCATGGAACTATAATGAAATGCCTGGTTTAGACAGGTCACTAGTAGAGCATAAACTTCCAATAAGAAATAATTTTGTTCCTCACAAACAGCCTCCAAGAAGAATGACCAATGAGATGGCATTATTGGTAAAAGAACAGATTGAAAAACTACTTAAAGCAGCGTTCATTAGGACTGCAAGATATGTTGAGTGGCTTTCCAATGTGGTTCCTGTTATGAAAAAGAATGGCAAGTTGAGAGTTTGCATTGATTTCAAAAATTTTAATGTTATAACTCCCAAAGATAAGTACCTAATGCATGTGGCTAACCTATTAGTTGATTCAGCAGCCAAGCACAAAATTTTGTCCTTTATGGATGGGCATGTTGGATACAATTAGATCTTTATCAATCCAGAAGACACCCACAAAACAGCTTTCAGGTGTCTTAGGGGCTTTGGGCACTTTTGAGTGGGTTGTTATGCCATTTGCCTTAAAAAATGTAGGAGCAGCCTACCAGAGAGCTATGAACTTAATTTTCCATGACTTAATTGGAAAATTTCTAGAAGTATATATGGATGATGTGGCCATCAAATCAAAAAGTTTTGATGAACATTTAGACCACCTTCGACAGACCTTTCAAAGGATGAGGTCTCATAAGTTGAAAATGAATCCATTGAAATGTGCGTTTGGGGTTTTTGCTGGAAACTTTTTGGGTTTCCTAGTTCATCAAAAAGGTATAGAAGTGGGTGCCAATAAAGCCTAAGCTATATTAACAACACCACCTAACAGCACCACCTCTAGCCAATAAAAAGGAAATCCAGAGTTTTCTAGGAAAGGTAAACTTCTTATGAAGGTTCATTGCTAATTTGGTTGGAAAAACTCTGGCTTTTTCACCCCTAGTAAAAGCCAGGGCATATATGGACTTTAACTAGGGGAAGCCTCGGTATGAGGCTTTTGATTTAATCAAAGAATACTTGGTAAATCCATTAGTACCAATGCCTCTCATCAAGGGGAAGCCATTAATGCTGTACATATCAGGCTGTGAAAAATCCGTTGGGTGCCTATTAGCCCAAGATAATGAGAGTGGCCACGAGCAGGCCATCTATTACCTTAGCAGAAGGCAAAATGATGTAGAAACTGGATATAACTCAGTAGAAAAGTTGTACTTGGCTTTATATTTTGTTGCCATTAAGCTAAGGCACTATATGTTACCATCAGAGGTGTGGGTAATAGCCCAAACTGATATGATTAAACATATGTTGTCTCAATCTATTATAAGGAGGAGACAAGGCAAATGGATGTTCACCCTAATAGAGTACTGCTTCAAGTATGTTCCCCGGAAAGCTGTCAAGGGCCAAGCCTTGGCTGACTTCTTGGCTGAGCATCCTGGTTCCTCTGTAGATGAAGACCTATTCAAGGTAAATCATGCAGAAAACACCCCTTGGAGGTTAATGTTTGATGGTTCTAGAATAGAGGAAGGGGTTAGAGCTAGCGTTGTATTTGTGGCACCTAATGGCCAAGTGCATCAATTTTCATACCAACTGGATGAGTAGTTTATCATATCCAATAATCAAGCTGAGTATGAGGCCTTGATTATAGGCTTGGAACTAGCTATAGAACTCAGGATCACTAGCTTGCAAGTTTTTTGTGATTCTCAGTTGGTGGTCAAGCAAGTTAGAGGTGAATATAAGTGCACCAATAAAACTTTAGGGGAATATCTGGTTGAAGTGAAGTGGCTAGAAAGTTTTTTCAGTTATGTAAGTTTTCAGCACATGTTTCGATTGGAAAATAAGTAGGCTAATGAAATGGCCCAGGCAGCCTCAAGACTAAGAATTCCAAAGAGGAGCCAAGAAAAAATAATTAGGATTCAAAAGAGAATTTTTTCCACGTTAAGAGATCGACAAAGAAATTTCCTGCTAGTGATGCATTTAGAAGTGGCAGAGGAGGTTTGGAGATACCCTTTGATTAAATACTTGATGAATCCTGAAGAAAAGGTTAGTAGACAAGTGAAGTACCAAGCCTTGGGGTCATCATGGGGGATGATTTGTTTAGAAAGGTCTATGATGGCATGACATTGTTGTGTGTAGGACAAAGTGAGCAAATGAAAATAATGGCTGAAATACATGAGGGTATATGTGGTGCTCATCAAGCTGGAGAAAAAATGAGGTGGATGGTCAGCAGATATGGCTATTTTTGGCCAATAGTGAAAAAAGACTACATGACTTATGTTAGGGGGTGTCAAGCATGCCAAAAACATGGCAGCCTCTAGAGAGTACCCGCAACTGTACTATATTCTGTGGTAAAACCCTAGCCTTTTAGAGGGTGGGCAATGGACCTGATTGGGCAGATTTTTCCACCATCCTCAAAGCAGCATTCTTACCTTCTAGTGGCTACTGATTATTTTACCAAGTGGGTAGAAGCAGTACAGTTAAGGATGGTGACCCAAAGCCATGTGATTGATTTTGTAAAAAAACATATAATACACAGATTTGGGTTGCCTCAATCGATCACAATGGATCAGGCCACCATGTTTAATGGGGATGAAGTTTTGGAATTTGCCAAAGAGTATGGTATTCAAATCCTCAATTCATCACCCTACTATGCACAAGCTAATGGGCAAGTTGAAACCACCAACAAAATAATTAAAAACATATTAGAAAGAATGGTGGCAGAGAATCCTAGAGACTGGTATAATTTGTTATCTAATGTGTTATGGGCCTCTAGAATCTCTAAGAGGAATAGTGTTGGGACCACTCCCTATGAATTGGTATACGGCCATGATGCAGTATTGCTTTTAGAAGTGACTGCCCAGTCTAGCAGGGTGGCCTTGCATTATAATATTCCTGTCGATGAGTATGCTAAGGCCATGATGATGGAACTATAAGACTTATTGGAGAAAAGAGTAATGGCCTACAATCATCTTCTAACCCAGAAGAGAAAGGTCAAAAGAGCCTATAACAAAAGAGTATAGGCCAAGGTGTTTTCAGAAGGAGATTTTGTATGGCAGACCATACTGCTAATGGGAAATAAGGATCCAAGCTTTGGAAAATGGTCCCCAAACTGGAAGGCACCATTTAAAGTTTATAAAGTCCTCAAATGGGGGGCTCATCATCTGGCATCAGCAGAAGGAGTCCCACACAGAAGAGTCATAAATGGGAAATACTTAAAAAAAAAATATTATCCAACCATGTGGGAGAGCATCAAACACACATAAGAAAAATACAAACACAGTAAAAGGGTGCTCTCATTTACAAGAAGAAGTTTTTTACATTAACAACAGTAAGACGGAATCTCTGTACAAAAAAATTTATATTCAAATACAAGATGTCTAGTTTGAAAAATTAAAAAGTTTAGTCCCTTTGAAGGGTTGTAACAAAACTAGCCCAAGAGGAGAGGATGGCTCTTTTTTTTGCCATGACTTGAAAGAGTTTCCCTTGGGCATCCTTGAGAGCAGTTGGGCCATCCTGAGCCAAAAGTTGGTTCATTTGTTGGTTGATTTGGCTCTGCTCTTCCAATAAGGCATCCTGTTGCACTTCAGCAGCAGCCAGCTCTGCCTGAAGTTGTTGGATTTGAGCTAAAATAACAGTCTTCATTGCGTCGATAGAAACACTGGCTTTAGAAATGGCTTGGGTTCTGGCAGAGGCATTGGCTAAGGTATAAGAAACTTTCCTTATAGAGGCCATCCTAGCATTAGCAATTGTAGTCTCAACTTCAAATTGTTCCATGGAGAAGAGATGTTGAGGGAGTTGGCTCATGAAGTCCTGAAAAATTTGGAATTGGTTAGGATCCAGGATTCTTTCTGCTAATGGCACAAAGTTTTGGAACTCAGCAAAAAGTTCCTCAGCCCTGGTAAGGGAAAGGTCTTCAAATGGGAGGCTTAGTAGCAGGAAAAATTGGTTGACTTCTTATTGTTCCATGGAAGAGAGCTTCCTGAACCTCTCCTAATAAGTGGTGCCGGCAATTGACAGTTGAAAAGCACTGGCTTGTTGTAGCAGGTTAGGGGTTAAGCCCATAGGAGAAATACAAGCCACAGAAGGAGAAGGAGAAGTCAGATGGAAATATATATATATATATATAAGAAAGAAATCTTAAAAGATGGCAGAATGTTAGTAC
This sequence comes from Camellia lanceoleosa, assembly GCA_025200525.1. Classification (NCBI taxonomy): domain Eukaryota; kingdom Viridiplantae; phylum Streptophyta; class Magnoliopsida; order Ericales; family Theaceae; genus Camellia; species Camellia lanceoleosa. The sequence goes on along the minus strand of CM045760.1, from coordinate 82,801,847 downwards.
CTCCATGGAATAATGTAAGATTTGAAGAACGCTGGATTGAGGAATGGCCTAGGGTGTATGGATTTCTACCTCAGTGGAGGCTGCTCTCACCCCAATTTGAGTTATGGTAGAGTTGGCCAGAGACAAAGGGGCTGGGGGTTGCTCCACCTCAGAAGAACGGATGTGAACCTTCTCTTTAGTGGTACTAGCCAGAGGCAAAGGGGCAAAGGTTGCTCCACCTCAAGAGAGGTGGTGGAAATCTCCTCTTCAGTAGTAGTAGCTACCCTCACTTTAGTAGGGGTAGTAGGAGATGGAAGTGGTCCCACCTTAAAAGTGTGGCTATCGATAAGGTGCCTAAGAAAGCAACATATCAGATGGTTGATGGAGCATGGAGTACAAAAAGAGTATGAATGGGGAAAAAAAAAGTAATACCTTGATCATGCTGAATAAGTGTAGTGTGAGTAGGAGGAGGCTCAGTAAGAACCTCAGATGAAGGTTCAAAAGGAATTTCAAACCAAGCATCTACACATAAGCATGGGAATTATTAAAAACAAATGATAAATAGCAAGAGGGGAAAAAAGGGGTATACCTGGAGGAGGTAGCTTAGTAATAGGATCTGTGATGGTTTCAGAAGTAGGATTAGGCCTTAAAGAGGCCTCTGGACTAGCATGAGGGTTGCTTCTTCTTCTTACTCCCTCATTACAGAGTCTCTAAGTTCAACCTCAAGAGAAAGGTCCTCAGTCATTTGGTTAGGCCCTGAGAAAGCCTCAGGATTGGGATGAAAGGGTGGTTCTTCTTCTTGATCTCCCATTTTAGAAGGAGAAGAAGGGGTCTCCCCAGTCATAGTGGTTTGCCCATTTTGTAGATGTGTTTCAATACCATCTTGCGAAGAGAAGACACCACCTTGTCAATGGAACCTTTGTCAATTAAGTTGGAGGGCTACACTATCATTACTTGAAGACTCAGATTTAGGGCTAGAGTAGTGATAGGCCCAGACTTCATCACCCACAAGGGGGACAGACTCGATGGAAGTGACAAGCACATCAATAACAGCATAGTGGGGGAGTTTGGCCACTATCTTTGTTATAGAGGGAACAAACTCATTCTCATATTGTTCAGCAGAAGGGTTGCTGGTATCCTCAGTGACTAGGAGTTTCCTTCTTTTTGGCTAAAAAAAAACACACAAACAACATAAGAAAGAATGAGATAGACAATATGAAGCAGTGCAAGGAAAAGACAATAGAAAAGAATTAAACCTAATGGATTTTAGCTTTTTGGTAGACTTGGCAAGGAAAGAAATGATGGGAACATTGTCGTCATCTGAAGAAGTGGTTGGCTTTGGGATGGTATCTTGAGGAGTTGTAGAAGGAGCAGTCTCATAAACCAAGGCTTGCTCTAGCAAAGACAGGTCCTCAAGGATGAATCTTTCCTCCTCAAGAGTGAGATCCTCCGAATCCAGGACAGCTTCTGTAGTGGGGCCAGTTTGGCTAGCTTTCTGTGAAGAAGTCTTCTTCTTTTCTAGCTCTGCATCATAGGCTTTGGATGTGGAGGCCATGAGGGAGTCATCCAAGGAATTTCTTCTCTTCTTAGGCTTCTTGGCATAGACCTTGGGAGCCTTAGCCTTACCAGAAATCTTGGCCAACAGAGGAGGTAGAGGAAGAGAGATACTAGCATAGACACCAAACTTTCCAAGGGCATCAATTATCACAAAGTACAAAAAGAGGGAAAGTTGTACGCACAAGAGCAAGTACAAAAGAGCAAATAAAACAAAAACATAATAAAAGAGAAAGAATGAATATCTTACAAATTTGGCTCTGTCGATGGGAAGGTGAAAGACAGAATAGGTATTCCTCTAGTGACGTGTGGAGTGTAACAACACTGAGGATGGCCCACCAGTCCCTGAATCTGTTGCTCATACTGGCATTGGCTGAGAAGGTATAAAAATTGGGTTGATGCAAAAGTTTTTGGTTCTCATCCAGAATGGCATAAGGGGATGGTTGCTCAGTTAATTGGACCCTTGTGTTCACATATTCATGAATAGTAAGGTAAACATAAGGGAGAGGAATACTCTGGATGAGGCCAAATTGTCTGGCCCGTTGGCTGGGATTGTAACTTTTAAAGCTATAGGTGGAGTGCCTATTGCTAGAAAGAGAGCACCCAACCAGAATGTGTCTGGGGGTGAGGCAAATACTCCAAACTATTTTTTGAGCTTGTCTCTGATCATCAGTTAAAGAGGTTGGATTAGCATACATGTAAGATAAAATAAATAAAAAAAGCAGAAGAAAAGAAAAATGATTGAAAAGGAAAAGAAGGAATTATGTCAATGGTGAAGTTGAGAAAGGTAGAAAAATACTGTGCAAAAGTGACAGAATGAGGAGGTTGATGAGAAAGAAAAAATTCAGCATAAATTTTGCACTTAGGAGTCTAGTCTATTCTTCTATTGGACCTAATTTCTAGGAAATAGGCAAGAAGCTAGGCCTGGAAAAGCCATAAAGGACCTCTTACACTTTGGCTGATCTTTTTGTTATGGAGGGAAAAGAGGCCTCTATACATTGTGGCCAAAAGGAAAGGGTCAAAGGCCTGTTGTTGACCCTGTTGGATCAGGAGGGCTAGAGTAAGCTATTCTTTGATAATCCTAAGGCCACCGACACAAAGAAGGTAATGGCATAGCCAGTATAGGTAGAAGGTAGTTTTCTTGGTTACTGTGGGTATGCCAGTTTTCTTATAATGATCCAAAAGAAACTTGCCATAATTGCCTACTTTGACATCATGCTTAACCTCTGGGGTTTTCAAGAGGGCATGAATGTCTTGGCCAAGAGTAGGAAGGCCAGTGAGGTGCATAATGTCAAGGATGGTGGGAGAAGCCATACCAGACCTAAGCATCATAGAGCTACAAGATGTCGACCAGAAACATATGGCTACACCAATCATCCAAGGGTTTGCCTCAAATGAAATGGTGGATAGTTGAATGGCGTGATAGATGCCCAAATTTATCCACATGTCCCCTTCAAAAGTGGTCATCCTTTTCACCCAAGCATCAGTCAGTTTGGGCCATGATCTGGGGCCCGTCGACCAGTTTATCCATGAAAGAGAAGACTGGTCTAAAAAAAAAGTTTCTCTATCAGCAATGAGGTGGTACGAGGATAGACCATCTAGGAAAGTAGTCCGAACACAGGGGCCAAGTTCCCTAGCAAAAGTAGTAAGACTGGATGTTATTTGGGAGTCAAATTTGTTACTCTCAATAAGTTGGACAATTTCATGGGAAAACCGGCGAACCAGATCGGACTGGAGTCGGAAGACATGGCTAAAAAGTTAGGATTTTCTCGGAAGATGGAGAGTTTTTGCAAGAAGGGGAAGAGTGTTGCAAGAAAGAAAGAAGTAACGGAGAGGGAGAAATTGAAAAGCTTAAGTACCTTTGTGTGGGGCCTGAATAAAAATAGATTTGGAAAAACAAATGATGTTGAGGACCTAAAACAAAAAGTAGGCCCAAAAGGTCACTAAGAGGCCCAAGAAGAATGAAAAATGATTTCGGGCCCAAAAAGATTAGAAAGGATAAATCATTCAAGGCAAAAATGCTTTATACCTTGAATGAAGAGGGGCATTGTTGGTGCTAAAAATTTGGAGTCCTTTGTCGACAGAGTGTTGACAAGACATAGGAATGACGTGGAAAAAGTATAAAGGGTTGACCAATATGGTATAAACAAAGTGCTGGGATAAGAGATAAGGAAGAAACTGATCAAGGGAGAATCCGAAATTCAAATTCTTGGAATAAAGGGATAAGCATGCAAAAAATCAAAGAATCTAAGAAGATGAAGATCAAGAGCCAGGTCAAGAAGCAAGTACAAAAGAAGGTTGAAGGTAGAACAAGAGGAATCAATGAGCAACCACCAATCATACTCGTGACGAGTTATTTAGAAGTAGTTCTAAATTAACCATTTTAGGAGTAGATTAGACTAATAGTTTTTCCAACCCGCCATTTCTTTTCTTTCAGTCGATTGTTGTATTTTTCATTTCTTTGTTCTTGTTTAAAGTTCTTGTAACTAATAGCAAGTGACAATTTAATTGAATAAATGCATTTTTGTTTTGTTTCATTTCTTCTTTATTTGATTACTTCCAAGAAAGTCCTTAATCTGTTTAAGGCAAAGAACTCAACCACATTACTTAATTTTTATCTGTGTTTACTAAAAAATCAGTTTAAGTTTGTCGATCAAATCATTATCAATTAAGATTGAATTAAATTTTTACCACCACTAACCCAACCCAACCCAATAGTCAAATGAAGCCTTAGAAGTTGTGCATGCCTGCATAGGTGTGCCACAAATTTACAATTATAATTTATAGATATGTAACTTTAATTTAATGTAATTAAAGACGGTCAAAAATAAATTAATAAATAAATAAAATCGAATAGATACAAAGAGCAAAGCAAAATAAAACAAAAAAACTGAAGTTTGAGGACGGATGAAATGAAAGATTATATAAAAATATATATATAATTTAATTATATTATTTAAGTTGATTATTTATATATTCTCTTTTACGAGTAGAGACGACTTAACTTTCTATTAAGGTTAAGTTCAAAAAATTAAATCAAAATTTTATATATTTTTATATATCAGAAGTTTTTTAATTTAAAATACGTTTTATTTTTTATTTTTTTTATGCAATATTAATATTAGGAATTAAAATCTTTTGCATTCAAGTATTTTAATATATTATTTGCCGGTGATATTATAGTTAATCCATTACTTTTTGAGTAAGTATATTACAACTATTTCTTTTTCTTTTTTAAATAGAGTTGATCCTATATTTGATTTCATCCATTTTAATTTTAAAAAAATACTTTACATAAATGCTGCCTGTGTTGCCAATATTTTTTTTTATAAGTGTTTTGGGAAGTTTGGGACTTGGGTGTTTTTTTTTTTTTTTTTTTTCACAAAAAGACAAACTTTTTGCAAAATTTTAAAAAAAAAAAAAAAAACACATCTAAACAAAATATCATATCCAATCCCATAATCATTTAACTTTTTTTCCTCACAAACATCATATCCAACTACAAAAAAAACTCAATTATCTTTCCAAACATAAAAAAAAATTTCTCAAATAATATCTTACAACTAAAAAAACCTACATAAAAATTCACTTTCCAAACACCCACGAATATTTGTAAATTAATGTAGTCCTTTATATAATTCGATATGTTAATTGGAGTATTTTTCTCTATTTGTAAGACTTAATTTAAAAATTTTAGTTATGAAAACAATTTAAATGAACAATATATCTGAAAAGTAGTATATTTTAGAATACAATCAAGAAAAGTAATTGATTCCTATGTATAAAAAGTGTTTGAATTTAGTATCTGAATATAACTCTGTTAACATACGCTGTTAAAATTGATGATAAATATAAAAACTTACTTGAAAAATTACATTTTGAACTCTAAAAATATGTGATATATGTCATTTGGAAACTCAATTTAAAAAAATTACTCTTTTAGTCTCTAAATATGTGACATGTGTCACTTTGAAATCCAAAATTACATATTTACTTTAAACTTTGACGGCGCTAGTAATGTAATTTGGTTAGAGACCAAATTAAAATATTTTTTATACATTAGAAATCAAATTAATTAACTTTAATAATTAAATTAAATTTTATATATATTAGGAACCAATTAAATACAACTTAAATATCAAGAGTCAAAATGATGCAAAACTCATATCTAAGAATAACAATATAACTAATCTAATCAATAATTTATTAAACCAAAAGAATTAAAGGACCCCACAATCCATTGCAAAAGGCGAAACCACAACAAATTACAATTCTAAAACAACTACCGATTGAATCTGTCAAAAGGTAAATGAAACAGATATTTTGGATCATCAATGATTCATCCCATTAAAAACACCACCACTAATAGCATTAATATATTAAAAAAATAAAATAAAAATAAAAAAAATATAACTCCAGGATCAAAACATCACGTCATTTCTGACGGGACCCACTGCCACCTAATTAGTGGGAGCACTAATTAGTGCTCCCAAGCATTTTTCATTTTGGATAGGAACATGTCAGAATACGAGCCATTACCTGTAAAGCAACTCTTACATAGATAGATATAGAATAGATAGCTAGAAGAAATATGTACATATAAATAGAATTTCAAGTGGATTATAAAAACAAGAAAATAGTGCTAGTATAAAAAATAAAATAAAAAATTACTTAAAAAATGTCTAGAATTCAAAATGTGAATCAAATTTATTTTATTTATGGCTTACAACATACCAAATTTAAATTTGTACCGTAGATTTGAATTATTGACACTTTTCTAAGCCATCTTCTTAGGTATATAATTTTATTATTATTATTTTTTTTTTTTGGGGGGGGGGGGGGGGGAAGAAGAAAAGGTGCTTCTTGAACTCTTGATCACAATCACAAGGTACCTCTCAAATTCCTATCCTAGTTCTAGTTTTTAATATGAATCATAGATTTAAGTAATTACTATTGGAATCCCATGTGATGCACGGGATTTATAAAGTCAATAATCATTAAAAAAAAAATTGCTATTTGATTGAATTTTGTAATATAGATAAAATATTTTTATTTAGTTTGTGTATATAAATCTTATTTTACATCATTTAAAGATTTTAAAACTTGACAACATTGAATTTTTTTAGAAAACTATCATACATATATTTTGTAAGTCATTGCATAAATAATAGTTAATTTATCAAAGGATTACTTAAGACAATCAAAAGAAGAGTAACAAAGGCATACTAAAATTATAAGTAAACAAAATGACTAATATTAAATAAAATAATGTCATTTTTTTAATTTTTTTAATCAATATGAGATATTACATTAGTCATCCCACACAATATAGTGAATTAAAATAAAATTAATTTTAATTCTCATTATATTCCATTAGTGGTAAGAAAATTTACATGCTATTTATTTTTTTTTGTTTTGTTATATTGATTTACTAATAGGTTTGGAACGGTTCTAAAAAAAATAAGTTTGAAAATTCATTAAAGTTAAACTGACAAATATAAAAAATATAAAATTTTAAATTATTCAAAAACATATAACATTTTTAATGTAAAATCACTTGCATTTGCTCAAATTCTAAATCTAAAAAAAAAAAATTTAAAATTATGATTTAGATCTTAAAGGAAATGAGTTTTAAAAATTAATTTAGAACAAATTTCACTTTATCCTCGTGTGGTTTGAGCCGAGTGCGAATTATCACTAACATTCAGAAATTATCACATAACTCCCATATGGTTACTGGATTGAAATGCACACCAACTTTTGTTAACAGAAATTCTATATTAACAATTATGCCCTCATTTTCATCATCATCATCATCTTCTTCTTCTTCTTCTCTCTCTCTCTCTCTCTCTCTCCTCGTTTTCATCTTCTTCTTCCCCTCTCTCTCTCTCTCTCTCTCTCTCTCTCTCTCTCTCTCTCCTCATTTTCATCTTTTTCATCCTTATCTTCATTGCCCAAACTTTACATATATACATATATATACGTATACAACTATGGGGGCCGAATATAACTGTTACGTATGGAGGCTGTATAACTTGAGGACAGAAACCAAGTTATGGATTAAACGGCTCTATCCTTAGGGACGAAGGCTGAATAACTAGATCGGCCGAAGAATCAGCTATAGTCTTGGCCGAGTACAAACAGTTAGCCGAATGAGGGATTATCCATTGGACGAAAGGTGGGACCAACCATCAACATCAAGGACGACTATAAATAAGAAGAGCATCAGCTAATGGTGGGTATGTGAGAACAAGTAAGTTTAACTTAAGATCCAAGCAACCAAAAGAGTATATACTGACTTATTCGTCGGAGTGCTAATTCCGTCACCCCCGACGAGAGTGTTTATTCCTTTTCACGTGACTAGCTAAGGATCTCAAGCGTCCCATTTGATCCAAAGAGTATTTCCAAACCACTTCTCCATAATTGGTGCCGTCTGTGGGAATACTCCAGCACATCCATGGCGGCGCATGACGGAAGATCCTCCGGTAGTCACTGACGACCTTACACCATGAGTTGATACCACTCCAAGCAACCTGCTTGGACCAGAAAACATTAACGCACAAAGAGCCTTGAACTTCGACTCAGCTGCCCAAACCTTACCCTCGATATCAGCACATAAGACAATGCAAGCAATTATGGATTAGGCGAAGCAAAACGAACAGAGGTTGGAAAACATGATGGCGGAGAACGAACGCCTTCAACAAGATTTGGCCTTGGAAGTGGCAAAATCCCAACAGGTCGTGCGCCAAGATTCGGAACGACCTTTGAGAAAAGATCGTTGATGACCTCGAATTTGGAGACAAGACAGTAGCACTGATTCTGACTTGTCATCCCCAGAGTCCAAAAAGAAGGGACAAGTCGTAGTCTCCAGTTCTTCCGAAGGGAGTCTGCGTGCAAGGACTAAACGAAGAAGAAATGATTCAGACGAAGAGGATCAACATGACCCCTTTGTGCGACGGATCGCGAGGGTGGTACTACCCAAAAAGTTCAAAGCTCCATCATTCACCCAATATGATGAAAAATCAGACCCCACCAATCGCATCTGTCATTACAAGCAAGCCATGACACTACATGCAGACGACGAGGCCCTTATGTGTTGAATATTTCCCAACAGTTTGGGACCATTGGCCGTCAGATGGTATTATAAATTGGAACCGGCATCAATTAAGAGCTTCCATCAACTCCAAAAATCCTTCAGGGCAAGGTTCATCACCAATGAGGTCTAGCCACAGCAGGCCGATTCTCTCTGGGCAATACAAATCCAACCAGGGGAAACCCTACGTACTTATTCGACGCGCTATTGAGAATTCTTTAATCTCGTAGATGATGCCTGCAATGACTCCATAGCCATCATCGCCTTTAAAATGGGGTTACACCCTGATAGTGCCCTCCGTAGCTCCTTGACCAGAAGGCCCCCCAAAACAGTCTAGTCGCTAATGAAGAAAGTCGAAGAATACTACAAAGTGGAGGATGACGCCCTGTGGATTAAAGCCGCGCACAAGGCCAACAAGACGGCCCCATCTGAGATCGTTCAGCCAATAAATTTTGTACCTTCGTGGAGCCCTGAACCACGGAATTGGGCTAAACGAGACAAAAGACGAGATTAACGCCGATCAAATGACCAATGTCCACAACGGGCTAGTGAACAACTTCAAGTGGATAGCAAGCGCATCAGGCACGCGGATTAGAAATATACGAAGCTGTCAGAGTCGATCAGCACGGTTATGTCTAAAATTCAACATCTTCCGTTCTTCAAATAGCTACCAAAGATGGTTGGACCTCCAGACACGAGGAGACGGGATAAACGGTGCGAATATCACAAAGACCACGGACATGATACCACCAGTTGTTATGCCTTGAAAGATCATCTTAAGGAGTTGGTACAAGACGGTCGGTTTAAGCAACACGTCCGAAAGGACAATTCATCCAAAACAGTTGCTTTACGAAAGGATTCACCCCCACTCGGCGTAATCCATATGATTTACAGCTTGCCGACAGTATCCGCGATACATACAATTCAGTCGCATCCTGACCCCCATAAGCAAATCACACCAGCGAAACGACCCCATGAAGCTCCGAGTATTGCTTTCGATGATTTTGATTTGGTTGGCGTAATGCTCCCGCACATTGATCCCTTGGTCATCGAACTACGCGTAAATCGATTCACCGTTGAACGTGTTCTCGTTGACCAGGGGAGTACTTCGGAAGTTATGTACTACAAGACCTTCATCAAACTCGGCTTCACTGAACCGGACCTGTCCCCGGCTAATTATCCGTTATTCGGCTTTAACACTAATCTAGAATACCCGTTGAGCAAAATCACACTACCAGTTCGAGCGGGCTCTCGATCAATGGATGTGGAATTGTTGATTGTCAAGCTTCATTCGCCGTATAATCTCATCATGGGATAGACTTGCCTACATACCATGTAGGCCGTGCCAAGCACCTATCATCAATTGCTCCGCTTCTCGACTGAACGAGGCATTGAACAAATTTGTGGTTTCCATAAATCGGCACAAGCATGTTATCTTCTTGCCGCAAAGACACCACGAGAGCTGAAAGTGAATTCTATAGAGGTGTCGGATCGAGAAAGTCTCGACGATATTGGGCAGCTCCCAAGTGAAAAGGCCACGAAAGCCCCGGATCAAGTTGAAATTGACGGGAATCCTGATAGGTTCTTTATGGTCAGCGCCTCCCTGAATAAAGTGGATAGGCAGCAGCTAATTGTCTTCTTACTCGGCAACCTTGATGTATTTGCATGGTCACCGTATGAGATGCCGGGGGTGAATCTGTCTGTTTCTTAGCACTGTTTAAATATTGACCCTAAATGTAAGCCAATTATTCAGCAAAGCTGGCGGTCAGCCGCAGAACACACTGTTACCGTTGTTGAAGAAGTTGACCGGTTGCTTGATACCGGGACAATCCAGGATGTGACCTATCTTACATGGCTGTCGAATACCGTCGTTGTAAAGAAGAAAAATAGGACTTGGCGTGTTTGTGTGGATTTCACGGACTTAAATAAAGCTTGTCCCAAGGATTGTTTTTCCCTTCCCAGAATAGACCAACTCGTAGATGCCACGGCACGTCATCAACACATGAGCTTCCTCGATGCCTACGGAGGCTACCATCAAATTGCCATACATCCGGAGGACCAAGACAAAACTGCATTCCTCACCCCAAGAGGAACCTATTGCTATAAGGTTATGCCTTTTGGGTTGAAGAATGTGGGTGCAACTTACCAAAGACTAGTCACTGCCATGTTCAATGAGCAACTCGGACGTATTATGGAAATGTACATTGACGATATGGTGGTCAAATCCAAAGAAGAGCAAACTCATATAGCCGATCTGGAAGAGACATTCGGCATTTTACGCAAGTACAAAATGAAGCTGAATGCCTCCAAGTGTACATTTGGGATCGGATCTGGCAAATTCCTTGGTTACATTGTCAACCACCGCGGAATCGAAGCCAACTCGAGGCAAATCACAGCAATCCTGGAACTCGACTCTCCTCGATTGGTCAAAGAGGTTCAAAAGTTGATGGGGATGGCCGCCGAACTTAGCAGGTTCATCAGTCGTTCCACAGATCGCTGTCGACAATTCTTTCATACCCTACGGCAAGGTAAAGCGTTTGAATGGACCTCTAAGTGCGAAGCCACTTTCAACGTTCTGAAGACTTACCTCCGATCAATTCCACTCTTGACAACACCTCCGGCAGGTGATCCGCTCATTTAATATCTGGCAGTTTCTAACCGAGTCGTCAGCGCTGTACTATTAAAGCAAGAGCTTCGGGAGCAGCGGCCAGTGTATTATGTGAGCAAGGCAATGGTTGACGCCGAAACACGTTCCCTTCCGTTGGAAAAACTCATCCTAGCCCTCGTCATAGCAGCAAGAAAACTGATGCATTACTTTTAGGGGCATACCATCGGGGTACTAACGGACTACCCCCTTCGATCAGTACTCCGTAGTGCAGAAGCATCAGGGCACGTTTCAAAGTGGGCTCTCGAACTCGGCCAGTACGATATTTAGTTTTTGCCTAGAACCTCAATCAAGGGGCAAGTGCTTATCGACTTTGTGGCCAAATTCACTGGGGGCCTCGCCGACTTCAAGTCTGATCAAATTCAACCTAAGCCGAATTGGAGAATTTATGTTGGGGACATTTGGCAGTTGTACTATAATGGATCATCCAATCAACGTGGCAGTGGGGCGGGCGTAGTGATCACGGCTCCCGACGGGGCAATAATCGAGCAAGCTGTCAAACTGGGCTTCAATGCATCGAACAATGAGGCCGAATGCGAAGCACTGTTAACCGGGTAACGGAATGCATATCTCCTTGGTGCTCGGTGTCTGCTTATCTTCTGCGATTCAAAGCTAGTCATCAACCAATTGAAGGGGGAATACGTAGCCAAAAATGACCGTATGGCAGCTTACATGAAAACGGCGAATTCTTTGCTACCAAAATTCGACCATCATGAACTAAATCAAATAACTCGGGATCAGAACATACATGCAGATGCCCTGGCCTGCCTAGCCTCCGCCATCAACTCAGAAATCAAACGGACAATCGAAATAGGATTTATCCCTGAGCCGAGCATTGCCCCCTCAGAATCAATTCAAATTAATGTCATAGAATCAGTTCCAAGTTGGATGGACCCTATCACTGCATTCCTATCTTTTGAACAGCTCCCGGCAGAAAAGAAAGAAGCACACAAACTACGAAACAAGGCCCTGCAATATTACTTGGATCTGCAAGGAAAGCTCTACAAAAAATCTCTTTTAGGTCCATATCTTGAATGTGTTCATTTGGATAAAGTTGAAGAACTCTTGACTGAAATACGTGAAGGTAGTTGTGGTGCTCATTCCGACGGGCGCTCTTTGGCTCATCGAGCTATGACACAAGGGTATTATTGGTCGACAATGAGAGCTGATGCTGAGTGTTATGTCAGAAAATGTGAACATTGCCAGAAGTTTTCCCCTTTAACCCATCTGCCTACTGAAGAGTTAAGCTCTATCACCAGTCCTTGGCCGTTCGCCCAATGGGGACTTGACATCGTCGAACCATTACCTCGTGCCCCGAGCAACAAGCGATTTTTGATTGTCGCGACAGATAACTTTACAAAATAGGTTGAAGTGGAGGCACTAACGCACATTCGAGATGCTGATGTTAAGCGTTTTGCATGGAGAAATTTCATAACACGATTCGGCATTCCAAGAGCACTTATCTTAGACAACGGCACACAATTTGATTGTGGTGTCTACCAAGAACTATGCAACAAGTATGGTATTCGGCCTTATTTCTCCACGTTGGCTTATCCACAGAGCAATGGTCAAGCCGAAGCCTCTAACAAATCCATCTTGGACAGCATCAAGAAGAGGCTGGAAAAAGCTAAAGGCAAATGGGTCGAAGAATTGCCGAGTGTACTGTGGGCTCATCGCACTATGCCAAGGCGATCCATTGGGGAAACGCCGTTTGCTTTATGCTTTGGAACCCAGGAAATCATCTCCCTGGAAATCGGCCTCTCAACCTTGAAATCAAAAGTTTTTGATATGGGCCGAAATGACATGATGTTAGCCTTGGATTTGACTCTGAATGAAGAACGACGAGGCCATGCCCTTGCGTCCATGGCATAGTACCAGTAACAGCTTGCTAAGTCGTATAATCAACGTGTTCAGCTACGCCACTATACACCAGGAGAATTGGTCCTCAAGAAAGTACTTCCGGCTGCCAGGAACCAGGCTGACGGAAAACTGGGTCCTAATTAGGACGGCCTCTATCAGATCGATTCAATTGCGGGAACAGGGGCATATCAGCTCAAAGACATGTTTGGGAGAAGTCTGCCACATCCTTGGAATTCCATGCACTTGCGTAAATTTTATCATTAACCCGACATGTGGGGCATGATAACTTGTTTTGAGTATTCGCCGTCTACAATTTTCGCTTTTATAATGCAAGACTTCTTATCTCACTATATGGAATTTTAGTTCGAATTTAAAAGCCTCCAGATTCGGAGCGCCCTTCGTAGATCTCACGATTAGCCAAGTTATAAGCCTCCGGATTCGGAGCGCCCTTCATGGATCTCACAATTCGCCGAATTTAAAAGCCTCCGGATTCGGAGCACCCTTCGTGGATCTCACAATTGGCCAAATTTAAAAGCCTTCAGATTCGGAGCGCCCGTCGTAGATCTCACGATTTGCCAAGTTAAAAGCCTCCGAATTTGGAGCGCCCTTCGTGGATCTCACGATTGGCCGAATTTAAAAGCCTCTGAATGTGGAGCCCCATCAGTAAATACCACTTTTGGGCCAAATGAACCTTCGGATTTAGAGCACTCTTCGTGGATCTCACGATTAGCCAAATTTAAATGCCTCCAAATTCGAAGCGCCCTTCGTGGATCTCACGATTGGCCGAATTTAAAAGCCTTTGGATTCGGAGTGCCTTTCGTGGATCTCACGATTGGCCAAGTTAAAAGCCTCCGAATTTGGAGTGCCCTTCGTGGATCTCACGATTGATCGAGTTAGATGCCTCTGGATTCAGAGTGCCCATCGTGGATCTTACGATTTGCCGAATTTAAAAGCCTCCGAATTCGGAGCCCCATCAGTGAATACCACTTTTGGGCCGGATAAGCCTCCAGATTCGGAGCACCCTTCGTGGATCTCATAATTGGCCGAATTTAAAAGCCTCGGAATTCGGTGCACTTTTCATGTATTATGATTGACAAGCATAAAAGCTGTATAAAAAAAAAAAAAAAAAAACGATTATCACTAAATTTATAAACATAAATTGAAACAAGATGCCAACATTGAAAATAATATGTTTCATTGAATTGATCAATAATACATAATTCACTCCCAATCAACGTTGGAGCGGTACAATATGATTCAGTTTTATTCGGCTTCCTCTTCATCGTCGCTCTTTTCGACTTCAAAAGCCGAAAAGGGAAAATGATGACTCAGATATAGCGGCGACGCTGACTCAATGCCTACTACCTAGAGAGCCTCTGCGGCCTGGAGAGCTTTGACCCACCCATGCTTAAATCCACCATTCTTGCATCGGCAGACCTCCTTGACAAGGTTTTCCTTAGTGTTTTGTATCCCCACTTTTCGACCCTCGTAGAAGCCTTTTTCATAAGCCCTGGTCATTGCAGCCTCTATTACAAACATGCTTGCCATCTTTCAATCGGCAATCGCATGACTTATAAGTCGTTGGGTCACCCTTTCTTCCACAATCGGTTTAGCTTGGCTGGTCGATTGTGTCTCAGCAGTTTTGACTGACCTTAGTTCGTGCTCAGCCTTCTCCGCACGAGCTTCTAAGCTTCGAATGCGTTCATCCTTTCGCTCTATCTCCTGTCGTGCGACACGAAGATGCATGCCGACTTCATAGGCAATATATAGCCCTTTCACCGCTCTACAGATGCCCTCCTGGAACACTTCGAAGTCGGGTCGACCGACCATCTACTGCTGGACTTCTGGTGGAAAATTTGTCGAGCAAACTTGACTGCCACATTTGGGTCGTGTACGACCGAATCCGTTTCCGTTATCAGTTTGTTTCCCATGAAAATCGCAAAACTTAATGGGCGCGGTCCCGCACTGCTCTCTTCTCTTGTGTGTGGTACAAGGGAGCTGCCCCATTGTTGTTTTTCTCGTCTAGGTGGCCTACTTCGACGACGCGGGAACTGGCGTTTTTCATGTTCCCTTTCCCTCGACGTCCTCCTCCCAGTGCGCGTAGACTCTCTACCACGATTCATATCTGCGTCAAACTCCGCGAGTGTTCTCCCTTCTCTTCTGCTGTTGAAAAATAGCCTTCTAGACATCTAGTCCAAGTTCACTACTTTTCTATCTCTTGTGATCTGCCAAATTTGAACGCCAATATGGACCCTAAACGAACGTAGCCCTCGCCCATCTTATTAATCCCGAGTGAAGCGTTCCCAAAGTGTCCCTTTCAATACCCTGCGCCACAAACTGACGTGGATCAACGGTCTAGTTCATTATTAATTCGGCGGTCGTGTTCCTCAACTTGCTGGGGCAAGGACAGATTGATCAATCTATTCGGCCTAAATGCCTGAGCTCCTAGCCGAATGTGCATGGTGCCCCAACAAACATCTGACCTGACATTTTTAGGCAGGCTTGTCCAAAGTTGGCTGGGGGCAAGGGCAGATTAATCAATCTATTCAGTCTAAATACCTGAGCTCCTAGCCGAATATCCATGGTTTCCCAGCAAACATCTGACTTGACGTTTTTAGGCAGCCTTGTCCAAAGCTCGCTAGGGTAAGAGCAGATTAATCAAGCTATTCGACCTAAATATCAGAGCTCCTAGCTGAATTGTCATGGTGCCCCAGCAGATTTCGAACTGCCGTTTGTAGGCATTCAACCAAATTACAATGCTACACTTATTTGTAAGCTGGATTAATTCAGTTGTTTGTTTCATTCACTTCACGATTTTACATCTTACTTAGTCGTTAACAAGCACATTCATCAATCAGAAAGGCAAAAGTAGTTTTCATTCATAAACTGGACACCAACAGAATAATTTTCACTCATAAACTGAACACAAACAGCAGTCATTTTACAAATGAAAACTACCCTACATCAGCTTCTCACAAAAATGAGCAGTCAAACACCTAATAACTCTAACGAAACCTACTTACACACACTACCAGAAAACAAAATGAACAAAACTTGACTCTAGGTTAGTCTTCGGGGTTAGACTCCAACAGCTCAATGTCTACTTGCTCGTATGGAATCGGCTGCTCCGATACCACGTTAGCGGCAGCCAAAGCTTTGAGCCAGCCATGTTTGAACCCCTTGTTTTCAAACTTCGGTACTTCTTCTACGTAGTTCGCTAAGGCCGCATCCTTGCCAGCTTGGAATGACTAGGAAATCTCAGACTCGGCGTTTGCCATCACCCTCTTCGACTCCTCCAAGTCAGCCTCCAGTTTGGTAATTGCCTCGTTTGCCAATTTGAGCGCTTCTTCGTTGGCATTCGCCCTTTCCTCAGTAGCCACTTTTAGTTCGTCAGCAGTCTTGGCCTTATTTGCTTAGGAATCGGCCCTAGCTCTCTCTGTCGCCGCTTACATGGCCTCAGACTCGGCTCGGAGAGAGGCCTTGCTGCCTTTCCCTTCTCGTTTTCCAACTCGGTTATAAGGAAGTCAATATGTTCAATAGCATCGTATTGGCAGCGGCCAATTTCAGCTATCCTTCCCGCCGCCTACAAAACAAGAGGTCAATAAGCTAATATTGAAACTTTTCTTTTGGCTAACCTTGCAAAATTATAAAGGATCACGTACCAATATTGCCGATTCAGCGGCTAATGCGATGGCCAACAGGTCGGCTTCTGCCCTAAAAGCTACTCTATCAGCTGGCATAGAAATGGAGGAGGCCAAGCTCAAGGCCACAGTTGGGTCTCTTATAGCCGATGCATCAGAAGCAATCGGCATGTTCTTTATTCTTGGTTGTATTATAAACGACACAACCATGTCCGACTTTTCGATACGTGGCCGTTTATCCACTAGGTCTTCCGAATGATCGGATTCATGCTCGGCCGGACGTTTCTCCCCCTTGTGCTCTGTCATTTGACCCTCCTATTGATCGACAACAGGTTCCATTTCAGCCACTTCAATCTGAACCTCCTCTTCAACAGGAGCTGGTGGAGGAGTTTCTTCCTTAATGTTGGGTGGAGGGGGTGGAGGTTCGTTTCGCTCAGCTTCAACTCTCCTATGAGCTGCCATCCTCTCGACATTTTTCTGTCTGGCCAATTAAGTAAGCGACTGACCAGCCATGCTATCAGGATACGAGCTGGGTAGGTCCTCTAAGTT
Source organism: Camellia lanceoleosa (assembly GCA_025200525.1). Taxonomy (NCBI): domain Eukaryota; kingdom Viridiplantae; phylum Streptophyta; class Magnoliopsida; order Ericales; family Theaceae; genus Camellia; species Camellia lanceoleosa. The sequence continues at coordinate 82,784,506 of CM045760.1, read as the reverse complement.
GATAAAAATATCCTCAAAGGATGCGTTCGATCGGCCAGAAGTGGATGGATGGCTGAGGCCGACTTCTTCAAAAGCCAAATTCAGTGACACGTCAACATCCTGTAATCCATTGGATTCGTCCAAGGATGGTTGATTTGGCTGCTCAATGACTCCTTCGGCTGCTTGTTCATTCGCCGGCTTTTTATCAGAAGCCTCAAAGCCAATTTGCCTAAGGCTCTTGAAGCTTGGAAAAATAAGCGGCGTAAGGTGTTGTTCGCTCCTTGGAATCAGAATATTTTTTGCGGCCGAGAAAGTAGTATAGGTCGGCTCGTATCTCAGAAGGATGTGAGCCGCCGTCCCTTGTTTCTGGAGATTCAGACGGCCAAAGACTGGAGTGCCGTTTTTATCTGCGCAAGTATGGTGTTGTCGGTCGAAACTAGAACTTTCTTCAAATTGTTTCCTGCACAAATAAAATGGTAAACACACAGAATTTGAACTAGAAATATCTAATAAAAGTTCATAGGGGGTTAAACGGCCACCTGGTTCGCCCCTTCTCCTGGGCACTGGATCTTGACGATCTTCGCCCTCACCGAATTCCTAGTTGCCGCGGACAACGACCATGACATCGTCAACATGCTTGCCAGAGCTGGCAAGCATAGTGACCAAATAATGGTCGCTGTCCTTGGCCCTGAGAAAGTAGCGCCCCTGCCGACCAGAGGACTTGGCCAAGGCATAATAATGTCGAATGGCAGGGACTCCTAAGTTAAGCCTAAGACGTTGGTTTAGTTCTGCTATTCCCATTATTATTCGGTAAAAATTCACATTGGGCTGAGAAGGGATTAAGCCCTAATGGCGAAGGACAACCCTCAAAAGTAGATGAAGAGGGAAACGGACTTTGCCTTCCGCGATTGACAGGAGAGGAAAGATGATGGTACTCTCATTAGTTCTCTCCGTGTTAATCACGTTCTCTGCCAAAAATGACAGATGAACGTCGTTAGGGACAGAAAAATTGCAACGGAAGCCACAGACTCGCTCCGTAGAAAGAAGGTCTCTCAAATGTTTTGCCATCACAGTAGGAAAAACAGACACTCTACACAGCAAACAAACAAGAAAAAGGGAGTTGAAATGAAAGAAAGAGAAACTTACAAAAAAACGAGGAGGACAATGAAGAACGGAAAGAAGTTGCAGAGGGCGAGAAGCGAGGGAGGTGAACTGATAGACGATGAGAAACCTTGAGCATTCAAGAAAGAGCATACAGACGAACAGACAACACGGTTTCAAATCGTATTAAATGAATGAAGTGTACGAAGGGGCATGAGATTGAAATGATGTTTAAAATAGTAGACGTCCTGATGCTTACATTGGAATAAGGAAAACCGCCGCATTTTTTTGGCACCAAATTCGAGAACCAAACATGCCGACTAACTGATGCTAGTAGGATGTTTGGGGGGCAATTGTGGGGGCTGATTATAACTGTTACGTACGGAGGCCGTATAATTTGAGGAAAGAAACCAAGTTATGGATTAAACGACTCTATCCTTAGGGACGAAGGCCGAATAACCAAATTGGCCAAAGAATCAACTATAGTCTTGGCCTTGGCCGAGTACGAACAGTTAGCTGAATGAGGGATTATCCATTGGACAAAAGGTAGGACCATCCATCAACATCAAGGACGACTATAAATAAGAAGAGCATCAGCTAATGGTGGGTATGTGAGAACAAGTAAGTTTAACTAAAGATCCAAGCAACCAAGAGTGTATATACTGACTTATCTGTTGGAGTTCTAATTCCGACACCCCTGACCGGAGTGTTCATTCCTTTTCAAGTGACTAGCTAAGGATCTCGAGCGTCCCATTGGATCCAAAGAGTCTTTCCAACCCACTTCTCCACAACAACATATATATTTTATATGTGTATATATAAATATATACAATTTAATGCGATGTTAAATGATTAGCAATCATATACATATACACACATACAACAATGCAAAAACAAAATTAAATTTTTTTTAAACGTAACACAGCTATATGTATATATATGGATAAAACATTCACTGTGCATCTACATATATGTGTGTATGTATATGATTCTAAATGTATATACGTACGCACGATCAATAACTGGATTATAAATCTTGCAAGGACAATTGATCAAGAAAAATTTAGTAATCAAAGTGATCAATAACTGGATTATAAATCTTGCAAGGACAATTGATCAAGAAAAACTTAATAATCAAAGTGGGTTGGGAGTGAGCCATTTCAAAGTCAAAATCAGTGATCAAGATCGTGACAGAATTACGATTGTGAAATATAGCTAGCTTTTAGATTTAGTGATTTTTGGCATGTCAATATATTTAGGAGCTGAATCATTAGGTTTAGTTGTTCATGTGCGGATTTTCCCTAATCAATTTTCTAGTGCAAACAACCCTAACTTCTTCTTGTAGTTTATTTATTTATTTATTTTTCTTAAAAAACAGAAGAAGAAGAGAAAGAAGGAAAAAAAGAAGAGAGAATTAGGCTCTGTTTGGTAAAGTTCTAGAATCGTAGTTTCACCCTTTGCTTTGAGTGTCGTATTTGATTAGCGCTTTCAAAAATTGATTCCATACTCATTTTTCAAAACATGTCTACTCGGTCATTCCCCGAACGTCCGACCGGTTGATCGGAACAATGTTCTTTTTTTTTTTTTGCACTTGTTATTTTTATATTTTAAATAAAAAATATTTTCAGAATTTTTTAAAATTTTTTTATGAGTTTTGAATGGAATTTTGGATTGTGTGATTGGCAATGAGTTGTAAGTTTTTTAATCAAATATCATATGTCACATCATTCATTTCAAACTCAATTCAAAACTTATAACCAAACAAATTTTTCACAGTCAAATCATAATTCAAAACTCATAAATTCAAATTACAACTATATTCTCAAATCATAATTTTAAAACTCTACCAAACGTTACCTTAGCTTCTCCCTTTAGATGCATATTTGCCAGAGAAAAGGAACATAAACTTTTACATATTCCTTGATAGTGTTAGATAGGAGTGTAAAAATGACCTGCGGTCCGTGGGTAGTTCAAAATCCGTTCCCGGCCCGGGGTGGGCCCAGCCCGTTTGGGCCCGAGATCCTAGGCTTGGGCCCTCATTTTGAAACTCGGCCTAGCCCATCGGCCCGCTAAGGCCCGACCCGAGGGCGCGCTGAGACCTAGTGTCTTTTTTAGTGAAAAATAATATAGTTTTGGTAGAAAATATTTTTAAAAATAAAACATAAAAGTTCAGGCCCACCCAAGCCTAAGCCCAAGCCCAAAGCTCGAACCCGAGCCCGAGCCCGAGCCTAGGCTCACCGACCCAACCCGAGGCCTGGGCCTGGGCCTGGACCTAATTTTTTGGTTCATGAGCCTACTTATCCCAGCTCGAATTTTTGCAGGAGCTCGCGAGACCCGACATGAGTCGGCCTTAACCAAGCCAAATTTACACCCCTAGAGTTAGATTTTGTATACAATTGATTTGTTAGAAATATTGGAAAATGTACTATTTATTTTATCCTTAAGATGTGTTTGTTCAGAGATATGTTTAAATTTAAAGATGTGTTTGTTCAAAGAATTTAAACAACCTTGGTTTTGCAAAAACAATGTTCATTCTGTGAGAGAGGAGAAAGAAGAAGAGCGACAAGTTTTTGTAAATTTAAAGATGTGTCAGGGACATTCTGGTTATAAAATATAGCCCACTCTCTTCATGGACGTGTGAACCTCACAACCTGTTAATTTGGATAGAAAATTGGACGGTGCATTTTGGTCCACAAACTACGTGGGGAGTTATGTGGTGATTTTCGAATGTTAGAGGGTAATCCGCACCCAGCTCAAACCACAGGGATAAAATGAAGTTTGCCCATTAATCTAATCATAAATTAGCGGTGTTTGGGAACAAAGTTTTTAGATTTTTATTTTTTTATTTTTTTTCACTAAAAGACAAATTGGTTACAAAATAATAATAATAAAAAAAAAAAGCAAATCCAAACAAAATATTACATCAAACCCCATAATCATTTCACTTTTTCCCTCACAAATATCACATTCAACCACAAAAAAAACTTAATTATCTTCCTAAACAGAAAAAAAAAAAAAAATTCTCTAATAATATCCTACAACTAAAAAAAACTTATAAAAAAATTCACTTCCCAAACACTCACATTATTTCATCATGAAAAAAAAGGGGAGGAATCAACTGGTCATTATCTTTAAAGCATAAATTTTTAGGAAAAATGATTTTGTGCCCAAAAAATTCTCCCCCGAATGCCTCGAATGGCTAAAACGACCTCGTTTTAGCCATTCAAATTATTATTATTATTATTATTATTATTATTATTATTATTATTTCACAATGAGGGAGAATGAGAGAAAGAGAGAGAGAGAGGGAGAGGGAGAGGCCGTCGCCATCGCTGATTGCCGATCGCCGCCTTGCTGCTCTGATTGTCGCCTCCGCCCCTCGTCGGCTCTGCCCTGCTCGTTGCCTCCGCCCCCTCCTCCATTTTTTAAGCCCCCTCCAGTCATTCTTCCCCTTCCTCCCCCTCCCCCTCATTCTCTTCTTCGTCTGCTGAAAAAAAAAATAATAATAATAAAATTTAGGGGCATTCGGGGGTCCCGTTTTCGGGCCCCCAATCACAGCTCAAATTTTTAGTGATTTGAAAAGCTGATTAAAATTATTTTTTGACTTTTTAAATTCTTTTAGGTAAAAAATAATATAAGTTAAAATAAGTTAAAAATTGATTTTTGACTTTTTTGACTCTTTTTTCTTTTTTTATTTTTTTATTTTATTTTTTTTGGGGTTATACTTTCCCCACTGGCCCTAAAATTTCAACGCAGTCGTCACTTCATTGAAGACACGCGTATTGTTTGACAGTAACGTCTTTTCATGTAGGCTGAGATTATGTTATTTTAAAAATTATTTAATTTTTTAATAAAATATGAGGTAAAAAAATTAAGAAAAATGAAAAATTCTCCTAAAAAAACTCCCCCTAATCCCTCTAATTTCCATTTTTGACAAACTATTTTTTTTTTTTCTGTTTTCTTTTTTTTTTTTTTTTTTTTTTTTGAATAGGAAATTCGGGGGATTCGGGCTCATGACTTTCGAGCTCCGAATCAAACCCCAAAAATTAATATGTTTATAATAATTTTTTAATTTTTTATTAAAATATATATAAAAAATAAAAAGAAATCAGAATTTTTTGATTTTTTAATATAAATTTTAGATTTTTTTTAATAACTTTTTAACTTTTAAACTAAAATTGTTGCATGCCAAACGGGACCTTAGCCAACAAGATTTCATTTATTAGACCTTATTTGGAAATAATTTATTTTAATAATTTTTTAACTAAAATATGATAAATAAAAAAATAATCAGCTTGTTTGGTTCCAGTTTTCAGAAAATAATTTTCAAAAAAATTTATTTTTTTATTTTTCGTATTCTAATATTTTCAATGAATTTTTTTAATATTTTAAGTATTTTTTTAATTTTTAAACACACCTAACATAAATATACTTAAAAAGTATAATATTTATGAAAAAAAATCTTTAAAAAATACACTAAATACCAAAAAATATATTAAAAAAAATATGAAAATTTAATATATTTTTCTTATTTTTGTGTATTTATTAATTTTTTCAAAAAAAATTCACAAATATTTCACTATTTTAAATACATTTAAGTAAGGTGTATTTAAAAAAGGAAAAAAATTACTTAAAATTTTAAAAATACTCATTAAAATAAAAAAAAAATATGAAAAATAAAAAACTTAATTTTCAAAAAATTGAAATCAAACACACTGATTCACAAAAAAATATGAAAAATTAGGCCTACTGCTCAATCCGTGATTCGCCTAACCTATAGTCAGATGAAGTGACGCGACTGGTGAATGGGGGATACATAAAGTGGGAAACATGGGGTTGTGAGAAACAGTTATGCTACGTAGCTCGAATTCTCGCCTCCCTGATTCCCTCGAATTTAAAACGATGTCGTTTTGTCGTTTTGATTTTTTTTTTTCCCCAATAACGTAGAAGAAGAAGAAGAAGAAGAAGATGGAGGAGGAGGAGGAGGAGGAGGAAGAGGAGAGTAGCAGAGAGAGAGAGACAACATCATTATCATCAACAACATTATCATCATCATCATCATCATCATCATCATCTTCAGATTTTCATCAACATCATCATCAACAACCATTTAGATCTAGGGAAAAAAAAAAAAAAAAAAACTCAGATCCAGAACATTTTCATCATCAACAACAACATCACCATCATCAACACATTTTCAAAAAAAAAAAAAAACCGCTTCGATCTGGAAAAAAAAAAGGGTTGAAAAAAAAATGAAGGCGGAGACGGAGGCGGCGGCGATCGGCGATCGATGCCCTCTCTCTTCATTCCCTCTTCCCCTCTCTTCTCTTTCTCTCATTCTCTTTCTCTTTCTCTTCCCCTCTCTTCTTCTCTCTTCTCTCCCTCTGTTTCATTTTTAGATTGCATGAGAAAAAGAAAAAAAAAAAAAAAAAAGAAACTACCCAAAATGACGTCGTTTTGGGCAGTCGGGGGATTCGGGCTAGCTCAGATTCAAGCTAAAAAACCATTTTCTTGTGAGAAACCATAAATATTGGAGTTTATCATTTTTTTTTATTCTGAAAAAATACTCATCAAAAAAAAAAAAGGGTAAATTACACTAATATTTTAGATTTTTGTTTAATAGAGATTCTTTTTTCATATTTAAAAAATCATACTTACTCTCCTATTAGATTAAAATAACATATTTATCCGTTAATCTTTATACATATAAATAATAAAATGATACAGATATTTTGTTCATGTCATTTTAAGAGAAATAATAATCATCTTCTTTGATTTTAACTCACAAAAAATTAAAGTTTTTTTTTTATGTTTTTATTTTTTATTTTTACTGAATTCTTTAAATATTTTAAACAATATTTTTTTTTATTTTTTATTTTATAGATACACCTAATTAATCTAGATATACTTAAGAAATATAATATTTTGTGCTTTTTTTTAAATTAACCAAATACAAAAAAAAAAAATTAAGATACAAAAATTCAGTATATTATCTTATTTTATTGTATTCAATTTTTTTTATATCTTTTTGAACATATTTTATAGTTTTTAAATATATCTAGATGAAATTGATCTAATCTAGATATAACGATAAAAATAAAAATAAAAAATTATATTCATATATAAAAATTTATACTAAAAATATCATAAAAATGGAAAAATGATCATTTAAAAAAAATTTAGACATGACATCAATAATTTAAGAAGTAATTTATAATGAGATTACAGATTTTAAGGAGAAAAATATTGGCTTTATTTGGTAGAGCTTTGGAAGTTTAGTTCCATCCTTCGGTTGCACGTGGTGTTTGTTTATAGTTTTCAAAAATTAATTCCACACTCACTTTTGAAAACTCTGTCCAAGGCGAAAAAATTTGGGCTAACCGGTCGTCCTCTCGGATATCTGGTCAATTGATCGGAACAATGATTTTTTTTTTTTTTTTTTTTTTACAATTGCCATGTGTTATTTTTTATATTTTAAATAATTTTTTTTTAAAAATTTTAAAAAAAATTTATAAGTTTTGAATAGAATTTTGAGTTATGTATTTAGTTGAGTTGTAAATTTTTGTATCAAATATCATATGTCACATAAAAAATTTCTCACTCAATTCAAAAAAAATTCAAAATTCATTTATCAAACAAATTTTTCATACTCAAATCATAATTTAAAATTTACAAACTCAAAATACGATTTTATTTTTAAATCATAATTAAAAAATTCTACCAAATCTTACCATAATTTTTTAAACAATAATGTTTTAGAGCTCTAAATTGGGAGCACTAGAGCATCACTAATGATGTGGCACAGGGGGCCCCACCAAAGTGATGTGAAGTTTTGGCTTGAGTTTGTTTTTTTTTTTTTTTTTTAGTTCATTAGTGCTATTAGTAGTCCAAAAATTAGTGGGATGAATCATCACCCCACAATCTATCAATTGGCACAATCCATCAATAAAAAACTGGTACAATCATCAAGTGCTGCAGCTGAAGTCTGTTTGTCAATCCATCAATTTCAGGTTTTGACATAAAGGACAGGGAAAAAGACATTTTACGCCTATTGTTTCAGACACCCACGATTTAAAATTTATAGATAGATTTTTATGATCAAATAATTCAGTGTGTGTTTGTTTTCAGTTTTTTAAATTTAAGTTTTAAAAATTAAATTTTTTTATTTTTTTTATTTTTAATGAATATTTTTAAAATTTTAAATATTTTTTTATATATATTTTTAGATACACTTTGCTTACATATATCTAAATAGTAAACTATTTGTAAAAAAATATTTTAAAAAATTAATAAATACACAAAAATATCAAAATGTACTAAATTTTCTTTTTTTTTTTTTTTGTATTTTTTGGTATTTAGTGCATTTTTTAAAGATTTTTTTCATAAATATTATATTTTTAAGTGTACTTATGCTAAGTGTGTCTAAAAAATTGAAAAAAACTTAAAATATTAAAAAATTCATTGAAAAACATTAAAATACGAAAAATAAAACAATAGAGAATTTTCTGAAAACTATAACCAAATAAGCTGATTGATTTTTTTGATTTTTTTAATAATTTTTTTTTTTTTTTATTTTTAAACTAAAAAAATATGATGCAAGGGAAACTCAACTGGAAGTGGGCCCAATTATATGCCCAGTTGTATCCATGGCCCAATATGTGGTTAAGTTAGTCTAGCTTAATTTACAATAATGGCCAGTTTGGTAGGGTTTATTTCTAATTTATTTTAATTTTTAGCTTAATTTAAGTTATTTTGATGTGTTTGGTTCAGCTTAACAATACAGCTTATAGTTTTTTATAAGTCAAAAATCAACTTATTCTTTGAGTTGGGAAAGAGAAGCTTAATTTATAAGTAAAAAATCAGCTTATGTTCATAACTATAAGCTATAAGCGGTGAGACTATAAGTTATAATCACTTTTTTACAGCTTTACTAAACGGGGCCAGTGATTGAGATTCTTTTTTTTACACTCTTACAATCTTCTTTAGATTTTAACTATTGATGGCGTGAGTTTTATATATACATAAGTAAATCTCACACATATATCAATAATTGACATTCAAAAAAGATTATGGAGATCTCTAAAAAAAAAAAATCCAAAGTATTTTTCTTTAATTTATGGTCCAACCTTGACTTTTTTTTTTTTTTGGTTTAATTAGAAAACTTGACCTTTTCGTTTAATGGCTGAAAGTTTGAACTTAAAATCCTGATTTTGGATTTAAGAAAAAAAACCCACAAGTATTAGAATATATTTTGTAGAAGTTTCAAGAATATATTTTAAAATTAAGTTATGGTTAGGGTATGATTTTTTGTTTTTGAATTTTTGAAGCTTGAGAAAACTTGGAGTATATATTAAGTACTTGTTGAATTTTTGAATGTAATTAAATTGAATTTCTAATTTATATAACTTGTATTTGAATAGAAATTTTATATTGGTTGGTTAGTTTATGACTCAAAACAAATACAAAAACAAATCATGAAACTTAAGATATGAAAAAGAATTAGCTCTAAATATATTGGGTATTTGATTGTTTGAGTTCCACAATTTAATTTCTCAAATTATTAAGGAGGGTTAGTTTATATGTTAAAATAAGTATCCAATTATTTGAAAGGATATAAAGACGCCTATTTGAACAATTGACATAAAAATTATGACTTAAAGGTAAATAAAGATTACTCTTGGTAGTGTTTATCTCTTAGAATTGAAGATATTGGTTTTTAGTCACTTGTAACAAAAGAGATGGAATGACATGGTATTTTTGTCATAGGTTTTTCTTGAATTTTCAAAATATTAAACTCATTATCAGTATGAGTTGATAGTTATGACGGTGATTATTAGTTCGAACATGTTAATCACGTCATAAACTATGGTAACACATAGTTATATAAGAATTTTGTCAACGTGATTGTGAATTATCTAAGAAATACTTACAAAGAATTTGATGTGGAAAATATCACTCCTGATGGAATCTTAACTGAACGCTTGAAGAAACATCATGTCCTTGAGTTCAATGAGTCTAAGTACACCATATTTGGTGATTGCAAGTACTTAATTTTAATTTTATTTTTTTTATAACTATCTCAAGGTAAAGTGTTTGGGACCTGTAATGCTAACTGAGGAGGTTGAGCTACTTAGCTCTTAATAAGTTTACAATGGTGAGTTAAGGTACTTTAATTACAAGGGTACTCTTAGTAAATTTACATATATGAGTGTAGGAGGTGGTGTCGCTTCTTATGAGCCTAAGGGCTTAATTGTAGAGCGCTCATAAAATATGATATAGACATAAGGCAAATCCATGTGTCGGCTTTTGAATTATCTAAAGAGAAGAAAATTTTTGTGTGTGACGTGTCCAGTTAGTTGTATAAGATTGCTAGTTCAAAGACATGTCTACTATGCCATCTTAATTAACTTTGATGTGTTTTAACTAAATGGTTCAAATCGAAAGATACTTTCATTTATGCATAAATTTTTCTAATTTTTGAGTTGTTATTTTGATATATTTTGAAAATGGTGGAAGATTGTTGGAATATTTTCATAATATATATGTATATATTAAATATATATTTTGTTTATATGAATTAATAGAAAGAGGTGTGCCTCCATTAGATTTAAATCAAAGGACATGACTCTTTTGAATGTAAAGTGAGTAACTTTTAAATCTAAAGGACACAACCTTTGGTATAAGAGATACAAATCCATGCTTGTATAAAAACGAAATGGGTTGGCAATTGGATAGATAACTTCATAGAATTTTCAGGGATTTTCTCTCAGGAATTCATATTGTTTTTTTCCTCTTCTATTTGGTGGTTTAGAAAAATCCAAATGTATTCGGGATCTGATTTTATTTGTGCAAAACACACATGGATATCAGTCTTTAGACTGGGTTTTAACGCAAATTCGCAGATAATCTGGTATACACCATATTTGGCAGAATTGGTGGGGATGAATATTATTTTAAGGAAAATGACATTGTAACACTCCTTAAAACAATTCTATTTACTTTTTATTTTATCTCCTTCTATCGCATTTATCAAATTTACACCAACAAAAACGAAATTTTATCCAAAATTAGTCATTGCAATTCACATTTTCTATCAGACTATCACCTGCATTTTAAAACAAATTCTGATAAGTAGTGCATACTTTTAAAAACAACATTTGTCTTTTACTAGACTCTTTGCCGATTAGTATAATTTATCCTATTATAGAACTATATTATCCTAGAACAATTCGGGTCAAGATTACAAATCACAAATTTTTTTCAAAAAAAAAAAAAAACGCATATGATAAGGTTGTTATTCAAAATTAATTATAGCTTAATTGACATGGGAAAGATGGCGATTTAGAAAAAGAAAATAAATTAATGTGTTTTTTAACTTATAAGGGTCCATTTAGTTTTGTTTTAGATTTATGATTTGAGTATGAGGTTATATTTTGAGTTTTGAGTTATTGAATCATGATTTGAAAAGAGAAAATTTGTTTAGTTATGAATTTTAAAAATAGTTTTGAGATGTTTTGTACTTTTTTTTTTTAATTGATTGATGTATAGAATATGAGAAAATATGAGAAGAGGGGTGATAGAGAAAAAGTAATTGATTAATTGGATAATAATTTTTTAAAAAAAAAAGAGAGAAGAGAAGAGTAGAGTTTTAAAAGCAATTTTGAGTTGTATTTTAAAAATATATTTGATTAACATATTTCATCCACATCATAATTTAAAAATAGAATTGAGTTTTGAAAAATAAACCAAATGCTACCTTATATTTGGGTTCGTTTGGGAAGTGAGTTGGCTTTTTGACTTTTTGGCCTTTTGGCTATTTTAGCTTGGGCTAAAAAATCTCATTTGGGAAGGATTTTTTTGACTTTTTTAACTTTTTGTGAGAGAAAGAATGTAATGATAATTGGTCAAATGTGATGTTTTATTTATTGGACTAAAAAACCTATTTTGTCTATTTGTGACTAAAATAGCTCCAAACTTAACCCAACCATTCTTCCCAAACGAAGCCAAATCTACTATATAATGGTCTTTGTTTGGAAAATTGACTATTTTAGTTTTTGTAACGAGTTGAATTAAATTGAATTTATTTATTTATTATTTTTTTCAATATCTGTGTAGTAAATTTTTTTTTTTTTTAAATATTTGTGGGTTTGGGTATTGATTCGAGTTGAATTGGTATGAATTTTCAAATCGTTTGATTGTTTAGTTGTTATTATTATAGTTTTGGTGTCGTGGACCATTTTATTTAAATTGGTAAAAATAAATTATATTACTTCTTGATTTCGACTTCGTAAGGCCCGTTTGGCAAATTGTTTTTAGTTTTAATTATAGTAATTCTTGGGTTTTGAGTAATAAATGAGATATAAATTTAATTTTTAGGACTTATTTGACTAGCCCATACTTAATCATTTTGGTTCATATTTAATTATGTGAATGGTGGGGACCACCTTAAGTCTTTTAAAATTTATTTATACTTTAATCTCAGTTGGAGATTTATTTTAAATTATTAAACTCCATTCATTTTGGACTCAATTGATTGAATCATGACTCGTTTGTAACTATGTATTATTGTTGTTGTTATTATTATTATTTATTTTATAATCTTGAGAGAGTTACAAATATTTATGATGTGCACCATCAAATGAAATATATTTTGTAGTGAGAAAATATTATATTATTTTCGTCATTAGTGATGTTAAAATATACTTTTAATTGAGATATATATATATATATATATATAGATGTTTATATATAGATAGATATTTGTGTTAAAAAAAAAATAATTTTGAAAGCTATAAAATCTTCGGGTTACATTTATCATATAAAATCTTTGGTCCACCAAAATTTCTCTCTGAATTTTTTTTTGGGTTACATTTATCATATAAAATCTTTGATCCACCAAAATTTATTAGGTTTTAGACCCATGTTCTTGAGACCAAAGTGAAGAGCTTGGTAAGAGCAATGTTTTGACCGGTGGAGATCAAAATCCGACTAAGTCAAAAAAAATTGGAGTTTTTGCTTGCTTCATCTTCTAACTTTTGAGGTAGGGATTTTTTAAATATTGTGTATGTGTTTTAACTTTATTATGTGTTATTTTGATATTGTGATATTTGAAAAGATTAGGGTTTTATTAATGGTACATTAAATGTATAAAAAGGGGGAGGTTCTCAACTTTTTAGAAAATCCATTGCTAGTTGTGTTTGGTTTTTGTTTTTTTTTTTTTTTTTTTTGTATAACTCATGAATGTTGAAGAATGTATTTTTTTCTATTTTATTTTATTTTTGAGAAACCCCCAAATTTTAATAAAACCTAGAAATTTAAATGTTAAGATTTAGATTTTTGGGATGAGTTTGTGAAAAGCTTACAAGAGTTAAAAATATATGTTTATTTGAACAAATGAGAATTTGAAAATGGATGTTTATAGGGATGAGATTGATGAGAATGTTGTAGGGAATATTGAAAACCATTGAGGTTTCTTTTGAAAATTGTTAAATTTGAAAATATTGAACTTTTGAGAAAGATGAGAATATTTGTCATGTTGAGATATTGAGAATGGTTGAAAGAAAGTATGTTATTTTTGGCGTTATGAAAATTCTTGATGAATTCTTGAGTTTGAATAAAAAGGGAAGATTGATGATTTTTTTTTTAAAGAATATTATGATTCTTGATTGAGTTGGGAAAGAGGAGTTGGGAAAGAGGAGATTGAACATGTGATTGTTACTCCTATATTGAAATGATTGAAAATATGAGATTATGAGTTATGTTTGTCTCTTGAAATTTATATTTTGTATAGAGATAATTGTTTGGGCAACCGTGGAGGGTTGTATTGATTATTATAGAAGTTGCATGTGAAATAGGTAAATTGAAATATTTTCAAATTCATGCATGGCATTGAACATTGCATAATCTGATGAAAAAATTCTCGCATTGGATTTGAGAAATTGGTTTTGTTTCAAATTGATTCTTTGGGAGTATTTGAAATGTGTTGAGTTATGGGGTAAATACGTTTGGTAAGTCCGGATAGGGGGTGTAGTTTGATATTGGTTAAGTTGGCCTGAGTGTCCAGGGTGAAAGACTGAAAACACGCGCGAAGGAGTGCCACTGCCCTTCCGGTGAGAGACCAGTAAAGTGGGGATTTGGTTGTGCTCGATATGCCTACTTGCAGACACCAACCTAGGGATTACCAGTGTTGTATTTACTGCCCCTTGTTCCATGAAATGGATGATTGAATTGGTTATGCTTTTAAACAAATGCATGGCATGAGAATTTCGAAATGAGAAAACCTATGATTTTTGGCATTAGCATTTCATATGCATTGCACTTCATGATATTGTTAAATTGCATGCACTTTACTTAGATTATCTCTGTTGGGCTTTATGCTCATCCCTTAGTGGAAACCATTTTTCAGGTGATTATGGTGTGCATCCGCCAAAGTGAAGGCGTAGAGGATCTTTTGGAGCACAAGGCTCAATTATTTATTTGTTATGTTTTTTTTTGCAAGCCAAGGGTTATCTATGTATGGGTTTGAAAACCACTTTGTTGTAACCGCGCAAAGCCTTGGAACTTGTAGCCGTTAAGGCATTAATTTTTATTTTGTTGCTTTAACTTGTTATTATCACATGCTATAAAATTTGTATCTTAAGGATGATGAATGTATTAATGCAAGTGCTCTCTCTTTTGCGAAATCTCATGTTGGATATCGTTAATAGAAAAATGGTGATTTAGTATGAATGTTGACTATTGAAATGTCTATATTATTCAATGTTCTTGTATGTAATAATGAGAAGTAATGAGATTTAGATTTTGCCTATGAGTTAATCTAGAGATATCAAATCTCAATATTTTTGGGGACGTTATAGTTTTTGGCTATTTTATTAGGCTAAAAATTTTGTATTTGGAAAGATGGTTGGAATGTTTTGTAGTTGGATTTGATGTTTGTGAGAGAAAAAATGAAATGATTATAGATTTAATATGACATTTTGTCTTATTAACTATTTTAACTTATTTTTTCATTTTATGAATTTTAGCCTAAAAACCAAAATTTTAACTTTTGGCAAACAAGACCAATAAGGCAGTTGAGGCATTTGAATAGGGAAATTCTATTTTCACACACCTAATTAGCTTAGAGCACATCTTTTCTCAATATACACACCTATTAATTTGATTATTAATTAATTTTCTCAATCCACAAACTTTAAGTTACAATTATATCCATCACTCATAACTATTTTACACACACCACTAACCCTCATTTCCACACACTTTTACTATATATAAATGTTACTATATGATGATACTGCTGATCCCCAGGCGGGGCGAGTCGGTTGATCCACACTTCCTACACCGTTCCCCAATCACTAAGCTCATTGGAGTGCCTGCAAAAGTGTCCAATGAGGAACGGAAGTCCCCCAGCGGACTCTCCAACAACCAAGTTAGAAGAGAGAGAGATTGATGATGTGTAGAGCGAGAATAAGAATAGAGAACTTAACCTTTTGTGTGTCTTGGAAGTCTCCTTATATCTTTTGCTCATAATTTCCTTATCCACTCTGACCTGTCATGTTGGCCGAAAGTCTATGCTCTAGCTTGCCTTATTCATGGTGAGGCTGCCCATTCCGACGTGAAGGGGTTATCGCATTTAATGCCGCAAGAGCCTCATTAATGGTTGATGTGTGGTGCAATAACTCTGCAGGATCTTTGTCTGCTTACGTGGCTGGTTATCCTCTTGACAAGTGTTTAGATGTCATTGGTTCTTGGTGCAACGTTGGGTTTTCAATGGTGTTGGGCTTTACTGCTTAAACTGTGAATTGGGCTCTAAGTGGTGGGCCAAAAGCTTCTGTGGGCCCACCAATGTCAGTAGTCTCCTATTCCCAAGTGCAGCTTCAGTTCAACGAAGGGAATAAGAAAAAAGACGGAGAGTATGTGGGGCTGAGTGAGAGGAGGGTTGACCTCAAAGAAATGGGGCGACCGAGCGAGAAGACCAATCAAGAGGTGGGCTGACCGCAAAAGGGTGGCCGATCGAGAAAATCGAGCGAGAGGAGGGCTGACCGCGAAAGGAGATACCGAGCGAGAGGAGGGCCGACCACGAAAGGAGGGATCGAGGGAGAGGTGGTGGTGGCGGCGCGCGGGGCTCGAGGAGCAACGGGGCACGTGATGACGTGAAGTGGAATAGATAGGAAAGGGGAAAAGGGTAGTGAATTGTGGTGGTATACGTGGCATGATCTAGTGATGAGGGAGGTGATGCGTTAGCAGGAAGCGAAGGGTTAGGACTAGAATAGGACGTAGAAAAGGAGGGGGTGGAAACTTTCGAAATTTTCAAGCTGGTGAAATTTAATCTCGATCCTTAGAATATAGGCAAACCGTGGGCATTTGGAGTTATTTGTTTTACATACCTCTTTGCAAAAAACCAACACATCCCAAAGTTGAGCTCATTTGTTTTGTGTGACACGTCTCTCCAATACTTTACGAACTTCCTCACACCGGCGGCCGAACCAATACACAGGAACGTAGAAGGGATGGCTTGAGATGAATCGCCAGCCACAAGGCTAGAGGCATTGGGTGAAGACAATGCGGTGGAGTTGGCGGAGCAATACAGGGTAGAGAGGTGTGAGGAAAAGGGGGCAGAGCAAGCGGTGGGAGCCCGACCATCTACCATGATCGTGGCCGCAAGACTGATTAGCGAAGTGCAACCTGACCACTGGCACACCAAGACTGACAAGTTGACGTTTACAGCAGAGGAGTTGGAGGAAGTACGTAGGAAATACCAGATCCCATCGGAGATAGAGTTGAAATTGCCCACGTCTAAAGAGAGAGCATCGGATGCACTTCCGACGGAGTTTACATTGTACGAGGAAGCGTTGGGGGGGGGTTTGAGGTTACCGCTTCCACAAATAGTGGTGGACGTGTTGAACCATTTGGAGGTGGCGCCAGGGCAGCTGATGCCCAACGCATGGAAGATATTACTGGCTTGTGCAATCGTATGGCCACGGGTGACCAGGGAAGCAACGATGACAGTGGAGGAGTTTTTTTCATGCTACAAGGCCTCTGGTCAACAAGAAACATGGGTGACCTTGCAGGCGGTGGCGGGTAGAGGGTTAGTGGCGGGTTTGCCATCGTCAGTGAAGGGGTGGAGACCGAGGTAGTTCTATATGTCAACGAATGGCGAGAGGGGGGTGCGCACAACATGGAAAGTTCCCACAAAGTCGGTGAAGCCAAGGCTGGAGGCAGAGGCCGAGAATAGGGTGAAGCGGGTGAAGGAGTGGAGGGAGAAGGAGGGTGTGAAATAGGATGACCTTATTTGACCTTCGACCTTGTTTACCTTGAGTTTGGGGCCGCAGCCGATCGAAGAGGATCCTGCACAGGAGGAGTTGGAGGCTTTGAGAAAGGCACAGGATGCAGAAAAGCGAAAAACTTTTGCCAAAGCAGACAAGTATAAGGAATCGCAGTTAGGCCCTATGCCTAAGCTGTTCATGAGGGAGCGAGTTCGACTACGTCCCAAGCCGTTGGGAGATAAAGATCTGACTGATTTTGCGCCGCTGCTGCCCCTAGTGGATCCGCTGAAGGAGAAGAGCAAACAGGAGGTGGAGGCGGTGTTAAAAAAGAAGAAGAAGAAGAAGAAGAAGAAAAAGAGGACGGCTGCAGATGAGAGTAAAGGTGGCCATATTTTGAAGAAGACGAAGGAGGAAGGGCGGAGGAAGCCCTAGAAGTAAAGATGGGGGAAACAAGGATAGGGGGGGAAGAAGCCATGGGCCCAAATGCCCAAGTAGTGATGAGCATGGCGGAGCCAGAGCAGGTGACAGTAAGTGAGAGGTTGGGTCCATAATCACTCAAGTTGGGGCCTGTGCCAGAATTGTCCCCTAGTCCTAAAGAAGGGAAAGTTGGGGTGAGCAAATCAGAGATAAGTGCCATGTTGAAAACTGCCATGTACCACGTGCGCGCGATGGCTGGTCGATCGGCAGAAGAAGGGGAGAAGCCAAGGTCGCCGCCGACCGTCTTGTTGGGGTAGTGGAGGATGTTGTCGTGCGGTCGATGGCACGATTTACAGAGGTCGACCTCCTGAGAGGGTTTTGCTCAGCGCAGATGGAGGTGACAATCTTGGCGGCTGCCCTGCTGAATAAGGCAGTGGGCATGAAAGTGGAGGCAAAACCATTAAAGGCCCAGTTGGAAGGGGTGAAAGCGTAGTTGCAAAACCTAAGGATTGAGATAGTGGGCTGGAGGAAAGCCGCTCAGAGTGCCTGTGCAAAGGGGCTGGAGTATGCGCAAAAGGCAAAGAAGATGGAAGTACTGGCGGTGGTGCAAAGCTACTTGGCAGAGCGTACAGCTGTCGGGTTTGCTGTAACCAAATCAGAGTTGGAAGCGGTGTGCAACAAGGCGGTATCGCTGGAGTTTGAGTTGGCGGGTGAGTAGAGGAAGCTAGGTGTAGTCCAAGAGGCTTGCACCACTGCCAAGGAAAGGTTGGAAGAGGCCCTCGCCAACTACGAAGATCTGCGTGACCAGGCGATTAAGGACAAAGAAGAAGCAGATGGGCGAATTGTAGAGTTAGAGAAGTCATTGGCAGAAGAGAGGGCCAAAATGGCCTCTGAGAGGGCAGCGTACCCCGACTTATACGTGGCGGCTATGGAGCAATTTAAGAGGTCTACTGAATTCCAGATGGCCATTGACGCCGCAGTCGCCAGGAGCTTGGCGAAGGAGGGGGAAGGGGGTACTGGGCAGTCGAGAGTGGCCACTGAAGGTAGGAGCGAAGAAGAAGTGATCCAAAGCTTTCAGTGGTCAGACATCTACAAGCACGAGATAAGCTAGTACTGGGACAGCGGCTAGATGAGCTTCAAGTATAAGGCGCAAGAGCTGTTCCCAGACATGGACTTCAGTCTCTTGAAGGTAGGAGAAGACGACGTTGCCTAGACTCCCTTGGATGAGGGGGTTGAAGAGGAAGATCTCGCGTCCAGCGAAGGGGATTAATTTATGTAATGAAGTGTACAAATATTTTTTTTTTGAAGTGTAATTTCTGTAATGAATTGTATAGAAGTGTAAGTTTGTTAATAAAACGATGACTTCTGTTATTGTTGTTGTTGTTGTTGTTTTTTGTGAATCGTAAAGTTCAAGTGGTAAAAAGGGATAAGTAAAATGGACAAGTAAAGTTTATGAATGTGAGATGGTAGAGTTCAAATAGTAAAAATGGACAAGTAAAATGGATAAGTAAAGTTTGTGAATGTGAGATGGTAGAGTTCAAATGGTAAAAATGGACAAGTAAAGTTTTTTGAAAGTGAAATTGGACAAGTAACCTAACTTGCATAAATGGTAAAAAGTAGGCAAGCATGAACTGAGATTGAAACCGGTTTGGCTAAGACTAATTATGATTAATTATAATTGCATGCTTTGTCTGGATGAGACTAGTGTTGACTCAGTCTAGCCGAGCTCTTTGTTCTCAGTCTGGCTGAGCTCTTCATGCTCAGTTTGGCTGAGGCTTGGAGAGCTTAGTCGGGCTGAGGCTTTGAGTAACTCAGTCTGGCTAAGCTCTTCATGCTCAGTCTGGTTGAGGCTTGGAGGGCTCAGTTGGACTGAGGCTTTGATTAACTCAGTTTGGCTGAGCTCTTCATGCTTAGTCTGGTTGAGGCTTTGATTAACTCAGTCTGGTTGAGCTCTTCATGCTCAATCTGGCTGAGGCATAGAGGGCTCAGTCAGGCTGAGGCTTGGGTTAACTCAGTCTGGCTGAGCTCTTTATGCTCAGTTTGGCTGAGGCTTGGAGGGCTTAGTCGGGTTGAGGCTTGAGTTAACTCAGTCTGGCTGAGCTCTTCATGCTCAATCTAGTGGAGGCTTGGTCTAAAACTTGCAATTGAAACGCAACACAGATAAATGGAGATGTGAAATTGTTGTCATTAAGGCATAATATGTCAATCACAAATTTACATCGTGTATGGATAGCGCAAAAATCAACAAGTGCGCAGATCGGCAAAAGAGAACAGACCAAAATTGAATGATAGAAAAACAGGGGACGCCATTACTGGAAATAACGCTTCAAGTGCTAAGCATTCCATGGATGGGAGAGGTCTCTGCCTTCCATATCTTAGAGACGGTAAGTCCCCGGGCGGGGTCTGCCCTTGACAATATAAGGTCCTTTCCATTTGGCTGTTAGCTCACCCTCGGTCGAATTTTTAGTGGCAAGGGTTACTTTGCGCAAGACTAGGTCCCCCACTGCGAACTCTCGAGGTCGAACTTTACGGTTATAATGTGTTCTCATTTTCTGCTGATATGAGCAGTTGTCTCTCGGAGCTCTTCAATCAGGTCCAAGTCAGCCCGACGCAACTCTTCGTTTAGTTTTGGATTGGGGTGCAAAACCCAAGGGATCGGTAGGCCGATTTCCACTAGGATGACTGTTTCAGCACTGTATGTTAGGCGAAAAGGGGTCTCCCCAAAAAGGGTTCAGGCGGTTGTCTGATAAGCCCAGAGTACGTTCGGTAATTCCTCAACCCAGAGTCCTTTAGCGGCTTCCAACTTAGTCTTGATGATCTTCAGAAGGGAGCGATTGGTGACTTTGACTTGCTCATTAGCTTGGGGATGGCCCGGGAAAGAGAAGCATGGCCTAATGTTGAACTATTCACAGAATTTCCTGAACTTGGCATTGTCGAATTGTGAGCCATTGTCTGAAACGATGGCTTGGGGGATTCCGAATCGGCATATGATCAATTGCCAGATGAACCTAGTGGTGTTTTGCTCAGTGATTATAGCAAGGGGTTTTGCTTCCATCCATTTGGTGAAGTAGTCAATGGCAACCACAGCGAACTTGGTTTGACCCCTTTAAGTGGGTAGAGGACCAACTAAGTTGATGCCCCACTTAGCGAAAGGGTAGGGACTGCTGAGTGTAATCAGTTCTGTTGGTGGAGCATGGAGGATGTTGGCAAAGCACTGGCATTTATCACACTTGAGCACAAATTCGCTGGCATCTTGATTGAGAGAGGCTAGAAGTAACTGGTGTGTAAGATTTTATGGGCCAGGGATCTGCCACCCGAATGATTACCGCAAATGCCCTCATGGACTTCTCTCATCACATAGGTCGCTTGATCGGGACTGAGACACCTGAGGTATGGGCGCGAGAATCCTCGTTTGTGCAGTAGGCTGTTGACGAGGATGTAATTAGACGACTAGGCCTTGACTTTGGTGACCTGCTGTTTATTGTCTGGCAACTCCCTTCGTGTCAAGAACTGAAGGATGTTTGCAGTCCATGGGATAGGTTCGTTTTGGAGGAAGTGAACCTCTTGCTAGTTTGGCAAAGTAGCTGGATGGGTCAAGTATTCAATGCGGATGCCATGGCTGAGGTCTGACTGGTCGGCCAAGGCTAATTGGGCCATTTTGTTCGCCTTAGAGTTTTCTGACCTGGGGATGTGTCTGATCTGGAAAGTATTGAAAAGGTGAATAAGAAGGAGGCCAATGTCCCTGTATGCCCGCATCTTGTCTTCCATTGCGTATAATTCCCCAGTAATCTGCCCGACAATCAATTGGGAATCACTGAACACTTGGATATGGCTTACACCAATGTCTTTGGCCAGTCGAAGACCTGATATCAAGGCCTTATATTCGGCCTCATCATTGCTCGCGTCGAATAGGAAACGGTGGGCACACTTGAAATACCCACCCTCTTGGACGGTGAGGATGAGACCGGCCCCACTGCCTTCTTTACAGGATGACCCATCAACACTAAGGGTCCAGGAATAGGGGTCTTTTGCCTCAGTGTTGGATTACGTTGGTGAAGGGGGCACGTTTGGAGTGAGATTGGTGACTTCCAAGATAAAGTCGGCGATGGTCTGTCCTTTGATCACTGTTTGAGGTCGGTAAGAGATTTCAAACTGACTGAGCTCGACGGACCATTGCATAAGTCTGCCTGATAACTCTGGTTGTTGCATGACCTTTTTGAGAGGCTGGTCAGTGACAACCACTATGGAGTGGGCTTGGAAATAAGATCGGAGGCGCTTGGAGGCTATGACCAAGGCGAGGGCCATTTTTTCTAGCAGATGATAGTTCTGTTCTGCCTCCCTGAGAGTGCAGCTAATGTAGTAGACTGGACGTTGTACTGAGCTGTCTTCCCTGATGAGGGCAGCACTGACTACAGTGTTTGATACAGCGAAGTAGAGGAAGAAGGTTTCGCCTAAGAACGCTTGAGAGAGAAGAGGGGGTTGGCCATGCACTGCTTCAATTGTTAAAAGGCCTCCTCAAATTCGGTGCTCTACTCAAACGCCTATCGAAGGACTTTAAAAAATGAAAGACACTTGTCTGTTGCCCGAGAAATAAAACGGTTGATAGCGGCAACTCTGCCCATGAGTCGTTTAACTTCTTTGACCGTTCTGGGAGACCACATTTCTATCAAGCCTTGATCTTTTCAAGGTTGGCTTCGATGCCCTGTTGGCTAACCATGAAGCTTAAGAACTTCCCAGATCCTACGCCGAAGGCGTACTTCTTTGGATTCAGCTTCATCTAATATTTGCATAAGGTTTCGAAGGTTTCTCGCAGGTCTGCTAAATGATCAGAGGAGAGTTTACTCTTGACTAGCATGTCATCGACGTAGACTTCCATGTTCCAGCCTATCTGGTGTTAAAAGACGGTATTGACCAGATATTGGTAAGTTGCTCCAGTATTTTTCAAGTCGAACGACATAACACGATAGTGATAAGTCCCTCTATCTGTGATGAAGGAGGTGTGTTCCTAGTTGAACGGGTGCATCAAAATTTGATTGTAACCGGAAAAGTCATCCATGAAACTAAGCATCTGATGTCTAGCTGTTGGATAGACTAGCAGATCTATCCAGGGGAGGGGATAACTATCTTTGGGGCAAGCTCGATTAAGGTCGGAATAGTCGACGTAGAGTCGCCATTTGCCATTGTTTTTGCAGACAAAGACTACATTAGACAGCCACTTGGGGTAGTCCACATTTTTTATGAACTATGTCTTTAGTAGTTTGTCTACCTCAGAGGCGATGCGGGCATTGCGTTCTGGGTGAAAGATACGTTGCCTCTGGCGGAAAGGTCGAAAGTGGGGCTCGATGCTGAGACGATAAGTGATGAAAGAGGGATCGATGCCCGGCATGTTTGAATGGGTCCAGGCAAACACATCGTTGTGCTCGGCTAACAGAGCTGTGAGATCAGCCTTGGCCTGGGAGGATAGTTGGCTGCCAATCCTAGTTGTTTTGGCTGAGTTGGTAGGATGGATAGGGACTTCGACAAGTTCTTCCACTGGTTCTCCTCTGACTAACTCTTCTTCGTCTTTGACATCAAATCCTTCGATAATCGTAGCCTTTTTCAACTTGACCTCTTTTAGTGAGGCAACGTAGCATTCTCTGGCTATCGTCTACTTTTCCCTCATGGTGCCGACCCCGAGGTCGGAGGGAAATTTCATGGCTAGATTGCATGTGGAGGTGACAGCTTGGAAAGCGTTAAGAGCTGTGCGTCCGAGGATTATGTTATAAGCAGAAGGACAGTCGATGACAAGGAAAGTGAGTAGTTTGGTGGTCTGCCGTGGATACTCTCCAATGGTGATGGAAAGATTGATGGAGCCTATGGAGGTCACTCGATCCCCCGTGAAGCCGACTAGCGGGGTTTGGAGAGGGGACAATTTTTCTTCTCCGACCTTGAGCTGGCTATAGGCGTTCAGGAAGATGATGTCTGAAGAGTTGCCGTTGTCGACAAGCACCCGTCTGACTTTATAATTGGATAGGAGAGCGGAGATGACGAGGGCGTCATCATGGGGGTAACGGATACCTGTGGAGTCGGCCTCCGTAAAGGTGATGGGTTCAGTCCATTGCTTGGGGTGTTTGAAGGGGTGATCCAATGTCGCGACTTCTTTATCGGAGCCTTGTCTGATTTTTCTGAGTTCGGCTCGTTGGGCTGAATGGGATGGACCTCCGTATACAAGCCCCTCAGCGATGACTCTAATCTCTTCGACCGGGAGGCCAGGATTGCCTTGTGCTCGGGGTTGTGGTGGGGGCCGATCATTGTCTCGCTTGGGTTGTACAGGTTGTTTGGAAGGAGTATGTCGGCGGTGGCCTCGCAACGGGTTGGTCCTTGGTCGCTCCTGGGGACAGGCTGCCGTGAACCGACTGAGGCGCCCTTAGCGTATCAAATCCTCTACCTGGTCATGAAGGTTAACACACTCCTCAGTGTTGTGGTCATGGTCTTGATGTAAACGGCAGTACTTGGATTGATCTCGCCGGTTGGAGGGAGACTGTGATGGTTAGGGCCATTTCAGGTTGTAATCTCGTTGGATTTGGTTCAAGACTTGTTCCATGGGGGAATTGAGGGGGGTGTATCGCTCGAACCGACCGGGCAGTCGGGTAGGTGCCGGTCGGTCGATATACTGAGGGGTTTGCTATGTATATTGGGAGGGTCTAGTTTCAGATTCCTTTTTTTTTTCTCCCTAGGGGTTGAATTTAGTTGTAGTATCTTGACGGGCTGCCAAAGAGTCTTCGGCGTCCATATATTTTGGGGCTTTGGAAAGGAGGGTGGATATAGTGGTTGGAGGGTTTTTAGAAAGGGAGAAAAGGAAATCAGATGGTCGTAAATCGGCTATGAAGGCTGTGACGATGACCTTGTCGTCGTTTTCTGCCACCTATAGGGCCTCGATGTTGAAACGGGTGACAAAGCTACGCAATGACTCCCCTTCCGTCTGACGAATATTAAGCAGTTGAGTTGCCGGGCGCCGTTGGGGCTAAGCACCAATGAAATGGCTTAGGAAGGAATCACTTAGGTGTTGGAAGGTAGAGACAGAGTCCAGTGGCAGCTGACTAAACCATAGTCGAGCTGACCCCTTAAGCGTCACGGGGAAAGCCCAACACATGATCTCGTTAAGAAAAACATGGAGGATCATAAGGGTTCTGTAGGTCTCCAAATGGTCAACCGGATCCATTGTGTCGTCGAATGAGTTGATCGAGGGCATTTTGAACTTGGGGAGAAGGGGTGTGTCCCTGATAGAGGCGACAAACGGGGAGTTGGCTGTTATGGAGGATTTATTCTGTATGTTCTGCATGAGTCCTTGAAGCTAGAGTTTCATGGCTCGGAGTTCCGCATCCTAAATAGGAACATTGTCACCTCCAGAGTGCAGTGGAGGTTGGACACTACTAGCCTCTTCTTTAGGAGCAGGTGCTTGAACTAATGGATGTAAACCCCGAGGTGGTAGGTTCATGCCATGTGGTGGGGCTTACAGACTCTCTAAGTTGGAGATGTGGGTTTGTTGGAGAGGATGGCTCGGGGTTCATTCTCGGTTAGGAGGCATATCTTGTGGTGGTGAAGGAGGTATAGGGAGGTTTCACTGGAGCAAGGTGTTGATCAAGGCCTGGTTTTGCTCGGCCAAGTGGTTGATGCTATTGGTGAGTTGTGTGAAGTACTAAGGTGGGTTGTTTGGGTTTGGGGTATCGGCTTGGGGGTCAACGACGTTGTGTTGAGAAGCCATAGATCTCGCTGTGACTATCCACCTTGATGGCCGATGGAGAGAAATTATCGAGAACGGGTCTCCGGTAACAATAAGCACAACTGTTACCCAGAGTGAAAGTTCCCACCGACGGCACCAACTAATGATACTTCTAATCCCTGGGCGGGGCGAGTCGGGCTGATCCACGCTTCCTACACCGTTCCCCAATCACTAAGCTCACTGGAGTACTTGCAAAAGTGTCCAACGGGGAACGAGAGTCCCCCAACGGACTCTCTGACGACCAAGTTAGAAGAGAGAGAGATTGATGATGTGTAGAACGAGAATAAGAATAGAGAACTTAACCTTTTGTGTGTCTTGGAAGCCTCCTTATATCCTTTGTCCATCATTTCCTTATCTACTCCGACCTGTTATGTTAGCCGAAAATCTATGCTCTAGCTTGCCTTGTTCATGGTGAGGCTGCCCGTTCTGACATGAAGGGGTTATCGCATTTAATGCTGCAGGAGCCTCATTAATGGCTGATGCGTAGTGCAATAAGAATAGAGAACTTAACCTTTTGTGTGTCTTGGAAGCCTCCTTATATCCTTTGTTCATCATTTCCTTATCTACTCCGACCTGTTATGTTAGCCGAAAGTATATGCTCTAGCTTGCCTTGTTCATGGTGAGGCTGTCCGTTCTGACGTGAAGGGGTTATCGCATTTAATGTTGCAGGAGCCTCATTAATGACTGATGTGTAGTGCAATAACTCTGCAAGATCTTTATCTGTTTACGTGGCTGGTTCTCCTATTGACAAGTGTTTAGATGCCATTGGTTCCTAGTGCAACGTTGGGTTTTCAATGGTGTTGGGCTTTAGTGCTTGAATTGTGAATTGGGCTCTAAGTAGTGGGCCAAAAGCTTCTGTGGGCCCACCGATGTCACTATATATATATATATATATTGATCATGTTGTGTATCATCTATTTGGAGATCAAACCTTTCATTAGTTAAAAAATCGAAACCTGGAGCTTTTTGATAGTTCAGATTTGGTCCTTCGTAAACCATGTATTGTATTTGTTGATCTTTTTGTCCTTTCGAAGAATTCAACTTTTGAAAAAAAAATGAGATTTAACTGGAAATCACCCATATTTTATCTATGGGTGAACTCTTTGAGAACATGTGATTGAGATGTGTTTTGATGTGAGATTTATGTAGAGATTTGTTGAGAGAAAAAAAAGAGGAACGGAAAAGAGAAATTTCTGTCTTTCCAAAAAATATTTGACAAAAAAAACACAAAACTCTTTCTCCTAAAATTTGAACTCCCTTGCAACTCATCTCCATTAATTAATTTATTTATAAATTAGCAAGAGAGAAATAAAAAAGAGAAATTATATTTGTAAGTAATAAATGAGTATAGAGTGTGCAACAATTAAAGTAACAATAATGAAAAAATGGGGGTTTAATTTTTTTTTTTAACTCAAAAGGTGTACATTGAGATTTTTTTGTTTTCAAAAGATGTGTACAGATAATTTTTCTATATAATATTATGAGTGTTGCTGAATGTCTATTATGGTCATATTTATTTAGGATATAATTGTCATTAAATTAATATTTTATTAAATATGTGTCTTGAGCTAAGTAGGTGTGTAGAAATACAATTTTTTATTTGAATAGTGAAAACACTGTTCACAAAATGACTCCTATTTTATCCTCTTTGACAATAATACTCTTCAATTTCAGTTTTCAATGCCTCTATGGATGGGATCTTTTGCTCAGCTGACATAGGGGAGCATCTATTTACACACACCACTCTCTCTTTATACACATCCTTCACACACAACTTTCCAACACACTCTCTCATTAAGTGTGTGGGAAGAGGGGATATGGTGTGTGCATATAGAAGCTCCCGCTGACATAGCCATGAAGTTTGATAAAGTTTCACATGAAATTACTTTTCTGCCCTTCCATTTTCTATGCAAAGTTTTGCTTTATTTGGTCATTTACTTATAAGTCTTTTGTGTAATTTCCTTTATCTTTATGATGCTACGTCGGCTGTTCGGGTAAATTATAAGCATACTCTTTGATATTTGATTAAAATATAAATTATTTCTTTTGATTTTGAAAGTTATATTCCATTTCTTAAAATTTTTAATTTTATAACAAATTATTCTTTTTATTAATAAATTATTAAGTCAATTAATAATTTTTAATAATGTTATAAATATATTTCAATTAATAATTTAAATAATTTTATTACTGTATACAAGAGTAATTATAAATTTTTTAATTTAATTTTATTAAATAAAAAATTTTAACAAAAAATATTTATAATTTTTTAAACTATAAAAAATAATCTATACTTTAAGTAAATTTTAAAAATGTATTTATAATTTAACCCAGCTTTTCTGCTGCTAAGATGCTACTCGGCATCATCATTAGACTTCATTGCGCAGACAAAACAAGCTATTTTGTTTACATTTACCCCAAAAAGTCAAGATGACTTGCATTTCAAAAATAATACAATAAATAAATAAATAGCATGGTAGATCGTATGAATTGTTTTAATATAAAGTATTTTAAAGGTATCTATCTATATATTTTATATAAAAAAAATAAAATTGTTAAGTGGAAACTTTGTAGAAATTCTAAATTTTTATTCTAAAATTATTATTATTTTTTCATTTTATACAAGTAAGAAAATTTTTATTGGCTAATTTTCATTTACGTTTTATTTTATAATCCCAAATTGAGAAAAGAAAGAAAAAATAAATTGTTTCATTTACATAAAGTAAATCTTTTACTCTCATTTATATAAGCAAAATAAGATTTTTAGTAAGAAGCTTTATGATCAATATCTCATATTAATTTTTTTGATTTTCTTCATTTTAAATAATTAAGAAAATCTTCATTGACTAGTTTACATTTAATTTTTACTTTACAATCCCACATAGAGGTTTTGATTTCAAAAATAATTTTGATTGAGTTTTTGAAACTCTCTTAATATCTCTCCTTAAAAGTATTCTTTTATAAAATATATAGATATATTAATAATCTCAACGTTACTCTTACTGCTCCTTAATATAAAAATTATGAGATAATTATGATAATTTTAAATTTGTATTTAAAACTTTTAAATCATGGTATAGATTATTATAATTTCAAATTTATATTGTGTCAATTTTAAATTTAAATTAATAGATTGCATTTCATATTTAGTGACAATTTAAATTTTAATAAAATAAAAATTAAATTTTTAATTAATTATTTTTTGTGTAAGCTGGTTGGTCTTTTGGCCTAATTGATTAAGCTAAATTGTTTTTGGTTTGAATGATTTGTTAGTTTAACTATGATTTTAACGGTTTACCAAAATATATTGGTTAGATTTGTTTGATTCAAAATAAACTAAAGCATTGAATTTGCTTGATTAGAAACAAATTTCTTACCCAAACAATTGTTAATTTTTATTTTACAATCTCACATCAAGAAAAGAAAAAAAAATGAGTTGTTTCATTTATATAAAATGAATCTTATAAAAGGAGTTTTGAGTGAGAAGTCTTCTACAAGCTTCAAGTCTTCATTATAAAATTATTGAATTTTCTTAATTTTAAATAATTAAGAAAGTTTTCATTGGTTAGCTTTCATTTACCTCTTATTTTACAATCCTACATCGAGAAAAAAGAAAAAAAGAAAAAAGTAAGTTGTTTCACTTACATAAAGTGAATCTTATATTCCTATTTATATAAATTATTGAATTTTCTTAATTTTAAACAATTAAGAAAATTCTCATTGGATAGCTTTCATTTAACTTTTATTTTACAATCTCACACCGAAAAAAGAAGGAAAAAGTGAATATTATGCTTCTATTTATATAAGCAAAAGGAGATTTTAGTGCAAAACCCTATTAATATCTGTGGACGCGCTCCACGTGAGGGCCTCACCCCAAAATTCGGACTCGATTTGTGTCACGGTTTTTAATCTTGAACCAAAGAGTCCAAATCCGGCAAATCGTTTTGAGAAAACAGATTTTTAGAAAAGAAGTGCCAAACATGGACTGCTTTGCCAGATACAGAGTCACCACCTAAATATTTTTTATGGGGAAATTTAGGAAACTCTGACTTAGTGCCAAAGGCCACATGTCCGTCATCACCAAAGTTGCCTCGGCTCGGGAGCTTGGGTACGATTGGGGAAGGTCAGCTATGAGCACCCCCTCTCGCCTGATCCGAAGATCGGCCTCTACTAACCGTGATATCCGTTTTTGAAAACGTTATGTGTTCTTATTCCAGTTAATTAGCTAGAATTACTATGTGATGCGCACAACGCAAAAGTATAGACTAGATTGCCTAATTTGGAACGAAACATTGCATATCCATTTTTTGAAAAACGCTTTGGAATTTGCTACTCGCAAGCAGGCTAAAAACATGGATTTCAACGAGTTGCTCCAACTCAAACAATCCAACCTTCACCCACAGGCATTCAGGCAGTTTATAACACATAAGCATTTAGCCACATGGTAAGCATGCTGTCATGTTAACATTCACACTCATGCGAGATGCTAAAGCATAAAATGCTTACAAAGTACTCCGTGCCAAAACAAGAACATGTTAGTAATCATGCGTGACCCTAATTCATGTTAAGTGGCTAATGCATTGCATACAAAATGTCATTAGAGTAGGCTCGGCTAATCTAGGAATGGCATGTGAAATGCTGCGACTAACAAGTACTCAACTTGGAATTGAAATGCAAGTGCAGTTAGCATGATGTACCGAGCCCGGTGCATGCAATAATGATGAATGAATGCAAACATGAGAAAGATAAGTACGCTAATTGAAATATGCCCTAAATCTAACCATTGTAAGCGGTTACATAAAAGGGAAGAAAGACGTGAGGTTGGAAGACATACACACACTCACGCACACTTATTACAAATTTGCCCTCGCTCGGAGAGACCGAAAGAATAATACAGATTAACCAACTCGCAAGCTAACCAATATTATAAACCACCTAGTTAATTAACACATTAATTAATCTAATTAAGCAGTAAACAGTCTCGGGATGAAGACCCAATGCAGTGTGCGCTTGGTTTTGCTCGGAAATCCACCACCATGCTCAAGTTGCCTCTGTTTTCCCCGCTCTGCTTCTCTGATGACTGCCAAAGTCTCAGGGTTGCTTCTCTGAGTGCTGTGGAACACCACCGGCTGAGGGGATTGGCCACCGGCCATGGATAATGGTCACCGGCCACAAAGTTGCTGCATCGGCCAAAAATGATGGCCGGTCGGCACTGAAGATGGCCGGCCGGCCAAATCTTCCTGCAAAAACTGGTTTGACAGTAGCAGAGGGCAGAACTTGGCATGGCAATGCATTTCAAGCAATGTATGCACCAATCACATCCCTTATCATATTTATGACTCAAAGGGACATGATCCTCGATTCTCGGACCACCAATCGCGCATTTCCATGCATGATGGCCCAAAGAATCAAGTGTGCATTTTGATATGGAATGCAATGCACATAATCAAACAAATTGAACTCAACCTCTATCACAAGCAATTCAAGAGGCCAAGTATACATGTTAATGCATTGCAACTCTAAGCATGTTGGCTAGTATGCAAAATAGACAATGCAAGCAAGCAATGCATGTTAGGCATACAACCTAGGTAAAGAAAGCATGTAAGGCATGAAGCAACGCAACTTACAAGTATGCAAGGCACAATGTGGGTGTTTAAGCATGCAACCAAGCATGTGACTTCATTCAATCATGCGATTTCAATCGCGCAACTCACTAATATGCTACAACATACAAGGAGAGTATGTAACAAACAAAGGGATGGATTTAAACCAAATTAGGCGACTCTCAAACAAGCCTAAAATAGTGGCCAATGCTATGGAAGTGAGGTCCAACACACACACACACATGCACATGTTAATAGGCCAACACTTAAGCATATAAAAGCAACTTTTAAGCACACTTAAAAGAGACTAAACATGGACAATTAGCATGCACATTAAGCTCTAAAATCATGTTAAATATGATGCCAAATCAATTAAACAGGATAAGCCAAGACATGCAACCAAGATCCAAAACCCAAGGTAAGCTAAGGGCGGCATTAAACTACCCTTAACAAAACTAAACATGGCATGAATTAAATGATCAGAAACAGAGTTTTAACATATTAAAACAAAGCCAACAACACATCTAGATGGCATCTAAATGGCTCAAATCCAAAAGCATGCATAGTTGCCAAAACATGGAGCATACAACACAAGCTTTCAAGGCATCAAAGAGGCATCAAAGGCAAGTATACAAGCATGTCATGGGGACTGAAATGATGCCATAAGTGGTGCCAAACCACTAAAATAAATCAAACAATGCATACTCAACACTTCACATACTTAAAGCCTACAAGCTAACAATGCAAAGGAGCTATGCAATACATGTTATGGTTGACCAAAACAACCAAAAATAGACCTTAAACATGGAAAAACAAGTACAAAAGCTTCACAAAGCTAGGCGAAAAGCATGTTTGAACAAGGGTTAAAACCTAGATGCATGTTAAGGCTACAATATGGCATTACACGACATGTATGCTGAACAAGCAAAGTGTGTCCAAACCAACTAAAAATAGAGGCATATTATGACATAATAAGCATGAAAATCAGCTAAGTCATGGCCAACACACACTTAGACTAGATGCTCCCTCAAGAGGCAAAAAGGGCCCTTTTCAAGGACAACAAGGAGAGGGGGTGACCCTCTCCTTCCTAGGACCTCAAGACACCATCCTCATCATTGAAATCCCTCAAGATTTCAGTGGTGAGGAGGCCCAAACACAATGGTCCCGGAGCTTAACCAAAATGGCACAAAATGGAGCCTTTCAAGGCTTAAGAGGGGTCAAACAACCCCAAAGCTTAAAGAAACCTTAACCAACTATTTAGAGCACTAAAAATTAGAACTTTTATATGTTATACACAAAGCTCAAAAATTGATGCAAGGTAGGCAAAAATGCAATGCAAAAATGAGGAATAATGGGACAAGTTTCTTACCCTTGTAGACCCTCTTCACCAATGGTGGACCAGCTGGTTCTTCAAGCTCAAACCAGCTCGGAAACTCCAAAAACAACCCTCAAGGGCCACAGCTCCAAGAAAAGGTGTGATGGTGGGTGTTTGTGTGCAAAACTAAGGCAAAAACACTCACAAAACAAAGAAAGAGAGAGATATAGAGATGGAGGACATATGAACCCTAACCCTAAAACTCGAAACCCTCTGAAAATTCTGTCTAAATTGTCTAACCTCTAAAAGAGGGAGAGAAGACCCCCTCTTGTAGACAACTTAGTCTTGTAAAGCTTCCAAAGGAAGCTAACAAGAGGGCAATCCCTCCATAGAGGGAGTGAAAGTGCATGCCAGTTGTAGAAAAATATCTGCAAAAGTAGATGTACAATAGTCAGCCAGCCAAAAATGCAATTGACCAAAAAAAGATAGCCGGCCGGCCATCTATAGTGCCGGCTGGCCAAACATTTGGCCGGTGGCAACAAAACATAGCCGGTGGCCTCAAGCTAGGGCCAGTGATGGGTGGGGATGGTCTACAAGCCCTACCTTGCCCCTCAAAGGCAAAACACAAGTGTTTGGTGCAAAACCAGACACAAAACAGTCGAGTCAAGAGGTCCTGAGGCGAGGCGCGCTGCCACGGCCTCCGGGAACTCAAGACAAACACAAACATGGATGATCACTGAGTGTTCAAGCGGTGACATCCAAGTCTTGAGGACGGTAAAAAATGGGGTGTCTACAGTTGCCCCTCTTTGACAGAACTCCAAAGTCATGACAATGATGGGAGTGAATGTCAAAGCCCAGAGACGACCCATTTTTGACAAGGCCGAAGACTTAGACCAACATGCAAGACAAAAGATATGCGCCCGAAGGCAGGGGCGAAATGCAAGACAATGCACAAAGTCGAGCATAATTTATGATCATGCAAAGAAAGCTGTAACGAAGCATAACATGCGACAGTTTTAAGCTAGCATACACCAAACTACACTACAATGCAGAAAGGATGTAAGAGAATTATGCAATTCTCAATACGTCTTACTCGGAGGATACAATACCTATCCGGTTTGTCTGGTTGCACCAGCCACAAATAAACCGTACATACAATATCGTGCCTGTGAAGAAAGCAACTTAACAGGTACGATGTTATTAGCAACATGCCTGACAATGCAAAAAAAATGATATGCAATACATACAAAACTATGTATAAACAATGCAAAAGAAAATGCAATGCAATTGAATCATGATCCAATCATGAGCAGTTCAAAACCACACAAATGTCAAATAGATGGATGGAAGTAACAAGTCCGTCTACCATAGAACGATCAATAGAACTATGAGTAATGCAAATGGACACAAGAACGAGTAATCAGGTGGAATGACATAAGTGGGGAAACAACCCACTAACGAAAGAACAATGATCCTAATGCTGGATGCAAAAATTACACTACAATGTAATATATAATGGAATATGTACGATGCGATCTACTGGGGAGAATGGCGATGGATGTAGTGGATAAGGCCTGCGGCCAAACCGTATTTCACCTAAGAAAGGCATGGACACAAACAAGCTGCGTCTAACATAGAACAGTCGACTGAACTATGCTTCGACGTGAAAAGTATGGGCACATACCAGACCAAGTTCAACATGGAAAGGCGCAAGCCATAGATGGAGGTGATGCAGTGAATGGAATGGATATGATGCAATGGATATGGCACGCAGGCCAGACCAAGTCTTGCCTAGGAAAGGCATGGGCGCAAACAAGCCGCGTCTAACATAGAATGGTCAACTGAACTATGCTTCGTCGTGAAAAGTATGGGCACATACCAGACCAAGCTTAACATGGAAAGGCGCAAGCCATAGGCGGAGGTGATGCAGTGAATGGAATGGATATGGCACGCAAGCCAGATCAAGTCTTGCCTAGGAAAGGCATGGGCGCAAACAAGCCACGTCTAACATAGAACGGTCGACTAAACTATGCTTCGTCGTGAAAAGTATGGGCACATACCAAACCAAGCTCAACATGGAAAGGCACAAGCCATAGGCGGAGGTGATGCAGCAATGCATGCAATCTACAATGCACTATATACAATATGCAATGAAATGGATATTTACAATGGAAATGCATGACACATGCAATATATTGAAATGCATGACATGTGCATGTTTGTCGTTTTTTTGTTTTGTTTCTTGAAAATACAAATGATGCATGATTTTTGGTTTTGTTTCTGTTATTTTTTTTTGAAATGCAAATGATGCATGGAATGCATGTTGCATGGAATGCACGACAATGCAAGTCGCTTAAAATGCATGAATTTTTGATGCGCGGCAATGTGCGGCTTGAAATGCATGACAATGCATGAATTTTCTAATGCGCGACAACGCGCGGCTTAAGATGCATGACAATGCACGTGAGCAGCATTCACATCAATGCAAGTTATACGTGTTACGATGCGTGTATGCATGCATAACGATTCAAGGGATGATGAGTGCTACAACATATGCAGACATGCAAGCACCAAAGGTTTTGCACCTTCCGAGGATTTAAGGTCTCCTAGACCATACGTGTACAAGACAATGCGAGTGAGGTGCACACAATAGCGTGAATGATACGATGCACAAAACAGCGTGATGCGCTAGACAGCGCGATGCGTTAGACAACGCGAGTGCACAAGACAGTGTGATAGAGGTGGAATGCATAAGACAGTGCGGTGCGCTAAACAACGCAATTGAATTGAAATGCACATGGGGCAACTTTTGAATCTTGTAGAGGATACGAAAAGGATACACCTTGCACGAATTTGAGTGCCACGCACAGAAGACATGGTCCGAGGTCAAAACGGAGGCCGGTTGAGCTTCGGAAATGCCTTTTCTTGTACTATCTTGAACAATAAAGGTGCCAAACCACAGATCTGACCCAAACAAGGTTGTAGGAGGCTCACCGGCCGGAAGGGGAAGCCACCGGCCATCCACCGGCCACCAAAAAACATCACCGGCCAAACATTTGGCCAGCCGGCCAAAAATGTAGCCGACCGGCCAAAAATGCTTGATTCGGGACAGTTTTGACTTTTCGCCTTGGGTCTTTTAAAATAGGGTTTCAAACCTTATTTCTTTCATTTTCCTTGGCCGAAAATAGTTGCTCTCTCTCTCTCTAGAGCATTTTTCTCTCTTCTTTTCTCCGTTTCCTTGCGTTTCACGCCCGTTTCCTCGTTTGATTCGCGAATATCTTCGCGTTTCGAACACTTTAAACCGAATATTTCTCCATTTCGGTGTTCCTTTCGCTATTTCCACTTTTTGGGATTTATTCCCCTCGTGTTTCTCTCGATCTCTATACCTTTTCCACTTCCCAGCTTTTCCGGCCATTTTCCACCCTTTCGGGGTTGACTTTTCGGTTGACCCTTCGCATTCTAGCTTTGTTTTCCTTTTCCGACCATTTTCCTCGTCACATTTGACATGGCCGACGATATTCCATAGGGCAGGACTCCCCCGGATCACGAGATGGATCCCGGGGCCGAGCTTCTACCTTTGAGCGTTCGCCCATTCGACCCGGCGACCTACCGGCCGGCGATCCATGTCTTGCCTCCCAATGGACTTCGCCAGTTTCAGAGCTTTGATAGGGCGATGCCTCTAGAGCTTCTTTTGCGTGGGCCTATATCTCATTTGTCCTTTGGCGCCTCCGAGGTAACATTTCCTCCTCTGTTTTGCCTTTTGCAATGTAGAACACTTGACTGCCAACTGCCTAGCTGATCATGTTCTTTAACTACTTAGCTCAGATACACTGATGCACTGTATACTGTAGTTAATTGTGAACACTTGCAGCTGATATCTGTTTGAGACTGACACGTGCACACACACTGCACTGGCTCTGAATCACTCAAACACACTGACACAGTACACACTGCACACACTGTAGTTTATTGCAATCACACCGGTACCCGATATCTGTTTGAATCTGAAAATATGCACACATGCTATATTTGCCTCAATTCTGAATGCCTTTCAAAATTGGTATATTTAGCATTGCTTTGCAATTGTTTGCTTGAAAACAGGGAGATTCCCATACCGTTCGGGGGTATGGGAACATCACCGCCCGAGACTGGTACGCTGAGCTACCCGATGCAGTCCGCCACATCGTGGACCAGGCCGATTTTGGTGCATTCTGTAGTGGACTGTCCAAACTTACTACGAGCAGGCCTCTCCTTGCTGCTCTAGCGGAGAGGTGGTGGGACACCACTGACTCATTCCACCTCTCTGCGACGGGAGACATGACGATGACTCCCTATGATTTCTCGATGCTCACAGGCATCGGGGTAGGGGGTGATCCGATCCCCTTCAACACTGACATGGACGAGTGGGAGGCCGCTCAGATATATCTGCTTGGCGAGGTGCCACCTCTCGCACGTCCTGGCTTCGTCCGATATTCCTGGTTCGAGGTCCAATTCAGGGTCCAGCCAGCTTTGACCGAGGAGGCTCCGATGACCCAGGAGGCAGTGGAGCAGTACGCTCGTGGCTTTCTGATGTTTCTGCTGGGGACGACTATTTTCGCCGACCGGGCGAATACCGTGCCCCTCTGCTTGCTCAGCACCTTAGTGGATGTCACACAGATCCTGTGCTATGACTGGGGTGGTGCCGCTCTGGCTACACTTTACGGATACATGAGCTCAGCTTCTCGTGGCAGCGGACAGTTGCTCGGGGGTTATTGGCGCGCTTGGGAGGTACGTTTCTTTTTTCTTCTTTACATTTCATTTCGCTTATTATCTCATCTTGTACTTCAGACACCGCACACACTGCACACACATATATTCGCTTACATCGACCGCATAATCGCCACATCGCACACTCTGCTCAATACACTGCACACGGCTCTGCTATCTTTGTTTTATTCTGTATTCTGCTTTTTCTGATAAGCATACTGGTATTTATTCTGCAGTTGTGGGTCTACGCCTACTTTCCGAGACTCGCCCCCATGCCAGATGCGGAGACCCCTCTCGTCGTTCCATTCTCGCGCCGTTTTGACGGGAGATGCGTGCGGAGGCCTCGGGAGACGTTTAGCTTCTTCTGCCACTATTTTGACACCATCACTCCCGCAGAGGTATGTTTTACTTGCAGTTCATTTAAGCTTCGCTTTACACTATATTTTCAAAAATAGTAGATAACAATCTGTATTTCATTTTCAGATCACCTGGCAGCCTTGGGCTCCATTGCCAGCCGTGATTCGGGATCGATTTGCCGGTGCTAAGGAAACCTCGCGTTTCCAAATTTTGCTGTCGGGCCCGGTCTGTCGGGCTTGGTACCTGGGCGAGCGTTTCCTACACCAAACCCTAGGGTTACCAGAGCAGATAGTCCAAGTTCACCCTCCTGAGCATATGAGGGATACCGAGAGATTTACTGCCGAGCAGATGGCCGACTACATGATCGGCTGGGATGTGACCCGCTTCAGAGGCATAGGCGACTACAGAGAGTACGTGCAAACGTATATTATGTGGC
The DNA here is from genome assembly GCA_025200525.1 of Camellia lanceoleosa. Taxonomy (NCBI): domain Eukaryota; kingdom Viridiplantae; phylum Streptophyta; class Magnoliopsida; order Ericales; family Theaceae; genus Camellia; species Camellia lanceoleosa. The sequence goes on along the minus strand of CM045760.1, from coordinate 82,746,525 downwards.
CTTTGAGCGGCGGCCGTCGAGTTGAGGGAAAGAGGCCCGCGCCGCCGGTAGCTAGGGCAGGAACGGGGGCTGGAGCAGGAGCATTGAGGAGAGCTCGGGTCCGCGGTAGGGGTGGAGTTCAGAGAGGGCGGGGGGGGTGGCTGGCCTGTATTGCCCACTTCACTGACATACAGAGGGTAGGGTGGGGCGACCTACCAGATCCCCTTTGCTCCTCCTCTAGCTGACCACGAGTTGGTCGATTTCCATGACTTGCCTCCGGTATGTATTACTACATTTTATGCATCTTATATTGGCATTTCATTTCAGTTTATTTGATATTCCGCAGAATACTGATGCATCTGATACTTTTGCAGGCTTTTTCCGAGTATACCCGGCAGTCCTTGGAGCTGAATGCCTCCATGATGGGGATGTTGCAGCGGACTTTCGACCTCCTGGCCCTCTATAGTATTTCGGTATGTTCTTCTGATCACGGTCTCAAACCATACACATAAACTGCTTCACATAATCTGATGCACAACACAACACTTGATAAGTCGCCACGGATTCATACATCAGACTCATACATCGTGATTCTCGTGACTGATAAACAGTTCACGGCATTCGCACACTAGACTCATACATCGATTCTACATCGATAAACCGCTTCAAGGCATACGACATCAGACTCATACATCGCATTCTCGTGACCGATAAACTGCTCACGGCATACTGATGCGTTTGCCTCTTATACTTTTCAGCCACCCTTCCAGATTCCCACTGTAGGAGGTGTTCCAGCCAGGCCTTCTGTTCCTGCCGGAGGAGATGGAGAGGGCAGAGTATTCCCCCGCACTAAGGCGGGGCGCGCTCACGTCAGGAGTAGCTCGCGGGCTCCAGTCCCTGATGACGATAACAAAGAGTTGGAGGCGGAGGCGGAGGCAGAGATAGAGTCGTCGGAGGAGAAGACCGGAGACGGCTCGAACTCGGGCTCAGATGACAGTGCTGATGATGCTTCTGGACCTTCGTCCAGGAAGAGGACTAGGACGGACTCCCAGGCCTAAGATCCTTTGTCATTGATCCAGATTTTTGCTGTTTTTCTTCTTCTTTTTGTACTTTTTTGTTGGTGGCTAGGGTACCTTGTACTGCCGCAGGCAGATTTTGTTTTCAAAGCTATGTACTTGAAACAGACGATGAAATGAAACAAACTTTTTATCTAAAAAAAAAGTGTTACATTTATACATTTCTATATATTGCATCGCATTGCATCATGTTACATCTCAAATGAAATTGATCTGTTGTCTAAAAATTGAGCACTTGTATTGCAATAATCAGATGACTAACCAGCCGATAGCAAAAACAAACCCCAAAGAACCCAATCGCTATATTCTCAACACACGTTCCATGCTCTGGGATTAGACTACATACACTCAGTAACAAAGATTCCCATTCTCGCACATGGCAAACCCTGAACAAACAGCCCAATCTGACAAGACGGACTACGAAGGTGAAACCAGTTGAAGTTGAAGCGCACTCAGATGCCCCAAATTTTCCTTTTCTTTTTTTTCAAGATAAATGTGGAGAATGGCACAACATTCTGAGCATAAACGATTTTAACTTTTGAAATTAAAAAAAGGTTTTCAACCGGGGTACCGAGCCTACAACTGAACACAGCGAGAAAGACTCAACAAAAGGGTACACGACCTAAACACAACGAGACACACTCGGAAAAGACTCAAAACAGAAGTCAAGGTAGACAAATCAAAAGAAAAGACACGACACACAGACGTGTTTACAAAAATCAAAAGACCTCAGATCTTGAGGAGCCATTTCCTCTGGGTATGTTTACCACCCTTTCTGATTTGTGATTCTCACAGCACTCGGCCCTCAGGCTCGTTTTTTTTTTTTTCAAAACCCTTTTCCTCACTTTTCTCTCGACTTACACCTCTCTATTCTTTATTCTCTCATTTTTCATCCCTCCCCAGGGTGGTTGATAGATTAATAGGAAGTTGTGGGTTCACGCCCAACAGTATCAGGTCGCGGCTATTCCTTTTGGTGACGTCCAGTCGAGGTTCCGGATGGGGAATGAAATATCTTGACCTACTCCGATTTGTGCTTCGCACTTGGCTTGATACCTCGTTGCTTGGAGGTTGTTGAGAGAGCTTTCAGCCCTTTACTAACAGCTTTAGCTGTGCCCTTTCTGGCAGGTATGTTGACGACGGGGAAAGACAGAACACCTGACTCAACTGTGCCCCTAGTTCATCATTTTGACCATTTTTTGTTTTCTTCCTAAAACAGTTTTTGACCAAAATAAGAGTCGGATTAACATACTTGTTCACTTTTTGATTCGAAAATCACGCAAGTCAGGCTGTAAGCATTGAAAATTTTCCTTTTTTGGGTCCAAGAGAATGGTCCGATTTTGGAAAATGAAATAGTTTTCGAGAAAATAGTCAACCTCAGTAAAAATTTTCAAAAACTATTTTTGCAAACGGTCGGTGCTAAATGAGCATGAAACTTACCCTCGAGATGCACAACCTCGGATTGGAGGCAATGGAAAATTTCCCCTAGCTTGGAAGGGGTGGATGGCAACGGAAAGTTCCCCTAGTTTAAAAGGTGACTCGTGGCAACTCATGGCAACGGAAAGTTGCCCCTTGTTTGGATGACGCCGCAGCATTTGGTAAACAGTCTTCGTCAGTGATGATTGCAAATGAACTCTCGGATGCAGAGAAGACGGAGATGGTCTGGACCAATATATGGACACAGTCACTTCGAAGGTGTTAGGGGCTAGACTTCGGGATGAAGTTGCCTACGTATCCGGTTGTCACAACCGAACTATCGGATTCGGGGAGGGCAAGGATAATCAAAACCATTACATGGACTGAGGCGCTATGAAAGCGTTAGGGGCTGGACTTCAGGACGAAGTTGCCTACGTATCCCAAACATGGGAATCAAGCCTTACATAGTTTCGGTTAAGGTACATTCGGGTATTTTAACCTTCACTTTTTAGGCTCTAACTTTTGCCAAGGCGCCCGATACGGGTTTTCGACCTTGCGAGCTTCTTCTTTCCTTTTTCTTTCTTCCCTTTCTTTTTTTTTTCTCTTTTGTATATTTTTTTTGTTTTTTGTATTTTTCTCTCTTTTTTTTGTGTTTATTTTTCCTTGCTCTAACTTTTGCCTGGGTCGCCCTTCCGGGCTTTCGGCCCAGCGAGCCTCTCAAAGGGTAAAAGTGTAACAAGTCCATGCCAAATGGTTTTGAGGTTGAAGTCTCCCTGTATCCAGGAGAATGGCTATTGTATTTGGCTCTTCGAGCATATCTGACATCTTTTTGCCCTTAGTTCGAGGGGTGCTTCTGATTTGGCCACACAGGTCTCACATGGCGGTCGACCGTTGAACATTCTGAATGGGTTCAAGGTTTGAAAACAAACGAATTGAATCTCGAGGCTGAAAGCGATCCTAGGCTGTACACTCTCAAGAGCAATTCCATGCAGGTCTTCGCAGGACTGCACAAAATATTTTGTTTTTGAAAGTTTTTACGAAAGCGACGCATCACTCGCGCTGAAGACAGTGTGGAACTAGTCTTAGTCAAGCCAAGGTCCTTCTCAATATTCACGCTGACAAGCATGATTTCATTCATTAAAAGGTTTAGCACGCCTATCTTTCTCTCAAATTGATCAAAGTTTTACAAAACCCGAGGAATTCCTTCCTCTTCGTTTTCATCACCACAGTGTTCAAAACGGTTTTGGAAAAAACTTAGGTCATTACAATGATTTTCAGGGCACAAGAGAGCAAGTAGAATGTACTGTCGTCCCTTTCGAATCCTCTAGCACAATTAGCTCAAAATAGCAATAAGCACAGGAACAAGATAGCCGCAGCTGTTTCATTCAGATTTCTTGGTTTGCAACTTGCTCCACAGCAGAGACAGACTCAAAAGAAAACAAAAGGGTAATTACAAAACAAAACGGTGTTCAAGGCAACAACCCCGGAATCACCTGGCATTCTATACAAAGGGGATTGACTCGCTACAACAAGACAGACACATAAGCAAAAGGACTGACTCAAGACAATGAGACAGACTCAAAACAAAACAAAAGACTGACTCGACACCCAAGCCAGAATTTACAAAACTAGCATTCGCAGATGCTCAAAAATACGTGCCAGACGCCACATCCAAAATACGTCGAGCGCCGCCCGCAGGTGGTTCACTTCCTGATTACATACTCGCAGTATCAGTATCCTCAAAATCCAATAACTGGGTAGTAACGGACTTGGCTGAGGTGGGCGGGAGGATAACCTCGTTGTTGATCAAGTCTTGCACCTCATGACGGAGGCGAAAACAATTATCGGTAGCATGACCAGTTTGCTGGTGGTACGCACAGTACAAGGCAGCATCATGTGTAGTAGGGAGATTCTTTGGGAGAGGCCGAGGCTCCAAGGGTTTAAGATGCCCCCTTTCGGCAAGGATCTGAAGTGCCTTTGACAACGGCATATAGAGAGCGTGAAAGACCCTGCGCCCTCGGGGCAGGTACTTTGAAGGTTGAGTATTCTTGCTAGACGCGCTAGCGAAAGGGTCGGCAGGCGCTGCCTTGGCTTTCTGATCTTTCCCAGGTGCAGGATTAGGAATGGAAGGAATTGTTTTGGCATGACGGGGCCTATCCCGGTTTTCTGACCGACTTAAACTACCCTCAGGTGGAGTGGGGAAAGCATCCTCCATAGCTTTTGTCACAACTGCAGATATCTGTTGTTTACTCATCCCCCCGGCTTTCAAAGCCTCGACTGCCCACAGCAGTTGTTCAATGGGATCGGCATCTACCTTCATTTTGTCCTTACCCCTAGCCTCAGCCTGATTGAGGGTTTGGGTTGATGTTGATACGTCATTGCCATAGTTGGAGGCGATCTCCGGTTGGCTAAGTTCGATCACAATCCGTCCCAACAACGGGGGCTCTTGGGATACAAAATTCCCAGCATATGGCGTAGCTGGTGATGAAGCTGACATTCCGTAGGCGAGATCCGCCACGGACCTCTGGGGATCACCTATCATCCCCATCAACTCGAATGTGGTGGGCTCACGAGCTTGATACAACTGGGGGGTCCAGACCGGGTGCGCAACAGGCGACCTGGGTAGATGCGGTACATCAACATTGGCCTCACTTTGCAAGGTGATTCCTTGATCTAATGCGGTTGTCATAAGCACAATCTCTTCTGAATTCTGTGTCATCATAAGTCTTGCCTCAGCAAGGGGGAACACTAGCTATTCTGTATCAACTCTCTGAATTGAAAGGAAAAACAAGCAGCATTTCAGCCCAAACGGATCAAACACAGATGTAGCCGAACAATTGTACTCTATTACTGATCATTGTTCCCTAGAAATCATTGTCCCGCAAAACACTGAGTCGGATACCCACAGATAACTGATTCTCACAAACTGATACTGGTGCCCTCAGACCCTGATACTCAAACTTGCAAACTGATATGCGTGTTCCTGTAGAGATACACTCTAAAAGCACATAGCAAGTAAAGAGAGCCAAAACACCTCTATGTTGGGGTAAGGTTTCCCTGTCCTATTTTGTCAGGAGCTAGGGTTTCACTACGCATGCAGCGGTTTCAAACAACCTAAAATCGGGTAAGCAACCTGTCCTAGTTTGGAATGGTCACTATGGATTTCGATATGCACTAGGTCGAATGGTCGAAAAGGGTGCCCCGGTAAAATCGGGGTTTGTGTTCCCATACTGCCAGAGCCCGCAACCGGTCAGCCTTATGGCATGCTTTGACAAAGTCAAGCCTCCAGCAAACCGTTCAGGAATGGTAGATGGCAAACACGGTGTCCTAGGCGCACCAATGCACATGCAATGCAAAGAGACACATAAGTGAAATCAAAACAAGATATCACGAGTTCGAGTCAAGCTCTCTAAAAATCCCTAGCGGAATCGCCAGAAACTGTGGACGTGCCCCGCGTGAGGGCCTCACCCCACAATTTGGACTCGATTTGTGTCACGGTTCTTAATCTTGAACCAAAGAGTCCAAATTCGGCAAATTTTTTTGAGAAAACAGATTTTTAGAAAAGAAGTGCCAAACATGGACTGCTTTGCCAGATACAGAGTTGCCACCTAAATATTTTTTATGGGGAAATTTAGGAAACCCTGACTCGGTGCCAAAGGCCACGTGTCCGTCATCACAAAAGTTGCCTCGGCTCAGGAGCTTGGGTACGATTGGGGAAGGTCAACTATGAGCACCCCCTCTCGCCCGATCCGAAGATCGGCCTCTACTAATCGTGATATCTATTTTTGAAAACGTTATGTGTTCTTATTCCAGTTAATTAGCTAGAATTACTATGTGATGCGCACAACACAAAAGTATAGACTAGATTGCCTAATTTGGAACGAAACATTGCATATCCGCTTTTTGGAAAAAGCTTTGGAATTTGCTACTCGCAAGCAGGCTAAAAACACGGATTTCAACGAGTTGCTCCAACTCAAATAATCCAACCTTCACCCACAGGCATTCAGGCAGTTTATAACACATAAGCATTTAGCCACATGGTAAGCATGCAGTCATGTTAACATTCACACTCATGCGAGATGCTAGAGCATAAAATGCTTACAAAGTACTCCGTGCCAAAACAAGAGCATGTTAGTAATCATGCGTGACCCTAGTTCATGTTAAGTGGCTAATGCATCGCATACAAAATGTCACTAGAGTAGGCTCGGCTAATCTAGGAATGGCATGTGAAATGCTGCGACTAACAAGTACTCAACTTGGGATTGAAATGCAAGTGCAGTTAGCATGATGTACCGAGCCCGGTGCATGCAATACTGATGAATGAATGCAAACATGAGAAGCATAAGTATACTAATTGAAATATGCCCTAAATCTAACCATTGTAAGCAGTTAAATAAAAGGGAAGAAAGACGTGAGGTTGGAAGACATACACACACTCACGCACACTTATTACAAATTTGCCCCCGCTCGGAGGGACCGAAAGAATAATACAGATTAACCAACTCGCAAGCTAACCAATATTATAAACCACCTAATTAATTAACACATTAATTAATCTAATTAAGCAGTAAACAGTCTCGGGATGAAGACCCAATGCAGTGTGCGCTTGGTTTTGCTCGAAAATCTGCCACCATGCTCAAGTTGCCTCTGTTTTCCCCGCTCTGCTTCTCTGATGACTGCCAAAGTGTCAGGGTTGCTTCTCTGAGTGCTGTGGAACACCACCGGCTGAGGGAATTGGCCACCGGCCATGGATAATGGTCACCAGCCACAAAGTTGCTCCATCGGCCAAAAATGATGGCCGGTCGGCACTGAAGATGACCGACCAGCCAAATCTTCCTACAAAAACTGGTTTGACAGCAGCAGAGGGCAGAACTTGGCATGGAAATGCATTTCAAGCAATGTATTCACCAATCACACCCCTTATCATATTTATGACTCAAAGGGACATGATCCTCGATTCTCGGACCACCAATCGCGCATTTCCATGCATGATGGCCCAAAGAATCAAGTGTGCATTTTGATATGGAATGCAATGCACATAATCAAACAAATTGAACTCAACTTCTATCACAAGCAATTCAAGAGGCCAAGTATACATGCTAATGCAATGCAACTCTAAGCATGTTGGCTAGTATGCAGCATAGACAATGCAAGCAAGCAATGCATGTTAGGCATACAACCTAGGTAAAGAAAGCATGTAAGGCATGAAGCAACGCAACTTACAAGTATGCAAGGCACAATGTGGGTGTTTAAGCATGCAACCAAGCATGTGACTTCATTCAATCATGTGATTTCAATCGCGTAACAACTCACTAATATACTACAACATACAAGGAGAGCATGCAACAAACAAAGGGATGGATTTAAACCAAATTAGGCGACTCTCAAACAAGCCTAAAACAGTGGCCAATGCTATGGAAGTGAGGTCCAACACACACACACACATGCACATGTTAATAGGCCAACACTTAAGCACAAAAAAGCAACTTTTAAGCACACTTAAAAGAGACTAAACATGGACAATTAGCATGCACATTAAGCTCTAAAATCATGTTAAATATGATGCCAAATCAATTAAACAGGATAAGCCAAGATATGCAACCAAGATCCAAAACCAAAGGTAAGCTAAGGGAGGCATTAAACTACCCTTAAAAAAACTAAACATGGCATGAATTAAATGATCAGAAATAGAGTTTTAACATATTAAAACAAAGCCAACAACACATCTAGATGGCATCTAAATGGCTCAAATCCAAAAGCATGCATAGTTGCCAAAACATGGAGCGTACAACACAAGCTTTCAAGGCATCAAAGAGGCATCAAAGGCAAGCATACAAGCATGTCATTGGGATTGAAATGATGCCATAAGTGGTGCCAAACCACTAAAATAAATCAAACAATGCATACTCAACACTTCACATACTTAAAGTCTACAACCTAACAATGCAAAGGAGCTATGCAATACATGTTATGGTTGACCAAAACAACCAAAAAAAGACCTTAAACATGGCAAAACAAGTACAAAAACTTCACAAAGCTAGGCCAAAAACATGCTTGAACAAAGGTTAAAACCTAGATGCATGTTAAGGCTACAATATGGCATTACAAGACATGTATGCTAAACAAGCAAGGTGTGTCCAAACCAACTAAAAACGGAGGCATATTATGACATAATAAGCATGAAAATCAGCTAAGGCATGGCCAACACACACTTAGACTAGATGCTCCCTCAAGAGGCAAAAAGGGCCCTTTTCAAGGACAATAAGGAGAGGGGGTGGCCCTCTCATTCCTAGGACCTCAAGGCACCATCCTCATCACTGAAATCCCTCAAGATTTCAGTGGTGAGGAGGCCCAAACACAATGGTGACGGAACTCAACCAAAATGGCACAAAATGGAGCCTTTCAAGGCTTAAGAGGGGTCAAACAACCCCAAAGCTTAAAGCAACCTTAACCAACTATTTAGAGCACTAAAAATCAGAAATTTTATATGTTATACACAAAGCTCAAAAACAGATGCAAGGTAGGAAAAAATGCAATCCAAAAATGGGGAATAAAAGGACAAGTTTCTTACCCTTGTAGACCCTCTTCACCAATGGTGGACTAGCTGGTTCTTCAACCTCAAACCAGCTCCAAAACTCCAAAAACAACCCTCAAGGGCCTCAGCTCCAAGAAAAGGTGTGATGGTGGGTGTTTGTGTGCAAAACTAAGGCAAAAACACTCACAAAACAAAGAGAGAGATATAGAGATGGAGGACATATGAACCCTAACCCTAAAACTCAAAACCCACTGAAAATTCTGTCTAAATTGTCTAACCTTTAAAAGAGAGAGAGAAGACCCCCTCTTATAGACAACTTAGTCTTGTAAAGCTTCCAAAGGAAGCTAACAAGAGGGCAATTGTATGGAGGGAGTGAAAGTGCATGCCAGCTGCAGAAAAATATCTGCAAAAGCAGATGCATAGTAGTCGGCCGGCCAAAAATGCAATTGACCAAAAAAAGATAGCCGGCTGGCCATCTATAGTGCCGGTCGGCCAAACATTTGGTCGGTGGCAACAAAACATAGCCGGTAGCCTCAAGTCAGGGTCGGTGATGGGTGGGATTGGTCTACAAGCCCTACCCTGCCCCTCAAAGGCAAAACACAAGTGTTTGGTGCAAAACCAGACACAAAACAGTCGAGTCGAGAGGTCCTGAGGCGAGGCGCGCTGCCACGGCCTCCGGGAACTCAAGACGAACACTAACATGGATGATCACCGAGTGTTCAAGCGGTGACGTCCAAGTCTTGAGGACGGTCAAAAATGGAGTGTCTACAATATCTCATACCTTTTTTTTATTTATTTTCTTAATTTTAAACAATTAAGAAAATCTCTATTGGCTAGCTTCCATTTAACTTTTATTTGACAATCCCACATAGAGGTTTTGATTTTAAAAATAATTTTGTATGAGATTTTCAAACTCTCATAATATTTAAATTTAAAATAATTACAATCTCACATCGAGAAACGAAAGAAAAAATGCGTTATTTCATTTATATAAAGTGAATCTTATACTCCCATTTAATATTGTAGTATTGTGCATGTTCCAGTTAAGATGGTTTAAATTTTAAAATAAAATTTAAAAATTTTAATTAATTAATTTTATTATAAATTGGTTAGTGTTTTGACTTTGCTGATTAGGCTGAATCATTTTCGGTTTGATTGATTTATTGGTTTAACCGTGATTAGAAATGAACTTCCCGTCCAAACAACTATTAACTTTTATTTTACAATCCCACATCAGGAAAAGGAAGAAAGAATGAGTTGTTTCACTATATCAATCTTATGCTCCCATTTAATATTATAGTGTTATATATGTTTCAGTTCAAGATTGTTTAAATTTTAAAATTAAAATAAAATTTAAAAGTTTTAATTAATTAATTTTTGTATACGTTGATTGGTGTTTTGACCTAGCCGATAGAGTGAACTGTTTTCGATTTGACTGATTTGCTAGTTTAACCGCGATTTTAGCGATTTAATCAAAATATTTTGGTTAGATTTGTTTAATTCGAAATAAATTAAAGATTGACCTAATTAAAGATTAAACGACTAAGATTGTTTGATTCAAAATAAACTTCTCGCTCAAATAATTGTTAACTTTTATTTTACACAATCCCACATCCGGAAAAGAAAGAAAAAGTAAGTTATTTCAGTTATATTATATAAGGGAAAAAGGAGATTTTTAGAGAGAAGATTTTTGAGAGTTCTAAACCCTCATTCTAAAATTATTAATTTTCTTAATTTTGAACAATTAAGAAAATTTCTATTGGTTAGCTTCCATTTAATTTTTATTTTACAATCTCACATCGGAAAAAGAAGAAAAAAGTGAATTGTTTTACTTACATAAATTGAATCTTATATTCCCATTCATATAAATTATTGAATTTTCTTAATTTTAAACAATTAAGAAAATTTCCATTGGCTAATTTTCATTTAATTTTTATTTTACAATCCCACATCGAGAAAAGAAGAAAAAAGTGAATTGTTTCAGCTACATAAAGCAAATCTCATGCTTCCATTTATATAAGCAAAATAAGATTTTTAGTGAGAAGCCTTATGATTAATATCTTATACTAATTTTTTTTTTTGATTTTCTTAATTTTAAACAATTAAGAAAATCCGATTAGCTAGTTTCCATTTAACTTTTATTTTATAATCACACATAGAGGTTTTGATTTAAAAATAATTTTGTATAAGATTTTAAAACTCTCATAATATCTCTCCTCAAAAATATTCTTTTGTAAAATATATAGATATATTGATAATTTCAATGTCATTTTTACTGCTCCTTAATACAAAAATTATGAGATAATTATGATAATTTTAAATTTATATTTATAGCTTATAAAATATGGGATAGATTATTATAATTCTAAATTTATATTGTGTCAGTTTTAAATTTAAATTAATAGATTGTTTTCCATATTTATTGATAATATAAATTTTAATAAAATAAAATTAAAAAATTTTAATTAATTAATTTTTGTGTAAGTTGGTTGGCCTTTTAACCTAACTGATTAAGCTAAACCATTTTTTATTTGAATGATTTGCTGGTGTAATCGTAATTTTAGCGGTTTTACATGTTACGATAATTTTTTCTTACTCATTAAGTTTTTTAAATTTCTTTAATTATTTCCCTTTCGAAAACCAATTTGACAATTTTTAAAAATTTATATATTTTTATTCTAAAATAGTGAAATATTAGAACTATGTCATTTTTTTAAAATTTTTTTTATAACAAAGCATAATTTTAATTGTTAATTGTCAATATAACAATTTTAATATATCTATACTATATGTTATAGAAAAGGAACATTTGAAACAAAACTCTTAAACTTATATATAAAATTTTATTTACGAGAGACAAAATATAAAAAAAATTAAATATAATTATCATATTTTTATTAGATAATATATTATTTTATCCCGTGCACAATACGGGTGATATGCTAGTTTCACTTTAATGTAAAGGTTTATTGGATCATTCTATGCCATATGTATCTTAGGAGTGTTTTGAGAAGATGGTTAAAAGTTAGCTTTTGATTTTTAACCAAGCTTTTTGGCTTTTTTTAGACAGTCATTTGAAAAGTTGGTAAAAAGTTATTTTTTTGCTTTTTGGGGTAATATTCGTTTATATGGTCACATCACATTCAAATGACCAAAATACCCCACCAAAGGATTTTTTCCTAGCCCACAAATATAAACATAGAGGGTATAACTATAATTTTACAAGTAGTTTTTAACTACCTTCCCAAATGTTTTTTATGCCAAAAAAGCCAGCTTTTAGCTTTTATGGCAAGCTGCAAAATGCAACTTTTATTTTTCTTCCCACATGGCACCTTATTATGTATTTTTTTAATATATATTTTATATTTTTATAATAAATATTACATGATTTTTTGATAAAATTATGACATTTTATTGCTTCAAAAATTAAATTATTCATTTGTAATATGATGCATTTCTGTGATTCAAAAACGTTTTGATGAAAGAAATACATAAATTTATCAAAAAAAATATTTAAATTTATTTTTAAATCATAAATTATCGTAATTCTATCAAAAAATTAGGTAATATTAATTACAAATATTGATAAAAGTAGTCTTTTTCCCTTAGGTGACATATTCTAAACACTTATTTTTTATAAAAACCCACATCAACATGCGTTTTCTATTTACATATAAAGTTATACACAAACTTAATTTCAATTATAATAATCAATTTTATATAAATTTTATTTGAGAAATACTTATTTTCTATATATATAATTATAATTTAATTATTATAATATTTGAAAAAAATTATCTTGATATACAATTTGATAAATAAATAAATAATTGATAAATTACACTTACATCCATTGAGGTTTGGATTTAATACATATCATTCCCGACGTTTAGAGAATTACTCTTACCAGACTACAACAATTTACACTTTTAGCGACCAAATTTGGCTACTAAAAGACTTTTAGTCGCCAAAAGTGCAATTTTTGGCGACTAAAAATTATTTTGGTCGGCGTTGATTTAGAGTTTAGCTACTAATTTCTTTTTAGTCGAGGTATGTTATCTATTAGAGACTAAAAAAAAATTAGTCGCTAAATATGTCACAATAGGCTACACAAAAAATTATTAGTCGGCATTAGTCAAGTTTTTAGGCTACTAAAGTTTGCTTTAGTCGTGGTATACTAATTTTTGCCGACTAAAAAATATTTAGCCACCAAATAATAGCTATAGTTTTACTGTTAGTCTTTGGCTACCAAAAAATTAGTCGCCAAATTACTACTTTTGGCAACTAAAACAATATTTAGTCGCCGTTAGTTAATGTTTTGGCTACTAAATAATTTAGTCAATATAAATTAACATTTTTCGGCAAAAAAAAAAAAACCAATTTAGTCGCCAAATCATTTATGAAATTTCAATGGGAAAAAATTGAGATTGGCGCCCATATTTGAGATCATTCTTTTTGTATTCTCTCTCTCTCTCTCACACACACATATTTTAGATCATTCTTCTCTTCCTCTCTTTTCCTCTCTCACAGAGAATTAGTCACCACCAAATCTCACCTCACCTCACCTCACCTCACCTCACTGCAGTTGCTCACCACTGTTGGCTCACCGTAAGCCGCACATTGTCAACACTACCGCCGCCGCCACAATACAAATAGGATCTCTCTCTCTCTCTCTCCCCCTTCCTTTATTTTCCCATTTCTCACTCTTGCTCTAGGGTTTTATATGATTTATTGAGTTTAATTTATCATTTTAGTAATCTACTTCCCCAAGATCGACATTGATTCCAACGCAAATGACAACAAATATTTCATTCTCAGTTAGGATTTCTTTTGGTGACTCTCAATTCCTTATTCCTCAATTCTAATTTCAAACCCTAGGGTTCTGATATACATTATGTTGCCATTTTTGGTTTCCGATCTATTGCTTCTATAAAAATGTTAGTTACTGGTTGTATTAAATCATATATGCACCTGCGATTTGGAATTCACTGTGTCTAGAGATCAACTCCCAAACCACACAGTCAGGTATGCTATTGTCATAAACTTTGTATTCTTTTTGCAGATGTTTGTAGTATTGATTTTATATGCTTGTGTATTCTCTTGGTGTTTGTTAGCATATAACTTGCACCCAATGTGCTTGACAATATGCCTATGAGAGAGAAGTTATTTTGTTAATATGCGTTTTTGCTTTTGAGATGCCAATTTTATGATAACATATGATTTATATATTATCAAGAAAAGATTGTCGACCCCTTATATTTTGTAACCTCTTTTTGCAGAGCTTAGAAAGAAAAAGCGGGACAAATATGAAATTTTTCATGGACAACAATTTAGAGGTTTGATTAACTTGTTTAGAGCCAATTTAAGTCTTATTACACACACAAACATATTCATGAAGTATCTGACAATTATACTCAACCATTACATTGGATCTGTCACGACCTAAACCCGCCCCTATAGGTTTAGCGACGTAACCGGCTAGTAATCCGAGATTACCAAAGGCCTTTCTATACAAATCAAAATAATCGGGGCTAGTGGAAACTTAATATGCAAAAATATATAACAAGTAGTCCAATGAGCAATGATTTCATATGACATAACACATGCATATAACGTTAATTTACCCACCATGTATTACATACATCACATCTTGTACAAAAACATTTATCTACATATACATATATATCAAAATATCAACATCATGATCAAAAACTTAACAACAATCTTCTAGACCTAGCCTCAACTCGGACGCATTGCAACAAAACTCCAAAGGCTTTAAACGGTGGCTCGGCTAAAGGGTTCCTTCTGGGCTTGCTCTTCTTGCCACTCACCTATACATATATATATACATTGTGAGCTAAAACCCAGTGAATAACATTAAAGTAAAGAGGTTAGTGAACGAATTCCAGGTATATCATATCCGTCAAACAAATCATATCACAATCATTCTCATATCTAAACATAATAATGGTACATTCAACAGAACAGAGCATATTGTCTTCCGACTAGAATAATCGGTTCCGGATACCGATTAAATATATCACCACTTGGTCAAGTGGCTAACGAGATCTCGTAATCACATATATGTCATGGACCCGCATTAATATGCTATCCCCCATGACTTGGGACCATTCTTTGGATGCCATAATAGATTCAAAATTAGATATTCGTCCACTTGAGCAAATAACGTTCCAGAAACATGACATATCAAGTAGCATTTCAAATATATTTTATATGAACATATATTTACAGTAATGTTACTCACAATGCTTGGTCGGATGATACACTTCAATAGTTCATCATTCAGACACATAACCAAGCACAACATCTCAATTACGTGTCATTCATTTAGTCTTTTCAACCTTATTTGTTTCATTCGTTATTAATTTGTTCGGTTATTCCTATACTTCTTTTCATTTCTTTTGTGTTCATGGCATGCAAATGCATGTAAAAAACACTTGAAAACCATGCAAACGGAGGCCCGAACCTCAGAAGAACAAAGAGAAAACAAAATTGATAATCTGCTCTAAAAATCGCATGTACGAGATCACTAGCCGCATGTGCAGAAGCTCCACCGCACGTGCGCCTGCACGTGCAATTATAGCAGAATGCAAACTTTGGTCCGTCTTGTGTTCCGCATGTACGGGCTCCAGACATGTCAGAGCGACCACTTTTTCGTAAGTTTTTATTTATTTATTATTATTATTATTATCTTACTTTATTTTTTTGGCTTTGTTAATTGTGTGGTTACATAAGAATTTAATGCGTTATTTAATTAATTTAATGTGATAGTTAATTATATGTAATTAATTTGAATATTAATATATTTATTATACATATATATATATATATAAAGTGTTTTATATATTAATCTTACATAGGGTATTTATATTTATATATATGGTATTTATATAATATAATGTTATTAGGTTAGAATGGTTGTTAGGTAATCAACAAAGAAAATAAAAGAAAAAAAAGAGAGCTCCCGTAAGAGAGTGCTCTGAGAGAGAGAGAGAGAAAATCAACAAAGAGAGTGCTATGTATGGCGTGAGAAAGAGAACGACGGCGGGGGGAGAGGAGGAAAAGAGAAAAAAGGGTTAGGGTTTTATTTTGATGGCTCTATTAATTTTTTAAGTGATTATTTGATCTTAAAAATAATTGTGAGTATAAAATCTATTTTTATTGATTTATATTTAATTCGTTATTTTTATTTATTTATTTATATTTATTTGATGTTAGTTTGATTTTGTATTTACATAAAGATGAAGATTGATTTTAATTATTTTGATAAGTGGTGTATGTAAAGTTTAGGGTTTTTAGATGATTGATTAATTTTAATTATTTTGATTAGTTGTGCATGTAAAGTTTAGGGTTTTTAGATGATTGTTTGATTTTAATTATTTTGATTAGTTATGTATGTAAAGTTTAGGGTTTTTAGATGATTGATTGATTTTAATTACTTTGGTTAGTTGTGTATGTAAGGTTTAGGATTTTTAGATGATTGATTGATTTTAATTATTTTGATTAGTTGTGTATGCCAGGTTTATGTTTTTATATAGATTTATTTTATGATTGTAATCACACTCATGGTTATATGAAATTAAAATAAACTTGGAACCTTTAGATAAATTTCTTACACTCCACCATGACTCCATAAATTATTGTTTTATTTGAGCGTTGGTGAGAAAGAGTGTATAAAAAAAAAAAGTGAGAATTATGAGATTTATTTGAATGCCTTATGTTTGACATTGTTATGTTTGTTCTCATGAGTGAGATGTTTCGTATATGTATATTGTTGCCTCGTTCTCATGAGTAGACGAGTGCTTTGATTTATGCGCGTACATATATGCTAACCATCCGGAGAGTGTAGGTCAAATTCGGGACGATATCCCCGTGCAAGTTTGGCTTCGGAGCGGTGTTGGTATACGGGAGGCACATGGGATATAATGTAGGCCGGAAGTGAAGGGCCGAAGTGATGAAGTTAAGGTACAAAGAATTAAATATGAATTTATTGTTATAGTGTAAATTGTATTGATTTGTACTTCTTGAAAAATAGTAAACGATCTCGATAAATTATGAAATTTGAGAAGAGGCATGTATATGTGATTCTAGACAACTTTTGTGGTTTAACTTTTTATTAAAAAGATCGATTAGAACTTGTAATCAGATGATCTTGATCATAGTAGTTTTGATTCAGTTTAGCAATGCAGATTTTAGAGACTGTTTTAACCCGCGAAACAAACTCATTTTTATTGGTTTCGCGCAAACTGAAGTAAAACATTATTTTGAACACTTTTCATGTTTTGAACTTTTCTAAAAAAAATCATCTTATAGCAGTTTCTTTTCATTTTCAGTTCCAGATTTTTCGATCAAATTTCGTTTAGGATTTTCTATTAAGTTTTTCTCTTAATCTGTTTAGTTTCTACTAAATTAGTTTGCGATACTTTTTAAAAAATTTGATTCTGTACAACTTTTGTTCTTTGAGTTTTGGTCAATTCGAATTATTTTAGCATGAAACGGTGCATTTTTATATTTCTTCAGCAAGTTACTTATGATTGAATTATACTAACTTTATTTTTTGCACGATGGTGGGTCTTACTAAGGTTTTTTATGCAGGGCTGACCCACCATATTCATATTTCTGTTTTTATTTTGTTTATTTTATACTCAATTTATATTTGGTTATGTACGGGTAAGAAACTAAATGCCACCGTATCTCGAGAAATTACTCATTTGTCTCAGTGCGGTTAGAACTACTTGTCTCGTCGCGTAACAAGAATTAAATGTATTTTTGTTTGTGCCTAGTGGACATGTGGGTGTTAAATCTTGTACTGGTACTGACCTGTTTTGTCTCTTGGCAACTCGAGTGTGTTCTATTTGAGCGCAGCCGAGCTTCCATTGCAGGATTAGTTGGGGCTACGGTGGTGACGTGGAATAACTATAGTTGTTGGATATGTCTCTTGGATTTCTTTTATTTTCTTAAGCGTAGAGTTGATATTAGTTTATGTATTTATTATTATTTTTTTAATGACTTTAATTATGGAATTATGGTGGATGGTTTGGTTGGCGTTTAGTTTTTTTTGTTTCATCCATAGGATTTGGAAGATGGAATATTAATTGAGGTTTAGTCCCAATTTAATATTTAATTGTCCAAATTTTGGGGCGTGACACATGCGGTTCTGGGTCAAAACTGTTCGAAAATCGGTTCAAGTTTTGACACTCATCTTTTTCAAAATCTAACTCCAAATCCATGTATATCAGTGCCCAAAATTCATAAAAACATGTTGAATGAACAATTCCTAACTTCAAATAAAACTCATGACTTTAAATCAAACCTCAAATTTCCATGTAAAAACAAATCAATTCTTGAATTGAAATATAACTTAATAAACATGCAAGTTTGAGCTCCAATTCTCCAAATTCATGGAGTTTCCTTCTCAAATCACAGGAATCATGCAAGAAAACAAATGCGAGTTCAAGAAATCCATGAGAACTTGCCATGCATGTTGCTAAATGAAACTAATTCTTACAATTCATTCCTTCTAAGCTTTTATGAGTTCATATCATCAATTCACACTCTTAAATCCTTAATTATACATGATTTCCTCTTTAATTCAAGTTAGATTCAAGGGATTAGGGATGGATTCTTACCTTAGATAGTCAATTTGGTGAAGATTTGCCTAATTTCTCTTCTTTCTCTTTTTCTTCTTAAGCTCTCTCTAGAGTTCTCTTTCCATTCTCTCTTTTACTTCTTCCTTCTCTTAGTCTTTAGAACTCTCTCAATCTCTCCCTCTCCCTAGATTTTTTTGTTAAAGCTAAAGCCACCACTAAGGCTTATATATATATATAATATAGAATTATATCCAATTAATTCATTCTAAATAAAATTTTCACAAAATTTCATATTAGGCTCTAAAAATCATACTGATCACAAATATTTAATCGATTTTGGTTTTTGGTGCCTCTAAGACCTTCAATTTTCAGTTTAAAGTTGTGATTTCAAGAGGTTTTCCTACAATCAATAGATATAAATTCAAATCCTTCTAATTCACATGTAATTTCTCATCAAACACATAATCAATTAGCACACAACAATGCTATTAGATGACTAATTAATTAGATGCATGTCCGGGGCATTACAGGATCACTTAGGTTTTTGATTGGGAAAGCATCGAATTCGTCAATTACATCGAATCACAATAGGGAGTAGCTAGAAAGCACACACTAATCTAATCAGAATGCTTCTGTGTCACGACCCAAACCCGGCCCTATGGGTTTAGCATCAGAATCGCCAAGAATCCGAGATTACCAAGGCCTCTGAAGCGATGTCTGATCAAAAGCCAATACAAAGAAATAACTAGTGTCCATTGAGCTGTGAAAATCTGTATGCCAAAAACATTTTTATGCATTCATACAGTTCCAAAACAGTACAGTCTGTACATTCATTTACAAACATTCACTACGGGGACTAACCCTCGATAATGAGACGGTAAGACAAAGGATGTCTATACAAAAGCAAGACAAAACAAGAGGGACAGTGGGGACAATAAAAACACCCCAAGCCATGGCATGGCGTCTCGGAACCTCGCAGTGAGGCACATTGGCTGGCTTGACAAAACTGGGGACAAATCCCACGCTCTTAGCTCCGGATGCAGTTCGAGAACCTACATATATATATAAACAGTGAGCTAAAGCCCAGTGAATAACATACAGTGTAAAGAGGTTATGAATGAATGTCCTTACAGTAATGAAATCAATTCATTATACAGTATTTCAATCTTTCACCAATCAAGATTTCAATCAATCACCATATGTGGTACATCCATTAGCCTATAAACAAGAGGTCCAAAAGGACCGGCCTTAACAACCCAACAATAATGATGGCCATCAATCAAGATGGTTCCACAAGGAAACCGACAGAGCTCAGAATACCAATAACAAGGTGCTAAGGATGCCACAATACAGTTCAGAATACAGGACATACATTCATTCAATAAACAATATCAGTTCAATAAACAGTTCAGTTCAGTAATCAAAATATAACCATTTTGAACATATCTTTACACAATCTGTTACTCACAGTGATTGGGCTATCAGTAGCTAGAGCGCGTCCCCGTGAGCCAACCCTAAACAGTCAATCAATAGAACACACACTAAGTTTACAGTCGGAAAGGATGATAATTAAATCCCTAAATTCCCTCGGTGTGGTTCTATGTCTAAATCCTCATTAAGATGCCTTAAACTAGGCCTAGGAATGCCTAGGATGCGATGAGGATGCAAAAATACAGTTGGAAGGCATTTTTCAAAAGTTGCTGAAAATAGGCACCTCGCTCGAGCGAGCCTTCCTTCGCTCGAGCGAGCTTTCAAAATCAAAGGCTTCGCTCGAGCGAACAATCCTTCGCTCGAGCGGTCTGATGAACAGTAAAAGTACTGGTTGCTCGATTTTTACGCGCGATACCACGCTCGATGCTCGCTCGAGCGGAGCCTCAAATAAAGGTGCTCGCTCGAGCGAGGAATCCTTCGCTCGAGCGAGGAATCCTTCGCTCGAGCGAGGAAGCAAAATCTGGAATTTCCAAATTTGTCTCCCAAGTTCGAACCAAGTATTCAACCATCCAAAACTCAACCTCTTGGCCCCAAATTCTGGAAAAACACTTTAAACTCAATGTATAACAAGTTTCAAAAGCTAATTTGCACATGCAAGGGCCAAGGGTTGGTCAATTAAAGCCATTTTTCAAACCCATTTCAAGAACAAGTTTAAAACATGCAATGCATGAGCTTCAAACCCAATTCAATCTTCAAATCTTGCTCTAGAGGGCTCTATAGTGGGAAAACATTCTGAAAACATGAGCTAATATAAAGACATGGACATGCATGTACAATTTTTCAAGAATTCAACTTCAAAATGCATCAATTCAAGCATGCATGTAACATTTGAGCTCTAATTCACCATTTATGAGCAAATTCATGCCTTGACTTCTCTATAACCATGATTCATGCAAGATTAAGCTCAAACACTAAAATAAGAAGATGAATTCCTTACCTAGAGTGTCAATTTCTTGCCTAGAAGTTCACTTTAGCAATTTATCCTACCAATCTCCAAGTTCTTGAGCAATTTCAACAAATAGGCTAAATTCTCTCACTCTCCCTCTATTTCTCTCTTGTTCAGTCGGTTAGAACATGAAGAAGAGCTGATCAAATGTTTGCTAAGTGTGTAATAGGCTCAAGTATAATATAAAACAATGGGTCCACTCACATGGCAATTTGGTAAATAAGCCTAAGTTCGTAATTTACTCAATTTAATCTAGTTTAATCATTCCTAATCAATTTCCAGATAAATATACCATAAAATCAGAAATATTCTCCGACATTTAAACATCAAACGGTTTCTAAATCGGCCGCCGATAAGGCCTTCAATTAGCAGTTTAAACAGAAACTACAAACAGATAAAATCATACAATCAAACAGATAGAATATGCAATTCAATAGGCAGTCTTATTCAGTTTCAGTTTCGATTCCAATCAGTCTGTCCAGTACTTTAATCAGTTCAATTATCAGTCATTAGCGGTTCAGTTTAGCATTAATCAGTATATAATTCAGTGGTTAAACGGTAGTCAATACGAGGGTTGTTACATTCTGGTTGTTAAAGCTCCTAGTTTTCACTTCTAACCTATTCTAAATTGATGCACATTCTATTAGGCAACACAATCTACTCTTGCAACACAAAATGTGAAGCTAAAAACAAAAAAGATAAGAAACGATCAGTTTATTCGTCTGTAATTATTGAGTCTTGATTTTATTTTCTTCAAACTAGGCTAAGTGTTTCATAACTCTTCATATTTAGAATATTTTCCAGTTAATATTATTCATTGTGATACGTGTTTGATGTTTATTGTTGAATGAATCCCTTTGGCAGGAACTTAGGAAACTTTTTGACAATCTTGATCCATCATTTCAAAAATGATTTGAAACCAAAGAATGAAGACACATAGGTACCAACTAACACTTTGGAGAACACATGTTCATGTTCATCTCGTGATTGAATTGCTTGAGCAAGATTCTTGACTAATACATAGAACCAGTTAATTCAGAGGTATAGCAAAAGAGATGAAAATCAGTGTTTGTAGTGTTTCTTATTGTAGATGTTCTTCTAGGAGAGTTCATATATATGTTTGTGTATTATTTAATATAACATAGTGATTTACTAGAATGAACAATACATACATGGTTTTTCTATTTATTCTATTAGACTTTCATTGTATCCAAATAATTGCACTATTCTTCACTGTATGTTTAAATGATTTAGGAAGAACTTCCTCTAACCATGCAATCAATGCCTGTATGCCTAAATTATGTTGTTTTCTAATTAGAAAGAAAACTTGGAATGCTTTAGGTATGGCAGATAATTAATAAAATATTCCTTCGTCTTAGTATGAATTTTATGGTTGTTTGAGAGTCACATCCAGTTCTAGCGAGAGCATTAAGTACACTGGTCGATCTGCTACGCATCTCTTGAGAAAATAGACTAATTTGATTTCTATAATTTTAATTTTAGATAAACTATTTGCAATGTGAATTCTACTCTATTTGGCACCATGTGTATTTTGATGTTCGTTTCAATTTTCTTCACATGATGGGCTGCTTTGAGGTTGTGATTTCCTGGCTTTATGTTATTTGTTACACAAATTAGTGATATAATTTAACTTGCATTCTTTAAGCCCGTACATCATGATATGGTTTTATGCTTAATTTTCTATACTTAATAGATTCATTTGCCACTTAGAAATTGACATATGATGTTTTGATTGTAAAGTTAGGTTGATGAATTAAGGAAGTTTATGAAAGTTAAAAGTGTATGTGAGAAATCAATTTTCACCATCAAACTTGAGATGCTCTAATGGCAAATGTTCGATGTAGATTACATTGTTTACCTCTTCTTTTCACTTCAAGATGCAAGTGAGTTTCTCTCATATATATTTATGAATGTGAATCTCATTATTTTGTGTTTATGAATATCATTTTTTTTGGTATTTAGGAGTGAAAAAATAAGATAAAAAATAATTATACTTGGTGCACTGGTAACAGGAACTCGGGACATGTCATTTGACTCTGTAGCTCGGCTTTTCGCGCTCCCTTTCGGAAGAATGAAATAGCCCTTACAGTTCGGACTTTACTTGTGTTGGTTTTGAATCTGATTTCACAAGTGCAATGTAAAATAGTGGAAACACAAAAAAGAGTCCAAATCCGGCAATTTCTTTTGAAAAATTGATATTTGAATCAAATGTAAAAAATGGATTGCTTTGCCAGATTTCAAAGTCGCCACCTAAATAGTTTTGGAAAATTTAGGAAACCCGTGACTCGTGCCAAAGGCCATTAGTCCGTCGTCACCAAAGTGTCTTGGTTCGGGAACTTTGGTATAAGAGGGAAAGGTCAATAATAAGCACCCCACTCACCCGATCAAAGATCGGCTTCTACTAATTATGATGTGATTCTTATGTACAATATATATTCTTATTCTGATTATTTAATAAATCCTAAAATTTATTATGTGAAGCATACAAGGTATAGACTAGTTTGCTCATATAGCGATCCCGGTATTCCTTGTTGTTATTGAACTGTAATCCGGACTCAGTTCCATAGATTTGTTGTTGTCTTATCCTCTTTTCTATCCCTTACTCTTTATCTTAGAGTTTTGGGTTGTGTTGGGCTTGTTGGGAATAAGTTGGTTGTGTTTTAAAACTTAGAATTTTTGCCCAGTTTTTGGCGTCTCCGCTCGAGCGGCGCTTTTGACGCTCGAGCGGGCCTTTGTTGTTGCTTATACGCTCGAGGGGGGACCTGTTCTGCAAAACTTCTGGATGGTTGTATCCGTCACTGGAGCGGGGGTTTGGGCGCTCGAGCGGGAGTCTGTGAGTGACCAGGGCGACCTGTATAACACACCGAGATTCAGCTTTTTGAATCACTTTTTGATTTCCTTTCTCTCTCTTACTTTTCCGAAAAAGCCATTGGAGAGCACCTCACTCTAAAACCTAACTTCTCTCTTAGGATTGATCTAGCTAGAGTGTTTTCCTCACCTTGGGCCTTTGTAAGAAGTGTGTTGATCGTCGAGGGCTTCGTTTTGATCCAAGAAATTTGGGATTTGGAGCACTTTGATTTTGGGTCATCTTCTCTATTTGAGTTCTCCCTTTGAGGTAGGGATTCTCCTTGTTCTTTTTCAATACTCCGTCTATAGATAGACATGTGGTAATTTTTCAATTGCATGAAAATTGTATCATGTTGGATTTGTTTGAAAATCATGAAATAAACCTAGGGTTGGTTGTGTTGAGAATGGATTTGGCTTCATTGATTGTTGTCTTGGCTAATTAGAATATAAATTAGCATGTTGTAGTTAAATGAAGAAAAGCCCTAAATTATATTTTGGTTGGGTAAATTAAAATGGGGGTTTGTTGACCATTGTGTGTAAATCTCTTTTGTCAAAATGAGTTTGGTAAGGGTGTTGATGCCTAAGGGATTAACCATGGCTTTGGAATTGGTTTTATGGAAATAAGGAATGTGGAGTTGGTTTTGTGATAACAAAAAGGAAATGGAATTGTTTTTGAGAAAATGAAGAAAGTGTTTTCGAAATAAGTTTGAGAATTGGGTTGTTGTATCTTGAGTGTTGAACACACATGTAGAAGTTGTATCTTTAACTACCAGGTTAATGTTGTTGTTGGGTTTGTGATTCATGATATTTGAGTCTTTTAATAGATGTACTAACTATATGCATCTAGAGGTTTTGTCCTTGGTTATCGGTGGAGGATGACACGGTTGTGTAGAATTGTCGGGTATGTATTTTATCATTTATTAATTGAACATTGTATGTGATGAAATGCTAGATACATTATATATATATATATATATATTTGCTCGGGAGGAGACAGTTATGTGTTCATCTACTTTAACACATTGCTGGTATCTTGATAGTTTATGTGTATGCATTATACATGTTGGTTATGCCCTGATGTGCTGTGATTATTGATGTTATACCCCGCGCTTAGAATCAAAGGTACCGTTATCTTCCAGCTATTGCCTGGAGAACTGATCGCGCTAATAATCGGAGGCACCATACCCTTCCGGCTAGCGCCTGGTAAACTGGCTTGTTGTTAATGCTGTTGAGTGGGGTGTATTGTTGGCTTACTACGCACATAGCTAGTAGAGCGAAGTTGGTTGTAGTTATTTCAATATATCTTTGGCTTACTAAGCACATAGCTAGTAAAGCAAAGTGGGATTGTTGTTGTTTCGTTGTAACTGAAAATATCATGGATTTGAGTGGTTATAATTCGGAGGACCGAGTTACTCCATTGGTTGATTGTATGCATGTTGGTGGATTGTAAATTTATATTTTTACAAAGATATGCATGTATAGTTATGATAGTAGTGGAAACAAACCAAAATGTCATTTTTGTCTTTTGGAAAGTGTGAAGGAGAACGAATGTTTTAAAGATAAACATGTTTTGAAAAGATACATCTGTGTATGTGTTGAAAATGGAAGAGAGTATTGGGCTTAGTGAGATTATTTTCTAAGTAATTGTTAATGTTATGAAAGATGGGGAACGGGGATTAATGAAAGGAAAGAGGAAAGACAAGTCGCTTGTAACGTTGAGTGAAACGGTTGTTTTCGAGAAAAGTCATACATATATATTTTTTGTATAAACTGTCACATTAGTATTCGAGTATGAGAATGAGTGTTCATGATCATAGCTATCTGTAAGTTGTTATTGTTGAGGATCATGTTGAGTTCCCTACTGGACTATATGTTCATCCCACATTGTTGAATCTTTTTCAAGTGTTAAGCAGGTTGAGCTGCAAGATTTGGATCTACTTATTTACTGGCCACGGGGCCTCTGTTATGTTGGCGGAATGCCATTGTTGTGAAAGGGTTACACCCTTCTTCTTGTACCTTAAGTGATGTAAGCCCAAAGGCAATTCATTAAGTATGTTCATGTAATATTTACTTTGCATACGAATGAGAGTATTGTTAATCACTTCTACGGATTGAATGTATGAGTTTATTTCCGCATGTTATCTCCGAAAATGAATTAAGTTAATGAATTTGGTAATGACTTCGAGTAATAAAAAGTGGGGCATGACAGCTTAAATTGGAACAATTCAATTTCATGTTTGTTTCTCGAAAAGGGTTTGAATTTGCCACCGCAGGTGGGCTTAATTTGCCACTTAACAAAGTGGGCTTAAAGTTTGTGAATTTGCCACTACAAAGTGGGCTTAAAACGTTTATTCGTTGAATCATTCTAATTCAAACAACAAGCCTTCATCCACATGCATTCAAACAGATTATCATTTAAGCAATTAGCCTCCAGGTAGGATGCTAAACATAATAAGAAAATTATGTACAGGTAGGATACTAAAGTATAACAACTCACATATTTACCGACGTCCCACGAACAAATTACAAAACAAAGTTAGAAAATATGCATGATTCCTAACTATACAATATGACAAGTGCAACACATGTGATATGCAATTACTAGGCTCGGCTACTAATATGGCATGTGAAATGATTTGATCGCGTACGGTCTAAGCATGCATTCAAAGAAGTATTGAAACAACAATGCGAATTGGAATGATAAACAGAGCCTTGGTGCATGCAATACAAGTGGATGCAAACGTGAGTATGCTAAATAAAACATAATGTCTCTAATCTAACCATCGTAAGCTGGTAAATAAAAGGGAGAAAGTCATGGGGTTGGAAGACATACACATTATTACAAGTTTATTTGCCCTTGCGCAGGAGGGTCTGAATGAACTACCTAACTAACTAATTAAAACTAAACTATTACAAAACAAATTAATGAATTATGCTAGCTAGTTATTACAACATCATAACTACGCTAATTATTACAAATTACAAATTACAAATTACAAATTACAAATTGGAACTAATTAATTAATCACACTATTGAATTAATTATAAAATTCTAATTTACTAACTAACTAATTACTTAGAGCATCTCCAATGCACTAGGCATATAATCCCTGTTAGTTAAAATGCCTAGTGTGATTCACTTTTTTCAATTTCAATGCACTAGGCATATGATTAGGCATTTTGGCTCAATACATATTCACTAGCTACATGTAGCTAACCTTCAACGCTAGGCAAAATGTATTCAATCATTAGGATAATTTCCCTCCATCTTTGTTGTTGATGTGGCATTCTATAAAATTAAGAGTATTTGGATAAATAGCTAAAATAAAGAGCATGGTTGAAGTAAAAACATAAAACAGTTAATAGGCAAAATAAAATATATACTTCATAGTAATATTTAGATAGGTAAAATGCCTACTACCGTTGGAGATGCTCTTATACTAATTAGTTGTACTAATTAGTTAATTATAAAAATTTAATGAACTAACTAATTAATTATACTAATTAGTTACAAACTTCTAATTAATTAATGAAATTCGAATTACCTAAACCAATTACCTACACTAATTACTAATTATCCTAATTACCTAAACTACTTCTTGACATAACTGTTCCTTCTCATACAAGAACCATCCGCTAATCTCTGAAATTTGTTCCAAGGCATGAAGAGTCTGGTGGAGTGAGCAAGGCGGCGGGAGGTGGTGGAGGAGAATAGGACGGCGGTGGAGGGTTCTGCCCTCAGCATTTTTCGTTGGTGATGGCGGTGATGGACGAAGACGGCCGTGACGGCGGTGTCGGGGAGAACGGCGGTCAGTGAGGAGGAAGAACTCCATTGGTGGTGGTGCTGAATCTGTTTTCGGCTGCATTTCATCACTCAACTCTCGCGCTAGGCAGCGACGTGGCCATCTTCTTCTACCACTCTACTCTGATACCCCTAACACCCAGCCACGGAGAGAGAGAGAGAGTTGATATGTTGTTTTTCTTTTTTAGCTCTGCTAAAAGATGCTCTCCCCCTCTCCTTTACTCACTCACCCTCTCTCCTTTTTGAACCCCCCCCTGGGTTTGTGTCTCTTGCTCAAATCAAGAGCCCCGAAACCTGTTCTCATTTTTCTCTTTTTTTTATCACCTCACCAGTGACAGAGACGGCTTTTTTTTTCTTTAACATATGTTCCACCACATGCTATACAGCCACACAACCCACCTTCTCTGTCTAACCTTTTCCTCTCTAAAACAAAAACATATATTTTTATCACCCCCACCACCTTTCTTTATTCCACCACCGACTGCCCCCACTCATTATAATCTGCTAAAAACAATGAGGGCAAATTACAAACATCATCTCCAGATTCGGTGAAAATATAAATTCTTCTGAAGCTTAAAAAATTATAAATTATTTTTTGATGGTCAAATTTACATAACAAATTAAGAGAAAATTTGTATGAAAATATAAACCTCAAAGAGTGATTTGTTATGAAAATATAAACCTCAAAAAGCGAAATGTAATTTCTCAAACTTTAAAAGAGAATCTGTATTTTTACCAAACCTCATGAGTTGTTTGTAATTTGCCCAAGCAATAATATCACATCCACCGAATTCAACATTTTCTTTCTCTTCCCCCCAAATATCCCCTGGCCAGTAACTGTATTTTTATTATTATTTTCTATTTTTTTTAGTTTGATTATTTTCCTTTTTTTTAATCAAATATTTATCAATTTATATAAAATACACCTAAAATAAATATGCACACACATAAATAAAATTATAAAATATTACAAATTAATAAAATATTAGGGATAACCAAAATGGGTGAGATTTTGGAATTAAAACTTCAATCTAATTTTTCGACTGAGAAATTCATAAAATAACATATTTCAATTTTTATCATGAGATGGTTAAAAAAAAGCGCCTAACTCTTAAGACTGGTTAAAATGCAGTGCCTACAGACTCCTACAGCTATGCTATTGTTTTTATATTGAATATCTACACAACAATATATATTGCTTATGTAGCTCGCATTGGTACATTTATTTATTTATTTTAAAAAACGTCTTTTCATTTCTTATTGATATCTGAGGCAATGCATATCTTATGCTGATATGTTTTCTCAATCTTCTCAGAAAAGTTGAGTGGCCTCAATAGCTTTGGCCTCATGTGGTGCAATGGTAAGATGATAGGTCTCCAACAGAATCACATCTTTCGAGTTCTAAATCTTTCTACAGAAAATGAAATTTACTGGCCTCCTTAAGCTTAAATAACTCGATTCTATAAATGTTTGTTAATTGAATTTTTTGAAGGATTCTTTTGTGGACCAATTACCATCGTAATTTGTACCATGTCAAATCGTCATTTGACATGGTAGTGAATATATTTTTTGTGTACGGAGGACATGGTTTTCGTATAATTTTCTATTTTGTATGGAATCATTATTTTAGGTTAGAAATACTTGGTTTATATGAAATTTGACAGTTATTCCTTTTTAGGTGGTTGTAAGTGAAATAGATGCAAATTGTGTGTAATGGTTGATAATATATATATGTATTGTTTTGTTTATATATATGGTACAAGTTGCACAAAATACATACTGTGGACAAATTATTAAAAAAAAAATAACATAAAATAATGTTTTTGGCGACTAAACAATTGGTAGCTAAAAAGGAAGTAAATATTTTAGCGACTAAATAGTTAGTACCTAAAAAGAAATAAAATGAAAGCAAATCTTTTGGCGATTAAATATTTAGTAGCCATCAAAAAATTTAACTTTAGGCGACTAAGATTTTAGTAGCTAAAAAAAATAATAATAAAACTAAAAGAAAATTTTGGCGACTAAAACTTTAGCAACCAAAAAAAAAAAAAAAAACGAAAAAAAATACTTTTGGTGACTAAATATTTTGTAGCAAAAAATAAAAAATAAAAAAAATTCAAACTTTAGGCGACTAAAATTTTAATCACTAAAAATAAATTAGACTTTAGGTGACTAAAACATTTAGTAGCTAAAAAAAAAAAGAAGATGAACAAAAAAAATTTGGTCGACTAAAACTTTAGTCGTTCTAAATAATTAAAAGTTTTTGGCGACAAAAAATTTTAGTCGCTGAAAATGCGATATTAATTTTATTTGAAATCTTTTGGGGACTAAAAAATTAGTCACTAATTGAGAACTTTCGACTACTAAATCTTTTTTAGTTGCCAATTACCTTTCTTGGCAATTATTTCACGACTAATCTGACGACCAAAAAATTTAGTCGGTAAAAAATTTCGGCGACTAAAAAGTGACTTTTGATGACTAAATATTTAGTTGCCAAAAGTGTCATTTGTTATAGTATATAAATTCACTTTAATGGACTTTTATTTTAAAGTGAAAGATTTACAATGAGGGTTCGTTTGGGAAGATGGTTTGTGGCTATTTTAACTACAAAAAACAAAATAGGCTATTTTAGTCACAACAAACAAAACATCACATCCAACTCATAATCATTACACTCTTTTCTCACAAAAAAGCCAAAAAAGTCAAAAAGTCAAAAAATCCTTTCCAAACCAAGCTTTTTAGCCCAAGCTAAAATAATAAAAAAAGTCAAAAAATTAAAAAGCCAATTCACTTCCCAAACCAACCCTAAGTTACATCATTGTACATAAAAATTATCTATGAGTATTTTTTTTTTTTGGTGTGTGTAATATACTCTTTCAGAAAATAATATTATTTAAAGTCTTCTTTTGTCACCCAATAAAAAAAAAAGTCTTCTTTTGTCTCTAATTAGTTACTTCATCCATCCCAAAATATTAGTTTTTTATTTTATTTTTTATTATTCTAAAATATCAGTCTCTTTTCAAAAATTAAGGATAAAATAATATAAATTTTCTGTTTTGCCCTTTTTTTAAAATTCATTAACAATATAAAAAGTACAATTATGACAATTGATATTTATCAAAGGGCAAATTACAGAAATAGTCCATATAGTTTGGGGCTTGTATCACTTTGGTCTCTGACTTTTCAATTGAGACACATTTGACCCTGAATTTTGAATCTTGTTCCAAATAAGGACAATTAAATATATAATTAGATTTTTCAAGGGTAAAATTGTTAATTTGATAAAATATAAACTAATTTGACAAAAATAAATGTCAAACAAATATTTTCGAATTTTTAAAAATTATTTCTATCTACTAAAAATAAAATTATTTAAAATTGATAAATCTTTTAGACATTTATTTCTTTTTTTTACCACATTAATTTTTATTATGTGTTTGGATGATGATTATGTAAAATTAATTTAAAAAAATTAATCATGTAATTTTTAATAATTTTACATAATTTTATCATTGGTGGATAAAAATAATTTTAAAAAAATTAAAAATATTTTTTTGACATTTATTTTTGTCAAATTAGTTTATATTTTATCAAATTGACGATTTTACTCTTGAAAAATCTAATAATATTTTCAATTGTCCTTATTTGGAACAAGATTCAAAATTCAGGATCAAATGTGTTACAATTGAAAGGAAAATTTACCCATAAATCCTATTTTCTGAAAAGTTGAACCATTTAGTCCTAAAAGTTTTCTTATGCACCATTTAGTCCCATTTATTTTGGTAATGCTGTTTATTTAATTTTGACTATTTTGCAGATTACAATAATACCCCTTTTATAGAATGTTTGTTTCCTAAAAATCTGCAACATCATATAAACATATACATCAAACATCACTAAAAAAAATATACATCAAACATCAATATATACATTATACATCACTAAACAAACAAACATTCCACAAACATCAACATACACATCAAACATCAACATATATTTTTATGGAGATTTGCGTCTTTGTAGAGTAGAACATTACTCCCTTTTTCTCTCTCTCTCTATATATGCAACACACCCACTAATCCATCACACTGTTCTGCAAAATCAATATAATTTTAAGCCGATCTTTGTCACCATTATAATTGCTCTTCTTCTCTGTTTTTAGACCAAGAACTCTGCAAAAGGGTTTTGTGGAAAGGTGAGTTGTGGATAGAAGATTTATAAAGGTGAGTTGTGGATCTGGATCTCGCGGTTGGAGAAGCGGATGAGGGTGCGATTGGAGCAACGGAGAAGGGCGGAGGAGTAGCGGCGGAGGAGCGACGCAGAGAGAGAGAGAGATATCCCCAGACGCCGCCGATCTTGCCGGACGATTGCCGTAGAGACTGCGATTCTTCATCTTCGGTCATCGACGGCGGTGACTTCAACGGAGGTGAAACTCAGATCTGGCGGTGGTGGTGGATCTGGATCTCGCGGTTGGAGGAGCGGATGAGGGTGCGATAGTCTTCAGGATGAGGGTTTGATGTTCACCTGTTGATGATTATAGGGTTCACATGTTGATGATTATATTTCACACAAAAACCCTATAAAAATTTGATAAATCGGAATGTTTGATGTTCACATATTGATGATTAATGTTGGTGATGTTTGATGTTTGATGATATTTTTTTAAAGTTTGATGTTGTTGATGTTTTTTTGATGATGTTTAATGTTGTTGATGTTTGATAATATTTTTATGATGTTTTTTGATGAAGTTTTTTTAGTGATGTTGGTGATGTAGTTGATGATGTTTGATGATATTTTTATGATATTGATGATTTTCGATGATGTTTTTTTGGTGATGTTGGTGATGTTGGTGATGGTGATGTTGTTGATGTTGTTGTTGATGGTGATTTTCGATGATGTTTTTTTAGTGATGTTGGTGATGTTGTTGATAGTGATGTTGTTGTTTGGTTTTTAGTGATATTTTTATGTTTTTTTTATGATGTTTGATGTTCTTTTTCTGCTATTTTTTTTTATTTTTTTATTTTTTAATGATTGCCTCTATTCGTAATTTTACATTAATGCATTACTAAAATTGTCCATCACTCTTGCAAGTAGCGTACACAGCGTTTCAGGCCTGATTTGTCATTTTACATTTAATGGGACTATTCGGTTTACAAGAAAACATTTGGGACTGTTTAGTGTATAAGTTAGTAAATTGGGATTTATTGGTGCATCACCCCAATTGAAAATTCATAGACCAAAGTGACACAAGTCTCAAACTATAGGGACTATTAGTGTAATTAACCCTTTATCAAAAAATGTACTATTACAAGGTAATTTTGAAAAATTAATTTTTTTAAAATGCAATAATTATAGTACAAAAAAAAAAGTTAGATTTTCCAAAAAGACTACTATTATAGAACAAAATGAGTCATAAAAGTGAGTCCCTATGTTCCACTCATGAAATTTTAAATTATGTGATTAATTTAGAGAATCATATAATGATAGTGCTACAAAACTACTGAATAATTAGGGTAAATTACACAAATAGTTCCTATAATTTGGGACTTGTGTCACTTTAGTACCTGACTTTTCAATTGTGACACATTTGATCCTGAATTTTAAATTTTGTTCCAAATAAAGACAATTAAATATATAATTAGATTTTTCAAGGGTAAAATTGTCAATTTGGTAAAATATAAATCAATTTGACAAAAATAAATATCAAACAAATATTTTTGAATTTTTAAAAATTATTTCTACCTACTAAAAATAAAATTATGTAAAATTGATAAATTTTTTAGACATTTTTTTTTACCAAATTAATTTTTATTATGTGTTTGGATGATGATCATGTAAAATTACTTTTAAAAAATTAATCTTGTAATTTTTATTAATTTTACATAATTTTATCATTGGTGGATAAAAATAATTTTTAAAAAATTAAAAATATTTTTTTGACATTTATTTTTATCAAATTAATTTATATTTTATCAAATTGACGATTTTACCCTTGAAAAATCTAATAATATTTTTAATTGTCTTT
This sequence comes from Camellia lanceoleosa, assembly GCA_025200525.1. NCBI lineage: Eukaryota > Viridiplantae > Streptophyta > Magnoliopsida > Ericales > Theaceae > Camellia > Camellia lanceoleosa. The sequence continues at coordinate 82,712,779 of CM045760.1, read as the reverse complement.
ATTTGGAACAAGATTAAAAATTCAGAGTTAAATGTGTCATAATTGAAATGTCAACGATCAAAGTGACACAGGTCCCCAACTATAAAGACTATTACTGTAATTAACCTGAATAATTATATACTAGGCCCAATAGTTTGTCATGTCCAAATTATTCTATGTGTAAAGTATTTTTCGCTAAAATTGAAACATTTTGTGGAGAATGACTAACGGTAGATTAAGAAATAAATAAATTATTATTTATTTTATTTTATTATTTTATTATGTCATTAGTGTGTAAGATTTCATACATGCTTTATTGGGTGTGTTTGGGAATCCAAAATTAAGGTCTCGTTTAGGAATAAGCTAATTTAATAATTTTTTTGGTTATTTGATTAAAATATGAGCTAAAAAAACTAGTATGTTTGGGATGATTTTTTAGTTTTTTACGAAAAAATGTGTAAAAAATAAAGAAAAAAAAGAATCTTTGACTTTTTATTATGAATTGTTGACTTTTTGACTAATTTAGTAACTTTTTAAATTTTTGACTAAAATAGAAGGTTTCCAAACGAGACCTAAGGCTAAAATAGCTGTTTTTTTTTTTATTTAATAAATAAAAATAAAATAATAATAATAATAGTGATTAGTGTTTTGCACGTGACAGTGTAAGAACAATTATTAGTGACAGCCTATCATTTCAAAAAGTAAATAATAATTTCGCTCCTTTGTGTAAGGACAAATTTATTATTTCAAATAATAATAGTGATCACTGGTTTCGGCCTACGCTGTTTAGTCCTAAAAATTTTCTTAGAGACTGAAAGGTCCCATTACAATGTTAATAACATCAGATACAATGTTAATAACATCAGAGTCATACTACAAACTTTAAATTTCAAACATCTAATATTTATCAAATTTCAATAATGTTTGAAAATATAGGATGAAAAACATCTAATATTCATCAGATTTCAATAAATTTTGAAATTATAAAATGAAATATCAGATTATTTACATCATTTACATCATGCTGATGTAAAAATGGGACTAAATAAAACATAAGAAAATTTATAGGACTAAATAGTTCAACGTTTCAAAAACTAGGACTTATGGGTAAATTTTTCATCATATCTTTTCAAATATAAAAATTAAAATAATTTATTAAAATAACGCCTCTCTTGAGTTAAAATATTGGGAAAAGTTAGGGATCATGAAAATTTTGTCATGAAAGTGATCATGAAAAATTTATGACCCTTGGATTACCTTGATTAGTGTGTGGTGTTGTATTCTAAGTATAATCCAAAGGTCACAAAACTTTCATGATTATTTTCATGAAAAAATTTTCATGATACCTAGCATTGCTGTAAAATATTTCTCATCCACCAAGTTCATCAGATTTCTCAACCACCCTTCAAGTTTTCCGATCATGACGACTGTCTCCGGCCTCTCATCCTCGCTCGGTCCTCCAGTCTGCGAGCAGGACGAGAAGGCTCTTCAGTTCATTGAAGAGATGACGAAGAACACCAACGCAGTGCAAAAGAAGGTTTTGAGGGAGATTCTGAGCCGGAACGCCCAGACCGAGTACCTCCAGAGGTTCAAACTCGGTGGAGCATCTGATAGAGAAACTTTCAAGTCGAAAGTTCCAGTGGTGACCTACGAGGATCTTGAGCAGGATATCCAACGTATCGCTAATGGTGACAAATCTCCCATCTTCTCTTCTCACCCCATCTCGGAGTTCTTCACAAGGTAAACCCTAGTGTGTATACATACAACAATACTAGAAACCAATAAAAAAAAATCAAAAAAAAAAACAAAAAACAAAAAATTACCCACTTAGTAGTTTTGCGGGTTTCAAATTATACCACTTCTGCAATCACTGAAAAATTCGCACACTGGAGTCATCGTTCTCTTACATTTTGTTCATATCTATAAATGTGAACCGAAATTAATAGATATGAACAAAATGTTTCCGGTCGAGTTTCTTTCTTTCTTTTTTTCTTTCTTTTTTTTTATTATTATTATTTTTTTTGTGTGTATGCTTTCCATTTAAATTAATAATTGTACTTGTAGCAGTTTTAAATGGAAGAGTTTGGTGGGAGAAAAAAAAAAAAAAGACAAAAAACTATTTTTTAGCTATTACTTATTTTAGATTGTGGGAAAATTGAAAATTTAGGACAAATGATACCGAAATTAACAAAATCTAGTAAGAAACGAAATTGTTGTATATACAATTTACATAGAAACCTTAGTAGTTCATTAATTATAAAACAAGTAAAAGGAAAAATATTTGTATCATCTTTCTTTTATTATTTATCCAAACAAAACCATCATTTATTTTTGAATTAGTTATAATAATCTCTAAATGATATTGTTATACTTTAATCCTCAGTTTTTTTGGGCACAATTCACTTTACCCGCTTGCGATTTGGCCTCGGAGTACTTTACTCCTTATAGTTCAAATATAGATAGAGAGTTTCCATGTGGTTTTAGACTAAAGTACTATGATAAATTTTCTATTAAAGATAACGGAATGTATACCACATTCTTCTAAATTGAGAGTGGACAATGCAAATGTTCTCAGTCAAAGTAAAAAATTAAATCAATTGTCAAAAGTACACTTATATTCATTTTATTCTCCAAATTAAATCTTAATCCTGACCAAACCCTAATTGTAATTGTCATCTTCCATCAATAATTTAATTTAATTTAAAATGTTATTAATAAGTAGATTAAGATAGTTTTATGTTAATAAATTAAGATATTTAGGTTAATTCACGGTTTAATTTATATATATATATATATATGTATATGTATATCTATGCAAATATTTAATTTAAAATGTTGCTAAATAATAAATCGGGTTAAAAATTAAATTAAGATAATTTTATGATTTAATTTTATGTTAATAAATAAAGATATTTAGGTTAATTTATGATTTAATTTGTTAAATAAATAAATATACATACGTATATATTTAATTTAAAAGATGATTAAATATTGTAATTTTATGATAATAAATTAGGGTGTTTAATTTAATTTATGATTTAATTTGCTATATATATATGCATGTGTGTGTGTTTATTTTTTAGAATGCTAATAAATAAGAAATTAGATTAAAAATTAAAACTTTGATTAAGGTAATTTTATGATTAATAAATTAGGGTGTTTAGGTTAATCTATAATAATTTTATATTTAATTAGACGATTTATTAAATAAAAAATAAATTTTAATTTAAGATAATTTTATGGTAATGAATTAGGGTATTTAGTTTAATTCATGATTTAATTTTATAAATATGTGATTAAGATGAAAAATTATATATATTAGAGAAGAGACAAATAGAATAAACATAGAGATATTTAGATAATTTTGCCCTTATTTTTGACCCAGTTAGTTTTGCACTTTTATTCGAAACTATAAAGGAGTTATCTATCTATATTTGAATTATTAAGTGTAAAGTGCCCTAAAGGCGAAGGAGATAAAGTGAATTTTGTGCCTCTTTTTTTTATTTTATTTTTCAACTTTAGTCTTTAAAGCATGTGATCTGTTACAATTTTTAGTCTTTTAGGTCTTGTTTGGCATAACTTATATAATCCATCTTTTTATCCTTTTATCTTTTTTTCATCACATCACCTTTCTACTTTTTTGCACATCTTTTTATAAAAAGACAAAAAATATACTCTTTTAGGACACCCAAACCAACCCCTGTTCAAAATCAATGGCGAGAAGGTTGGAACTGTCCATGTCCGATTCATCTTTTGGAAACATATCACCGGTTTTTTTTTTTTTTTTGATCAGTATCACCGTTTGGATCTCATAAAATTTGATGTAAGCGACAAAACCCTAATCTCAATCATGTGAGAAACCCTAATATTCTTTTCTGAATTATTTATGAAACCTTAAGGGGGATGCACCAATAAATTTCAAATTAATAACTTATACACTGTTTAGTCCTAAAAGTTTTCTTATAGACTGAAAGGTCCCATTACAATATTAATAACATCAGATACAATGTTAATAACATCACAGTAATGTTACAAACATTAGATTTCAAACATCTAATGTTCATCAAATTTTAATAATGTTTGAAATTATAGGATGACAAACATTTAATGTTCATCAGATTTTAATAAATTTTGAAATTATAGAATGAAACATCAGATCATTTACATCATTTACATCATGCTGATGTAAAAATGGGACTAAATGGAACATAAGAAAACTTTTAGGACTAAATGGTTCAACTTTTCAAAAATTAGGACTCATGGGTAAATTTTCCAAACCTTAATCAGCAAACAAGGCCTTGTTTGGGATGCAACTTTTTAATTAAAATAGTCAATAAAGACAAAAAAAATATTAAAATAATTAATAAAACAAAAAATCACATCGAAATTATAATTATTTAATATTTTTTGTTGCAACCATTAGATCAATTAAAAAAAAACTAAAAATCATTCAAAATATAACTTTTTTAACCAAATTAAAATAACTAAATAATCAACAAATCAAACTAAAAAAAGCCTATCCCAAACCACCGCTAAAGAAATTGGCCTCGTTTGACAAGTGTCCATTTTAGTCAAAAAGTTAAAAAGTTATTCAAAAAAATAAAAAAGCCAACAAACTATATCAAAAAATCAAAGATTTCATTTTTTCTCTACTTTTTGCACATCTTTTCGTAAAAAGTCAAAAAGTCATCCCAAACATACTAGTTTTTTTTACATCACATTTTAGTCAAAAAGTTATTAAAAAAGTCTGTTCCCAAACGAGGCCAAGTGAAAATATATATATTGCACCTTTTACTATATACATATACTTCGTTTGGAAAGTAGGTTAATTTTTTGATTATTTTAATTTGGAGTTAAAAAGTCGCGTTTAAAAATATTTTTTTGATTTTTTTTTTAACTTTTTGTGAGAGAAAGAATGTAAAGATTATGGATTGAATCTGATATTTTATCTTATTAGACTAAAAAGTTTCTTTTTTTTCTTTTTTTATTTTTTTGTAACTATTTTAACCAAAAAAGGCCCAACCTCAACTTTCCAAATAAAGGTATACATGTAAATCAATATATATTGTTGTGATTAGAGCCGTTGTAAAATATCGTTCAATCTGCTAAAACTACACCGATTCGCATTAATCCTCACCACTGTATCAGCTAACGATGGATTAATCTTATTATAATTTACTTTTTAAACCGCTCCGTTTCACTATAATTAATACATATATATTTTTTAACCTTTAATAAAATATCAAAATAAAAATGACTGATAAAAATTTAAAATGCGAAATTTATTATAAATTAGAGTAATGATTCATCCTCCCTTTTCCCCCCACCCCCTTTGACCCCATCTCTCTCATTTTTTTTTTCTTTTTTTTCCTGCTCCTCCAATCACCACCCGCCACGTGACAAAGGGGTGACCCCCAAAGGGGGTCCCAAGCATTATTCTATAAATTAATAGTTATATATATAAAACATATTAGGTGAAATTAATTTGTATTATATATATACAAATTATTATTCAAATTAATATTATATATTATATAAATATTTATTAATTAATCAAAATATTTTTCAATCCGTAAACTCAACTAGGACAGCTGAAATCGTGATTTCCACATATCTGTCATTCAATTTATGATTTTACTCTCTCAAAGCGAATTAAACGTACCGCACACGCCCTTATTTGTGATTATGGGTTAATTATGGTGGTTGGATGGGCAGCTCCGGCACATCCGCTGGTGAAAGAAAACTCATACCAATGATTGACGAAGATTGGGCTCGAAGACAATTACTCCATAGTCTTGTCATGCCGGTCATGAAGCTGTAAGTATTCACACATTTTTTTATTTTTATTTGATCAATTTAATGATTGATTTTCATTCAGTTACATTACCGACTTGGACAAAGGCAAGGGCTTATACTTCCTCTTCGTGAAAGCTGAAACCAAGACCCCTAGCGGCCTACTCGCACGCCCGGTCCTCACAGTTGCTTCATGAGTGATCAATTCAAGGCCCGGCCACACGATCCATACAACGTCTACACGAGCCCCAACGAAGCCATTCTCTGCCTCGACTCGTTCCAAAGCATGTACACGCAGATGCTCTGCGGCCTTCTCAACCGCGACCAAGTCCTCCGCATCGGGGCGATCTTCGCCTCCGGCCTCCTCCGAGCAATCCGGTTCCTCCAACTCAACTGGAAACTCCTCGTCCACGACATCGAAACCGGGACTTTAAACCCTAAAATCACAGACCCCTCGATCCGAGAATGCATCTTCCACTTGCTACAACCAAACACAGAACTCGCTCATTTCATCGCAAAAAAATGTAGCGCCGAAAATTGGGAGGGCATATTAAAGAGAATTTGGCCGAACACTAAGTACCTCGATGTGATCGTTACCGGGGCGATGGCTCAGTACATTCCGACTCTCGATTATTACAGCGGTGGATTGCCCCAATGTTGTATAGTGTACGCTTCTTCGGAGTGCTCTTTCGGCCTAAATCTCAACCCTATGTCGAAGCCATCGGAGGTCTCTTACACCATCATGCCAAACATGGCTTACTTTGAGTTCCTTCCCCACGACCAGGCGGAGCCGCCTTTCTACGATGAGTCTCCGTCGCGTCTGGTCGACCTCGCCGACGTGGAATTGGGGAAGGAATACGAGCTTGTTATTACTACCTTCCCCGGGTTGTGTCGGTACCGAGTCGGAGACATTCTCCAAGTCACCGGGTTTCACAACTCGGCCCCGGGGTTCAAGTTTGTTAGGAGGAAGAACGTATTGCTGAGTATCGACACGGACAAGACCGATGAATCCGAGTTGCAGAGCGCCATTGAGCGCGCGAGTTTACTGTTGCGCGAGTTTAACACTAGTGTAGTAGACTACACGAGTTATGCCGATACGAATACTATACCGGGTCATTACGCGGTTTATTGGGAATTGATGATCAAGGACCCGGAAAAAGGTCCGACCCGGGAGGTTTTGGACCGGTGTTGTTTGGCTATGGAAGAGTCGATGAACTCGGTTTACCGACAGGGTCGGGTAGCGGATAACTCAATCGGACCTCTTGAGATAAGGGTTGTGAAGAATGGTGCTTTTGAGGAGCTAATGGACTATGCTATTTCTAGAGGTGTGTCTATTAATCAGTATAAGGTTCCTAGGTGTGTTAGCTTCACACCTATAATGGAGATCCTTGATGCTAGAGTGATCTCGAGCCATTTTAGCCCTGCCACACCAAATTGGACCTCGGAACGACGATAATGAATGACCCGACCTGACTCGACCTGAGTCGGGAGAAAGTATTCCGTACGTCTGGCCTAGTGATTGTGTTGTCAATCCAATAATAAAGAAAACACAATAATCTTGTTTGAAGAAAAAATAATAAGTGGTTCAAAAATTCATGACTCGATATATTTAAAATGATGTTATTTTAAGTGTAAAATGATGTCGTTTTGATACATTTGAACTATTCGATCCATATAAATTCAGGTCACCAAACATTTTTTAAGAAAAATTTTTCAAAAAACAAAAAAAATTGAGTGCACATATTTTGATATGCAGAATTTTATTGTATCTGATAAGATTATGTCCAATTTTATAATCTAATTGTATATAAATAAAAGCACTGAATGAAGTGATCGAACCATCAATATTATAGGTGGAATTTGTTGGATAATTTCTTCTTCTAGAATTGAGGTAAAATCCATGCAATTAAAAGCATCACTAATATTACGCATCATGAAAAGAATATTATTAAACGTTTAATAAAATTAATTTAAAAGTGATTGTATAGCAAATAATAAAATACTACAAATACTATAAACTAATTCAAAAATAGAAAATCTTCATAAAATTTTTTCATGATATTTCTTTTATGATTGCCAAGATTATTGTTAAAAAAACAAGATTTGGTTAGCTACCAACCAAACATGCAGCTGGGACCATAGACCCAAAGGAGGAACATACAATTCTCTCTCTCTCTCTCTCTCATTTGTGTGGTTTGTTGATTGTGTATTTTTTTTATTTTTTATACAGGCCATCAATAAAATGTTGAATTGGCCTACCAACTGAATGCGTTCTTTTCTTTTCGCCATTTTCTTTTCATTAATTGCAAATCAACCCCAATATCTTTATTTTAATTACAAGATATTCTGCAACAAGTAAAATTAAAGGACCTTTAAACACAAATCTTAATTTATATACTCCATTAAATTGTAACTAAGATTTTTTAGACTTCAAATCTCATTAAATTTTTAATAATCGGAATTGCCTTTTAAACAATGATTATTCATCATTTATGATTATCTATAAATGAACATGATAATTTGACATTTATTATGATTTTCAAAACTTTAAAAACATTAACTTTCAAATTGAAAAAACTAAAAAAAATAATGTGAAAAAAAAAACTATTTTTAAAAAAAAATAACTATTTTTTTTTGAAAAAATTAAAAAAATTGAATTATTTTTGTGCAAAACTAAAAATTTTATGTCTGTAAAAGATCATGATGATGGGACATTGTTGTGCAAAATTAAAAAAAAAATGTAAAAATGTAAAAATTGATAATATTCTCAATTTTAAAACTGAAAAAAATTGATATTGTTCTCAGCTTTATTGGATAGTTGAATCAAATCAATCAGTAAATGGACAAAAACATTTAATGTCAATACTATGTTTTTTTATCAGTTAGTAAAACGATTATCAATAATATTACTACGTAAAATTGATAATGTTCTTAATTTTAAAAATTAGAAAAAATAGACAATAATCTCAGTTTTACTACATAGGATTTATTGGTTCAAAAATTTTTAGATAAGACTTGAGTTATCATAATATTTGTAAATAGGATTTTTAGATAATTAACTCAAAAATTTATTTTATAAACTTACAACTAAAAGTAAATTGAGGGAATTAATGTAATAAAGATATATTAATTTCCGAAAGTAATAGAACACTTTTTAAGATTCATCAGTATTGATGCTTTATTTCAGTGTTTGATATGTAAAAGAAAAAAAGAAAAAGAAAAAAAGAAGTAATTATTGAACTGAGTTAAGTGAAAATCAAGTAGAGAACAGTTTAGAATTTCAAAAAGCTAGCCTCACAGCATGTGCTTTTATAATGATTTTAAAAATGAATTAACTATCATGACTATGATTCATTGGTGATTGGAAGCCTCAATTGAGTATTCCAAGGGAAATCATGTATTGAAAATCAGGAATGAACCATCTACAATTAGAATGACACAACTCCACTAAACTAGGGTTGCAAGAAGTCTCACTTTTTTAGGCATGACTTATCTTAGTAATCAAAACATGTATCAGTATTGCCATTGTACAGCCATGGTATTTAAGTTCACAGAAATTAATTGCAACTGTTCGGCCTTTCAACCACTAATAGCGCTATAGAATTAGGTTTCAGTTACTAGGGAAGAATACATTTGAGATCACTCTGAGAACATGTATGCAAGATGAATATATGTTGATATGGAAAATACTTGGGATTTCCGAATTTGTGACCCCCTCAATTTTCAATTGATTGGTGACTCATTATTATTTCAATAATGCTTGAGACCTCCTTTTGAGGAGACTCCCATCACTCTCACAATGATGTGCATCAATGATATTTTATTTTATTTATTTTGTTTTATTTATTTATTTTCTTTCTTTCTTTCTTACTTGGACCAATCACAAGTGAGTGGGAATTGTAGGGATGATATTTTGTGGGGATCTGAATCATTACTGTTATTATTATTTTTTTTTCTCTCTCCCTCCCCCTCTCTCACAAATGTTGTGGGGGTTGTGGGGGTCCTGGGGGTCTATAGCATTTTTGATGTTGATAATGCAGTTTGGTCAGGAAACGATGGGTCGGACTGATCGAAGCGCTCTAGGTGTTGACTGTCCGTCGTCTTCCTAATCATACATGCAACAAGTCCAGCAGGAAGGTTCTGAATTGGACGTGGTTCCTTCCCGTAGACCCTCTGACGATCAAGTTAGAAGTAGATGAGGTCGGTATAAGAGTTTAGAAAGGATGTTGAGAGTAGAGAGAGAGAGAGAGCCAAAATGTTTTTCAGAAGCTTCCTTATATCTCTTATTAATCATTTCCTTATCTATTCATGCTGTCCCATTGGCCGAAAGTCAGTCACTTGCTGGCCGTTAGCCATGGCCATTTCACTATGCTTCTTCTTGAGAGGTCTTGTTGCATTCAATGCTTTAATGGTCTCATTTAATGCTTGGTGCATAGACTCAATAACTCTGCAAAATCTTTGTTTGCCAGGTGACTAATTCTCTACTTCGACATGTGTCTAGCTGTAATTGGGCTTGGGCCACTATGAGTTCTTTGTTCTCTGATGGGCTTCTTATTGGGTCTGTTTTGGGCTTTATGATGATAACTGATGAAACCATAGGTTAGACCCTCATGGGCTATGCCCATCAGTAGTTCCCCATTCCCGAGCGCAGCTTTAGTCCAGTGAAGGGAATAAGATAAATGAAAGTAGTCCGCCAAGTGGAGACTGGTCAAGCAGGTATGGCCGACTTGCAAGGTGATCGACTAGCAAGGTGGCCGACCTAGAGTGGCCGAGTAGGTATGGCCGACCTACAAGGTGAACAACCAGGAAGGTGGCCGACCAAGAGTGGCTGAGTAGGTATGGCTGACTTGTAAGGTGACCGACTAGCAAGGTGGCTGACCGAGAATGGCCGAGCAAGTATGGCTGACCGATTAGAATGCATTGATGGTGCACGAGGCTGAGGTACATGGATGCACGTGATGATGCAATGTGAAATAGACATGGGGGATGAAAGAGAGTTGTGGTTTAAGGAAATAATAGTGTCCCTCCACGTGGGACGATTTGGGCTGATGATACAGATTTTGAATTGTTTGATGGAGGCGAAAGGTTTTGAAAGTGGGGAATTCGAAAGAGTTGGGGTATTTACCCGTTAGGTTTTCTCATTCCCTCCACACTTTGGCAAAAATCTTTTCAAATTGGCAAATTTCAACCACGACTCTAGGAATACAAGCAAACCTTGGGCATTTGGGCTCGTGTGATTTTCATACCTAATTGCGAAAAACCAACACATCCTAGACTTTAGCTCTTTCGCCTCTTCTGATTCGCCAATCTTTCATATCTCGTATTTCCTTGCCCTCGCCACCGAAGCCATCTGCAAAAACGTAAGAGAGATGATGCAAGAGAAAGCTCCTGCTTTGAGACCTGATGCATTGGGAGATGACAATGGAGTTGCCTTAGCGGAGAAGTATAGGGTGGAGAACCTTGTAGAGAGGAGAGTTGGAAGACCCCCTTGTTCAATTCTGGCGACGATGATGTTGGTTGCCCAACCAATTAACCAAGTGGCACCTGACCATTGGCACACGAAGGTGGACAAGTGTACACTGACGGTGAAGGATTTGGAGGATATTCGCACCAAGTACTAGATTCCAATGTAAGTGGAGCTGAGACTACCAATGGCCAAAGAATGGGCATCGGATGCTAGGCCCATGGAGTTTACACTATACGAAGAAGCACTGAACGGGGGTTTGAGGTTGCCACTTCTTCAAATTGCCATTGATGTGCTGAATTGTCTGGAACTAGCGCTAGGTCAACTAGTGCCAAATGCTTGGAAGATATAGTTTGCCAGTGCGATTGCCTGGCCATGGGCGACTGGGGGGTAACAGATGATGGTGGACCAGTTGTTCTCATGCTATAAGGCATTAGGCTAACAAGAAATGTGAGTCTCTCTACAGGCGGTGTCGGGAAGAGGGTTGGTAGTCAGGCTGCCTTTGTTGGTCAAAAGGTGGAGAGCCAAGTGGTTCTACGTATCTGTGAATGGGGACAGAGGAATGCGAACAATGTAGAAGGTCCCCACCAAGTCACTGGAGCCAAAGTTAATTGCCACGGAGGAGAACGAGGTGAGGGAAGTGAGACAGTGGAGGGAAAATGAAGGGCCTAAGTGGGACGATCTCGTTAAGCTGTTAGCCTTGTTCACTCTGAAACTAGGTCCTGAGCTTGCTGAGGGAGACTCCATGGTTGAAGAGGTGGAGACACAGAGAAAGGCCCAAGAAGTAGAGGATCGGGGGGTGTTGATGGCGGCAGAGAGGTATAAAGAGAAAGAGTTGGGGCCTGCTTCCAAGCCATGTGTATAGATGGTGGCTCGCCTACAACCTAAAGCCTTAGTTGAAAGGGACTTGAGGACGTTCATTCCCTTGAAGGCGCCGGTTGACCCCCTAAAAGAAAGGAGTAGGGCAGAACTTGAGCAATTGAAGAAGAAGAGGTCTGCTCCAAAAGTGGGCAGCGAGGAAAGAAAGGCCAAAAAGGCCAAGGAGGGGGTGTCTACTGAACGAGAGGTTATAAAAGTGTCAAGGCCTGAAATGGTCATAGAAGGAGATGAGGTGAACCCTCAAATTGCGGAGATGATGGAGTTGGGGGGAATTGAAGAGAGAGGCAAAGTTGAGAAAATTGCCGACCTCTCCCTAGAGCTAGAAGTGGAGTTGACTATAGACACCTCATTTTTGATGACCCTTAAGACTTGGGTGCCACTGATTGATCACTCAATGATGAATGTGTACACTTGTCAAGTGCTTGACTTCCTTAGCAGGAAACCTTAGTGTTTAACCTACATACCTTATGCCTTGTTTTGGACCAAAACAGTGTTTTTCAAGCCTAAACATCCAGGGACCTGCAGACCCACTAGTGTGGCATGCTGCCCACTAATGTGTCCTGCCGGCCAGTATTAGTAGCCTGCTGGCCGCTAGTGCAAAAACTCAGATATTTTCTACCAGCTGTCTCCCTATGTGCATGCACCATTCCAGCCATATGTATACAGATATTTTCGAGATAGACACATGGTTTTTTATATATAGATGACCTCTCCTCTTGGTTTAGAGGTTAGAAAAATTGAGGAGTGAGAAAATATTTTTGGAAGAGCAAAATTCTCTCTCTCTTGCAACTTACATAGCCTTTGCTCAAAAACTCTAAACCAAACCTAGAGAGTTCCTTGTTGAGGTGATTTGGGCTTGAATTTTAGCTCTTGAGGCACTTGAGAGTGTGAAATTGGTGGTTTGTAACTCAAGGGTTCATTCATCTTCAAGAGGTATACCTTCTAGTGCTTTTTGTACTATCTTTACACTACTTGTTTTCTATTATTTCTTTTTATTTTTGAGCTGTTTATTACCTGTGTTTTTGGGCTAAAACTTGTGGTTTAAGGCCAATAAAGGTAGAGGGATTGATAACCCTTCTTTCAACCTTGCTTCTAAGGCCTTTGCCGTTATGTTTTCCACCTTCTCATCACCTTTTTTTTGAGCTTTTTACCACTGATTTTTAGAGGTTTTTTAGAGGCTAAAATCATGTTTTGAAGTCCAAAAAATGGAGGGGGTAGCCTTCCTTTTTTGTGCTTACTTACTAGCTTAACTTGCTCCATGTTGTAGCTTACTATTTTAGCTCTTTTCACTTCAATTCTAGTATTGTTTTAGCCTATTTTAGGACTATTTTTTTTATGTGTTTGTTCCAGTCATGCTTTGTATAGTATTCTTGTAGTGTAATGGTTCTCATAGGTTTGGTGGTTTAGGCCTTAGCCACAAACCTATTTGAGTTGATAGCATTCATTTCTTGCTTTCCATACTTATATTCATCTCTAATCACCTCTGCAACCTCCCTCATTTCTTGGCTTTTTCTTTGTTTTGAAAGTTGTTTCAAACTAGTTTCCTGTTTAAAGCTTGAGATAGAGGTATCATGCTTAATGGTTTAATCCCTTTGGGGGTTCATTACCAACGGCATGGTATCTCTCTCATGCCCAAAACAACTCTTTGTTTGATGCTTCTTTCCATTAGAGGACTTAAAGATCACTATTGGACTTAATGAACTAAGGAATGGATGGTAATTAAAATGAAGTAATAAAATTGGGACTAAAAATGATGCAAGATAGTAATGCAATTTGGTGTTCAATTGGACGTTAATTGAACACATGGAAGCTTGGGTCATTTCATACTTGCTAGTGATGAAATGGTTCAAGTTTCTAAGGTCAACAACTTCCCTTGATCAATCCATGATAGGGAGGAGGTTTTATTGGTCTTTTGTTATGCATTTATTGAAATTATGTCCCTTGGTTAATAAGTTATCACGTAATGAAATTGCGTCGATTGATGACTTGCGAATCAAGCCTACCCCTCATTTGAGCTGTTGATGATAAGGAGAGGCAAGGGGGGACAAACATTGCCTGAAAATATTCTGGTTTGTACTTTGTTTGTCCTCTGTTGCTGTGGAAAAGAATCAACATCAGTGGCCGGCAGACCATTTTTGTTAGACGGCAATTGACTTTTAGTGGGTGGCCAGCCACTACTTCTGGGTTGCCGGCCACTTTTTTCTAAATAGGTAGTGTCCTTTTTCTAGCAGAGTAGAGCAGAGGTTGAGGTGGAAAACAGTGAAATGTTCTAACTGTGCAACAGAGGCATTCTGGTAGCAGAACAGTGAGCTTTTTCAGGTGGAAATGTGCATGCACGCATAAGCATTCCTCACTTCCTAGGGCTAAGTAATTAGAGTACTTAGCTTAGTGTATTCGTGTTGTAATTAATTAGTTAGTTCCAAATTGTAAATTAATTAACTAGTGTAATTAATTAGTTATTTAGAATAGTTAGTTAATTCATTGTGATTTTGTAATAACTAGCTAGCATAGTTAGTTTATTCGGTTTGTAATAATTAATTAATTCGTAGTTAATTAGCTTAGCATAATTAGTTTATTCGGACCCTCCTGCATGAGGGAAAATATGTAATATTGTGAATGTCTTCCAACCCCACGTCTTTCTTCCTTTTATTTATCTGCTTATGATGGATAGAATAGAACATCACGTTTCTTTTAGCATTTCCCATGTTTGTATCCATTTGTTTTGCATGCATATGGCTCGGCTTATCATTCTAACAAATATTGTTGTTTAGATACTTCGTTGAAAACGTGTTGAAATTGCATGCTATCAAGTTGTTTCAAATGCCATATTAGTAGCCGAGCCTAATAATTGCATATTGTATGTCGTGCAATAGTCATTGCATTAATTAGGATCATGCATTTTTCTAACTAGTTTCTCTTTTGGCTCGCCTCGAAAATTGGGGTAAGCTTTTACTGCTTTAGCATATTGCATGCGTGTGATTGTTGTCATATCAAGCATGATTACCATGAGACTAAGTGCTTAATTGACATATCTGTATGAATGCCTGTGGATAAAGGCTAGTTGCTTGAATTGGGATGTCTTAATGCATGTACATATGAAATCACTTTTTCATGTGGTACATATTCAAAAACTTTTTCAAACAAACGTGAAATCAAATGTTCCAATTTTTGCAAATGAGTCTATACTTGTGTGCGTTACATAGTAAGATAGCCTAATAAATCAGAACAAGAGCATATAATGTAAATAAGAATCAAATCATGATTAATAGAGACCGATCTATGATTGGGCAAGCGGGGGTGCTCAATTCATGACCTTCTCATCTCATACCTAAGTTCCCAAACCGAGACACTTTGGTGATGACGGATAAGTGGCCTTTGGCACAAGTCTCGAGTTTCCTAAATTTCTCAAAAATATTTAAGTGGCGACTCTGTATCTGGCAAAGCAATTCATTTTTGGCATTTTGATTCAAAATCAATTTTCTAAAAGATTTGCCGAATTTGGACTCTTTTGTGTTTATCTATTTCACATTGCACTTGTGGAATCAGATTCAGAACCACGAGAGTCCAAACTATAGGGCTTATAGTCTTCCGAAAGGAGCATGAAAAAGTTGGGCTATAGTTTCTGGCGACTCTGCTAGGGATTTAGAGAACTTGACTTGAAATTCATGATCTGAAATTTTATCTACCTATATATGTTCTTTGCATTGCATTTGTATTGGTTCTTTAAGTCACTGCGTTTACCATCTGCTATTTTTAGACAGTTTTCCAGAGACTTGCCCAAAAGCTTTCCAAAAGGCTGACCGGTCATGGGCTCTGCCATGTTAGGAACACAACCCTTGGATCTGGACTACTGTTGTACCATTTGATCCTCTTTTCACTTATCGGTGTTAGGTGTGAGAGGTATATTAGGTGGTCTTGCTAAGGTACCCCATTTTTGACCATTTGGCCTAGTTGCATATAATGGAGCCATAGAGACTGTTCCAAACTAGGACAGGATGCTCACCTGTTTGCAGGATTTTGTGAAACCGCTTGCTTGAAGCAGTGAAACCCTAGATCACTCCAAAGCTAAGACAAGGAAAGCTTAACCTTTCATAGGGGCGTTTTGAGTGCTTTTGTGCAAAATGTGAAATCTTTGGAAAGATATGATGCAATCCTGGGAGAGTCTTAATCTTGAGGCGATTCTTTTCAAATTTGAGGGTCATATTAGAATTAGAATTTGGGTGAAAATCTAGGGGTTTGTGTTTGATATGGGTGAATTTTCAGCAAAACTATAACCAACGCCAAAAATTGTATCTTACTTTGTTTTGCTTGGCATTCTCGGTATCCTTATCTGATGGGGCATTTTGTTTTTAATGCAAGGTTTGTCTAAGCCAGAGAAGGAGCAGTATCCAACGCAGCAAAGGCCAAACGCAATCTAACCCAGAAAGCCTTGACCCATCACAGTCCGTCCAATCCCAGAAAGAATCCACTCAGCAAAGCCAACTTAGAAAAGGTCCATCCAATACCAAAAGACCCATTAAAATCCCAATCCAGTCAAACTAGTCTAGACTAATTCAATCTAGATACATCAATTGCAAAACCGGGTCAAAATCCTTGTTAGTTAGCTCTCAGCTTATACCCATCCATTTCCCTGATTGCCAACTCAGTAGACCCGTGATGGCACAAAGTCCAGAAGAAGTTGTGGCCATGATGACGCCCTAAAACCAGGGAATTGCCATGCAGGATGAGACCATTGTTGAAATGCAATGCCCATCTGGGGCATCTACCACATATCCAGTCTTGGGCCCCTAGCCGAACTTTGATCCATCTTTGCCAGCTAAAATTTGCAAGGTCCAGATCCTCGAGAAGGGTTAGCTTAAGCTCGAGTTTCCAGACCCCTGGTGAAGCCTAATGAAGGGTTTTTTCCCCTTGATATGAATGATCTCGACCTGACCTTGTTTAAAATTGCTAACCTTGAGAAGCAATTCGAAAAGGCACAGGGACTTAACCCCCTTCTTGACATTGAGGATGGGTACATCGAGGCTGCCGTAAGGCTCCTAGACAGATTCAAAATGTCACACATTGACCATTTTGACGGGTCGGGAGATTCTATGGTACATATCTGACTTTTTATGGACATCCTAAAACCGATGGTCTGACTAAGCCTCAAAAACTCTCTCTATATAGAAGGACCCTGCCGAGTATAGCGGCCACTTGGTACGCCAAGTTGGAGGATAAAGTGATGCAGAATTGGAAAGATTTGTTTGAGGCATAGTATTCTTACAATACCCAAATTGAAATGACCACCCAAGAGCTTGAAGCAACCCACCAGAATCCTAGAGAACCTTTTATGGAATTTGTTGCAAGGTGGAGAGCAAAGGCAGCACAGATGATAGATCGACCTTCTGAAAGGGACCAAGTGCGGATAGTAGTGCAGAACCTTGAGCCCGATATGTTACAAAAGTTAATAGTCACTGCACTATTCACTTTCAAAAATTTGCATGAATTAGGGGTGCAGATTGAGAGTGCATTTAACAAAGGGATTATTCCTAAAACAAGCGAACCAACAAAAATGGTGTTTTCCAGGAGTACCAATGCTAGCAGTAGCACTATTCCCAAACTCGCTGAAATCAATACCGTTGCTACTCTCAAAACTGCCAACCCCTTTGCCAGTACCAACCCATAAACAGCCGGCCCAACCCGAGCTTAAGAAAGAACTTTCATCCCCCTCCACATGAGCCTAACCAGCGCACTAAAAGTCTTGATGGAAAAGGGAGATCTCAAATCCATTGATCCCCAACCTCTTCCTGACCCACTTCCTGTTAGACATAACCCCACCAAATACTGTGCTTCTCATCAGCAGCTCAGTCATGGCACCGATCGTTGCTACCGCCTTTGTTATGAGATTCAGAATCTTATCGACAACCAGATGATAGCTCCACCTCAAGAACCCAATATTACCACTAACCCACTTCCCATACATGACCAAGTACCTCCTCATCACCTTAACCTTATCCATAAACCACCACCTACCTTCAACCCTAGTATATATATCACCCCAGCCAGCCAAAGTAGGCCCGGTTTGTGTCTCATCCTCGAGCCAAGCCAAGCCAAGCATTTTCCAGAAAAGGCATAACTGAAACTAGGGGTAGGAGCCAGAAGCTCTCTCTTCCTCCAAGCAGTGAGGTACCTAGCCAAGTGTGAACCACAGATGGGAAATGAAACTAGGTACTCTACCCCTTCCTCTGGGTGGGGTTGATTATGCTCGAACTGATGTTTGAACTAGAAAGGGAAATAAAATACGTAATGCGTGAGGCCAATCAATTGTATGCCACGTTGTCGAGCCATGCTATAACTCATTTTCGTCAGATTAAGCCAGGGGCAATGGCAAGCTATGTTAGTAGCAGACCTATTGCACATCCAATTGCACCACCATCCCTCGTTGAGGAAATCCACTAGTCGGTGGCGGAAGAAATAACCTTGAGCTGAGTACTCAAGGCAAGAGTCCACTACCTTCAGCTTATCCATAAGCCACACCTGTGAAGGGATGAAAGAAAAGAGAGATTAAAGAATAGAGAGATGTATGTTGAGAGAAGAGTAAGGAAAGAGCTTTGAGAGAAAAATAGAGCATGAGTGCCGAGTGATGTGAGAAACACATATGAGAAATGGTGGGAAACAATACCAGAAGAAGTAGTGGACTCTCCGCGAATCTGGTAGTCTCTTGCCGATGAAAGGCATCTAAGCCCATCAAGGTCTCAGCCAGCGTCAAACCAATGCAACTCTTAGCTTCTTTTAGGCCTTGGGCCACTTCGATTAACCGAATACTGGATTCACCAAAACTAGGGGCAAGAAGGAAATGTGCAAGGATACATAAGCAGGGGGCATGTCGCCGAAAACCTTGCCAGAGAAGGTCGCCTTTGTCACCCATATCAAAAAATTGATGAATCAAGCTGGGTATGTCTAGTTCTTTGTTATGGGCCAAAGACCGAGCCTCATGTAAACTGAGCCCGCACATTCGTCCTAAAGCTTGGGCGTGACCAAAATGGGGCTGAGGCATGACTTCCTTGTCGCGCCGAGATTCCATTAGCGCCTGAAATTCTTTAAGTGTCGAGCATATTTCTTGTCCCCCGAAGTATAAGACATGTGTAATTGGGTCATAACATCGGGTTGTGGCATGGAGGAATGGAAAACAAAGTGCAGTATGGCTCAACGAAAAAAGTGCATTTATGCCAAAACCCCTAAAATTTACCTTTTTCGCGCTGTCTAATGCAGCTATCCAATCCGCGAGCTTTTCGGCAAAAAATGGCACCATTTATGGAAGAAATTGCAGCTGAAATGAGGTTCTGGAGAAGAAATCACGAAGCAGAACCTTTTGTAGAAGATAAAGCTGTAAGTGGAAGCTAGCTGTCAACAATCTGGAGGTTACTCACACTGGTTCCTCTGGCCGGCAACCTCCATCTCTAGCTAGCAGCTTTCTTTTTTGGCCTGCCATCCACCTATGTGCTAGGCAGTGTTGGCTGCATGTGTTTTGTCTCGATCTTTGAGTGTTTTAAGGTCTTGTTTTGAGTGTTTTTGGTTTTAGCAAGTTTGTTTATTTAAATTTGAGTTGTATTTGCTTTGTTTATCGAGTTGTATTTTATATTTTGTATTTCGGTTGTTGGTCGGCTCATTACCCGATTAAGAACATTGTTTCAATCAAGCGCTCTCTTGGCCAATTCAATTCCATTTCCATTCATGCAGATATGGTGCTCATGATGCAAAAATGACAACACTTTTCATAAAAACTACAAGGTTTTATTCCAATCATGGTTTTTACAAAAGAGGTGTACAAGTTTCAAAAGCAAAATAAAACCTATCTGAAGCTATTCATGTGCTAATGCTACCAGACAAAAAGAAACTAAGCAAAAGTGAAAAAACATCAGTGCCGGTCATCTCAAGCTCGAGAGGCCCTCTTCGTCCTCTTCCTCGGAGGGGAGGACTTGGGGGCACTATCTCCATTGGCACCGCTATTAGAATCAGACTTTGAACCAAAGCCAGAATTTGCCTCAGAGTCTGCCTCGGTGTCACCTTCGCTCTCGGACCTTGAGCCAGCATCATCACCTTCGCTCTCGGACCCCGAGCCAGCATCATCACCTCTACTCTCGGATGACTCAAAATGCTGACTCACTGCCTCCACGGGGTCACTAGTCTCAGCATCATCATCGCTCAAAATGGGCGCTGAAGGGTTGCTTCGGCCTTAGGTACCTCTATCCCTACCTCGACCGCGGCTCACATCTCGGCCACGAGTTGAGGCCTGTCTCTCTCTCCTCCTTGTTGCTGGAGGAGGTGCTACCATAGGTTCTTTATTCTTCTTGCCTCCGCCGCTAGTGCCATCAGTGCAGATGAAACCTGGAAAAATAGTTGTCAACATATCAACTACAATGTGTGTATCCAGATGCAAGTGTAGTATGCAGAATAAATGGTATGCAGAAATCAGATACAATATGAGTACAGTGTGTGAATGCAGTGTATCAGTGCAATTTGGGAAAGACTACGGTTGAAATGCTGATGTATCAATAAAAATATGATAGCGTGATACGTAAACAGAGTTAGTAATGAAATGCATGCTGAACTGAAGAAACTTACCTGGATACCATGGAGACTGAGTAGCATCTCCCTCCTCTGCACCATACTCATCAGAGAAGCCACCAGCTTGAAGAGGCTCCCCCATATACTCTATAGATGCATGCAAGTGCATTTAGGTGATCAATGTCTAGAATAAACATATCTGAAATGAAATGTGGGGTGCAAATTGTAAAGTGTGGTCCATACCTGGGACGAGCCTCGAAATACGATAAACTCATGCCCTGCCTCTGCTGACTCGATTAGAATCTGGTAAGCAATCCGAGTAGGCTACTAGCATGTGAACGCGGTGGGAAGCTCTAGCCAACGGATAGTCTGCTCAACAGGGGGAGTCCCTCTAGTATGGACCCCAGTCGCCCGAGTCGCCTCGTCGGCCACAAGAGTCCCTACTCCCTCGCATGCGTGAGCGCCCGTCAGAGGAGGCATAAGGTGGGTTTGAATAAGCAATCCGAGTAGGCTACTAGCGTGTAATCGCCCTTTCCTCTGAAGAAGTCAGCATCCAAGCCCACCATGAACTGTATGACCGCGTCAACAGATAGGCTATCCACTGTCCTCATAGACTCCAGGGGTGGCATCGGAACGACTGGATCAAGCAAGCCCACAGTCTGGTGAATGAATCTTTAGCTCAAAAACTAAGCCCATCAGACTGGGCCCTCCAGTAGAATCTGGAAGTGCGATGTGCCCCAAGCTCCCGCGTACTAGTCTCTCACCCCGGCCGGCATCATGGCCCAGAGCTACCACGCAATCTGCACACAGGGGATGTACAGATTGTTAGTTACGATTAGTTGCTAAAGTGTGAATTAGAATAATTGTAAAGCAAAAATGATTGTGTTTCGGGTTACCTTGTGGGCAGCCACTGTATCAAAGTAATGGTGGAAGAAGGCGAAAGTCTCACGACTTTGGCGCTGACACCGACCATCGTATCATCTCGAGTAAGGAACCACAATGGGGAGCTCCTCTATAGGCTCTGGAGCGAGGGTTGGAAAATATGCATAACCCCATAGCTGCAAGGAAAGTGCAATGATATGAGAACACAAAGCATGAATTAATACAGAAAGTCAAAGCAGAAGGCACAGGGCATGAACATATACATAAAGTGCAAAGTAGAAAGCATAAGTGTTGAACAAATATAAAGCAGAATATGTGAAATAGAAAGTGTAAAGTGCAAAGAGAGAACTGAAATACATACCTCCCAGGCTCGCCAGTAGCCTGAGATTCGCTCTCCCCTCAAGTAGGAGGTAGAGCTCGTATAGTCGTATAGGGTGGTAAGGACAGCTCTGCCCTAGTCATAGAATTACACCCAGGGAAGGGTCACAAAGGCACTCAACAGATATAAACCCAAGGTGTTCTACCTGTTCGAAAACAAGGTGGTACTGAGGACAAACATCAGGAAGCCTCGGGCATACTACTCCATCTTTTCCAGCGTCTCAGGCTCGCTCCCATGGAACTGCTCGGCAAACCAATTGTATCTCACCATGGCTAGCCAGTATAGAGGTGGGCGCGCTCCAAACAGTTCAATCCAAGTAGCCTCCCACTCGCCTCTGCTTGTGTCAAACGGGATTGGATCGCCCCTACTCCTAAGCTTGTGATCACGGTAAAGTCGTAGGGAGTCATCATTATCTCACCAATAGTAGATAGGTGGAAGGAGTTCGTGGTGTCCTACCATCTCTCCACTAGCACTCCTAGAAGGGGATGGCTTGCTATGACATGTGTCAATCCGGAGCAGAAAACCCAAAAGCCAGTCTCATCGACGATGTCAAGGACCCCGCTAGGAGGCTCATCATATTAGTCCCTCGCCGTCGTCGCTCCGTACCCCCTGTAGGCACGGGAGTCTCCCTGTGGCAAAGACCAGGTGAATCAGATGAAATTTAGTGATGAAAGTACAGTTAGATGAAAGGCAGTGCAAGAAATGTAGTTAAAAGAAAGGCAGGAATGCATGAAAAGGGAGTTCATACCTCAGTAGCGCTGGAAGAAAGGTGGGAGGCCGGCTCCCTCAGTAGGAGGTCCTCTGGTATGCCACGAGTAAAATCGCTGAAACGCCTAATGCCTCCAAGTGGTAATATGTATGTGCGGGGATAATATGTCACCGGATCGAAGCGTCGCACTCTTAATGGTAACAACTCTGGCTCAAGCTCTGGCACAAACTCCGCCTTAAGGTCAGCCTCAATGCCTTCTACCGCCGACCTAAGAATCGTTATTCCTCTACCTCAGCAACGGGTGGAAACACAGGTGGAACCTCTGAAGGAGCCCCGTCGTGAGGAATCTTATCCACCATCTGGAAAATGGATGAAAAAGTAGGTGAAAAATAAAGGAAAATGGAGAAAAAAGGGTAAACTTGGAAAAAGTCAACCCTAGGAGAGAGAAAATGGGAGAAAAAGTCAAAGCCCGGGAAAGTTCACGAAACCCAGAAGAAATTCGAGGGAAACAAGCCTAAAGTGGTGAAAATCCAAGAAAAAGCAACAAAATCAAAATCTAATCGGTTCAAAATGTAGAGAACTAAGAGGGTTTTACAAAAAAAGTTTGTGTGGGCGTTGGAAAACGTGTATAAAGCACAGGTCTAGAGAGAGAAGGAGAGCAATTTTGGCCTTGTGGGTGTGAGGAAATGAAGCCTTGAGTCCTATATTTAAAGACTCGAAGCAAAAAGACCAAGTTGCCACGAATCTGCCATCGGTGGCTGGAAGGCCACCATCCATGGCCAGCAGGCCACATCTGTGGTTGGCAGGTGGCCAGTGGCTCTCAGCTTGGTCCTGGTTCGGTTCTGTGCTCCTGTTTTTTGAGTAGTGTATGGAAGGTTTTGTTTCAAAAGCTTGTAGCTGTGTTCTGTTGTGAATGTGTCCCACTTGATGCTATGAACGAGGTGTATTCTTTTGAACATGTTGCAATTCCTCCGAGAGGTAAATCGGAAGGTGCCACCGAATATCGTTTTTATTCATTTTGTCAAATTATGTCTTTGTTCTCTTCCCTTACATAGAATATGCATTTTCACATATACTTATGTTGCACGCATGACTTGCATCATTCGTGATTCATGCATTGAACATGCTATCAATTTCACATAGAATATGCTTTTGTTTCTTGCATAAAATGTGCCTTTAAATTAACATCATACGTTGGTTGTCCACCTTGCATGAAATATGCGTTGTCATTGTATCGACACCTTCACTTTGTGCATCTATCGCATCTATTCATTTTGTGCATCTATCGCATGCCTCTATGTTTTATCTTAGGACACGTGAAACGCGAGCCTGAGCAGTTTTCTCTTATCTCAGGACGTGTGAAGCGTGGCCCTAGGCGTGTTTTTTCTCGGGACGTATGAAGCGCGACCTCGAGCGGTTTTCTCTTATCTTAGGACATGTGAAGCGTGGCCCTGGGTGTGTTTTATGTTGGGACGCATGAAGCGTGACCCTGAGTGGTTTTCTCTTATCTCAGGACATGTAAAGCATGGCCCTGGGCGTGTTTTATGTCGGGACGCCTGAAGCACGACCCTGAGTGGTTTTCTCTTATCTCTGGATACGTGAAGCACAACCTTGGGCTTGTTTTATCTCGGGACTCGTGAAGCGCGACCCCGAGTGGTTTTCTCTTATCTTAGGACGTGTGAAGCGCTGCCTTGGGCGTGTTTTATCTCGGGACGTGTGAAGTGTGAGCCCGAGCATTTTTTCCTGTTTCTCAAGATGCGTGAAGCGCGACCTTGAGTGGCTTTTATCTCGGGACGTGAGAAGCGTGAGCCCAAGCAATTTTTCTTGTTTCTCGAGACGCGTGAAACGTAAGCCCGAGCAGTTTTTCTTGTTTCTTAGGATGCGTAAAATGCAATCCTGAGCGGTTTTTATCTTGGGACGCATGAAACGCGATCCCAAGCGGTTTTTATTTTTCAGTTTCTCAAGATGCGTGAAACACAACCCCGAGTGGTGTTTTCTTTCCTCGTCTCGTGTTTTGGCATGGTCAAAGTGTGTTTTAGATCTTTTTGCATGGAACCTGTGTTGGTTTTAAGCTTGAAGTTGCTCATTCTTATGTACTTATGATGTTATTGCTTATCGTATCTGTTATTGGCATCTGTTATTGCTTATTGCATCATCGCGCATGATTATGAGTTTTCAAAATAGTTGGCTTCGCGAAGCGTGTGAGTCCAGCTTTCAAAATTTTTTTGTGCATATTATTTGCATCTTGCCCCAAAACTACGCTGGTTTGATTCCTTGCAAAGGGATACGTTGGCAGCTTGTGGGCGCAACCACTTATTTCTGTCTTCATTGTTTGTCCAAGTCTTACGGCCTTGTAAAAATGGGTCCTTTTCAGGCTTTGACATTCACTTATGTCATTTCATGACTTCGAGTTTTGTTAAAGAGGGGCAACTGTATACACCCCATTTTAGACCGCCCTTACGACTTGGACGTCATCGCTTGCACACCCAATGATGAGTTTATATGTTTGTAAAGTGCTTGAAGTCCTTAGCGGAATGCCACAGCTTAAAGTCTTTCAAACCTTACTCCCCTGTTGCCTTGTTTTTTGGACTAAAACCTTAGATTTTCAAGCTTGTAACCTCTGGTGGCCTGTCGGCCACTGCTATAGGCTGCTGACCAATGCTTCTGGTTGCCTGCCACTGATGTGGCCTACTAGCCACCAATTTGTTTTGCAAATATTTTATGACAACTGTGTCAATTTTTTGCACAGGTGCTCGCATCTACTCCCACGTGTATGGTTGGATGTTTCCGAGGGAGGTTCATGTTTCTCTATATATAGAGGACCTCCCCTCTTGCTTTGGGGTTAGAAAAATTTTGGAGCAAAATTTTTCCTCTCTCTACAATTCTCTCTCTCTTTTTCAAATTTCTTCACCTTTACCAATACACTCTTCACCTTTGCCTATACACTCTTAACCAAGCATCTCCATCTTTGAGTTAAGGTATCTTCGAGCCTTGTTTGAGCTCTTGAGGGTGTGCTTGCCTTGTTTTATTGCTTGAAAGTGATCTCATCTTTAAGAGGTATAAAGCTTTGCCTTTTACTTGTTGTATTTACTCTTTTTCTTACTATTTTCCAACTATTTTTGGACTGTAAAAAACTCTGTATTTTGGGGCTGAAACTTGGGTTTTAAGGCCAATAAAGCTTGAGGGGTGGTTCACCCTTCTTTACACCTTGCTTTCAAGGCCTTTACCCTTGTGTTTCCCACCTTTACACTATCTTTTTTTGAACTTTTAAACACTGATTTTTAGAGTTATTTCAGTGGCTAAAATCGTGGTTTGAAGTCCAAAATTGGAGGGGTTAGCCTCCCCTCCTTGTGTTTTGCTTACTAGCTTAGCATGATCTATGTTTTAACTTATATTCTAGCTATTTTTATCTTAATTCCAGCATGTTTTAGGACTTATTTAGGACTGTTTTTAAGTGTTTGTTGCATTTGAGCCTTATATTGCATGCTTGTGGTGTAATTGCCCTCACGAGTTTGGTGTTTTAGTCCTTAGACACTACTTTATTTGAGTTGATTACATTTATTTAGTGCTTTTCTTACTTGTTCTCACCTTTAATCACCTCTGCAACCTCCTTCATTTCTTGGCTTTGAAAGTGGTTTCAAATTATTTGTTTGTTTAAGCATGAGATTGAGATGTCATGCTTAATGGTTTAATCCTTTTGGGGGTTCATTATCAACGGTATGATGTCTCTTTCATGTCTAAAGTAACACTTGGTTTGAGCCCTCTTTCCATTAGAGGACTTGAATTCACTTGTGGACTTAATTGATTAAAGAATTGAGAGGTAATTAAAATGGAGTAATAAAATTGGTGAATAAAAAGGTGCAAGATAATAATTTGGTTTGGGTTCAATCGGACGTTAATTGAACCCTTGAGTCTTGAGTCGTTTCATACTCATTAGTGAGGAAAATGGTTCAAGATTCATTGTCAACTACTTCCCTTGATCTTTCATGATAGGGAGGTGGTTTTGAGAGTCTTATTTTATTGCATTGCTTGAATTTGCACACCTGATTCATAAGCCATCATGCAATGAAATTGCATCCATTGGTGGTTTGTGAAGCAAACTTACTACTCATTTGAGCTGTTCAAATGAAAAGGAAGGGTGAATTGTGCAAACAAAACCTTGAAACACCCTATCCCCACTTTGTTTTCTCTCTGTTGCAGTAGAATAATTCAGTCATTAATGGCCAGCAGGCCACCTTCTGTGGCTGACAGGCCATCATCAGTGGATGGCAGGCCCTCTGCCGGCCACCAATGCAAAATCCAGCAGTGTACTTTTGAAGCAGAACAGAGTTGGTCTAGAAGTGAAAATCAAGGCAAATGTTCTACTGTGCAACAAAGGCATTCAACATCAGAAACAATGGCTTTTTCAGGTGGAAAGTCCGTGCATGCATGAGCATTCCTCATTTCCTGAGGAGGAGTAATTAGAGTAATTAATTTGATTACTTCGTTTTGTAATTAATTAGTTAACTAATTTTGTCTTGTAATAATTAGTTAGCTAGAATAGTTAATTAATTCAGTTTGTAATAATTAGCTAGAATAGTTAAATTAGTTATGATGTTGTGATAATTAACTAGTTTAGTTAATTAGTTAATTCGTAGTAATTAGTTTAGTTAGCTAGTTAGTTCATTCGGACCCTCCTATGTGAGGGTGTGATGTTGTAATAATGTGTATGTTTTCTAATCCCATGTCTTTCTCCATTTTATTTACTAGTTTATGATGGTTAGTTTAAAGCATCATATTTTGTTTAGCATACTTCATGTTTGCATCCACTTGTCATGCATGCATTGGGCTTGGTGTATCATTCTAACTTGCATTATTAGTTAAACATTATTTGAATACGTGCTTAGACCGCATGCTATCAAATTAATTCATATGCTATATTACTAGCCGAGCTTAGTAATTGCATATCGCATGTGTTGCATTAGTCATATTTCATAGTTAGGAATCATGCATTTTTCTCATTAGTTTCTCTTTTGGCTTGGAGCACTAGGTGAGTTTTTGTTTGTTTTAGCATATTGCATTGTATGTTAGTGTTGCCATGTCTAGCATGCTTGCCGTGAGGCTAAATGCTCGAGTGATAAATTGCTTGAATGCTTGTGGATGAAGGCTAATTGCTTGAATTAGAATAATTTGAGTAATTTACATATGCGATCACTTTTTTCAAGTGGTACATATTCAAAACAATTTTAAAAAACAAACATGAGATCAAGTGTTCCAATTCTTACAACTTAGTTTATACTTGTGTGCGCATCACATAGTAATGCTAGCCTAATAATCGGAACAAGAGCATATAATGTAGATAACAATCATATCATAATTAGTAGATACTTATATTTGATTGGGCGAGTGGGGGTGCTCAATTCATAACCTTTCCCTCTCGTACCTAAGTTCTCGAGTCGAGACAATCTTGATGATGACGGACACGTGGCCTTTGGCACGAGTTATGGGTTTCTTAAATTTTTCAAAAATATTGAAGTGGCAACTCTGTATCTGGCAAAGCAGTCTATTTTTGGCAATTTGATTCAAAATCTATTTTCCAAAAGATTTGCCAAATTTGGACTCTTTGGTGCTTATCTATTTCACATTGCACTTACAGAATCAGATTCAAAACTGCAGAAGTTTGATACTGTAGGGCTTATTTATTTTCCGAAAGGGGGCACGAAAAGTTGAGTTACACCTGTATTCTGCCTTTTTGAAAATGATCGGCCCTTCTTGAAATTGAATCCGGACCGTTTACCCTTCCATTCCGTTGTTGGAGTTAGAGCTTGTTTCTTTGCTGCCAAAATGGCCTCTGCCATCAAAGCTCTATCCAGAACATCTACATATGTCAGCAATTTCAAGAGGCCAACATGATCAAACACTTCCAAATTCAATCCGCCTTTGAATTTTTGTGCTTTCTTATAATTAGTGTCCACCAAGTGTGGGGCAAAACAAGCTAATTCGGTAAACTTTGCCTCATATTTAGCCACTGACATCCTGCCTTGCTTAAGTTCTTGAAATTCCAATACCTTTCGATCCTTGAAGCATTGGGGAAAGTACTTGTTGTAGAAGATGTCATTGAATTAAGCGCAAGTCATATTCCCATTACTATTTCAAACTAACAACCACCATCTTCAAGCTTCATCTTTTAGAGTGTAGGTGGCCAAAAGAACTTTTTCTGTCTCAGAGCAAGGAAATACTTTGGATAGTTTCTCCATTTCGAGCAACCAGGTTTCTACCTTCAATGGTTCAATGCCACCCAAGAAGGTCGGCGGTTTCATCTTCATAAATTTCTTAGTCAAATTGATGATGCCGTTATTGTCTAGTTTAACTAGCACCGGTGGAGGCGGATGAGGTAAATGTTGTTTTCTTAGTTGTTGCGTCATGGCTACAGTCAAATTCGCAAGCATCTGTTCCATTCTGTTCATTCGGGCCTCAGAAGATTCGCTTGTGTCATTTCCCCTTGCATTCTCCATGTTGTTGTAGAGACACCAGGTAATAATTAACATAGGAATAATCTTATTCATTTTTTTTATTTTATTTGCTCAGATTCAAATTCAGTTTTCACATTTATAAAGATTATGACACACTCACACATGCTGATGAAATGTTCCTAATTCTTTTCTGGGATATCTTATAGCTCTTATGGACTCATGTGTGTGGTATAACTCGTGCTCTGATACCACTCTGTTACGACCCAAACCCGCCACTATAGGTTTGGCGATGTAATCGGCCAGTAATCTTGGGATTACCAAAGGCCTCTTAACAAAATAACAAAATATAAGTGGTAGCGGAAGCAATTATACAAAATACAAGGTCCATAGAGCTGTAGAGACATACATGAATAGGTAATAGTTTAAAATTATATAATGTCAAACTTCCTTACACACAGTATCATAAGGGACTTCTCCCAATGTATAGGTAGATAAGCCAAAAGAAAAACAAAAGAACATCTTTATCAAGACCACAACACTTGACTTCTAAAATGAAACCTCCTCGAGAGGCACAACAGTTGGCTGACTCCAAAACTTTCCAGGCAGCGGCTTAAGCCTGGTCACGTGCTTGCTTACCTATATACATAATATAAATAGTGAGCGGAAGCCCAGTGAATAATAATCGAGTAAAGGGGCAAATGAATGATGTCCCATAACTAAAGCAATTTACAGAAACAGATTCATATTCATTTTCTTGTTTAAGTCAATAACAGAAATCGGTATTTAACACTTAATCTTACATCTGTTAACACTAACAGACCACATACAGAGTATCAAAGATCATACTTGTCAGTTCCATAGTGGAACCTCTGGCCGGGTACAGATAACTTGTCAGTTTCATAAAGGAACCTCCGGATTGGGAACGAATAACTTGTCAGTTCCATAAAGGAACCTCCAGCCGGGTGCGGATAACTTATCAGTTCCTTAAAGGAACCTTCAGTCCAGGTACAGATAGCATACTTGAATCACGAAATTAATGCCACAGATATTTTTTAGAATTGGACAATCATTCATTATACAGAACACAATTTTACATAAAACGGATCTTATTTCATATACTGTAAATATATAAAATTGAACATAGCTTTACTACGCTATTACTCACAGTTGGCTCCAATAGCAGATAAACAGAACAGATAACCAGATAGCTTACGTCGCGCGACCTACACAAACACAAAACGGATACACACATTGAAACACACCCTTGGATAACACGTAACTTATTTCACTTTGCTGTTCATATGTTTTCTAAATCCCATCCTCATTATTGTGTCTTAATCTTGGCCTAGAAATGCCTAGGATGCAATGAGGATGCTAAAATGCACTTGAGCACATTTTACAAAACTTGCTGAAAACAGGGGTCTCGCTCGAGTGCAACTTTCTTCACTCAAGTAGTCTGTAAACTCTGCAAAAAGTACTGGTTGTATGATTTTCATGCTCGAAGGACGCTCGATGATCGCTCGAGCATGGGACTCAGTTCCTCGCTCGAGCGCGGGACTCAGTTCCTCGCTCGAGCGCAACTTTTGTCGCTCGAGCAGTCTACAAAACATGTGAACTTCTAGGGGCATGCATTTTATGCTCGAGCCAACTTTTGGTCACTCGAGCGAAGGTGCAAAGCATAGAGTGGTCGCTCGAGCACAGGTTCTGTCGCTCGAGCAGAGAGTGTAAATTTTGGAATTTCCAAATTTGCCTTCAAGCTTTCAAAACTCAAATTCAAAGCCACAAATCTTGTTCTTTTGGGCCAAAATTGAAGAAAACATGTCTAAACTTAAAAAACATTTAGAATTAAAGATCATTTCATGAAATTAAGGCCCATAAGCTTGTCAATTGAGCAAACTCAACCTTGAATATTGAAAACATAACATGGATATGACATGCATGGAGTGATTTGAGCTCCAAGTTTCCAAATCATGAGCAAATGAGTTGTTTAGGTCAAAAACATGTTGGGTTCCTTGAACAAAACTCTAGTATGAACATGCATGTGGAAATTCTTGACAATCAACTTACAAAATTATGAGAATTATGCACGCATGCGTGGTTTGAATTCATTTCTTCAATTCTAATTCAATTCTTGTATCATCTAACTTAATTCTTTACAATTCATGTTATGCACATCATAATTGTACAATCTAAGGGTTGAATTCTTACTTAGGCTTCCTAAGATGTGTGCTAGAGGCTTAATTCTAGAGTTTCTAAGTCCAATGGCTTCAACTCCTAGCAATTCACCCCCTCTCCTAGCTTTGATCTCAAGTTCCTTCATTCTCTCACTCTTTCTCATGTTTTTCTCTTGAAAGATGAGGGATTGAGGGTGTAAAGTGTCTTAAGGTGTTGAAAGTGGCCTTATATAGGCTCAATTAGGAAGGTTCATTAATTTAAGTTAAAGATAAGTAGTCGGGATCATTTATTCTAATTATTCAATTCCGAATCGAATTTCGATTCAACCTACCATAAAATTCTAAAAATCCCAAATAACACATAAATCAAGTCAATTTCTGAATCGGATACCGATAAGGCCTTTAATTTGTGGAACAAAATAATAACATGAACAAATCTTTCTACGATGAATAGATACAAATACAATTAATGCAACACACATGCAATTAATGCAAAATTCCACTTTAATTACTTATTAAACCTTCTTAATCATGGTTTATACATTAATCATGGGTTGGGGTTATTCTGGTTGCTCCTCGATGCACAAGCTCAGATGCAAATCTAGACAAGCTAGTGAAGGTGGCCTTAAATTCGGCTACTGTTGTGTTCAACTGCACCAATTTAGAGAACTGGTCTCTCAACTTGTCCCTAACTGTAGGAGGCAAAAACTTGTCCTGGAAGGCGTTGACAAATGCCTCTCGAGTCAGCACAGCGTGCCCACGTGCATACTTCTACCACTGACCTGCATCTCCCTTCAGCTGGAAAGATGCCCAGGTCACCCTCAACTAGTTGTCCTTGATGCCAAGCATCTCGAAAGTCTTTACTATCTGCTCTACCCACTCATCCACTTTTAGTGGTTCCTTGGGATCACCTAAAAACTCATCCGGATTCGACCAAAAGAACTCCACTTCAAAAAAGGTGGCTCTACCTTAGCTACTTGGGCTTGGACTTGATTTTCAGCCTTGAGAATGTCCATGGATTCTCGCAATGCTCCGGCCATTTCACGGGCTAAGGCATCCATGGCTTGTTGACCAACTGGTTCGACCACATTGGCCTGACCAGCTCATTCCTTCTGCATTGGAATCTCATCCAGTGGAGGCATCTTATACCTTCTGGGTCTACCACGCCTACCACCACCACGTCCATGTCATGATATCCTAATGAAAGTAACAAAAGAGATTAGCACATTTACAAATGTGCCAAAGCTAACCCACTCGCGTCCTAATACGATGGACAACTGTAATTCACTCCATATAAGCACATAATCACATAAACACATATGAATTTTGTTCCCAGATAATGACCGTCCTGCGGCGTTGCTAGAGTTCTAATTAGAAATAGAAGTGATCAAGTGCTTTTCTAATAGGACTTCTAGAAACTTGTAGACTCAATCAACATCCTAGAAATTAAATCTTATACCCATATAATCACATAAGCATGTTACCATATAAGCACATATCGTTCGCACTAAAGCCTCTAGCAAGCGAGACAAACCCATTGTGGTACAAACCACTTCCCACGCACCCAAAGTATTCAAACCCGATACGCTCTGATACCAAGTTGTAACGCCCCAAAATAAATACACAAACCCATCTCATAAGCGGAAATATAATTAAATTAACATGCTTTCATTCATCAGAGTTTAATATACATGTGAGACAGATACAAAAGGGAATAAAAGTTACATAGGTATTCATTTGCCCTAATGGCTTACATATTTCCAAGTTGCTACTTGGTTACAACAAAAATGAGCCTAGCTCAACACAACTTGAAGCCCTTGGCTATATAAAAGAAAATAAAACAAAAGGAAGCTCTTGCTCCACAGTTCCTCTAAGCTATTGCCTTAGCGGAGGCATATCACGAACACCTGAAAATGGTTTTTCCCAAATAGGGTGAGCCACAGCCCAGTAGAAACAACCTATCACAATATATGAGTCTTAATAAAGATAAAAGTAAAGTGTACATATACAATGTCCATAGTAAATCCATTTGTGTTTTATACAATCATAATATGTCAAGTTTTATATCCCAATCCTTGTTATCCTAATTTCATCTACATCAATTCATTTCATCTCAACTCATAAACCAATTTCATTATTTTCCAGACAACTCAACTAAGACTATAACATAGTGGTTCTCAAATCAATACAATAGTCACACAGACGCTTCGATTTGCCATTTTACGAAAATTTTGTTAGCGAGAATCAGCACCCATGTATACACGCAGTTTTGGGACTTTCACCCTGGACACACAAGCCAACTAAATTCAATGGAGTCCATCCCATTTCTTCTCCTAAACATGGAGTACATTCATTTTCTTCTCTCAAATATCATACATATATAATGTATTTAAATCATAGTCATATTCAATGACACCAACAAGAGATTAGTTTCAATTCACCTAATCCTCATGCATTTTCTACAACAATCATAGCTATCCTCCACCAATAGCCCAATACAGATATTTCTAAATAGATATTCCATCTGAAGACAGATAGTTCATTCAAATTTTCGTAAGTGTGAGGTAATACATATCCAATTCCACTATTTATATCAACATTCATCCAATTTCACATTTACAATACCAATTTCATCTATTTATACAAAATAAATATTTGAAACATTTTGGGGCAAACTTTATTCTTTCCCAAATATTATCGAAATGCCAAAATCAACTATTTTGTTACAATACAACCTCATTTTCAAACCCCATGACCCTTTATAACACATTCACTTAGAAAGCCCTCTTTTGATTTTTAACCCAAACCCTAGGTTTGCTCAAAATACTCCTAAATCTCACCATTTTTACACAACTACCAATAACTAAGTTAAAAATTATATGAAAGTGTAGAAAATCCCTACCTTAAAGAGAGAAGACGAGCCAAGCAAGGATGAAACCTTAAAGATGCTCAAACCCAACTATATTCAGATCAAAATGGAGATCTTGAGATGTTCTACCTTTTTATCCAAGGGATTAGGGTGGAGAAACCATTAGATCTAGATGAAAATGTAGAGAGAGTGCATGTTTTAGAGAGAGAAGTTTTGATCTAGGGTTTTGAGGGAAAACGATATGAAAAAGTGATATAAAAAGTCGCTTTCGCAATCTGATATACGCATAGTCTGCTCGAGTGCAAGAAGTGATGCTCGAGCGTCAAACACAATAAGTTGTTTTGCTTGAGCACAAAATCCACACTCCTAGTAGTTTTACAGATAATAAACCAACGCTCGAGCTCAAGAATAGCCGTTCGAGTGCCTACCCGCTCGAGCATAGGAAATACCGCTTGAGCGTAGAAAACACTCTCCCAGTAGTTTTGTAGACCTGCAAAAATACTGAGAGTTCAGAAGCCTTTCGGCGTAAAATGAGGAAATGCCTACGAAAGAGAGGACCAAAAATCTAGGCAACATATGGTTTGAAAAACAAGCAACCAACCAGTCCAAACACAACCACAACAACCCAAAAGAAAAATTCAAGGAGATACAAAGGAAGCAAGATGTAAACAACAGTATGAAAGAATTAAACCCGAACCTGGGATATAACAAGAGCCGGGTCAAAATCGAGATCGCTATACTAAGAGTCCTAATATGATAACCATGTCCCGTATTATGTTAATTAATCTTAATTATGATTGTGATTATGTGCTTAATATGATTTTGAGTGTCATTTATATGATTATATGTGTTTTTGAATTTCTATTTGTTCACCATAGGAAAATTTGTTTGATTTTCTGCTATAAAATTTAATTAAAGGCTGTAGAGGCGACAAAGACTGAAATTGACTATATTTTTGTGCTTAGCATGATTTTTAAAGCCTACGGTGAAATTTAATTAAGAATTGATTCGGACCAACTCAATTAGATTTAATTGATTGAAATAGGCACAATTACTTAGCCTTAATCAAGGTTGATTAGGCAAGCATATATATATATAGACCTATTTGTACTTAAGTTCCCAATTTGAGCTCAAAATCTGAAATACACTCTAGAGAGAGAGAGAGGGGGATGGTTCTAGAGAGAGAAGAGGGCACAAGTTGTGGATTTTGGCTCAAAGCTTGGGAATTTGGGAGCTACACTCAAGAAATTAGCTAATTTTGGAAAGATAGGAGCTTCTAGATGGGTAACCAACCCTTAATTCAGGAGTTTGAATTTGTAATTATATGAATTCAAAGAGAATTGGTAATCAAGAACAAGGTTTAAGTTATATATGATGAATTTGAAGTCAATATACATGTGCATGTAAGAATTATCGTGGTATGAAACTCAATTCTAAGGACTCATGTTTGTATTTAGAAGATGATTCTTGCAACATGAAGAATATGGCATCAAACCATACATGCATGTATAATTTTCATGAGCTTCATGATTATAAGGATCATTTGTACCATTTGAGATAAAATTGGAGTAAAAAATTTTCATGCATGCATGATTCATGAAGATATGAAGTTTGTATGAGGTTTGAATGCATGAGCTTTGAAATTGACAAGGAGAATTTGGAATGATTTTGGGAATGAACCATGATTTTGGACAATTGGTCTCAAATTAACCAACTTATGATACACAATATTTTTCTATGATTTGTCATTGATTTGCAAACTTTGAAGCTTTTGGGGTTGTGTTTTGAAGCTTAAACAGCTTGCTGGAAAACCCAGAATTCGACTAGTCCGCTCGAGCAAGGAAAGTCTCGTTTAAGCGCGAAAATTTACCTCCTAGAAGTTTTATAGAGATTTACACGGTGGCTCGAGCAGCAGATTTTACGCTCGAGCGGACCCTGTTTTATAAGACTCCTCGCTCGAGCGTCGAAAATCTCGCTCGAGCATGAAATTCATGCAACCAGTATTTTTTAGAGTTTTGCAATCTGCTCGAGTGACCAAATCTGCGCTCGAGCAGAGAGCTCTATTTCAGAAATTTTGAAACGTTGTTTTATGCATTGTTTTTTTGTTCTCTTTCACTTCTAAACACTCTTAGGCATGCATTGGGCATTGTAAATGACCTAAAAGGATAAGAAAGAGGCCTAGGAGAAGTAAATAAATTAAGAATGGATTGAATCACTTGTGACCCAATATGTTATGTAATGTGTCGGGTCAAGCGCAAGGGCAAATCCATCAGAAGAACACTGTAAGTAATATCTTAGTAAGAATGTATTGAAGTATGCTACTTTCCAATGCTTACTTCTGTATGAGTTCCATGGATTTGTTAATTTGAATCGAATGTTCATCATGCCAATGATTAAATAAGGCCATTGGAATATGATATGATTATGATATGCTTATGATCTCAAGTATGAAATGTGCATAAACATAAATGATTGGGCCAAAGGCCATTTGACATAAATGATTAGGCAAAAGGCCGTTTGACATGAATGATTGGGCCAAAGGCCGTTTGACATAAATGATTGGGCCAAAGGCTGTTTGACATAAATGATTGGGCCAAGGGCCATTTGACATGAATGATTGAGCCAAAGGTCGTTTGACATGAATGATTGGGTCAAAGGTCGTTTGACATGAATGAATTTTGGGCCTGAGGCCGTTTGATCCACCAGATAGAAATATGCATGGTCCTAAAGGCCGTTTGATATGCCTGTTATGAATTTCGTTCATGTAAGTTCTTTATTTTGATAGTATTCATTGGGCTTTCGCTCATTCTTATTTACATGTATGTAGGTGAGCCTAGAGATGTCCCAACCCAGCCTTAGTGAAGAATGTGAGAGGAAGTGAAGTTTTGTGGAGTCAACCCGAATGTCTTACGCATGAGACTTTGTTTTTGTTTTTTTTGTTTACCCCTTTTACTACTTTGGTGAATACGTTGGATCACCCATGTATATAAGCTTCTATTGGCTGACTATATGTTTGAAGTTCCTGGATGTACAAGATGTTAATTTAGCTTATATGTGCGAGTTATTATAGAAAGTTTTGGAATAATTTTGCTATGCCACATAAGCACAGTTCATTGGAAAAAATTTTAAATCTGCTTCCGTTTTGGCCCCCTTTACTTTTATTGAAACATGTTTAATCAAGATTGAGGCTGTAGGTAATCTCATGATTACTGGCCGGTTATGACCATAACCCATAGGGGCGGGTTCGGGTCTTGACACCTAGCGTATTTGGTAATCGTAATGACACATAGGCTATCAATAACACTATGACTCTTAGTACTTAGGTGATGACAACGGTTTCTAATATTACTCATCGACTATAAGCAAGAATCCAAGAGAATCAGCGATTAAAAGAAGATGTGATCTATTTAAAACAACAACTTGCTGAAACTCGTCAGGTAAAGATAAGTCCAGAACGAAAAAATTCATAGTTGGATAATGCGGTGCAATATTATGCAACCATTATAATGCCAAGACTCACATAAATCAAAAATAGGGAGGTTCAAGTTTGGGAGGCTCATGAAAAGCTATTGAGAGAAGTTAAGCACAAAAAATCTGTGAAGCCTTCTTAGAACTCACATGTAATCTAGAATTATTTTCTCCCTCTGAAATAAAATTGCAAACATTTATTTCTTTTTCTTTGTCAAAATTTTTTTCCTTCTTTGTTATATAAAGAATTTTTTTGGTGCAAATAAGGAGTAAGAAGCAAAGAATTAGAGTAATTTCAGAAGATATCTTTAAAAAAACTCCCCATGAGATTATACATATAATCAGAAAACAATTTTAAGAAAACTCATCTTGAGGTTATGCATATAATCAAAATATAGTTTTAAGAAAACTCTCCCATGGGGCATTTTCAAATATATAAGTTGCACCATAAGATTTAAAAAATAAGTTTATGCAACGTCTTCATTTCTATTGTGACTATGAAAAAATTATTCAATCATAATACAAGTCATCATGAAAAATATATTTTAAAATATGCAATCATATCAAGTCATGCATTTGTCAAGAAGCAAGCAAAAAGGATTTTTCAATATCACACTCCATAAAAAAAATCAAGTTAGCTTAAGGAATGAGATATCTTCTTTGGATGCCATAGTCAAATTTAATACAGGAGCATGGTATGCTATTTTTAGATTTATCTAATAAAAGCACATAGCATAACACACATGTAGGATCTCAAAATAATATTTTAAAATTTAATTGATAGTCTCATTCATTTTGTTCTAACAAGGAGTGATGGCTCATTCTCAATTAATCAAGTAAAATTATCCAAAGGCATTTTATCTAATCCACATGTACAAGTTTGATACAATTATTTTACTTGATGTGGAATAAAACATGAATGTTATAAACAAGTTAATTTCAAAACAATCAATTCAAAAGATTTTTAAGACATGTTGAAAGCAATATCAAATTCAACGGGGAAAAAAAAAAAAAAGGCTCTCCTTGTCAAATGCATTGAATGAAATCATAAACTATGTGTCAAAATCGAAACAAGGCAATTTCACAAAAATAATGCATCAAATATATATCAATTCATTAAAACATCAACTACTTATCAATTATTCACAACATATGTCAATATCTTTATCAAATATTCAATATGTAGCATATGAACATGAATTTTGCATACCTTATGGGTGTACTAAACAAAAATTTCACAATATAATTAATGTACACATGCTATATCATCAAAACCAATTCTATAATAATATGACTCTATATGGATTATCAAATTAGTGTGCAGTCAAAATTTTCACAAATATGCAAGATGAATAGTATTAAGATTTATTCACAAATAGATTTCATCAATATATTTTACTAATCAAAGTCAAGAAATTTTAAAAACCTATTGTACATAAATCACACCTTAATGAATATAAAAGTTAAGCTTGAAGGTGTGTTGGAGGTTTTGTCTTTATTTACCACTTTGGAATCTCCATCCATACATTACCTTTATTGTTCATCTTGGTGGTTCTCTTTTCATCATTTATCATCATGTCGGGACTGATTTTGCTTTTAAGATTTGAACACTCTTGATGTGCATCTTCTCTCCAAGTCCTTGGTGTTCTTTGAGATTTCACCTACAAAATAACTTGATTTCTTTTTAGGTACCCATATTTTCTCAGGTTTATGGGGGTTAGAATATGAAACATTTGATGTGCTTTTAAGAGTCCAAACATTTTCCACACCAATATAAGCATTTTTCTTAATGGGGCATGAGCGTGAAATATGCCCTTTCTTTCCACAATAAAAACATGTAGTACAAGGACTACTAGATGAAGAAGTTTTAATAAAGAAATCTTTGAAAAAGCGATGTTTCTTGTTCGGCTTGTAGCCTATCTCAACTTTGTTAAATACACATTTTTGTTTATCAAGCGATATTTATTTTGTAACTTTTTGAAAAGTGGGAGACAAATTTTCTTTTCAAAACCTCATTTTCAATTTGAAATCATCTGTGGGTCTCGCTGTTAAAAAAAGTTCATTCGAGAAATTTTGTTTTAAAGATACTCCATCTATTTGCTTTTTCAATGCCTCATGACATTTTTGAAAGACTTATTCTCAAATTTCAAATCAATTAAAGACTTTTTCATTTTTTCATTTATATTTTTCAAATCCATATTTTCTAGAGAAAGAGATGAAATAACTTTTTTAGTTAAAACATCAAACTAGTAATAATTTTGTTTTCTTCTCTATTTTTATATTTATTTATTTATTTTTTTACCTTCACGTGGTCAAATGTAATGAATACATAATAAACATGTATGTATTGGAATAATATATTCATATATGCAAGACAATGATGATTGAAAGTAAGCATGAGAATAATAATGATATCATCAAATGGAATATTTTCAGATTTAGAAATAAATTTTTATCGACACTTATACCAATTATTTATTGTAGTTACCAAATATTGCATGTTTACATGTGAGCTGAATCTAGTCATATAGTTTGAACATCCACTGTCCAAGTACCATTTTCTCTACCGAATTTCACCTTGAAGTACCTATCTTCATTCCTAAAGACACCCCTCTCTTTCAAGAGGATTCGCGGAAAAACAAATCAAGTATTCAATTTTGGTACCCAAATCCTTTTGGGTCCGTGAATGTTAATTTCAGAATTACTTGATTCTAGCAAAATGATTTCTTTTAATTAGGCATGAAAGTAAAGTATGACATTTTTTACCACAAAAATGACATGTAAGATGAGAGTGTCTAGAAGATGCATGAACAAAACCATTTTTAAAAGTTTTTTCCTTTTGAAAAAGGTTTATACCCAATTCTGGCTTTACCAAATGTACGATTTTGACTTTTAAAAAGTTTATTCAAAGTGTCTCTTCCTTGAATAAATTTTGAAAGAATATTTTTTAAATCTTCTATATTTTTGTTTAAAACAACTTTCTTATTTTTAAAAGAATCATTTTCAATTTTGAAATCATTTAATTCCTTTTGTAAAATAGGGGATTCTTTTGATTTTAAAATGTCATTTTCTTCTTTTATTTTCAAAAAATCTTTTTGTAATATTTCAATTTTATTAGATAAAGATTCATTTCCTTTTATTGAAGTTGAAAATGATTTTTTAAGTGCAGTATTTTTAATGCCAAGTTTTCAAAATTCATCATGCAATTCTTCAAATGCTGATTGTAATTTGTGGGGACATAATTTTTGAATGACAACACGTGGCCGAGGTGTCATCGAAGTGCCAGCTGAGGTGCCACGTGTCATGGTTATGACACCGAGATGATCTCGGCTAGGCCTAGGTTATCTGTGAAGATACCGGAATTCGGGATAAGCGGATAAGGGACAAGAGTCCTAGAATGAGAGAGGACTTTAGTTTGGGTAAATACAAGACTCTTAGAGAGTTTATCCCAATCCTACTGGGAGTCCAAGATTAGCAGTAATCCTAAGTCCATTGAGGCTATGCTTCTATTGGGACTAGGTTAGTGTTGGCTATAAAAAAGAGGCACCCCCATGAGTCTAAGGTATGCTTTTATGCTCTGAATAGTGAGTTAAGCACTTTTGCTATCTTTGAGAGATAACTGACTTGATCGTCGGAGTGCCCCTGGGTGGACGAACCACCGTCGGAATCTCTTCTTTTTGTGACAGGTCATTCGGGCTTAATCTATTCTGCTAGTGTTCTCCAGCTGAGTATTTGATTGGTAGTGTGGTCAGAAATCGACGCACACAATTTGGCACCATCTGTGGGAAAGAAAGGAGAATAGATGGCCAACGACGGATAGAAAGAGAAGGTTGGGGACGACACCCCTACTGACAGTGGGAAACATATTGAGCTTGATGTCGAAGAAGACAACTGCAGCAAAGAGACTCGTGATAAGAATCAGGTAGAAAAGGACGTTGGCCAGGAGGTCGACGTGCCAAAGAAATCGGACCGAAGCGGGTATTATAACGAGGACGACCTCCAGGTATGGAAAGATAGATGCCTGTGGAGGGACGACGAAGTGAAGGGAATGGTAAACAAATTAGCGGACCTACAAACGGTTGTCAATTTCATGGTGCAGAACAATGTCATGCAGCCACCATTCCCGTTACAAGATACGCTGATTCCAGCAGCCAAGAAAGATGCCCAGAAAGGGGGGCAAAACACAGTTCCTGCAGTCACTTAGCACGACAGGGCAAAGGAGCATTCTCACCGGCCTTCATGGGAGGTCGGGCATGGAGAATCAAAGAGTGCTGGAGAATGATGTTTGGGAGTTGGAATTTAGAAGCTAAGGTTGGTTTAACACTTGTTGAAATTTTAAAAATTTGCAAGTTGAAGTTAAACCGAGGTCTTGTTTACAAGTTGAAGTTAAACCGAGGACATGTTTAACACTTGTTGAAATTTGAAAAATTTACAAGTTGAAGTTAAACCGAAGTCATGTTTAACACTTATTGAAATTTGAAAAATTTACAAGTTGAAGTTAAACTGAGGACATCTTTAATACTTGTTGAAAGTTGAAAAATTTACAAGTTGAAGTTAAACCGATGTCATATTTAAAACTTGTTAAAATTTTAAAAATTTATAAGTTGAAGTTAAACTAGGGTCATGATTAAAAGAAGGAATGATATAGGTTCCATCACCTCAGGATGCCGAGGTAATAGAACCTTGGGGGCAGTTGTGGGGACATAATTTTTGAATGACAACACGTGGCCGAGGTGTCACCGAAGTGCCAGCTGAGCTGCCACATGTCCTGGTTATGACACTGAGATGATCTCGGCTAGGCTGAGGTTATCTGCGAAGATACTGGAATTCGGGATAAGCGGATAAGGGACAAGAGTCCTAGAATGAGAGAGGACTTTAGTTTGGGTAAATATAAGACTCTTAGAGAGTTTATCCCAATCCTACTGGGAGTCCAAGATTAGCAGTAATCCTAAGTCCATTGAAGCTAGGCTTCTATTGGGACTAGGTTAGTGTTGGCTATAAAAGAGAGGTACGCCCATGGGTCTAAGGTATGCTTTTATGCTCTGAATAGTGAGTTAAGCACTTTTGCTATCTTTGAGAGATAACTGACTTGATCGTCGGAGTGCCCCCGGGTGGACGAACCACCGCTTGAATCTCTTTTTTTTGTGACAGGTTGTTCAGGCTTAATCTATTCTGCTAGTGTTCTCTAGTTGAGTGTTTGATTGGCAGTGTGGTCAGAAATTGGCACACACATAATTCATTAAAAGAATAAGATTCATTATTTACTTCATCATCATCTCCACATGCCATTAGGCATAGGTTGCATGCTTCATTGTTGTTGCTTTCCTAATTGGAGCAACATTTATCATTATCTCCACATGTGGATTTTATTTCTTCTAGGATTCCATTTACTTGAGTCGTGCCTTCATGTGTGACTTCTAATTTTTCCTAAATCTCTCTTATTGTGTTAGAGGTACAATTTCTATCATATTCATTAGGATCAAGTTCACAATATAAAACATGTTTTGCTTTAACATTTGCTTGAATGCTTATAATATCATCCTCATTCCATTCCTCTTATGTTTTAGGAACTTTCTTTGTACCTACGATTTTGGAAGGAATAATTGGACTATTTTTAATAATCTTCCATACCATGTAGTTTATCCCTTGAATATATATCATCATTATATTTTTCCAATAATTGTAATTATCATTAGTAAAATATGAAGGGTTAGAAACTGAGTAACCATCAATAATTTGTGTTTCTATAGTGGTTGCCATTAATCAACTCTAAGACTG
The DNA here is from genome assembly GCA_025200525.1 of Camellia lanceoleosa. NCBI lineage: Eukaryota > Viridiplantae > Streptophyta > Magnoliopsida > Ericales > Theaceae > Camellia > Camellia lanceoleosa. The sequence continues at coordinate 82,669,406 of CM045760.1, read as the reverse complement.
TTAAGTCAAAAAATTAATAAGAGCCCTTGCTCTGATACCAATTGTTATCCTAGGTAGGCAACCCAAAGGGGGGTGAATTGGATTTCTAAATAAATTGCTAAATTAAAAATATTAATGCAATATATAAAAAAATAAAATTTTGCAACAATATAAAATAGAGTAATGAAATAAAATGAGCAAATGGAAGAGAAAACAAACTCCGCGATTTATAGTGGTTTGGCTTAACCCAAGCCTATATCCACTCCCAAGTATCCTCCTTGGAAATTTCCCTACTATTCTTCAAATAATGATATACACCACTAGCTTCACGGGTGCTAGTGAACCTTTTTAACAAGTGACCAAATCCAATCACTCCGACTAGTTTAGAATATGGTGCCTAGTCACACCTAACCAAGTGATTTTATGCCAAAACCACTCACAAAAATAACCTGACTAGTTTTGAATCGGGTGCCTAGTCACATCTAACCCAAGTAATTTTATCCCCAAAAATCACTAATAAAAACTTTCTCTATAACGATTATGGTTTAAACCCGACCTGTTTAATGTTTTGGATTTGGGGTATCTTGTCTTGTATCACTATTTGTGTCTTTATTCATCTTGTACTTCATAGAGCTTGGCTGTTGGAGTGTCGTTGTTGTGTTTTGAACAGGTTGGTAGCTTATTTTTCAAAGGAAATTCTGCCCAGATTTTGGCCTCTTAACTCGAGCGGTCTTCTCTTCGCTCAAGCGGTCGTTGTGAACTCTCAGTACTTTTGCAGGTCTGCAAAAGTATTGAGAGGTTGGTGTTTTTGCTCAAGCGGTGTTTCTTGCGCTCGAGTAGTCTTGGCTCGAGTGGTCCTTCTTATGCTCGAGTGGTCTTTTGGAACTCTCAGTACTTTTGCAGGCTTGCAAAAGTACTGGGAAGTGGAATTCTTCGCTCGAGCAGTCACTTTGTTTGCTCGAGCAGTCCTTCTTGATGTGTCTGGTGCTCGAGCAACCATTCCTGTGCTTGAGTGGTCTACGTATATATCAGGTTTTAAAGTCACCTTTTTGAGTCACTTTTTCACATCTTTCTCTCTAAACCTCAGATCTACTCTCTCTCTCTCTCTAGAAATTATCTCTAAGCTCCAAACACACCTTGATACATCAATCTTTACACCCTAGTCCCTTTGTTAAAAAGAGAGAGACGTCAAGGGCTTCGTTTTAATCGGAGAAGTTTGTGTTTTCGGCTCTGTTGAGTTCTACCCATCTCTTCTTTGAGTCATCTTCTTTGAGGTAGGGATTACTTTGACACTTTGTATATTTTTTAACTTAGTTATTTGATTTTCTAAGCTATGTTGTGGTTTAGGGAATTTCTAAACAAAAATCTAGGGTTTGGTTTAAAAATTCAAAAGAAGAGTCTTCAAAATGGGTTCTTGTAAGTGATTGTGGCTTTATAAAAATGGTTGGGCTGTGATAAATGGTGGATTTTATCCTTGGGATGTGATTTTTAAAGAAAAGGGGTTTTTGCACTGAATTGTGAACATTTGATTTTGTAAACAGAAAATGGAATTGATGTTGGTTTTATGGAATTTGAAGGATGATGATGATGATGATGGTGGAGCTGGATATGTATTATCACTCCTGTATGGTGATTTTGAAAAGTATATCTGCATTGAAAATTATTTATCTGTTTAAAGATATCTGTTTTGGGCTATCGGTGGAGAATAGTTATGATTGTCGTTGAAAGTGCATGAGAATTAAGTAAATTGAAACTAATTTCTCGTCCATTGCATTGAGCATTATTACATATTGAACACATTGAAAATAGTTATTGTTTTGAGAAAAATGGGTGAATAGCTTGGTGAATTTGGGTAGGAGCAGTTGTGGTATTATGTTGGCCTGTGTGTCCTTGGTGAAAGTCTAGAAACCCATGCGGTTAGGTGTCGAGCCTTCCAGTTAGTACTGGTAAACATGATGAATTGGTAGTGCTTGTAGCCTATTTGTAGACATGTCCTAGAGATTGCCAATGTTGTATCCACTGCCCTGCTTTCTAATGTAAAGGAAATGATATCATGAATTGAGATATAAACTTGGCATTGCATGGTTTTGGAAAGAGAAATGAAAATGTTTTGGCATGAGCATTGCATATACACTCACCTTATCACTCTGTTAAGATTCATATACTGTGTTAGAGTATCTTAGTGGGCTTTGGCTCACCTTATGTGGAAAACCATTTTCAGGTGCTGATAATATGCCTCCACCAAGGTAGTAGCTTGGGAGGACTTGGAGCCAAGAGTTTCTATTTTTGTTAACTGTTGTAATTATTTTGTATAAGCCTAAGGCTTTAATTGTATTGAGCTTAAACTCATTTTTGTTGTAACCAAGCACTGTCTTCAAAAATTGTAGCCATTAAGGCTTTTTTATACCTGTTTAACTCTTATTTCCTATCTCTTGCTATGACATATGCTATAGATTCAGAGTTAGGACTTACAAATGTATTACTGCATGTGTCATCTTTTGTAGCCATTGACTCATATGAATGTAAAGAGAGATGTCATTTTGAATATACTGTTTATGGGTAAATATTGTGAGATGGTTCTATTGTTATTAGTTCCGGGTATTACAACTTGGTATCAGAGCTACTAGGTTTGAATATTTTGGGTTGTAGGGAGTGGTTATTTCCACAATGGGTTCTCTTGCTAGATGATATAAGAAATAACCTGGTATGCTATGTGATAACATGCTTACGTGACTAAGTGGGTATGAGATTTAATTTCTAAGATATTTATTGGATCTATGAGTTTCTAGAAGGCCTGTTAGAAGGCCACTTGATCACTGTTATTTCTAATTAGAACTCTGGCAGCATCGTGGGATCATCATTATCTAGAAAGGAAATTCGTATGTGTTTACTTGATTATGTACTTATATGGAGTGAATTAATTGTTGTTTGCTGCATTAGGGCACGAGTGAGTTAGCTTTGACACATTTGTAAATGTGCTAATCTATTCTGTTAGCTTAATTAGGATGTCAGGATATGGACGTAGTGGTTGTAGGTCTGGTAGGCCTAGACGATAGAAGGTGCGATTACCATATGATATTCCGGTACAGGAGGAAGGGGTTGGTCAGGCCATCGTAGCCAAACTAGCTGGTCAGCAGGCCATAGGCGCTTTGGTCCATGAAATGGCTGAAGCTTTGCTGGAATCCATGGATATTCTCAGAGTGAGAATCAAGTCCAAGCCCAAGTAGTAGAGATTCGGCCATCTTTTCTCAAGATGGAGTTCTTCCGGTCGAATCTGGATGAGCTTTTGGGAGATCCGAAGAAGTCACTAAACGCGGGTAAGTGGTTGAAGTAGATAGTGAAGACGTTCGAGATGCTTGGCATCAAGGACGACGGGCTGAGAGTGACCTTGGCATCCTTCCAACTGAAGGGAGATACAGGTTAGTGGCGGAAGTTTGCGCGTGGGCATATAGGGGTGACTTGGGAGGCTTTTATCAATGCCTTCTAGGATAAGTTTTTGCCTTTCACTATTAGGGAGAAGTTGAGAGAGCTGTTTTTGAAGCTCAAGTAGTTTAACACACCAGTGTCAGAGTTTGAGGCTACCTTTACTTATCTATCGAGGTTTGCACCGGAGCTAGTAGCAACGGAGGAATGTCGTTGCTTAGAGTTTGAAAAGAGGTTGAGGACCAAACTCCTTTTCAAGGTGGCCGCGTCCATGATTTGGTATTACCGTCGTCTTGTGGAGACGGCAACTCACCTAGAGGCAGTGATTCAAAATGAAGAAGAGCAGATGAAGGGCTCCAGGTAGAGGAGTCAGGAGGTTCAGAAAAGACTCGGGACAGTAAGAAGCAGAGGGGCTCAAACTCACAGTAGTCCCAAGGAGCACAGTCTAGGTCCACTTTCCCGATACCGAGTTCAGATTTTGGGAGAGGTGGTTAGGGAGGGATCACTTGCTTCAAGTGTGGTCAGCTGGGCCACAAATCTATAGTTTTTCCATAGAGGGGTGGAGGGTAACAGTCTGCACCATCTTTGTCTCGTTCTTAGAGCCAGAGTCAGGAGAGAGGGGAGCTACCTTCGTGTTATTAGTGTAGGCAATCGGGACACTTGAAGAGGTTTTGCCCTGAAGTAGGAGGCACATCTGGTGCGTTTGGTTCAAGGAAGACACCGAGCCATTAACTTGCACAGTCAACACAAGCCTCAAGGGCCAATCAGGGAACCTCTTCGGCTCAATCCGTGCATTAAACTTATGTCCCAAGAGGTGAGCAGGTTGAGTAGAGACCTACGGGGCGTGTGTATGCTATTACGATGCCAGATTTATTGCAAGCACTTTAGGTAGTGAGAGGTAACTGTAGACACCCAATTTTGACCACCTTTAACACTTGGGCGCTTCACTCTGAACACTCGATGATGAAATGTTACGTTGTGTAATCGTTCTAATCTTCAGCAAAATGATTCAATTTTAAGCTTTAAAACCTAAACCTTGCACCCCCTTTGCACCAAAACCTCATTTTTTCTAGCCTAACCACTCAGGGAACTGCTAGTCAACAGACGTCCAGCAGGCCATTTTCATTGGGTTGACCTCCCTTTATCGCCCGTGCATTACTTTTAAGGGACTAATTTTCTATTTAGATGCTTGGAAATCATAAAGGAATGATTCATTATAGCTCATTATTGGGTTTGGATTTGGAGTCATTATCGTCATTTCAGGTTTGACTTCGAATTCATTATTGCTTGTAAATGAGTTTGATTCCTCTTGTAGAAAAGGGCTCGAAGAGTTCATTTCTTAGGTCAAGTCATGCTTGTTGATCTTTTTTGCTTTGGACTTAGTGGACTTAATCATCACTTTTGGACAAAAAAGGAGAAAAGATAAAGAAAATGGAAAGGCAAAGTTAAAAGGCTAATAAAATTGGAATAAAAAAGAGGTAAAAAGATAATAAAAATTGGTTAGGTTCAGTCAGACTTTGTACTGAATCTGTTGCCTCTAGAATCATCACATACTATTTTAGTGATGTTCGATGATTCATGAGGCAAGTTTACCCCCTCACTTGAGGTAATTCGATGATAGGGAGGAGGTAATGTTTGTCTTTTGTTGCTTTTATTAAACTCTTGTCTTATCGCTTCTAAGATCATCACCAACAAATTTGCGGTGATTGATAATTTGAGAATCGAATCTACTCCTCACTTGAACATCTTCATGATAGGGAAGGGCAGAAAGGATAAACATTTCTTGGATACACTCTGTCTTGCACTGTTCTAGCTCTGTTGTAGCAAGGTATTCCTCAAAAGTAGTGGCCAACCGGCCATTATTTTGTACGGCCGACCATCTTATCAGGTCGGCCAACTAAGCATTTTATACGACAGTGGTATTTTTATAGCAGAACAGAGCAGATCCTGAGGCCAAAACAGAACAATTTTCTAACTATAAACAGAGCTGATTCTTTCAACAAACAGAGAGGTTTCCGGAGGATGTTCTCGGTTGTGCACATGTGATTCCCCGTCTATCATTCAAGTCCATTAGATTAGCCACTCTAAATTAATATATGTAATTAATTAGTTGTTTTGCTTTCATTCAAACTTGTAATAATTAGCTAATTAATTAGTTCATTCATTCGTGTTTGTAATAATTAGCTGATTAGGACATTCGGACCCTCTTGTGCAAGGGCAAATTTGTAATATTTGTATGTCTTCCAACCCCTATTTCTTTCTTCCTTTTATTTACCTGCTTACCTTGGTTGTATATACTTTCATGTTTTCCATTTCACATCATTGCCATGCTTTGTATCCATTTTTGCACGCATTGAGGTTCGGTTCATCATTCTTGAATATCATTGTCACGCATGTTTTGAGTTAATCCATATGACATGTTAATAAACCGAACCTAATAGTTGCATTTTTTTTTTTTTTTTTTGTGTTGCATTAGTCATGTACATTATTAGGATCATGCATTTTTTTAACTATATTCTTTTCATTGGCTTGCCTCGGTTGAGTACTAGATGAGCATTTTTAGCTTTAGCATATTCATGTGTGTGATTATTGCCATGCTTAGCATCTTACCATGAGGCTACATGCTTATTTGAAATAACTATTTGAATGCCTATCGATGAAAGCTATTTTACTTGCATTGGGGAAGATTTTGATCAAGTGTATATACGAGCTCATTTATTTCCTTTTGAGTTGTGTGCACTCAAAGCTCTTTTAAAAATCACATAAAATCAAGTCATTTCCAAAGCATGTGAAATAGTCTATACTTGTGTGCCTTACATAGTAAGTTAGCATATTAATAATCAGAATAAGGGCATATAACGTTGATAAAATTCACATCATAATTAGTAGATGTCGAATCTTTGATTGGGTGAGGGGGTGCTCAATTTATGACCTTCCCCTCTCATACCTAAGTTCCCAAACTGAGACAACCTTGGTTACGATGGACAAGTGGACTTTGGCACGAGTCACGGGTTTTCTAAGTTTCCCAAAAATATTTAGGTGGCGACTTTGAAATCTGACAATGCAATCCATTTTTGACATCTCTGATGATTAATAGATTTTTTAAGATTTGCTGGATTTCGACTCTCATTTATTTTTCTATTTCGCATTGCACTTGTGGAACCAGATTTAGAATCATAAGAGTCCGAGCTATAGGGCTATCGTACCTGAGGAGACTAAACCCCTCTGAGGAGCACGAAAAACCAGCTATAATTTCTGGTAACTCTGCTGGGGATTTAGAGAACTTGACTTGAATTTCGTGATGTGAAATTTTATTTACATGTATATGTTCTTTACATTGCATTTGCATGGTGCTCTTAAGTCACTGTGTTTACTATTTGATATCTTGGACAATTTTCTAGAGGCTTGCCAAAGGCAGCGTGCCAGTAGAGCACATACTCAATATCTACCTAATGGCGAAAAGCGCGATGTGAACATGATTCAGGTAGAGCCAGACAATGGCCTAGCAATGACTGTGGGAGAATGGTAGGAGGACAAGGATCTAAGCTTTGCTTGCACCGATGAAGGATGAGGGATTAGCACCTCTGAAAATACATGGTACATGGAAGAGATCAACCACATGACAAGAAGTGGTCGTTATTTCAAACCCCTATCCCTAGACCAAGGAGAACCCTCCGGTAAAGACGCCGAAAAGGTGAAAGAAGAGGAGATAGAAGAAGACTTGGTATTGAGGCAACTTAAGAAAATCTAGGTAGAGATTTCAATTTAGGGGCTATTGATGGCTTCTTGGGACACAGGCAAGCATTGTTGGAGATGCCAAACAAGACCAAGTTGCCTATGAACATCACGACTGACCAACTGATGTCTTTGGTCACATCTGGGGATGTCACTCCATTGTTGTCTTTCACAGATGAAGAGCTATTTCCCGAGGGGGCTAACCACAACAAACCTTTGTACGTAACCTTGGAAAGCCAAAAGAAGTGGATCTAGGTAGTGTTGGTGGACACCGACTTGGCAATTAATGTGTGTCCAGTGAGGACCGCTTATGTCATAGGCTTTAAGCTAGCTGACTTCACACCTACGACTCAAGTCGTCTGAGCTTACGACAATACCAGCCGCAATGTCATGAGAAACTTTAAGAGCTAGATATTGATTCGTCCATCCAAACATGAAGTTGAATTCCATGTGATGGATGTGCCAGCAACCTTCAATCTACACTTGGGTAGACCTTGGCTGCACTAAGTGAAGGCGGTTTCTTCAACAGTACCCCAACTTGTGAAGTATCCGTTCAAAGGGGGGATTGCGACTGTTTATGGAAATTCTTCAATCCATCCTTCCCTAGGAACCACCACACTTCTGTTGGAAATACTACATGGACAAGAGGATGTGTTACTCTCCAGATTCACCTTGGCAGAGGCTCGGTTGGTGTAGGAAGAGGATGAGAGAGACTATGTGAGCACCCAATCTATATGTATGATGAACAAGCAAGGACACCTTCCTGGATCGGGACAGGGTAAAAATGGGAGGTAGGGGAATACTGTTGCCAGAGAAGTAAGCCATAACCCCCATGCTTTTGGGTTAGTGTATGAGCCAACTGGAGAGGATTGGAAGAGGAAGGGAGACGAATTGAAAGAGAGAATTAAAGCAAAGAAAGCCAGGAGGCAATTTGAGTTGGTCCACAAGACAATCAAGGGGACCCTAAACGGGTGCTTTGTTCGTCAAGGAGAAGACTTCCCTTTCTGTGGATTCTCGGAGCCATGGGTCAAATGGGAAACAAAGAAGAGATACCCAGAGTTTGAGATATTTTTCAATCATTAGTTGTGAGACAGCGAAGAGGAGAGGATTGACCCAAGCATTGGTATAGGGCAAGATAGAAGTGCAAGCTCAGATAGCGATGAAGAGGAACTGTTAGGGATAGCACTGGCTGACCTTCTAGCAGATTTCATCACTAGGGTTGAGCCCATTAACATGGAGGATAGTGTTACTATCTTTGTGATCGAGGATGAACCAGTAGTGGATTACATCGATCTCATTATGGACGTAGCCAAGGCTCCATGCCTAGTTTAGCAATTCAAGAGGGGCTTTATTGATAGTTCTGAATCAGATGATGAGCTTGAATTTGATTCCACCAAGTCTATTGAGTCGGAGTTAGATTCTAGTCAGTTTGGGGAGTTTGAGTCTGGCACTTCCAAGGGTGGTAACCTGGGTGGCAAAGTCCTGTCTAGGTCCTCTTTTGCATTTTCCTTTAAGTCTGTTGTAATCGAGAAGCCAGAACTTTTGAATGAAAATGTTGTAGTTTCTGTTTACTTCTCTATGCCATTAATTATTGCAGGATTTTCAAAATTTTAATGAAAACAAAGAGGAAGAAATTCCTCGGGCTTTGAAAAACTTGATTGACCAAGAGGGGGAGAGGCGTGCTAAGCCTTGCATGGATGAGATCATTTCAATTAACGTGGGTACTGAGAAAGATCCACGCTTAGTCTAGATTAGTTCCACGTTGTCTTCGGAGGAACGCAAGCGTTTAATCACTTTATTAAAAGAATTCCAAGATGTTTTTGCATGGTCCTACGAAGACACGCCTGGAATCGATCCTGAGATTGTACAACACAGGATCCCTCTCGACACTGAGGCCAGACCAGTCAAGCAGAAACTCCGCAGAAGTCGTCCAGATTAGGCACTGAAAATTAAAGAGGAAGTCACCAAGTAGATCGATGCAGAATTCTTGATGGTATTTGAATATCCGACTTGGTTGGCTAATATTGTTCTGGTTCCGAAGAAAGACAGCAGGATCAGAGTTTGCATTGACTTCAGGGATTTGAAAAGGCTAGTTTGAAGGGCGACTTTCTGTTGCCACACATTAATGAATTAGTAGACTTCACCACTGGCCATGCCTTGTTGTCGTTCATGGATGGGTTTTCGGGGTACAATCAGATCTTGATGGCACCTGGGGACAGAGAAAAGACTGTGTTCACCATGCCATGGGGTACCTACTGCTATGGGGTCATGCTATTTGGGTTGAAGAACACCAGGGCTACATATCAGAGGGCTACAACTACCATACTGCACAACATAATCCATAAAGAAGTCGAGGTGTATGTGGATGACATGATTGTAAAATCTAAAGAATGAGAAGACCACTACATCACGTTGGAAAAATTCTTTGAATGAATCAGGGAGTATAGACTGAGTTTAAACTAGCAGAAATGCACTTTGAGGGTGACTGCAGGGAAGATGCTAGATTTTCTGATTACGCAGAGGGGAATTGAAATAGATCCATCCAAGATTAAGGACATCTTAGAAATGATATCACCAAGTACTGAAAAGGAGGTGTGCGACTTTCTAGGAAAAGTGCAATTCATAAGACGGTTTATCTCTAAATTTACCTTGACTTGGGAACCACTATTTGGTCTCTTGAAAAAGGGAAAAAAATTCTAATGGGATGATCAATGTCAGTTTGCCTTCAAACAAGTAAAGCAGTACCTTCAGAATTCGCCTGTATTATCGCCATCAGAGCCAGGGAAGCCACTAATCATATATCTGTCAGTGACAGAGTCAATGATGAGATGCATGTTAGTATAAGAATTAGAAGCTAAGGTGGAAAAGGCCATTTACTATCTGAGCAAGAAGATGTTGGATTATGAGACCCGTGGAAGGAGAGGAAGTAGTAGAGTACCTATTCCTAGATAAGGAGATCCTGGAAGTAGAAGAGGAGATGTGGAAAATGTACTTTGATGGAGCAGCTAACCAATACAGTTATGGGATAGGCATGTTGCTCATAGCACCCGATGATTCCCATATACCTGTAGCTTTTAAACTCCGGTTCAAAGTATCCAACAATGAAGCAGAGTACGAAGGGGTGTATTGCTGGACTAGAAGCTGCTCTAGAACTAAGGGCAATAAGGTTGGACGCCATCGGAGACTCGAACCTAGTTGTTTCTCAAGCCAATGGAGATTGGAAGGTCAAAGAAGAGAAAATGAAAGTTTATCACCAGGCCCTGGAGATTATGATTCTAAGGTTTGAAAATCTAACATTTATGCACTTGCTAAGAGAAAACAATCGGTTTGCTGATGCATTGGTAACTCTATCCTCTATGATAGACATATCGATCGGGGTTAAGATGCGTCTAATTATCATTGAACAGAAGTATGCACCTACTTATGAGACAATAGCTGCAATAGATTAAGTTCAGGACAAGAACCCCTGGTATGACATTTGGAACTTTTTGGAGAAAGATGCGTATCCATCAGGAGCAAATGCCATGGATAAACGGGAATATAACGTCTAGCCGTTCAGTTCATCATATGCGGAAGTAAGTTGCACAAAAGAGGACATCTGGGAATGCACAAGCCATGCATCAAAGAGGAAGAGTCAAAACGTCTCATGGAGGCCATTCATGGGGGAGAGTGTGGAGCACATATGAATGGCGTGATGCTGGCCAAGAAAATCCTCAGGCAAGGCTATTATTGATTAACCATGGAGGAAGATTGTATCAACTTTGTTCGGCGATGCCACAAATGTCAACTCCATGCCAATTGCATGAATATCCCGCCGTCGAAGCTTTACAATATGACTTCACCATGGCCTTTCTCAACTTGGGGAATTGACGTCATCGGAGCTGTCTCACAAACGGGCTCGAATGGACATAAGTTCATTTTATTAGCAATCGACTACTTTACCAAGTGGGTGGAGTCGTAGTTGTATTTTGTGCTGAAAGCGTCGCATGTGGCCAAGTTCATCAGGAATAGCTTCATCTGCTGGTATGGGGTGCCAAATGAGATCATATCGGACAATGGCCTACACTTCAAAAAGTAGTTGGGAGATTTACTTAAGAAATATAACGTGGCTTTTCACAAGTCATCAACATATAGGCCACAGACCAATGGAGCCGTTAAAGCCGCAAACAAGAATATCAAGAACATTTTGCGAAAGATGGGGGAAACCTATAAGGACTGGCCAGATAAATTGCCTTTTGCACTTTGGGGTTATAGAACGTCAATTCAAACATCCACGAGAGCAACCCCTTACTCTTTGGTATATGGGATGAAAGCTAACTTACCGATCGTGATCGAAGTACCCTCATTGGGAATTATGGCTGATTGTTAGATAGTAGAGGCAGATTGGCAGTAGAACAGGTTCAAAGAGTTGATGTTGCTTGATGAAAAGAGATTGAAGGTGTTGTATCACATCTAGGGATATCAGCGCAAAATTGCCAGGGCCTTCAACAAGAAAGTCAAATCCAGAAACCTTAAAGAAAGAGATATGCTGCTAAAAAACAATCGAGCTCCCATCCATGATCCTAGGGGCAAGTTTCGACTCAATTGGACTAGTCCATATATCATCAAATCTATCTGGTCAAGAGGAGAGATTATCCTTATAGATTTAGATAGCTTGGAGTTCTCGCAATTGATCAACATGGACAAGTAGAAGGAATACTATTCTTGAAAGGCTCGCTAGGCCGAAAACCCGAAAGGGCCACCTAGGAAAAAGTTAGAGCATGAAAAAATCAGAAATAAAGAAAAATAGAGCTCGTAAGGTTGAAAACCAAAAAGGACGACTTTGGCAAAAGTTAGAGCTCAAAAGGATATAGTTAATACTCGAGTGAACCCTAATCGTGAACTACGTAAGGCCTGATTCCCATCTTTGGGACATGTAGGCAACTTTATCTCAAAGTTCGACTCTAATCATTTTCAACTCAATTGTTCTATCCATTGTTTGATCGGTCTATCTCACCATCTGCTGGCTTGGTTGTTTTACCTCTATTTGGCAAAAAGGCCAATTGCAAGATGAAGCAAGGGGTAGAACAATAGTGGGGGTGACTACAGTTGTGGGCAGCTATGATCCTCTTGATTCGGGGCTATATGTCTTGAGGATTGATTCCATATATTCCAAATAGAGACCTTTCGCGAAAATTTGTTTTGGAAAGTTTTAATGAAGTTGATTTTCTCAAAGTTTTACTTTTTGTAACACAAACCATTCTTTGGACCAAAAAGGAAAATTTTTAGTACTCTTAACTTTAATTACATGATTTCAACACAAGTACACCCTCTAACTCCTTGATTAAATCAAAGTTGCTTTTACAACATAAAACTTGAAAAGAAAAGTCAAAGCAATAAACTAGGGGCATAGATAAGTCAGGTAGTGGTCCTCTGTCTCTTGCCCACACTCTCAAAAGTCTTTGCAACCAAGGATGGTCCGACCTTTGTCTCATCCTCAAGCCAAGCCAAGCACTCACCAGAAGGGTCACAACTAAAGCTAGTAGCATGGGCCAAAAGCTCTTTTAGCTTCCGAGCAGCGAGGTATTGAGCCAAGTGTGAAGCACAAACTAGAAATGGAATGAGGTATTCAACCCCCTCATACTTACGCCCAGACTGGCGTCTCAACTGGAACAGGAAGTAGAAAACATAGTGTGTAAGGCTGATCAAGTGTATACCCGACTGATGGGACATATTATAGCTCATCTCGGCTAAGTTAAGCTAGGGGCAATGCCAAGCGATGGCAGTCGCAGATTTGCTGCACATCCAGTCGCACCACAACCCTTCTGTGGGAAAGTTCACTAGCTGCGGGCGAAAGAAGTAGGATCAAGATGAATACTCAGGGCAAGGGTCCACGACTTTCAGCTTATCCATCAACCACACCTAGGAAGGGATAAAAAATAAGAGAGATTAAAGAACAGAGAGATGTGCGTTGAGAGAAAAAAGTAAGGAAAGGGCTTTGAGAGAAAATAAAGAGTGAGTGCCATAAATGAGAAAGGGTGGGAAACAATACCCAGAGAAGCAGTGGACTCCCTACAAATTGAGAGGTCTCTTACCAATGGAAAGCATCCAAACCCATTATGGTCTCGGCCAATGCCTATATAGCTTAAGCCCTCCTTGAGGTGTTGGGCCACTTTAACCAGTCGGATGCTGACTGCGCTACCACTAGGGGCAAGAAGTTACTGGGCGAGTAAGCATATACAGAGAGCATCTTGGCGATAACTGTAGACACCCCATTTTTGACCGCCCTCGAGACTTGGGCGTTACTGATGGTTTACTTGTTGGAGAAAGGTGTGCAGTGCATAGGTTTAGTTTCTTCGGTAAGAAGAGAGGCAAATCTCAACTTCATACCCCATTGTGGACCAAAATTATTTTTGATGGTTTTTATACCTTAAAACCCTCTCTTTCAAAACATTTTTGAAATAAAATTCCCACGATGTTCCGACGCTCGCATTTCGGTAAATGTTGCGCTTTTCGGTAAACCGAGCAAGGACAAAGGGGAGATGAATGAAAGAAAGATGAAATCTTTGAAAAATCTTTCACAACACCTTATTTAGGGGTTTGAAGATGAAGAAAAGAGGAGAAGAGGGGAGAAAACTAGTTTAGGAAAAGTTCAGCATGAATCCGTGTAGGAGAAAGACGAGCGGTCATCGCTAAAACAAGCTTATCTATCTATACACTTGGATTTGAGCTATGAGGCCACCATCGTTGAAAAGAAGACTTCCAGGGCTTCATTTTGCACTAAATAATCTCTCAAAGCCAAGTCCGGGTGGGGGAGATATGGTTGGTTGAAGTAGAGGATCAGCCCGGTTGGATAGAATCTGCGCGGCTTCACCAAAAAGGGCATAACTTTTTCCACAGGAGGAATTTTAATGCAAGGTTTGCGCCATTGGAAAGATAACTTCCGGGGCTTCAATCTGGACATCCACTGGAACTTTTTGACCTTACCAGCTACCTACCGGCCATCCATTTATCCGACCAGCACAAAAGATTGCCGACCGGCACAAAAGATTGCCGGCCGGCCAAAAGTGCCCAGAACTCAGATTTTTGACAGATATTTATCATCCAGCTGCTATGCACTGTACCAGATATTTTCAATTGGGATATTTCGACCAAAAGCTCTTATTTTGATATATATACAGCCTTATATCTCATATTGGAGAGGTGAGAACAAAAAGTCAAGTTTTGGGAGCTTCTCACTCCAAAAAAAACCTCTCTCTCTAGAAATTTCAAAGCCAAATTTCAGCCCTCTTCCTCTTCCTTTGTGAGGTTGGATTTTTGGAGCAAAAAACCAGAGATATATAGATACATATCTGATATAGATACATATATCCCACCTCTCTCTCCATATCTCTCTCATTCAACCATCAAATACCCTTGTTCTTGGGCCATTTCTTCACCAATCCATAGCACCACCCCTCTACACTTCATTTCAGCACATTGGAGGTCATTTGCAGAGGCTAGGAGCTCATTTTCTTGGATCAAAACCTGCTGGTTTATTGGTCTACAAGGGTAAGCACACTTTTCCCCAAAACTAGCATTTTCTTGGTTCATATCTAAGCCATATTTTCTTACTGTTTTGGGTTCTGACCCTAACTGAAACTAGGCCTATTTTGAGCTATTCTTCATGTTTGTTTAAGGGCTCAACCCTGTTTGAGCCCCCCATTGTGCACTTGTTTCAATACCCTCTTGTATGCCATTATCTTGCATGGTATTTTTAGCATATGTATAATATGTTTTGGGGCCTGATGTAAACTGTGAGTAGGCCTATTTTGAGCTCCTCTACAACATTGTAGAAGGGCTCAACCTTGTTTGGGACCTCCATGCATGACTTGCCATTGAACCCCTTTTGGGTCCCTATTTTTGCATGCTTTGTGAGATTACCTTGCTTCTGTTTTTAGGCCATGATCAGAACTGAAAGTGGCCATATTTTGACCTTCTTGGAATTTTTTATTAAGGGTCTTTGGCTGTTTGATGTATATTTTGCCTACTTCATGTTATACCCTCTTGTGGCCTCAATCTTGCATTGCATTTTGAGTATGTTTTCATACTGATTTGGGGGATGTCATCTCCTGTAAATGTTCATATTTTTGGTCCCTCTTCAGTGTTGTAGAAGGCTCCTTTTTTTTTTGGGGCCAGCATATGTGGGTTGTCCCATACCCCCTCTCTTGGCCCCCATTTTTGTATGCCATTTTAGCCCTGCTTGTGCTTGCTGTCTTGCCATGATTTGTATTGAAAAAAATGCTTGTTTTGGGGCTTCCTAGCTTCTGTCTTCATGCTTCATGTTCAAATTATGCATGTTTGATATAGCCACAAGTCATTTCATGTGCTTAATATCGCATTTCGGGACCATTTCCTTGCATCGGATGTCATGTTTGCGTATTTCGGGACTGTTTTGCATCACTTTTAGCTACTGAAATTTGCATTGTTTGCATACCATGATCCATGCTTTGCCATGCTTTGTTAGGGTGTCATTCGTGCCTTAGGTTTGGTCCTCGGTTTGCGTGCACGCATGCACGCATTTCGAGTGTCTTATTTTCATTTAATGGCCGCTGATTTTGGCATGCTTGCGAGCTATGTTAGTTTAAGTCCATCGTTGCATGTTGTTGCATGCCATGATTGTTTACATGTTTAGGTTGCGCGCCTAGCATACATTGCTCATTTGCATGTTCATGTTGCATACTTAGCCGCCATGCCTAGGTTGCATTCCATTGAGCATGCATCCCTCGCCTCTTGACCAATCATGACAGGGGTTGGGGCCCTTTGATTTGTTTTGTGCTTGCATTTCATTTGATATCAAAGTTGTTAACTTGGCTTTCGGACCATCATGCATTGAAATGCGTGATTGATGGCCCGGGGGTTGAGGGTCATGCTCCCTTGAGTCCATTGCATGATAGGAGTGTGTCCGCACACATTTGCTCAAAATTCCATACCATGCACCGTCTGGCATTCTTTGTCAAAACTGTCTTCTGCAGGAATTATTTGCCGACCGGCAGTATAGAGTGCCGACCGGCACTGTATTTATTGCCGACAAACTCCTTAGCAGCCGATGGATATTGTACACGGCCGGTGGACATTCTATTCATCCGATGATGATCCTCAGTGTGCAGAGAGCATGTTCTGAGACTTTGGCGCTTTTCGAGAAGCGAGGCGAAAAGCAGAGCCAACAGTGGTATGGTGCGGGTTTCCGGGCAAGGCGGGCTCAAGCATGCATCATTCGCGCATCCCGAGGCGGGCGACTGTGG
Source organism: Camellia lanceoleosa (assembly GCA_025200525.1). Classification (NCBI taxonomy): domain Eukaryota; kingdom Viridiplantae; phylum Streptophyta; class Magnoliopsida; order Ericales; family Theaceae; genus Camellia; species Camellia lanceoleosa. Next base: position 82,653,006 of record CM045760.1, on the reverse strand, counting down.
CCACCTTTCCTTTTTGCATTTATTTTTTAAATAATTAGAAATTTTGTAATAATTAATTTATTTAGTATTCGGACTGTAATATTTATTCGGTCCCTCCGAGCGAGGGCGCAATTGTAATAAGTGTGGATGAGTGGTGTGTATGTCTTCCAACCCCCATTTCTTTCTCTCTTTTATTTACCTGCTTATGATGGTAGATTAGGGCACATTTATTTTAGCATACCTTATGCAATGCATGCGTGCATCCATGCATTTGTCTAAACATGCACCGGGCTCAGTACATCATACAAACTGCATTGTATTTCAATTCCAAATTGAATACGTGCATCGAATAAAGTGCATTTCACATGCCATCTTTAGGGTTAGCCGAGCCTACTCTAGATTACATCTTTGCATGTGTTGCATTAGCCACTCAACATGAATTAGGACATGCATGTTTGCTAACTAGTTTATTGTTTTGGCACGGAGTACAATGTAAGTATTTATGCTTTAGCATATCGTATGTGTGTGGATGTGAACATAACAGTAGGCTTACCATGCGGCTAGTTGCTTACATGAGATAAACTGTTTGAGTGCCTGTGGGTGGAGGTTGGATTGCTTGAGTTGGAAAAACTCGTTGAAATCCGTGTTTTAGCCTACTCGTGAGTAGCAAAATCCGAAACATGTTTTCAAAACGAACGGATATGCAATGTTTATTTCCAAATTAGGCAATCTAGTCTATACTTGTTTGCTGCGCGCATAACATAGTAATTCTAGGCTAATAATTGGAATAAGAGCATGTAATGTTTTCAAAATCAGATATCACGGTTAGTAGAGGCCGGTCTTCGGACTGGGCGAAAGGGGGTGCTCATAGCTGACCTTCCCCGATCGTACCTAAGCTCCCGAGCCAAGACCACTTTGGTGATGATGGACACGTGGCCTTCGGCACCGAGTCAGGGTTTCCTAAATTTCCCATTTTAAATATTTAGGTGGCGACTCTGTAATCTGGCAAAGCAGTCCATGTTTGGCACTACTTTTCAAAAAAATCTGTTTTCTTCAAAACAATTTGCCGGATTTGGACTCTTTGGTTCAAGATTAAGAACCGTGACATTCAAGTCCGAACTGTAGTGACCCCAATATGAACGGAACGGGACTTAACCCTCCCGGGGCGTTCGGGGACGTCTACAGTTTCTGGCGACTCTGCTGGGGAGTTTTAGAGAGCTTGACTCGAACTCGTGATATCCTGTTTTGACTACACTTATGTGTTTCTTTGCATTGCATGTGCATTGGTGCGCCTAGGACACCGTGTTGGCCATCTGCTATTCCTGAGCGGTTTGCTGGAGGCTTGTCTTGTCAAGGCATGACCATAAGACTGACCGGTTGCGGGCTTTGCCAGTATGGGAACACAAACCCCGGTTTTACCGGGGCACCCTTTTTGACCATTCGACCTAGTGCATATCGAAATCTATAGTGACCATTCCAAACTAGGACAGGTTGCTTACCCGATATAGGTTGTTTGAAACCGCTGCGTGTGTAGTGAAACCCTAGCTCCGGACAAAATAGGACAGGGAAACCCTACCCCAGCATAGGGGTGTATTGGCTCTCTTTTACATGCTATGTGCTTTTAGAGTGTATCTCTACAGGGAATGTGCATATCAGTTTGCAAGTTTTGGTATCCGGCCCGAGGGCACCGGTAACAGTATTTTGGGGAATCAGTTATCTGCGGGTATCAGATCCAGCTTTAGGGACAGTGATTTGGGGAACAGTGACCAGTAATGAGTACAATTGTTCTGTTATGCTTATATCCGTTCCAGTGAAATTGAGCTGAGATGCTGTCGGTTTTCTCTTTTGATAGGGGGGGTAGTCCTGGAACTATAGTTTCAGAAGGCTCCAATATTCTCCGAGGTTCGTCGGACTTGTACTGATAGACTTTGTTAGGCCAGGAATTCAGTTCAAAGGCAACCAGTGTTCCTTCGCTGAGGCAAGGCAGACATCTGATCCGTTAGTCACCAGTCACATCACCTCTGTTCAGATCTGCAGCTTTCAGTTAATATGCAGGAAGAGGTGCGTCAACTCCAAGAGGCCATGCAGGCCATGCAGCAGGATGCTGCTCATCGGGCAGAGTTTACCACCCGCCAAGCAGAGGTTCTGGCTCAACAAGTGGGCTTACTCACCAAGCTTCAAAGAAGAACAAAGAACCTCAACAAGACGGGCGTCGCTTGATCCAGCTCCACCCCCACCTATGGTTCCAATACCCAGAGAGGCAGCTCACGTCCAGGAAAGTACGGATGTTCCGACATGGGCAGTCCCACTGCCAATCCCACCTCAGTTGTCCAAAGCACCGGCTAATCCAGTGGACACGCCCTTTGAATTTAAGGTTGACCCAACTGCACTTAAGGTCAATAAACTGGAGGAGTTGTTCAGACGAGCACATGGAGTGAACCCCATCCCGGATTTAGAGGACGGGTATATTGAATTTGCAGTTACCTTGCCGGAGCAGTTTAAAATGCCGCATATCGATCGCTTTGACGGCTCTGGAGACCCAAGGGTGCACCTCCACCTGTTTTCCGATATCTTGAAGCCAATGGGTTTGACCACAGCTCAGAAGTTGTCTCTCTTTGGCCGAACCATGTCTGGGATAGCTGCAATCTAGCATGCAAAATTGAAAGACTCTGTGAAACGGAACTGGGAAGAGCTGGCTGAGGCCTTTATTGCTCAATACTCCTACAACACATAGATCGAGGTCACAACTCGTGATCTCGAAGCCACCCGCCAAGAACTAAAGGAGGGTTTCTCAGAGTTTGTGATGAGATGGAGATCAAAGGCCTCAATGATGACCACAAGGCCTTCTGACAAAGACCAGATAAGGATGGTTGTGCGCAACCTCCAACCCAGGATGATGCAAAAAATGATAGTTTTACCCTTTCCTACATTTGCGGACCTACACGAGATAGGGGTACAGATCGAGGACGCTATGAAGTAGGACCTTGTTGACCAGGAGAAGGAGCAGCCTAGGAGGGCATTTACCCACAGTTCGAATGCGATCACCAGTGGTGACACAGCTGCTATAACTTCAGACATGGGCAGGGTTACCACCACCACACAAAAAATGACCACCCCACTCATCGGTGCCTCCGAAACTAGCTCACAAATGGCCAAATACCCACCTCAGGGCCAAAGGATGTTTACCCCACTGTACATGTCTCTGTCAACGGCCTTGAGGGTCCTGATCAAAAAGGGGTATCTGAAGCCACTGGAGCCACAACCATTACCAAAGAAACCCCCTCCCTCACATAACCCAGCTGACTACTGTGTCTTCCATCAACGAGCTGGCCATGACACTGACGTGTGCTTTCGTCTTCATCATGAGATCCAAAACCTCATTGACAGTCGGACGATAGCTCCACCTTCAGACCCCAATGACCAAGTACCTCATCCACATCTCAACCTAATCCATACACTATCATCCACCTTTGACCCCAGCATATACATCACCCCGGCCCATCTACCCAAACTAGAGGTGTTTATCCCGGAAAGCATGGACTTATGCATGATGGGTGCATCTGAACCCCAATCATCTCAAACCTGTGAGCCCACTACTTCTGAGTTGCTGAGAATGATCGAAGATCTTCAGAGAACTGTGGCAGATTTAGCCTTTGGGGTTTTGGCCCCATCATCGACCACATCACGTACCAGGGAGTTCATGTCTAAAGGCTCCCCAACCTTGGGACAAGCTGCATTGGAAGAAGGCCAATCCCTTGGCAAAATAGAGGCAGGTGGTAAGAACAAGGTAGGGGCAGGCATTGGCCCCCATGAACACCTTCGGTGGGATGTTGAGGCTTTGAAAGCTGAAGGACTGAACAAAGAGCAAGTCCTTGCGGTTGTTACAGAGGCTGTGGATGACACTTTCGCCACTCAAGTTGGGGGCAGTTTGAATCAAGGGGTGAGCCGGGAGAAGGGCCTTTATACCAGGAATGTTCCTTTCAACTCTAGTCTCGTTCTCGAAAGAGATCAGCAAACCCAGTCAGCACCTGTCAATCCCTTTGCTGGTGCATCTAGCAAAAAGCCACAAACCTCAAAATACCCACATCGGGGCCAGAGGGTGTTTACCCCACTGTACATGTTACTATCAGCGGCCTTGAGGGTCCTAATAAAAAAGGGGCACCTGAAACCCCTAGAGCTACGGCCATTGCCAAATAAACTCCCTCCCTCCCATGATCCGACCAAGTACTGTGCCTTCCATCAACAAGTCGGCCACGTCACTGATAGTTGTTACCGTCTTCACCATGAAATACAAGATTTGATTGATAACAAGGTCATCGTCGCGCCAAGTCCTGCAAAATCTATCGGTGCTAGATCAGTGAACTTGGGGGATAATGTGATGTGATCAAGAGATGAACCACCTGCGGGCGGCGTTCAGTTTACTTCAGATGTGGTGGATGGTATGCACTGTTTTGAGCAATGTACAAATGCTGTTAATTTTGCTTTCTGACTTGGGTATTGGATCAGTCTTGTCTTTTTGTATTGAGTCAGTCCTTTCATACTAAGTCAGTTGGGTCTGTCTTGTTGTATCGAGTCAGTCCTATTTTATTAGAGTCGGGTGATTCCGGGGGTGTTACCTCGAGCATCACCATTTTGTTTTGTGTTTGTCTTTTCAGTTTCTTTTGAGTCTGTTTCTGCCTTGGAGCCAGTTACACCAGAAGATCTAAATGAAACAACAGTGATTTTTATGCTCTCGCGTTTGCTTCTGCCGTGTGCCAGTTGTGCCAGAAATTCTGAATGAGATAGCAACATTTGATTGGGAACTCTGCCTTTTCTGTGCCTTGAAGTCATTGTAATGACCTAAGTTTTTCAAAACTTTTTGAACACTATGGTAAAAACAAAGAGGAAGGAATTCCTCGGGTTTTGCAAAAATTGATCAATTTGAGAGAAAGAAAGGCGCGCTAAGCCCTTAATGAATGAAATCATGCTTGTCGGCATGAGTACTGAGAAGGATCCTGGTTCGATCCAGACTGGTTCCACACTATCTTCTGCGCGAGCGATTTGTCGCTTTCTTAAAAACTGTCAAAAAATGTTTTGCGCGGTCTTGCGAAGACCTGTGTGGAATCGCTCTTGAGATTGTGCAGCCTAGGATCGCTCTCAGCCTCGAGACTCGACCCCCTTTGCTTTCAAACCTTGAACTGGCATTCAGAATGTTCAACGGTTGACCACAATGTAAGTCCTGTGTGGCCGGATTTGAAGCAGCCCTCGAACAAGAGGCACCAAAGTCAGATCAAGAAGGTCAGACCTCATCAGAAGAAGCTTGCAAAGTTAGAACAGAAGCACCCCTTGAACTAGGGGCAAAAAATATCCGATGTGCTCACAGAGCCAAAGATGGATCCTTCTGCAAATCAATACAACAGCCATTCTCTTGGATACAGAGGGCTTCAATCTCAAAACCATTTGGCATGGACTTGTTACACTTTTACCCTTTAAGAGGCTCGCTGGGCCGAAAACCCGGAAGGGCGACCCAGGCAAAAGTTAGAGCGAAGAAAAGAATGAAAAAAAAAGAAAAAAAAAAATGCAAAGATACAAAAAATGCAAAAAAAAAAAAAAAAAAAAAAGAAGAAGAAGAAGAGAAAATGAAAATGAAAAGAAAGAAAAACAAAGCTCGCAAGGTTGAAAACCTGCAACAGGTGCCTTGGCAAAAATTAGAGCATAAAAAGGAGAGGTTAAACACCCAAGTGTACCTTAACCCCGAACTACGTAAGGCTTGATTCCCATCTTTGGGATACGTAGGCAACTTCATTCTGAAGTCCAGCCACAAACACTTCCAAATCAATTGTGTCCATGTGATGGTTTTGATCATCTTTGCCTCCTCTGTATCCGAGAGTCTAGTTGTGTTCATCGCTCTGAGGACTAACTATAAATACGCTGCGATGCTATCCAAACAAGGGGCAACTTTCCGTTGCCATTCAAAACGCCGCGGTGTCACTTCAAACAAGGGGCAACTTTCCGTTGCCATGAAGTGTCCTTCAGACAAGGGGCAATTTTCCATTACTATAGGTCCGAGGTTGTGCATCTCAAGAGTAGGTTCCGTGCTCGTTGAGCAGTGGCCGTTTGCAAAAATAGTTTTTGAGAATTTTTACTGAGGTTGACTAATTTTCTCGAAAATTGTTCCGTCTTTTCCAAAACAGGACCATTTCTTGGACTCAAAAAAAAGAAGGGAAAATTTTCAGTGCTCATAGCCTGACTTGCATGATTTTAAATCAAAAAATCGAACAAGCATGTTAATCAAACTCTTATGCTGATCAAAATTGTTTTAGTAGAAAACCAAAGCAAAAAATGGTCAAAATGATGAACTAGTGCCACAGTACAGTCAGGCTTCCTGTCTTTTCCCCGTTGTCAATGCATTCGCCAGAAAGGGCACCACACTTGCCAAGAAGGGCACTCCACCTGCCAGAAGAGGGCACAACTGAGGTTAACAACAAAAGGGCTGAAAGCTCTCAACATCCTCCAAGCAACGAGGTATCAAGCCAAGTGCGAAGCACGAACTGGACTGGGGCAAGATATTCCACTCCATTATCTGGACAGATCTAACCATGTCCAAACTCCCTGGCAGAGCATCGTCGACCGATGTCAGCCGCAGATTCGCTATACACCCAATTATAGCACGGCCCCTCTGTGGAAGAAACTCACTGTTGTGAACAAGAAAAGAATCTAGCAGAATGCTAGGGGCAAGAACCCGCAACTTCCTGTTTATCCATCAACCACCCAGGGGAGGGATAAAAAATGAGAGATTAAAGAATGGAGAGATGTGCGTTGAGAGAAAAAGTGAGAAAAGGGCTTTTTCGTGAAAAATAGAGCTTGAGGGCCAAGTGATGTGAGGATCACAAATGAGAAAGGGTGGGAAACACTACCCGGTGAAACAGGCTCCCTGTGCATGTCTGAGTGTCGTGTCTTTTTGTTTTATCTCGATTCTTGTTTTGAGCCGTTCCGAGCGTGTCTCAATGTGTTTAGGTTGTTTACCTATCATTTTCCCTTGTTAAGTCTTTTTCGCTGTGTTCAGTCGTAGGCTCAATACCCGGGTAAGAACTCATTTCTTAATTTCAAAAAAAAACATCTTGTGCTCAGAGTGCTGTGCCATTCTCCACATTTGTGCAAAAAAGGAATTTGTTCTTTCAAAAACTGCAGGGTTTAACCCAGGTCATGTGAGAACAGTAAAATCAGGATCTATCTGAAGCTATATAGGTTCCACACTGCAAAGCAAAAGAAAAGAGGAAAAATCGAAGCATCTGAGTGTGTTTCACCTCCAGCAAATTCCATGGGATGTACCTCGTCAAGCCTTGTCAATGCTCCGAAGTATGGGTGTGCCTCTACCTCAAGCTCAAAATGTTTCTGCGGAAGTATCAGCTGATGTCTCCGATGCGTAGCTCATCGTCGGTTCGCATGCACGAGTTGTATCCTCTTGGAATCTATTGTGACTCGTCCGAGAGGTAAATCGGAGGTTGCGTTTGAATTGGTCTCGTTAAGGCATGTATTTCCTTATTTGACATTTTATTTTGAACACACTGTTGAGATTGCATCGAATATGCATTGATTATTGTGCACAGAATGTGTATACACACTCGTTCCACTTGCATTATGATGCATGTTCCAATTGCATTGTTATGCACCCACTTCATTTGCATTGTGATGCACATCCCAGTCACATTGTTATGCACTCATCTCACTTGCGTTATCACGCATGTTTTGCCCACATTGTTGTGCGCCTTTTTTTTACTTGCGTTGCTGTTCTTTCCTCTCTCGCGTGTACCATGCTGAGAGGCTTTTCTCTTTCCTCTCTCGCGTGTACTACGCTGAGAGGTTTCTTTTTGCTTTTCTCTCTCCTCTCTCGCATGTACTACGTTGAGAGGCTTCTCTCTTTCCTCTCTCGCGTGTACTACGCTGAGAGGCTTCTCTCTTTCCTCTCTCGCGTGTACTACGCTGAGAGGTTTCTTTTTGCTTTTCTCTTTCCTCTCTCGCGTGTACTATGCTGAGAGGCTTTTCTCTTTCCTCTCTCGCGTGTACTACACTGAGAGTTTTCTTTTCATTTTTTTTCTCTTTCCTCTCTCGTGTGTACTACGCTGAGAGGTTTCTTTTCGCTCTTTTTTCTCTTTCCTCTCTCGCGTGTACTACGCTGAGAGGTTTTCTTTTCGCTTTTTCCCTTTCCTCTCACGCGTGTACTACGCTGAGAGGTTTCTTTTTGCTTTCCTCTTTCCTCTCTCGCGTGTACTACGTTGAGAGGTTTCTTTTTGCTTTCCTCTTTCCTCTCTCGCGTGTACTACGTTGAGAGGTTTCTTTTTGCTTTCCTCTTTCCTCTCTCGCGTGTACTACGTTGAGAGGTTTCCTTTTGCTTTCCTCTTTCCTCTCTCGCGTGTACTACGCTGAGAGGTTTCTTTTTGCTTTCCTCTTTCCTCTCTCGCGTGTACTACGCTGAGAGGTTTCCTTTTGCTTTCCTCTTTCCTCTCTCACGTGTACTACGCTGAGAGGTTTCTTTTTGCTTTCCTCTTTCCTCTCTCGCGTGTACTATGCTGAGAGGTTTCTTTTTGCTTTCCTCTTTCCTCTCTCGCGTGTACTATGCTGAGAGGTTTCTTTTTGCTTTCCTCTTTTCTCTCTTGCGTGTACTACGCTAAGAGGCTTTTCCCTTTCCTCTCTCGCGTGTACTACGCTGAGAGGTTTTTTTTTGTTTTCCTCTTTCCTCTCTCGCGTGTACTACGCTGAAAGGTTTCTTTTCGCTTTTTCCATTTCCTCTCTCGCATGTACTACGCTGAGAGGCTTTTCTCTTTCCTCTCTCGTGTGTACTACACTGATGAGGTTTCTTTTTGCCTTTCCTTCTTCTCTTGCGTGTACTACGCTGAGAAATTTTATCCTTCTTCTCTTGCGTGTACTACGCTGAGAAATTTTATCCTTCTTCTCTTGCGTGTACTACGCTGAGAAATTTTATCTTTCTTCTCTCGCGTGTACTACGCTGAGAAGTGTTACTCTTTCCTCTCTTGTGTACGATACACTGAGAGATGTTGTGTTTGAGACTCCGGGTATTCTCAGTAGTCACTTTTAGCCTTCTCCGCGCAAGACGCCGTGAGAATTGCATAATTTTCTTACATCCTTTCTACATGACATGTAGTTTGGTTCATGTTTACTTGTTTGCATAGCACTCGCTTAAAATGTTGCATTTATTTTGCATAATTGCTTCATTATAGCATCCTTTGCATGATCATAAGTTATGCACTTGCATTGTGCATCACTTTGCATCCTGCTCCTGAACTACGCTGGTTTGATTCCTTACAAAAGGATACGTAGGCAGCCTGCGGGCACAACCATTTATTTATCTATATTTTGGTTTGTTTGTCCAAGTCTTCGGCCTTGTCAAAAATGGGTCATCTCTAGGCTTTGACATTCACTCCCGTCATTGTTATGACTCTCGAGTTCTGTCAAAGAGGGGCAACTGTAGACACCCCATTTTTGACCGCCCTCGAGACTTGGGCGTTACTGATGGTTTACTTGTTGGAGAAAGGTGTGCAGTGCATAGGTTCAATTTCTTCGGCAAGGAGAGAGGCAAATCTCAACTTCATACCCCATTGTGGACCAAAATTATTTTTGATGGTTTTTATACCTTAAAACCCTCTCTTTCAAAACATTTTTGAAATAAAATTCCCACGATGTTCCGACGCTCGTATTTCGGTAAATGTTGCGCTTTTCGGTAAATCGAGCAAGGACAAAGGGGAGATGAATGAAAGAGAGATGAAATCTTTGAAAAATCTTTCACAACACCTTATTTAGGGGTTTGAAGATGAAGAAAAGAGGAGAAGAGGGAAGAAAACTAGTTTAGGAAAAGTTCAACATGAATCTGTGTAGGAGAAAGACGAGCGGTCATCGCTAAAACAAGCTTATCTATCTATACACTTGGATTTGAGCTATGAGGCCACCATCATTGAAAAGAAGACTTCCGGGGCTTCATTTTGCACTCAAGAATCTCTCAAAGCCAAGTCCGGGTGGGGGAGATATGGTTGGTTGAAGTAGAGGATCAGCCCGGTTGGATCGAATCTGCGCGGCTTCACCAAAAAGAGCATAACTTTTTCCACAGGAGAAATTTTAATGCAAGGTTTGCGCCATTGGAAAGCTAACTTCCGGGCCTTCAATCTGGACATCCACCGGCACTTTTTGACCTCACCGGTTACCTACCGGCCATCCATTTATCCGACCGGCACAAAAGATTGCCGGCCGGCCAAAAGTGCAGATTTTTGACAGATATTTATCATCCAGCGGCTATACACTGTACCAGATATTTTCAATTTAGATATTTCGACCAAAAGCTCTTATTTTGATATATATAGAGCCTTATATCTCACATTGGGGAGGTGAGAACAAAAAGTCAAGTTTTGGGAGCTTCTCACTCCAAAAAAAACCTCTCTCTCTCTAGAAATTTCAAAGCCAAATTTCAGCCCTCTTCCTCTTCCTTTGTGAGGTTGGATTTTTGGAGCAAAAAACCAGAGATATATAGATACATATATCCCACCTCTCTCTCCATATCTCTCTCATTCAACCATCAAATACCCTTGTTCTTGGGCCATTTCTTCACCAATCCATAGCACCACCCCTCTACACTTCATTTCATCACATTGGAGGTCATTTGAAGAGGCTAGGAGCTCATTTTATTGGATCAAAACCTGCTGGTTTATTGGTCTACAAGGGTAAGCACACTTTTCCCCAAAACTAGCATTTTCTTGGTTCATATCTAAGCCATATTTGCTTACTGTTCTGGGTTCCGACCCTAACTGAAACTAGGCCTATTTTGAGCTATTCTTCATGTTTTTTTAAGGGCTCAACCCTGTTTGAGGCCCCCATTGTGCACTTGTTTCAATACCCTCTTGTATGCCATTATCTTGCATGGTATTTTTAGCATATGTATACTTTGTTTTGGGGCCTGATGTAAACTGTGAGTAGGCATATTTTGAGCCCCTATACAACATTGTAGAAGGGCTCAACCTTGTTTGGGATCTCCATGCATGACTTGCCATTGAACCCCTTTTGGGTCCCTATTTTTGCATGCTTTGTGAGCTTACCTTGCTTCTGTTTTTAGGCCATGATCAGAACTGAAATTGGCTATATTTTGACCTTCTTGGCATGTTTTATTAAGGGCCTTTGGCTGTTTGATGTATATTTTTCCTACTTCATGTTATACCCTCTTGTGGCCTCAATCTTGCATTGCATTTTGAGTATGTTTTCATACTGATTTGGGGGATGTCATCTCCTGTAAATGTTCATATTTTTGGTCCCTCTTCAGTGTTGTAGAAGGCCCCTTTTCTGTTTGGGGCCACCATATGTGGGTTGTCTCATACCCCCCCTCTTGGCCCCCATTTTTGTATGCCATTTTAGCCCTGCTTGTGCTTGCTGTCTTGCCATGATTTGTACTAAAAAAATGCTTTTTTTGGGGCTTCCTAGCTTCTGTCTTCATGCTTCATGTTCAAATTATGCATGTTTGATATAGCCACAAGTCATTTCATGTGCTTAATATCGCATTTCGGGACCATTTCCTTGCATCGGATGTCATGTTTGCGTATTTCGGGGATGTTTTGCATCACTTTTAGCTACTGAAATTTGCATTGTTTGCATACCATGATCCATGCTTTGCCATGCTTTGTTAGGGTGGCATTCGTGCCTTAGGTTTGGTCCTCGGTTTGCGTGCACGCGTGCACGCATTTCGAGTGTCTTATTTTCATTTAATGGCCGCTGATTTTGGCATGCTTGCGAGCTATGTTAGTTTAAGTCCATCGTTGCATGTTGTTGCATGCCATGATTGTTTACATGTTTAGGTTGCGCGCCTAGCATACATTGCTCATTTGCATGTTCATGTTGCATACTTAGCCGCCATGCCTAGGTTGCATTCCATTGAGCATGCATCCCTCGCCTCTTGACCAATCATGACAGGGGTTGGGGCCCTTTGATTTGTTTTGTGCTTGCATTTCATTTGATATCAAAGTTGTTAACTTGGCTTTCGGACCATCATGCATTGAAATGCGTGATTGATGGCCCGGGGGTTGAGGGTCATGCTCCCTTGAGTCCATTGCATGATAGGGAGTGTGTCCGTGCACACATTTGCTCAAAATTCCATACCATGCACTGCTGGTCTGCTGTTGCTGTCAAAACTGTCTTCTGCAGGAATTATTTGCCGACCGGCAGTATAGAGTGCCGACCGGCAGTATAGAGTGCCGACCGGCACTGTATTTATTGCCGACAAACTCCTTAGCAGCCGATGGATATTGTACACGGCCGGTGGACATTCTATTCAGCCGATGATGATCCTCAGTGTGCAGAGAGCATGTTCTGAGACTTTGGCAGTTTTCCAGAGAAGCAGGCGAAGCAGAGCCAAGTGGTATGGTGCGGGTTTCCGCAAGCGGGCTCAAGCATGCATCATTCAAGATCGCAAGCGGGCATCGTGGCCACCTTTCCTTTTTGCATTTATTTGTTAAATAATTAGAAATTTTGTAATAATTAATTTATTTATTATTCGGACTGTAATATTTATTCGGTCCCTCCGAGCGAGGGCACAATTGTAATAAGTGTGGGTGAGTGGTGTGTATGTCTTCCAACCCCCATTTCTTTCTCCTTTTTATTTACCTGCTTATGATGGTAGATTAGGGCACGTTTATTTTAGCATACCTTATGCAATGCATGCGTGCATCCATGCATTTGTCTGAACATGCACCGGGCTCGGTACATCATACAAACTGCATTGTATTTCAATTCTAAATTGAATACGTGCATCGAATAAAGTGCATTTCACATGCCATCTTTAGGGTTAGCCGAGCCTACTCTAGATTACATCTTTGCATGTGTTGCATTAGCCACTCAACATGAATTAGGACATGCATGTTTGCTAAGTAGTTTATTATTTTGGCACGGAGTACAATGTAAGTATTTATGCTTTAGCATATTGCATGCGTGTGGATGTTAACATAACAGTAGGCTTACCATGCGGCTAGTTGCTTACATGAGATAAACTGTTTGAGTGCCTGTGGGTGGAGGTTGGATTGCTTGAGTTGGAAAAACTCATTGAAATCCGTGTTTTAGCCTACTCGTGAGTAGCAAAATCAGAAACATGTTTTCAAAACGAACGGATATGCAATGTTTATTTCCAAATTAGGCAATCTAGTCTATACTTGTTTGCTGCGCGCATAACATAGTAATTCTAGGCTAATAATTGGAATAAGAGCATGTAATGTTTTCAAAATCAGATATCACGGTTAGTAGAGGCCGGTCTTCGGACCGGGCGAAAGGGGGTGCTCATAGCTGACCTTCCCCGATCGTACCCAAGCTCCCGAGCCAAGACCACTTTGGTGATGACGGACACATGGCCTTCGGCACCGAGTCAGGGTTTCCTAAATTTCCCATTTTAAATATTTAGGTGGCGACTCTATAATCTGGCAAAGCAGTCCATGTTTGGCACTACTTTTCAAAAAAATCTGTTTTCTTCAAAACGATTTGCCGGATTTGGACTCTTTGGTTCAAGATTAAGAACCGTGACATTTGAGTCAGAACTGTAGTGACCCCAATATGAACGGAACGGGACTTAACCCTCTCAGGGCGTTCGGGGACGTCTACAATAACCTTGCCAAAGAAGATCACGCCTATTTCCAACATCGACAAAATAGTGAATTAGGCCAAGAATGTTCAAATCCCCATCATGAGCCAAAGATTTAGCCTCGTTGAAAGAGAGGCCACACATCCGTTCAAGAGCCTGTGCATGACCAAAAAGGGATTGAGGCATAATTTCTTCATTGTGCTGGGACTCTATTAACGCTTGAAACTCTTCAAGAGTGGGACATATCTCTTGTGATCCAAAGCAAAACACATGAGTGACTGAGTCCCAACAACGGGCAGCAGCTTGGAGGAATGGAAAACAAAGTGAAGTGTGGCTCAAGGTAAAAAGAGCATTTATACCGAAACTGCTGAAATTCACCTTTTCCATGCCATCCAAAGAAGGCATCCAATCTTTGAGCCTATCAACAAGGAAAATCTCCATTTTCAGAGAAAACTACAAAAAAGATAAGGTTCTGTCGAAGAAATACCATGAAAATATTTTTATAGATGATAGGGGTGTGTGAGTGGCTGACAGTTGTTGCCAGCTGTCCAATCGCAGTTCTTGGTCAGCCAGCTAAGTATGCTTGCAGCCGTGAGAGTACGGAACAGAATAAGTCGAAGCTTGCCTCATTTACCATCTCTTGGACTTGAGCGGGGAGCTTTTGGTACTAGTCCCTCACTGTCATAGTGCCATAACCCCTCTAGGCATAGGCGTCACCTTGTGTTGAAAGAGGAATTTGTTTAAGTGCATGACTAGCTGACAGATTGTAGTGAATGTCAAAGCAAAGTACAAGGAGAGAACACAAGTTCTACCTTAGAGGCATCATGGGAGAGGTGCAAGGTGCGTTCTCGCAAGAGAAAGTCCTTAGGCAAGCCCTGGGCAAAGTTCTCAAATCTCAACATGACCTCAAGGACCATCGCACGCATGCGTAGGTGGTAGGTAGTTGGGTTGGAAGGTCTCACCCTCAACGGGGGCAACTTAGGCTCAGCCTCCAGAGGGTAAATCTCCTCCACGGTGATCTCAGCTGTGATATGCTTTGCAGCCCCATCGGCCTCTTCTATCATCGACTCCTTTACACTCGCGGCAAGCAGAAGAATAGGTACCTCAGAAGGGGCATCGTCATATGGAATATCATCGGTCATGAAGAATGTGGTGCGTGGTGAGAGAAAAATAAGGAAAATGAGAAAAATAGGTGAAAACACCAAAACCAAACCCTAGAAGAGAGAAAAATAGAGAAAAAAGTGAAAACTCGAAAGAGGGTACACGAAAACTAAGAAAACTCGTGAGAGACAAGAAAAAAACAATGAGAAATCCAAAAGCACAACCAAATCAAAATCTAATCAATTCAAAGTGAAGAGGGCCGAAAAGGTTTCAAGGAAAAAAATAGCATGGATCGTTGGGTAAACCAAATGGAGTGAAAATCTAGAGAAAGAGAGCTTAGAGAGAAGGAGAGGTATTTCGTACCGTTTATGTGTGAAGAAATGTGCCAAACATGTGTTTTAAAGAGCCACAGGGGTGAAATTCTGAATCTGCCCCTGATGTTAGTACGTTTGGTCGGCCAGACAAAATGTTGTATGGCCGGCCCATCTTTTGGCCGGCTGATTGTTCCAATGGATTGTGATGATTTTTGTTGGATTTTTGCCTAATTTTGAGCATTGGTGGTCTTATATTCATTTGAAAAGTGGAAGAATTAAAGAATTTGGGTTTGTTTTAGTCATAGAAAATTCTGAAATTCCATTATGGATGCACCATTGTAGGTCTCGGCATGTCTCCAAAGTGTGAGTGTGCCTCGACCTTGAGCTGAAGCAGATTTTTCCATACGAGAACCCTTGGCTGTAAGTTGAAGGTAGAAGTTTGAAAAGCAGAAAAAGAAGAGGAAGATCCCTCGCAGAATGAGATAGTTCATCGCCACTTCCCCCCATGAGGTGTTTTCAAAACCACCATTTTTTGTTTATCTTTTCTATTATGTTGCATGTTATGTTGCATTGCATTGTATTTCGCATCAATTACACCAATTGTCTTGCATCCATATGCATCGTGCCTATCATCTTATTGTATCCACCCTTATCACACGAGTGTGGTTTGGCTTTGTACTCATTAACCTTTCTGTGCAAAGTGTAGTTTGGCTTGTACCCTTTACCCTTTCTGCGCGAAGTGTAGTTTGGTATGGAGCTTTTACCCTTTTTATGCGAAGCGTATTTTGGCTTGTACCCCATACCCTTTTTGCACAAAGCGTAGTCTGGCTTGTACCCTTCACCCTCATCACGTAAGTGTGATTTGGCTTGTATTTTTTACCATTTCTGTGCGAAGCATAGTCTGGCTTGTACCTTTCACCCTAATCACATGAGTGTGATTTGGCTTGTATCTTTCACCCTTTCTGTGCGAAGTGTAGTCTGCCTTATACCCTTTACCCTTATCATGTGAGTGTAATTTGGCTTGTATCTTTTACCCTTTCTACGTGATGCGTAGTCTAGCTTGTATCTTTCACCCCTATCACACGAGTGTGAGTTGGCTTGTACCCTCACCCTTTTCGCATTTTCTGCGTTTAGGCTTATATCTTTCACCCTTATCACACGAGTGCAATGTGGCTTGCATGCTCAACCTTTTCGCATTTCCTACGTTTAGGCTTGTATCTTTCACCCTTATCACACGAGTGTGATTTGGCTTGTATCTGTCACCCTTTCTATGTAATGCGTAGTCTGGCTTGTATCTTTCACCCTTTCTACCTGAAAAGTAGTTTGGCTTGCATCTGTTCACTCGTTCTACGTGATACGTAGTTTGGCTTGTCCCTCATCTCACCTTAATGATGTTCGGACAGTATGCTCATTTGTGGTTTCAATTGTTGCATTAAATTGATCTCATCTTTATGATCTTCGGGCAGTATGCTCGTTTATGGTTTCAATTGTTGCATTGTATTTAAATATTGTTTATATCCTACACTTGAACTATGTTAGTTTGATTCCTTGCAAAAGGATACATAGGCAACTTTTGAGTTTAACTAGCTGTATTTACATTTTGTTTGTCTGCCCAAGTCTTACGGCCTTGTCACATGGGTCGTCTTCAAGCTTTGACATTCACTCACGTCATGAAATGACTTTGAGCTCTGTCAAAGAGGGGTAGCTGTAGACACCTCATTTTGACCACCCTTAAGACTTGGGCACTTCACTCTGGACACACAATGATGAAATGTTACACTGTGCAATCGTTCTAATCTTCAACAAACTGATTCGGTTTCAAGCTTTAAAACGTAAACCTTACACCCTCTTTGGACCAAAACCTTATTTTTTCTAGCCTAACCACTCAGGGAACTGCTGGTTGATAGGCCATTTGTATTGGGCCGGCCGACTATGTTTAGCGTAGGCAAATATTTTGCAACACCCACTTGCTCCCATGCATATGCTATGGGCCAACTGTCTTTGATACAGCTATTTCCGACACGAGAAGTTGTTTTTCTATAAATACCAGACCCCTCCTCATGGTTTGGGGTTAGAAAAATCCTCAAAGAGCCTATAGCTTGCCCAAACATCTTCTCTACCCTCTTGCAATATACATACACTATACATACACCTTATAATCTTAAACTTGAAACTTTTGCTGAGGTCCTTGAAGATAATTTCAAATCCTAGAGAGTGTTAAGAGTGTGGTTTGTGAACTAAGAAGAACACCCTCTCTTTCAAGGGGTAATATTTGAACTCCTCAACCATCTTTTCTCTTTCTTTTTCTTGTATTTACTTGCTATTTTTAGAGTCTTTTTTGAGGCCTGCAATATGTGATTTAAAGTCATAAAAAGGTGGAGGAGATTGCCATCCTTCTTTAGGCCTTGTTTCATAGCTTGTTGCTTTGCCTTTTCTACTTTGTTTCTTTTGATTTTGGCCATTGTTTTCTTGAGTTTAGGGGGTGTTTAATGTGTCTATTTAATTTATGCTTTGAATATCATACTTGTGTTGCTGTAAGTCCTCATGGGTTTGGTGTATAGGCCATAGCCACTAATTCATTTGAGTTGATAGCTTTCTTTTCCATATCTTTCATGTATATATCCATGTCATTGTAATCATCCACTTTTCATTCATACTCTGCAACCTCCCTCCTTTCTTTATTTCTTTTGATTGAGGTTTGTATCAATCAAAAGATTTCTGCTCATGGCATAAAAAAGGGGTTCTACGTGCTAAATGGTTTAACCTCTTCGGAGGTTCATTATTAGGGCATCACGTCTCTCTTATGCTAAGCGCAATCTCTTTTTCGATACCTCCTTTTATTGCCGGTGCATTACTTCTAAGGGACTAATTTTCTATTTAGACCATTGGAAATCATAAAGAAAGGATTCATTATAGCTCATTATTGGGTTTGGATTTGGAGTCATTATTGCTTGTTTCGGGTTTGACTCTGAATTCATTATTGGTTGTAAATGAGTTTGATTCCTCCTTTGCAATTTTCCCTATAGAAAAGGGCTCGAAGAGTTCATTTCTTAGGTCAATTCTTGCTTGTTAATCTTTCTTGCTTTGGACTTAGTGGACTTAATCATCACTTTTGGACAAAAAAGTAGAAAAGATAAGGAAAATGCATAGGTAAAGTAAAAAGGCTAATAAAATTGGAATAAAAAAGCGGTAAAAAGATAATAAAAATTGGTTAGGTTCAGTCAGACGTTGTACTGAATTTGTTGCCTCTAGAATCATCACATACTATTTTAGTGATGTTCGATGATTCATGAGGCAAGTCTACCCCCTCCCTTGAGGTAATTCCATGATAGGGAGGAGGTAATGTTTGTCTTTTGGTGCATTTATTAAACTCTTGTCCTATCGCTTCTAAGATCATAATGCAACAAATTTTCGATTATTAATTATTTGAGAATCGATTCTACTCCTCACTTGAACATCTTCATGATAGGGAATGGTAGAAAGGATAACACTCTGTCTTGCTCTGTTCTAGCTTTGTTGCAATAAGGTATTCCTTAGAAGCAGTGGCCAGCCGGTCATTCTTCTGTGCGGGCCGACCATTTTATCAGGCCATCCAACCGAGCATTTTGTATGGCAGTGGTATTTTTACAACAGAGCAGAGCAGATCTTGAGGCCAAAACAAAACAATTTTATGACTGTAAATAGAGCTGATTCTGGCAGCAAACAGAAAGGTTTCCAGAGGATGTTCTCAGTTGCGCACATGCGATTCCCCGCCCATCATTCAAATCCATTAGATTAGCCATTTTAAATTCATATATGTAATTAATTAGTTTCTTTGCTTTCATTCGGACTTGTAATAATTAGCTAATTAATTAGTTCATTCATTCATGTTTGTAATAATTAGTTGATTAGGACCCTTCTGTGCAAGGACAAATTTGTAATATTTGTATGTCTTCCAACCTCCATTTGTTTCTCCATTTTATTTACGTGCTTACCTTGATTGTATACAGTATCATGTTTTTCGTTTCATATCATTGCCATGATTCATATCCATTTTTGCATGCAATGAGGTTTGGTTCATCTTTCTTGAATATCATTGAATATCATTATCATGCATGCTTTGAGTTAATCCATATGACATGATAATAAACCGAACCTAATAGTTGCATTCCTGTATGCATTGCATTAGTCATGTACATTATTCAGATCATGCATTTTTCTAACTATATTCTTTTCTTTGGCTTGCCTTGGTTGAGTACTAGGTGAGCATTTTTAGCTTTAACATATTTATGTGTGTGATTTTTCCATGCTTAGCATCTTACCATGAGGCTACGTGCTTATTTGAAATAACTGTTTGAATGCCTGTGGATGAAGATTATTTTACTTGCATTGGGAATGATTTTGATCAAGTGTATGCATGAGCTCATTTCTTTCCTTTTGAGTTGTGTGCACTCAAAGCTCTTTTAAAAATCACATAAAATGAAGTCATTTTCAAAACAAGCGAAATAGTTTATACTTGTGTGCCTCACATAGTAAGTTAGCATATTAATAACCAGAACAAGAGCATATAATGTTGATAAAATTCACATCATGATTAGTAGAGGTTGATCTTTGATCGGGTGATGGGGTGTTGTAGGCACCCCATTTTTGATGGCCCTTACGACTTGGACATCATCGCATGAACACCCGATAATGAGTCTATATGCTCGTCAAGTGCTCGAAGTCCTCAACGGAATGCCACAACTTTGAGCCTTTCAAAACCCTACATTCTTGTTGCCTTATTCTTGGACCAAGTCTTGGTTCTTCAAGCATGCAACCCTTGGTGGCCTGCCGGCCACCTTTTTGGGCTGCTGGCCATCACTATTTGGTTGCAAGCCACTGATGTGGCTTGCCAGTTTCTTTTGCAGATATTTTGTGATAGTTGTGCCAGCTGCTTGCACAGATGCATGCATCTGCCCCCACGTGTAGGGCTGGATATTCTTGAGGGAAATTCTTGTTTTCTATATATAGGAGGCCTCCCTCTCATGTTTTAAGGTTGGAAACATTTTAGAAAATTTGTTTCCTCTCTACAATTCTCTCTCTCTCTCTCTCTCTATAGCAAATTCCTACACTTTTGCCTACAAATCTTCAACCTTTGCCTATACACTCTGGATCAAATCTCTTCATCTTTGAGCTGAGATATTCTTGAGCCTTGTTGGAGCTCTAGAGGGTGTGTTTGTTTGGTTTTGTTGCTTGGAATTGGTTTTCCTCTTCAAAGGTATAAGGCTTTGCCTATTTGCTTGCTTTGTCAACTCTTTTTCTTGCTATTTTCCAACTGTTTTTGGGCTGTGAAACCTCTATATTTTTGGGTTGAAACTTGGGTTTTAAGGCCATTAAAGGTTAAGGGGTGGTTCACCCTTCTTTGTACCTTGTTTTGGAGGCCTTTGCCGTTGTGTTTCCCACCCTTTTACTATCTTTTTTTGAACCTTCAAACACTGATTTTTAGAGTTTTTTTTCAGTGGCCAAAATCATGTTTTGAAGTAAAAATTTGAAGGGGTTAGCTTCCCCTCCTTGTATCTTGCTTACTAGCATAGCTTGTGCAATGTTTTGGCTTATTAATCTAGCTATTTTTGTCTTAATTCTAGTATGTTTTAAGACTTATTTTAGATTGTTTCATCACTATTTTTGAGTGTTAGTTGCATTTGAGTTTTGTTTTGCATGCTTATAGTGTAATAGTCTTCATGAGTTTGGTGTTGTAGCCCTTTACACTATCTCCTTTGAGTTGATTGCATTTATTTATGGATTTCTATACTTGTAATCACCCTTAATCATCTCTGCAACCTTCCTCCTTTCTTGGCTTTTGTTTTTCTTTGAAAGTGGTTCAAACAACTTGTTTGTTTAAGGATGAGATTGAGGTGTCATGCTTAATGGTTTAATCCCTAAGGGGGTTCATTACCAACGGCATAATGACTTTTTCATGCCTAAGACAACATTTGGTTTGAGCCTTCTTTCCATTTAGAGGACTTAAACTTCACCTTTGGACTCAATTTATTAAAGAATGGTTGGTAATCTAAAATGGTGTAATAAAATTGAGCCTAAAAGAGGTGCAAGATAATAACTTGGTTTTGTGTTCAATCGGATGTTAATTGAACACATGGAAGCTTGAGGCATTTCATACTCATTAGTGACAAAATGGTTCAAGTTTCCAAGGTCACTACTTCCCTTGATCTTCCATGATAGGGGGTGGTTTTGAGAGTCTCATTTCATTGCATTTATTGAACTTGCACACTTTTGATCATGTGCCATCATGCAATGAAATTGCTTGAGTTGATGGTTTATGAACCAAGCTTACTACTTCTTTGATTTGTTCAAGAAAAGGAGGGGTGAGTTATGCAAACAACCCTTGAGAATACCCTGTGCATGCTCTGTTTGTTCTCTATTGTAGCAAGGTGAACTGGGTAGCAGTGGCTGGCAGGCCATTTTCCATGGCCGGTAGGGCACCTTTCATGGCCGGCCGGCTATCACTGGTGGCCGACAGGCCCTCATCACTGGCCGGCCAGCCACTAATGCAAAATTCAGCAGTGTGTTTGTGAGGCAAAGCAGAGTTATTCTGGAAATGGGCAAAAGTGTATGTGTTCTCTATGTAACAGAGGCTCTCTGAAAGCAAAATAATGGCTTTTTCGGGTGGAAACCGAGCATGCACATGAACATCCCTCGCTTCCCAAGGCGGAGTAGTTAGCTTAGTACTTAATTGTTTTGCTTACTTACTTCTTTTAATTGCACTCGTGTTGTAATTATTTTAGTTAACTGTAGACACCCCATTTTTGACCGTCTTCAAGACTTGGATGTCGTTGTTTGTGCACTAGATGATTGTGCTTGTTTGTGTTCGTTTTGAGCGCCTGAAGTCCTCGGCGAAACGCCTTGTCTTTGAGCCTCTAAACCTTGTTTGTTTTGTGCTTAGTTTTGGACCTAGAGCTTGTTGCCTCTAGTCTGGAAGAGTGCATGACCTGTTGGCCAGACCCCTGGCTCATTGGCCATGTCTTGTTCTTGTCAGCCACTAGTGGTGGCCGACGGCCATTGGTCACCTTTTTCAGATATTTGTTTGCCAGCTGTGCCAGCTGTTGTTTACTGAGTTGCATCTTCATACAAGTGTGTGGCAAGATGTATACAAGCTCAAACCTTGATTTTCTATATATAGAGGGGTGCCTCCCCTATTTTGCAGGTTTAGACATTTTAGACCAAATCTCTCTCTCTCTCTCTCTCTCTCTCTCTCTCTCTCTCTCTTGTTATTTTGTGCCCTAAAGTCTAGTTTCTTTACATTTTTGCACATCAACCCTTAATGAAACTTGACCACCTTGGAGCTGAGGTCACTTGGAGTCTTGTTGATGCTCTTGAAGAAGGTTTTTGCTTGGATTGTTGCTTAATTTGTGCTTGAGCTTCAAGAGGTAATTTACTTGCTTAGTACACTTGCCTTGAATGCTTGTTTTCCCATATTTTTCTACTATTTTTGGGCTGGTTTTCAATTATAAAAACTCAATTTTTTTTAGGCTTAAAATGACGATTTGTGGCATGTGGATGTGTTCCGATGTTGACCACCACTCCCTGTTTTCGTTAAAAGCATTTGGACATGTTCCGATGTTGACCCCCACTCCCTGTTTGGGTTAAAAGCGTTTGGACGTGTTTCGATGCTTACCACCAGTCCCTGTTTTGGTTAAAAGCATTTAGACGTGTTTTGATGTTTACCACCACTCCTCATTTGGTTAACAGCATTTGGACGTGTTTCGATGTTTACCACCACTCCTTGTTTTGGTTACAAACGTTTGGATGTGTTCCAACGTTTATCATCTTTCCCATTGGTTCAGAGCAGTCGGGTGTGTCCCAGTGTTCACGCCAACCCTTCTCTCCTTCCGCGTGCAATGCGTTAGGTTCTTGTTTGACACCTCGGGTGTGCCCAATGGTTGTGTTTTTCTTTGCCTTTCCTACGTGACGCATAGTTAAGCTTGCATAATTTTCTTAAATCCTTTCTGCATGAAATATGGTTTGGGGTGTGATTCCCACGCGTGGCGTGTTTGTTTACTTATTTCTTTTCATGTTCGAGTTTGCCGTACGTTGTTTCCGTTTAAATGTAGCATTTCTTTGCATGTTATTTGCATCTAGATGTTTCATTGCGGGACCTCATTACATCACTTGCATTTTGCCCCAGAACTACGTTGGTTTGATTCTTTGCAAAGGGATACGTAGGCAGCCTACGGGCACAACCGTTCTTTGTTTTGCTTGTTTGTTTGTCCAAGTATTCGGCCTTGTCAGAAATAGGTCGTCTCTAGGCTTTAACATTTACTCACGTCATTTCATTACTTCCGAGTTCTGTCAAAGAGGGGCAACTGTAGACACCCTATTTTTGACTGTCCTCAAGACTTGGACATCATCGTTTGTGCACTCGATGATTGTGCTTGTTTGTGTTCGTTTTGAGTGCCTGAAGTCCTCGGTGGAGCGCCTTGTCTTTGAGCCTTTAAACCTTGTCTATTTTGTGCTTGGTTTTGGAGTTAGAGTTTGTTGCCTCTAGTCTAGAGGAGTGCATGACCTGTCGGCTAGACCCTTGGCCTGTCGGCCATGTCCTGTTCTTGTTGACCACTAGGGGGTGGCTGGTCGGCTACCAGTGGTGGCCGACGGGCATTGGTCTCCTTTTTCAGATATTTGTTTGCCAGCTGTGCCACCTATTGTTCACTGAGCTGCAACTTCATACATGTGTATGGCAGGATGTATATAAGCTTAAACCTTGATTTTCTATATATAGGGGGGAGCCTCCCCCATTTTGGAGGGTTAGACATTTTAGACCAAAAATCTCTCTCCCTCTCTAGAGTTCTCTCTCTCTCTCTTTCTCTCTTGTTATTTTGTGCCTTAAAGTCTAGTTTCTCTACACTTTTGCACATCGACCACCTTGGAGCTGAGGTCTCTTGGAGTCTTGTTGGTGCTCTTGAAGAAGGTTTAAGCTTGGATTGTTGCTTAATTTGTGCTTGAGCTTCAAGAGGTAATTTACTTGCTTAGTATACTTGCCTTGAATGCTTGTTTTCTCACCTTTTTTTTTTTTTTTACTATTTTTGGGTTGGTTTTCAACTATAAAAAACTCTATTTTTTTGAGGCTTAAAATGATGGTTTGAGGATATTTTGTGTTAAGGGGTAGTCTACCCTTCTTGTTGCTTAATTGTTTAGGCTTTTGCACCATTTTCCATTACATTCAAATCAAAATTTTTGGGTCTTTTAACAACTGAAATTCAGAGATTTTTCAGTGACAAAAACCTTTTTTTGAAGTCCAAAAACCTCCCCTCCTTGTGTCTTGCTTGCATGCCTAGTTAGCTTCATGAGTTAGCATGTTTTTCTAGCTTACTTTAGCTTAAGTCCAGCATGTTTTTGCCTCTATTTTGACCTATTTTGGCTCTGTTTTGGGTTGGTTAATTCAGTTGAGGCTTGTATTGTATGGTTATAGTGCAATTTTCTTCACTAGCTTGGAGTTTTAATACTTTGTTCATCATTGTTTTGAGTTGAAAACATGTTTTAGTGTTGTTTTGCACTCCATTTTAGCACTAAAATTTCTGCAACCTCCCTCCATTCTTCACTCTTTTCTTTCTTTGAAAGTGGTTTTAAACCCCTTGTTTGCTTAAGTGTGAAATTGAGACATTCATGCTTAATGGTTTAATCCCTTTCTGGGTTCATTACCAAGAGCATGAGGTTTGTTTCATGCCCAAAGTAACTTGTGGCCATCTTTCCATTAGAGGACACTCACTTTTGGACTTAACCAATTAAAGAATGGATTGGTAATGTAAAATGAGTAAACAAAAATGGCAAGTAAAAGAGGCAAGATTAAGCATCTTTTGTGTTGCATTGCATATGTTCGAATCGGACGTTAATTTGAACATGAGGAAAATGGGACATTTCGACACAAAGTGATGAAATGTGACAATTTCCTTGCTCACCGTTGCCCTTGATCATGCATGATAGGGTGGTGGTCATTTTGGTTTTGTTTGTGCATTTATTAAGCTTGTACTAGCTTGGTTCCTTAGCCATCATGCATGGAAAATGCTTGGTTGATGGTTTGAGGGCCAAGTGTTACACTCCTTTGGACTTGTGTGATGATAAGGAGGGTGACAGTACAGATAACCTTAGAGAATACATTGTTTTGCCTCTGTTTGCTCTCTGTTGCAGCAAAAAAAGGAAGTTCAGGGTAGGGGTGGCCTAACGGCCACCAGTAGTAGCTGACTAGCCACCAATGATTGCTGACGGCCACCATTGGTAGCCGACCGACGATCAATGAAATCTTGCACAATGTGTTCCTGAGGTGGAGCAGAGTCACTCTAGAAGTTGGCAACACTATGGGTGTTCAGATATGTGCAAACAGAGGCGTTCAATGGCAAAGCGGTGGCTTTTCAGGTGAAGAAACTGAGCATGCATCCCTCACTTCCCAAGGCCATTTAATTGCTTTGTTTAGTTAATTAGTGGTAGCTAATTAATTAGTTTAATCGCTTTGTACTTAATTAGCTTAGCATTTAGCTAATTACTTCGGTTTGTAATATTTAATTAGCTTAGAATAAGTTAGTTAAATTTGAATTGTTATAATAATTAGTTAGCTTAATTAGCGTAGCTAGTTAGCTTATTCATTCGGACCCTCCTTCGCGAGGGCGTAATGTTGTAATAAGTGTGTGTGCGTGTGTGTATGTCTTCCAACCTCACATCATTCTCCCTTTTATTTAATCACTTTTGATGGTTAGATTAGGGACATTTTCAATTAGCATACCTTATGCTTGCATGTTTGCATCCATTAATTTGTCTTGTATGCACCGAGGCTCGGCGCATCATTCAAACTGCATTGCAATTTCAATAATTCTTTGAATACGTGTTTAATCGCATGTTGTTCAAATCGATCCTTATGCCATATTAGTAGCCGAGCCTATTAATTGCATTATTGAATGCGTTGCGTTAGGCTTGTTGCATAGTTGGGATCATGCATCTTTCTAACTAGTTTCAATTTTGGTTTGGAGTACTCGGTAAGTTTTTATGCTTTAGCATACTTGCATGAGTGTGCATGATGCCATGATAGCATGCTTGCCATGAGGCTATGTGCTTAAATGCTAAACTACATGAATGCCTCTGGATGAAGGCTTGGTTGTTTGAATTGGAACGATTCAAAAAATGTGAGTTTTAAGCTCACTTGAGGGTGGCAAATTCAAACCATTTTAAGAAACAAACATGAGTTGAATTGTTCCAAGTCTTGAGACTAGTCTATACTTGGTTGTGTGCGTCACATTGTAAAGCTAGTTTAATAAACTGGAATAAGAATGCATATTGTTTATAAAATGCATATCCTGATTAGTAGAGGCCGATCTTTGATCGGGCGAGGGGCGGTGCTCAATTCTTGACCTTCCCCCTTCGTACCTAAGTTCCCGAGCCGAGACAACTTTTGTGATGAAAGACACATGGCCTTTGGCATGAGTCAGGGTTTTCTAAATTTTTCCAAAAACAAAATATTTCAGAAACAAAATACTGTTTGATCCTCCTTTCATTTCTCGGTGTTAGGTGTGAGAGGTATATTAGGTAGTCTTCCTGAGGTACCTTTTTTGACCAATCGACCTAGTTGTATATCAGAAGCCATAGAGACTGTTCCAAACTAAGACAGGTTGCTCACCCAAATGCGGGAATTGTTTGAAACCGCTTGTTTCCTTAGTAAACTCCTAGTTCCTGACAAAATTAGGACAGGGTAACCCTACCTCATCATAGGAGTGTTTTGGCTCTTATTTGCTTGATACGTGCTTTAGAGTGAAACTCTGCAGGAATGTATGTATCAGTTGCAAGTTTGGGTATCAGTTTTGGGGTAGAAATCAGTGTTTAAGTGTAGTTATCCAGCTTATGATTGCAACTGCGTGTTGTTTCTCTCTCGAAATTTGTGGTCTTTGCTTCGATTTTTGTTTCTTTTTGCTTTATTTTCTTTTTGCAAGGTAGTCTTTCACCATTGCTTTAGATGAGTCTGTTAGCCCCCAAGCACTTTGGACCCGAGTTAGGAGGATCTGTAGATCTGGAGAACTAGTCACGGGACAACCAGTATTTGTGTCACTCTCGTCAGTTACTAAACGGAGGAGGATTCGACAGAATTTGCCAATACAGCAGTCACCGTTTACCTCACCTGTGCTTGGTCAGGCCCAATCATCTGCTTCTACTCCAGACAGAGAGTACTCACCAGTTCCGGTAGTTCAAAGTCCTCCAGCCAACATGGAAGATATGCTTCGACAACTCTAGGAAACTATTGAGGCTATGCAGCTAGATGCTGCCCGCCAAGCGGAAGTCACTGCCCGCTAAGCAGGAATTGCAGCCCAGCAGGCTGAGTTGATCGCTAGTTTACAGTAACAACAACTGCAACAGGTAGCAGCCTTAGCATCCCATGCACCCCCAGCGGGAATTCTGGCACTCGAGGTCACAAATAATGTCCAAGAAAATTCGGGCATTCAGGAGTATCACATTCCACCTCAGACCTCCAAAGCACCAGTCTACCCGACAGAGGTGCCGTTTGAATTCGAGGTCGACCCTACTGCTCTGAAGGTGAGCAAGCTGAAAAAGCTCTTTAAATGGGAGTGACTTTGCTGGATAGATTTAAGAGGCTGTACATAGACTGCTTTGATGGCTCGGGTGGTCCCGTGGTCCATTTGTGACTATTCTCAGACATTCTGCGGCCGATAGGCCTGTCTAGACTACAGAAGTTATCCCTCTTCGATCGAACCCTATCGAGTATAGCGATCATCTGGTATGCTAAACTTGAAGACTCTATGAAGAGAAACTGGGAGGAAATGGCCGAGGCCTTCATACGGCAGTACTCCTATAATACTCAGATTGAGGTCACAACTCGTGATCTCGAAGCAACTCGCCAGGAGTCGAAGGAGGGCTTTTTCGATTTTGTGACTCGGTGGAGGGCCAAGGCCTCCATGATGACCATCCGACCGGCTGAAAAGGACCAGATCAGAATGGTAGTCCGTAATCTGCAACCAAACTACTACAGAAGATCATAGTCTGACCTCTGTCTACTTTTGCTTACCTCCACAAAATAGGGGTACAGATAGAGGATGCAATGAAGCAAGGTCTGGTAGACAACGAGAAAGAGCAGCCCAAGAGGGCTTTCATGCACAATTCCAATGCGACTACGAGTGGTAGTGCAGCTGCAAGGCCTTCCGATGTGGGTATGGTCACCACAACACCGAAAATTGCCAATTCCTTTGCCGAGACATCAGATGCAACCTGACAAACCTCGAAACACCAACCTCGAGGCCAAAGGGTTTTCACCCCACTATACATGTCTCTGTCTGCATCCCTGAGAGTCTTGATAAAAAAAGGGCATCTAAAGCCATTAGAATAATGCCCATTGCCCGATCCTCTCCCTCCTAAACACAATCCGGCCAAATACTGCACCTTTCACCAACAGCATGGTCATGATACTGACCAATGCTTTAGACTTCGTCTTGATATTCTAGATCTCATTGACAACAAAGTGATAGCGCCTCCTGAAAAACCCAATGTCACTACAAATTCTCTCCCACTACATAACCAAGCCTCTTCCCCTCGACAAATGAACCTCATCCATACACTGGCCGTCTCTTACAACCCCAGTATATACAGTACCCCTATCCACTTACCTAAGCCGACGCTGTTCATCCCAGAAAGCACAGATTTATGCATGATGAATGCGTCCACATCCCAACCCAAACTTGTGGTGGTGATCGTGGTAGATGAAGGCAGGACGGTCTTGGTGGAGATTGGGAATGTTGGCTCAGTACCTGAGGGTTCTGTGGGCTTATCTGAGGAGGAATACATCCCGTGGCGCTATATTGTGCCAACCAAGCAGGCCAAACCAGAGCTGGAGTTGCCAACAGGAATGGAGGTCAGTGTAGTCCGGGAGGATGGACCAAGCCAGGGATTGGATGACTTAGCCGACCTCGAGAAGGACATCAACAATCTACAGTTCTTCGATCAGCAAGATTTGGGGGATGTACGAATTAACTGGTTTGATCTGAACGGGTTGACTGGTAATTCGGGGTGGCTCAGTGATAAACCTGATGTGGATGAGGGACTTCAACCAAAGTTGGAACAACCAAAAACAGGAACTGCTACAAGGGCCGAAATGGCCAAGGACAAAGGAAAGCTGCTAGACAGTGCCGGTACTAAGAATTTCGCTCAAGAAGTGGGCGTCATTGATACTGCTGATACAGAGCAAGAAGCCGCACTAAAGTGGTTTGAACATGAAAGGGATAAGAATGGTCACAAAGCTGGAAAAGCCGAACACCCTGCGTGGGATGATTGTGGTGTGAGAGTAATTACAACGGAACCGGACAATTGCCTGTCGGTTGCCAGGGGAGTATGGTGGGAAGATGATGATCTGCATCTTGCCCACACTAACGAAGGTTGGGGCCGAGACCAGCCAGACGGCACTTGGTATTCTGAGGAAGTGGATCATATGACTAGAAGCGGGTGGTACTTCAAGCCCCTACACTTAGACCAACCAGAAGCATTTGGAAAGAATAAAGTGGCTGAAAAATAGAAGGACAAGCAGTTGGAAGCAGAAGCTGTACTGAAGTAGCTAAAGAAGATCCAAGCATACATATCCATCTGGGGATTGCCCATGGCTTCGCGAGTACACATGCAAGCCGTTCTATCAGCAATGGATAAGGCTAAGCTGTCTATCGATGCAACTCTCGAACAACTAGTGGGACTTCTCTTCCTAGGAGGTGCTTCACCAACTTTGACCTTTTTAGATAAGGAATTACCGCCCGAGGGCTCTGCACAAAACAAACCGTTGTACATTTCAGTTGAGTGTAGAGAGAAGTGGGTGTCGGTTGTGTTGGTTGACATTGGGTCTTCAATCAATGTTTGTCCATCTCACATGGCCTATGCTATTGGCTTGAAGCCAGCAGACTTTGTACCTACGGCCCAGGTGATCCGGGCGTACAACAACACAAGTAGAGAGGTGATGGGGACAGTTCATATTAGAACACAGGTTGGCCCAACACAATAGGATATTGAGTTTCACGTCCTGGATGTTCTGGCAACTTTTAACTTACTCCTTGGACGACCGTGGCTACACTAAATGAAAGCTGTCTCTTCTACTCTTTATCAGATGCTGAAGCACTCTCTTGGAAAGGGGGTAGCTATTGTGTTTGGAAATTCATCTATACATCCTCCGCCTGAGGTCACCACACCAGTACTAGAGATTGTACATGGCGATGAGGATGTTTTCCTGTCTGGGTTTACCTTGGCAGAGGCTCGGGTGGTGCAAGATATCTTAGCTATTGATGAAGGATTGTATGTCAGTGCTCAATTAGTCTATTTCATGAACAAGCTACAACATACACCTGGGATGGGATTAGGAAAGAGCGACCGGAAGGGCATTGCTGCACTGGCCAAAGTGCCACATAACCCTCACGCCTTTGGTCTCGATTACACGCATACCAAAGAGGAGTAGGTAAGAAAAGGGAAAGAAATGGCAAGAAGAGCCAAAGCTAAACAAACTGGGAAGCACTATGAGCTTGTTTACAAACCAATTCAGGGAACTCTGAATGGCCTCTTTGTCCGGAAGAGGGAAGGCTTCCCATTTTGCGGCTTTCTTGAGCCATGGTTAAACTTTAAGAAGCAGCGCTTGCCCGGCTTTGAGTTTTTCTTTGACCTACAGCTACAAGAGGATGAAACCTTAGAGGAACAAACTGAGTTAACTACTAAGGCTAAGTAGAGAACAGAGGATGAGTCCAACAACAGTGAACTTGAGATTGGAGTAGCACTGGCGTGTCTCCTTTCAGATCCTCAGATCAAAGCGAAGAGCTTGGGGGATGACTTCACTATTTCCATGATCGGCGACCAATCAGGTGTGGACCCTTCTGGTGGTATTCTGGATGCATCTAACGCTCCCTCTCTCACTTGGCAGCTAGATGAGGGCTTTTTGTCCAGCAGTTTTGAATCAGGTAGTGAGTTAGAATCTGATTTCACAGAGTCTGTGGAGTCTGAATCAGATTCCAGTTCTTCTGAGTTGAGGTCTGGTATTCCTGCGGTTGATAACCCGGATGTCATAGTTTTGTCTAGGTCATATTTTTCCTTTTCTTTTGAGTTGTTGTAATTGAGGAATTGGATGAGCTGGAATATTTGAATGTGAATACCACTGCAGTTTCTGAGTACTTCTCTGCGCCACTTGTATATTGCGTTGATCATGACTTTCAAAATTTTGATAAAAACGATGAGGAAGGAATTCCTTTGGTTTTGAAACATTTGATTGATCGAGAGGAGGAGAGGTTTGTAAAACCCCTTGTTGATGAGATCATTTCAATGAATGTGGGTACTGAGAAGGGTTCGTGTTTGGTCTAGATCGGGTCCACGTTGTCTTCAGAGGAATGCGAGCGTTTAGTCGCTTTATTAAAAGATTTCAAAGATGTTTTCACGTGGTCCTACGAAGACATGCCTGTAATCGATCCTGAGATTGTACAGTATCTGATCCTTCTTGACCTAGAGGCCCGACCCATCAAGCAGATGCTGTAGAGAATATGCCCAGATTGGGCTTTAAAGATTAAGGAAGAGGTCACGAAGTAGATAGACGCAGGGTTTTTGCTAGTATATGAATATTCGACTTGGTTGGCCAATATTGTTCTGGTGTCAAAGAAAGATGGCAGAATTCGAGTGTGTACGGATTTCAAAGATCTGAACAAAGCTAGTCCGAAGGACGACCTTTTTCTACTGCACATCGATAAGTTGGTGGACTTTACCGCCGGCCATGCGCTGCTCTCCTTTATGGATGGATTTTTCAGGTATAACCAGATCTTGATGGTACCCGAGGACAGGAAGAAGACTGCCTTCACTATGCCGTGGGGAACCTACTACTAGAGAGTGATGCTGTTCGGTCTGAAAAATGCTGGGGCTACTTATTAACGGGCTGCCAGCACTATCTTACACGATATGATCCACAAAGAGGTTGAGGTGTATATAGACGACATAATTGTCAAGTCGAAGGAAAGAGAGGGCCACTACACCGCCTTGAAGAAATTCTTCCAACGGATCAGGGAATATCGGTTGAGGCTGAATTCACAAAAGTGCACTTTTGGTGTCACAGTAGGGAAAATGCTGGGGTTCTTGATTACACAGAGGGGCATTGAGGTCGATCCTTCCAAAATCATGGCCATACTAGAAATGCCACTACCAAGGACTGAAAAGGAAGTGCGAGGCTTTCTGGGTAAAGTGTAATTCATAAGATGGTTTATTATGAAATTAACCTTGACTTGTGAACCACTATTTGGTCTCCTGAAGAAAGGAAAGAAATTCCAATGGGATGACCAATGCCAGTTCACTTTTGAGCAAATCAAGCAGTACCTTTAGAACTCGCCCGTGTTGTGACCACCAGAGCCGGGGAAGTCGTTGATTTTGTATCTATCAGTAACGGACACAACGATGGGCTAGATGCTTGCGTAGGAATCTGAGGATAGAGTGAAGAAAGCCATCTATTATCTAACTAAGAAAATGCTGGAATATGAGACCCGTTACACCCTGCTGGAGAAGGCTTGCTTAGCCTTGGTATGGGCTAACAGGAAGTTGAGGCACTACCTGCTAGCTCACTTCGTAATTCTAGTTTTGAGATTAGATCCTAGCAAATATCTCTTTGACAAACTAGCGCTTACAGTTAGGCTAGCTCGTTGGTTGCTTCTTCTCTCCGAATTTGATTTGAAATATGTTACTTGCAAGTCTGTCAAGGGGAGAGCAGTAGCAAAGTTTCTAGCAGATCACCTAGTGGAAGGGGACGAAGCAGTAGAATACTTATTCCCAGATGAAGCTATTCTGCAAGTTGAGGAACAAACCTAGACAATGTACTTTGATGGACCGTCTAATCAATACGGGTATGCGATAGGGGTGTTACTGATAGCACTCGACAATTCCCACATACCTTTAGCCTTCAAACTCCAGTTCAAAGTATCCAACAATGAAGCAGAATATGAAGCGTGTATCACTGGTTTGGAAGCTGCCCTGGAACTAGGGGCAAAAAGGTTGGATGTCATAGGGGACTCGAACCTGGTTCTGTCTCAAACAAAAGAAGACTGGAAGGTTAAGGAAGAAAGGATGAAAATCTATCACCAAACCCTGGATGTTCTGTTTCCTAGGTTTGAGAAGCTAACCTTTACGCATCTGTTAAGAGAGAACAACAGGTTTGCTGGCGCTTTATCAACTCTATCTTCTATGATAGACATCCCGTTGGGAATTCGGATGCGTCCGATCATTATTGAACAGAGGTATACGCCGGTCTATGAGTTGATTGCCATAATAGATGAAGTACAAGATCAGAACCCCTGGTATTATGATATCTGGAACTTCTTGGAAAATGAGGCTTATCCACCAAGGGCAAATGCCAAAGATAAAAGGGCAATACAGCGAATGGCTGCTCAGTCTATCATCTGCGGGGGTAAGTTGTACAAATGAGGCCATCGGGGAATGCATAAACTGTGTGTTGGTACAGAAGAGTCAATGCGCTTAATGGAGGCCAACCACGGGGGGGAGTGCAGATCGCACTTGAGCGGAGTAATGCTAGCTCAGAAGATTCCCAGGCAGGGTTATTATTGGTCAACCGTGGAGGAGGATTGTATCAGCTTTGTTTGGTGATGCCACAAATGCCAAATTCATGCAAATCGCATGAACATTCCGTCGTCGAAGCTATACAACATGACTTCACCGTGGCCGTTTTCAGCTTGGGAAATTGATGTTATTGGGGCAGTTACACCAAAAGGGTCAAATGGGCATGAGTATATCCTGGTGGCAATAGACTATTTTACAAAGTGGGTTGAAGCCCAATCCTATGCCATGCTGAAAGCGTCGTATGTAGCCAAGTTCATCAAGAATAACATTATGTGCCGTTACGGGGTCCCGGATGAGATCATTTCAGACAATGGCTCCCATTTCAAGAGAGAAGTGATCGACTTGTTAGAGAAATACAACGTGGCTTTTCGTAAGTCATCCACATATCGGTCGCAAACCAACGGAGCTGTTGACGCCGCCAACAAGAACATCAAGCACATTTTGCAGAAAATGGTTGAGACTTACAAGGACTGGCCAGACAAATTACCATTTGCTCTTTGGGGCTACAGGACTTCAATTCGAACATCTACTGGGGCAACTCCGTATTCTCTGGTTTATGGGATGGAAGTTGTTCTGCCGATTGAAATAGAGGTTCCGTTGCTGCGGGTTATAGCTGAGTGCCAGATAGCAAAAGTGGATTGGCAGCAGAGCAGGTTCAAAGAACTAATGCTGTTCGACGAGAGGAGGCTGAAAGCACTGTACCATGTCTAAGGTTATCAACGCAAGATTTCCAGGGCTTTCAATAAGAAAGTTAAGTCTAGGAATCTTAAAGAAGGGGATTTGGTGCTGAAAGACAACTGAGCTCCCATCCATGACCCTAGTGGCAAGTTCTGACCTAATTGGACTGGTCCTTACATCATCAAATCAATCTAGTTAGGTGGAGCTATCATTCTTATGGACCTAGATGGCCTCGAATTCTCCCAACCAATCAACATGGACAAGTTAAAGGAATACTATCCTTGAGTGGTTCGCTAGGCCAAAAACCCGAAAGGGCGACCTAGGCAAAAGTTAGAGCACAAAAAATTTGAAATAAGAAAAACTGAGCTCGTAAGGTTGAAAACTCATAAAGGGTGGCCTTGGCAAAAGTTAGAGCGCAAAAAGAGAGTGTTAATACCCGAGTGAACCTGAACCGAACTACGTAAGGCTTGATTCCCATCTTCGGGATACGTAGGCAACTTCATTTTGAAGTCCAGCCGTAAACACTTCAAACTCAACTATCCTGTCCATGAGATTATTCAGGTCATCTTTGTTTTTTCTGTATTCTAAGAGTTCGGTTGTAATATTCGCTATGAGAGCTGGTTGCAGTACAGTGCGGTGCTATTTAGACAAGGGGCAAATTTCCATTTGCTGGATTCATGGTTGTGCATCTTAAGGATAGATTCCGAGTGTGTCAAGCTGTGATCCTTATCGAAAATGGTTTTGAACGTTTTAATAAAAATTGATTTTGTTCAAATTAATCATTTTACAACTTAGACTATTTTTGGATCAAAAGGAAAATTTTCAGTACCCACAACTTCAATTTCATTGATTTCAATACAAAGTTCTCTCACGCTCAATACACATTAAAGTTACTCTTATTACATTCAGAAGGAAAACTTGAAAAGTTAGATCAAAGCAATAAACTTGGGGCATAGATGAGTCAAGTGTTCCTCTGACCTCTCCTAAAGCTTGTGAAAGCATCAGATGCTAAAGTAAGCTCGGTTTGCGCCTCGTCCTCAAGCCAAGCCAGGCATTCGCCAGAGAGGGTGCAACTGAAATTGGGAGCAGGTGCTAGAAGTTCTCTTGTTCTCCATGCAGTGGGATATCGAGCTAACTGTGAACCTCGGATTTGAAATAAAGTCGGGTACTCTATCCCCTCTTCTGGGCAAGTCTAGTCGTATCCAAACTGACGCCTGAACCGGAATGGAAAGTAGAATACACAGTGTGTCAAGCCAATCAGTTGAATGCCGGGTTACTGAGTCATGCTGTAACAGATCTTAGGTAGATAAAACCAGGGACAATGCCAAGCAATGTCAGCAATGGGCCTGTTGCACATCCAATGACACCACCACCCCTCATTTGGAAAAGAAATAGCCTCATGCTAAATATGCAGGGCAAGAGTCCACCACCTTCAACCTGTGTGTGATATCCCTGTTCCGTAATACGTCAATTGGTCCTTAACATGAATGTGATTATGTGTTTAATATGATTTTGTGTGCCATTATGTGAAAATATGTGGTTTTGAATTTCTATCTGTTCACCGTACGAATATCTATTTGATTATCAGCTTTGGAAATTAAATCGAAGGCCTTATCGGCCACAGAAACCGAAATTGGTCGCGCCATTATGATTGGCATAATTTTTAGAGCCTACGGTGAAATTTAATTGAAAAATTGATTCGGATCAAAATAATTACATTCAGAATGATCAATTCAGTGCTCCATTATCTAATATTAAAATAATGACTTAGTGGAGACTTATGTAGAAAGGCACTATACATTTAATCCTTACACTTGAGTTCAAAATCTGATTTTGGTGCCTTGAGAGAGAGAGAAGGCCGGCCATAGAGATAGAAGGGAGAGACTTGTGGAATTTTTAACTCAAGCTTGGGAATTTGAAGATTTAACTCTAGAGTTGACCAAACTAGAAGAATTGAGCCTCTAGGTAAGCATTGATCTTGAATTTGTAAGTTTGAATTTGTGATCTTGTAAGTTCAAGGTTTGTTTGTGATCAAGAGCATGGATTGAGTTGGTTTTGTTGAAATCGAAGTCTTAGAACACATGCATGTAAGACTTTACCATAAATTTCCATATTTGAGTACAATGTGTATAATCTATGTTGAATCTTGTTTGAAATCCATGTATTTGATCCTCTCTTCACCAATTAAGTT
The DNA here is from genome assembly GCA_025200525.1 of Camellia lanceoleosa. Taxonomy (NCBI): domain Eukaryota; kingdom Viridiplantae; phylum Streptophyta; class Magnoliopsida; order Ericales; family Theaceae; genus Camellia; species Camellia lanceoleosa. The sequence continues at coordinate 82,616,555 of CM045760.1, read as the reverse complement.
GATATGAATGGACGTTTGTCACATGCAAGAGTAGATCATGGAGGTATGAGCTTTGCATGTTTGAGTTTGGTGTGTTGGTGATGAGTTTGGGTTAATTTGAGGCATGCATGTAAGTAATTCAAGAAATTGTAATTTGGTGTTGGTATCATGTTAGTATATGTATATGTGAAATTGGAGCCATAATATGCAAGAAATGTGGTTGAAATGTCGAAATTGAACTCAAGAAACCATTATGGAAAACCCAGAATTTATGATGTCCGCTCGAGCGGGGGAACCGACACTCGAGCGGGGAATTCATGCTCCCAGCATTTTTTTGTAGGCATGGGTCCACTCGAGTGGGGGAAGTCCACGCTCAAGCGGGGAGCTATGTAGACAGACCTTCCGCTTGAGCGCCCGAGTTCACGCTCCAGCGTGAATTTGATGCAACCAGCACTTTTGCAGACCAATTGGGTCCGCTCGAGCGGGGACCCTGTTTTCTGAAATTTTGTTTATGCGTTCTGTGTTTCATTTTCCGTTCTCCTTCGCTTCTAAGTAGTCTGAGGCATGCATTGAGCATTGTAATTGAGTTAAAGAGATAAGAATGAAGCCTAAAGAGGAATATGTTAATTAAAGAACGGATTGAATTATTTTGACCCATATGTGTTATGTGATATGTAGGGTCAAGCTTCAGGGCAAATCCACAAGCCGATCAGTGTGAGTAATATCGATATTTGGAAGCTTGTCATTTGTCCAATTGCTTATTTTCTTATAAGCCTTATATCTTATGATTTGCTAGTGTGAATTGTGGACAAATGTTTGATAAGAATGAATGGGCCAAAGGCCGTTTTGACAAGAAAGAATTGATGGGCCAAAGGCCGTTTTGACATGGATGGATGGGCCAAAGGTCGTTTTGACATGGATGGAAGGGCCAAAGGCCGTTTTGACATGAATGGATGGGCCAAAGGCCGTTTTGATATGAATGGGTGGGCCAGATGCCGTTTTAACATAAATGAGTGGGCCAAAGGCCGTTTTGACAGGAATGAAAGATAAATGGGCCAAAGGCCAGTATGTTTGAAACCACTGTCACTTGACTAAATTGTGTATATAAATGTTAAATAAAAATGTGAATTGGGCCCAAGGCCGTTCGGAGTATGTTGTTCTACATATCATTTGTATCTTCTTATTTGATATTATTCACTGGGCCATCACTCACGCTCATTCATGTATTTGTAGGTGAGCCAAGAGGTCAGACCAAACCAGTGAAGTCTCTGTGGAATAACCGAGTTTTGGTGAGTTAGCCCTAGTGTCTCACGCGCGAGACTCGTCTTCGCCTTTCTGCTATGCTATGTTATTTTTGTCATGTTGGCGAGGACTTGGCATATGTCTATATATAGCTTTCATGGGTTGACTTAGTTTTTGGATGATCCTGTTTGTACAGAACTTATGCTATTGTTTTTCTGTTGTGAGTTATTAATATATATATGTTTGGTTGTTTGGATGTGCCTTGTAAGCACAGCTCTATGGACAAAGTTTTGAACTACTTCCGTTTGGTCCCCATTAACTCTGTTATAATACATTTGTTTTGGTTTGAGGCCGTAGGGAATCTCATGATTATTGGCCGGTTATGTCCTTAACCCATGGGGGCGGGTTCGGGTCATGATAGAGTGGTATTAGAGCCAGGTTTTAATAACTCACACACTTGTCCAAATGAGGAATAAGCGTCTAGAAAAGGTCTAGGATGCATTCATGTGATAAGTTTGAATTTGAAAGCATCAAGTATATGCTTAAATGTTTTGATATGAACAATTATGTGCTATAAGTTTGTGAATTGCTTGCATTGCAATTATTTGAATATGTATGCTCTTTGTTATATGCATACTTGTGAATCTTTTGTATAAAACATAATGCAAGTTTAATCAGATGGTGAGAACAAGAGGTGATGAAATAGAGGAGTCCTCTACTGCTAGAATGGATAGAATGGAAAGGTTGATACAGGAAATGGCAGAAACTTTGAGACAACAACGTGAGTGGCAGCAACAGTGGTAGCAACCACATCCACCACCTCCACCTCCGGCACCACCTATGCCAGATAATCAGAATGACGATCGGATAATAGCTCTCACCAAAGAATTCAAGAAAATGAAACCACTACAGTTCCACTGGGGACTAGATTCGTTGAAAGCCGAAGCATGGGTCCTTGGCATTGAGAAACTGTTTGAAGTGTTCCCGTGTTCAGAGACACGGAAAGTACTTCTAGCCACTTTTATGCTAGAAGACGAGGCAAGAAGATGGTGGATATTAATGTGAGAAAATTATAAAGATGTTGATTGGGTGAAATTTCTGGAGATCTTCTATGACAAGTACTTCCCACAGTGTGTTTGGGAAAGGAAAGTAGTAGAGTTCATGGAATTGAGGCAAGATAGTATGACTGTAGCCGAGTATGAGGCCAAATTCACCGAATTGGCCAGGTTTGCACCTCATGTGATTGATACCGATTACAAGAAAGCGAGGCATTTCGAAGGTGGGCTTCGAAGTGACATTTTAGAGAGGGTGAATGTCTTGAAGCTAGAAACCTACATTGGGATACTAGACAGGGCTATCATATCAGAGGCTAACATAGCTAGACAGGCTAAGCCAATGACAGAATGGAAAGGCAACAAAAGGCAAGGCTTCTTTTCGAAGAAGAAATTTATGAAAAAGCAAAACACGGGCTCCTCAAATACTTCGAATTCTTCCCGAGACACAGCTCCCATGGGCAACATTTGTAGCAAAAGGCACCGTGGAGTTTGTTACTGTGCATCAGGAGCCTGTTTCAAACGTGGGAAACAAGGGCATATGGCCGAGATTGTAATCAGAATGGTGGAAAGATAGCTGCTAGTTCCATTGTATCGATCCTGAAACCGGGAAATACTTCGAGATCCGCTACCACCGGGGATACTGTGAGACAGGGGAGAGTTTTTGCGCTTGTTCCGGGCGATACACGAAATGCCAACGCAGTTGTCTCAGGTACTATTTCTATATGTAATCAGGATACTTTTGTATTAATTGATTCCGGATCCACACACTCTTCTGTGACATATGCATTTGCATCTAGACTGAATAGACATGTTGAATTACTGCCATATCTGCTATGTGTGTCGGCTCCATCTGGGGAATCTGTATCGTGTGAATCTATATACCGATTTTGTGATATGCGTGTCGGGGATGCCATCCTATATGTAGATTTGCTACCCTTGAACTTTAGGCATTTTGATGTAATTTTGGGCATGAATTGGTTGACCAAGTATTGTGCCACCATTGATTGTGTGACAAAACAAGTTGTATTTAAACTGCCAAAACATAAAGAGATTGTGTTTGTGGGTAATGGGGTAGTGCCTCCACCTTATTTGATATCTGTAATGAAAGCATGTAAACTGATCAGGAAGGGGTGTCAGGGTTATCTGTGTTATGTGTTGTTTGAACAAGCTGTAAGTGTTGAATTGAATGATATCCCTATTGTTAGAGAATTTTCGGATGTGTTTCCAAAGGAATTACCAGGGGAATTGGTAGACAGGAAGATAGAGTTTACAATTGAGACATGCTAGGCACCCAACCTATTTCAAAAGCTCCATACAGAATGGCTATTGCCGAAATGAAATAATTGAAAGAATAGTTGCAAGACCTACTTGACAAGGGGTTTATTCGACCTAGCACTTCGCCTTGGGGTGCACCAGTATTGTCTGTGAAAAAGAAGGATGGAACTTTGCATTTGTGAATTGATTATCGGGAATTGAACAAGGTAACAATAAAGAACAAATATCCCCTACCCCGTATTGATGACTTATTTGACTAGTTGCAAGGATCACAAGTGTTCTCTAAGATTGATTTAAGGTCCGGGTATCATCAGTTGAAAGTTAAGGCAGAAGATGTTGAGAAAACCACATTCAGAACGAGGTATGGACATTTTGAGTTTCTTGTTATGCCATTTGGAGTGACTAATGCTTCGGCAGCATTTATGGACTTAATGAACCGAATTTTTAAAACCTACCTTGACGAATTTGTTGTGGTTTTTATTGATGACATTTTGGGGTACTCTAAGAATAAACTTGAACATGAACATCATTTGAGAACTGCTCTACAAATACTTCGGGAAAGGAAATTATTTGCTAAACTAAAGAAATGTGAATGTTGGTTGGATGAAGTTGTTTTCTTAGGGCATATGATCAACAGGGAAGGAATTTCAGTGGACCCACAGAAAATAGAGGCAATCATGAATTGGCCTACACTGACCAATGTGACAGAAGTCCGTAGTTTTATAGGTTTAGCTGGGTACTACAGGAGGTTTGTGAAAGATTTTTTGAAAATAGCTGTGCCTCTTACCCAACTAACACATAAGGGGCAACCTTTTGAGTGGAACGATGAAAGAGAACTAGCCTTTCATGAATTGAAGACAAGATTGACTACCGCACAAATTTTGACACTACCTTCAGGTATGAAGAATTTTGTAATTTTTAGTGATACGTCTTATAAGGTTTGGGTTATGTGTTAATGTAGAACGGAAAGGTTATTGCTTACGCCTCCCGACAGTTGAGGCCACACGAGAAGAATTATCCAACACATAACCTAGAATTGGCCGCATTTGTTTTTGCTTTGAAAATCTGGTGGCATTATTTGTATGGGCCAAAATGTGAAGTCTATACGGATCACAAAAGTCTGAAATACTTCTTTATGCAAAAGAAGTTAAATATGCGACAGAGGAGATGGTTCGAACTAATAAAGGATTATGATCTAGAGATTCAGTATCACCCCGGGAAAGCTAATACAGTTGCTGACACCTTGAGCAGAAAATCAACAGGGAGTATGGCTTGTTTGCTTACTGAACAGAGAGAGATCTTGCAAGATTTTGAAAAGTCTGAAATTGAAGTGGTAATGTGTGAACAGTGCGGATTAATAGCCGCTATTACAGCCGAGCCGGTAGTCATTGATGAGATCAAACAAAAATAGAAGGAGGATGAATTCCTCAAGAAAGTAATTGATGAATTTAAGACAAATCTGAAAGCAGAGTTTAGCATTGAGAATGGAGTGTTGAGATTTCGGAATAGAATATGTGTCCTAGATATTCCAGAACTAAAGAAGAGGGTTTTAGATGAAGCCCACAGATCTGTGTTTGCTATGCATCCGGGCAATAATAAAATGTATTGGGATTTGAAACAAACCTATTGGTGGCCTAAAATGAAGAAGAAGATTGCAGAATACGTGTCCAAGTGTCTTTAGTGTCAGCAAGTTAAGGCTGAACATCAGAAACCAGGTGGTCTACTTCAACCTCTCCCTATTCCTGAATGGAAGTGGGAACATGTGACTATGTATTTTATTGTTGGCCTACCTCAGACTTCTCGAGGTATGGATTCTATTTAGGTTGTAGTTGATAGACTGACTAAATTTGCACATTTTCTGCCAGTTAGAACTACGTTTAATGCTTATAGATTGGCTACTATTTATGTTGATGAGATTGTCCGTTTACACGGAGTTCCGATATCTATTATGTCGGATAGAGATCCGAAATTTGTATCTAGATTGTGGAAGAGTTTGCAGGAAGTTATGGGGACATAACTAAGGTTCAGTACTGCATTCCACCCACAGACGGATGGGCAATCAGAACAAACAATTCAGACTTTGGAAGATATGCTTCGGATGTGTGCTTTGGATTTTCAAGGGAGTTGGGAAGACTATTTGCCACTTGCAGAATTTGCTTATAATAACAGCTTCCACTCCAGCATCGGTATGGCATCGTACGAGGCTTTGTATGGTAGAAGGTGTAGATCACCAAATTGTTGGACAGAAGTCGGGGATGGGGCCTTACTTAGGCCTAAAATTGTGCAAGACACTTCTGAAAAGATCAAAACCATTCGGTAAAGGCTCAAAACATCTCAAGACCGACAAAAGCATTATGCAAATGTTCAGAGAAGACCTCTTGAGTATGAGGTTGGTGACCATGTGTTCATCCGTGTTTTCCCAACGAAAGGCCAAGTCAGATTTGGGAAAAAGGGCAAGTTGTCGCCCCATTACATTGGGCCGTTTCAGATTTTGGAAAGGTTTGGTCCAGTTGCTTATGGAATTGCTTTGCCACCAGGATTCAAATCCATAACGTGTTTCATGTGTCGATGTTGAGAGGGTATCTCCAAGACCCATTTCATGTGATTGATTATCACCGGATAGCTATTGATGAAAATATGGAATATGCCGAGTAGCCGAAACGAATTGTTGATCGACAAGTGAAACAACTGAGAAGCAAGTCCATTCCAATGGTGAAAGTGGAATGGAAAGAACACTATGGAACGGATGCCACATGGGAAAAAGAGGAGGAAATGCGACTACGCTATCCACATTTGTTTCTCGACGAAGGTAAATTAAGTTTGGAGGACCAAACTTCCTAAAGGGGGGAAGACTGTGATATCCCTATTCCGTAATATGTCAATTGGTCCTTAACATGAATGTGATTATGTGTTTAATATGATTTTGTGTGCCATTATGTGAAAATATGTGGTTTTGAATTTCTATCTGTTCACCGTGCGAATATCTATTTGATTATCTGCTTTGAAAATTAAATCGAAGGCCTTATCGGCCACAGAAACCGAAATTGGTCGCGCCATTGTGATTGGCATAATTTTTAGAGCCTACGGTGAAATTTAATTGAAAAATTGATTCGAATCAAAATAATTAGATTCAGAATGATCAATTCAGTGCTCCATTATCTAATATTAAAATAATGACTTAGTGGGGACTTATGTAGAAAGGCACTGTACATTTAATCCTTACACTTGAGTTCAAGATCTGATTTTGGTGCCTTGAGAGAGAAAGAAGGCCGGCTATAGAGATAGAAGGGAGAGACTTGTGCAATTTTTGACTCAAGCTTGGGAATTTGAAGATTTAACTCTAGATTTGACCAAACTAGAAGAATTGAGCCTCTAGGTAAGCATTGATCTTGAATTTGTAAGTTTGAATTTGTGATCTTGTAAGTTCAAGGTTTGTTTGTGATCAAGAGCATGGATTGAGTTGGTTTTGTTGAAATCGAAGTCTTAGAACACATGCATGTAAGACTTTGCCATAAATTTCCATATTTGAGCACAATATGTATAATCTATGTTGAATCTTGTTTGAAATCCATATATTTGATCCTCTCTTCACCAATTAAGTTGATATGAATGGACGTTTGTCACATGCAATAGTAGATCATGGAGGTATGAGCTTTGCATGTTTGAGTTTGATGTGTTGGTGATGAGTTTGGGTTAATTTGAGGCATGCATCTAAGTAATTCAAGAAATTGAGCTTCATTGTGTTGTAATTTGGTGTTGGTATCATGTTAGCATATGTATATGTGAAATTGGAGCCATAATATGCAAGAAATGTGGTTGAAATGTCGAAATTGAACTCAAGAAACCATTTTGGAAAACCCAGAATTTATGATGTCCGCTCGAGCGGGGAATTCATGCTCCCAGCATTTTTTGCGAGCATGGGTTCACTCGGTAGAAATTCCGCTTCGGCGAGGAGCTATGTAGACAGACCTTCCGTTCGAGCGCCTGAGTTCACGCTCCAGCGTGAATTTGATGCAACCAGCACTTTTGCAGACCAATTGGGTCCGCTCGAGCGGGGACCTTATTTTCTGAAATTTTGTTTATGCATTTTGTGTTTCATTTTCCGTTCTCCTTCACTTCTAAGTACTCTGAGGCATGCATTGAACATTGTAATTGAGTTAAAGAGATAAGAATGAAGCCTAAAGAGGAATATGTTAATTAAAGAACGGATTGAATTATTTGTGACCCATATGTGTTATGTGATATGTAGGGTCAAGCTCCAGGGCAAATCCACAAGCCGATCACTGTAAGTAATATCGATATTTGGAAGCTTGTCATTTGTACAATTGCTTATTTTCTTATAAGCCATATGTCTTATGATTTGCTAGTGTGAATTGTGGGCAAATGTTTGATAAGAAGGAATGGGCCAAAGGCCGTTTTGACAAGAAAGAATGGATGGGCCAAAGGCCGTTTTGACATGGATGGATGGGCCAAAGGCCTTTTTGACATAAATGGACGGGCCAAAGGCTGTTTTGACATAAATGGGTGGGCCAGAGGCCGTTTTGACAGGAATGAAAGATAAATGGGCCAATGGCCAGTATGTTTGAAACCACAGTCACTTGACTTAAATTGTGTATATAAATGTTAAATAAAAATGTGAATTGGGCCCAAGGCCGTTCGGAGTATGTTGTTCTACATATCGTTTGTATCTTCTTATTTGATATTATTCACTGGGCTATTGCTCACGCTTATTTATGTGTTTGTAGGTGAGCCAAAGGAGGTCTAGACCCAGACCCAGCCCCAGCGAAGTCTATGTGGAACAACCGAGTTTTGGAGAGTCAGCCCTAGTGTCTCATGTGCGAGACTCGTCTTCGCCTTTCTACTATGCTATGTTACTTTTGTCATGTTGGCGAGGACTTGGCATATGTCTGTGTATAGCTTTCATGGGTTGACTTAGTTTTTGGATGATCCTATTTGTACAGAACTTATGCTACTATTTTTCTATTGTGAGTTATTAATGTATATATGTTTGGTTGTTTGGATGTGCCATGTAAGCACAGCTCTATGGACAAAGTTTTGAACTACTTCCGTTTGGCCCCCATTAGCTCTGTTATAATACATTTGTTTTGGTTTGAGGCCATAGGTAATCTCATGATTACTGGCCGGTTATGTCCTTAACCCACGGGGGCGGGTTTGGGTCATCGCACTGCCCATGAGCCATATCTGGGGAGGGATGAATGAAAAGTGGGATTAAAGAATAGAGTGTTGTATGTGGAGAGAAAAAGTGAGAAAGGGTTTTGAGAGAAAAACAGAACATGAGTGACTAGTGATGTGAGAAACACATGTGAGATAAGGTGGGAAACATTAGCTGCAAAAGTAACGGACTTCCTACGAATTTGGTTGTCTCTCGTCGATGGAAGGGGTCCAAGCCCATCAAAGTCTCGACCAATGTTAAGATAATGCAGCTCTTGCCCTCTTTCAAGCCTGATGTCACTTCAACTAGCCGAATGCTAGACCTTCCGAAACCCGGGGCAAGAAGAAAATGAGCTAACATACACAAACATAGGGCATGTTGTGGAAAACTCTGTCGAATCACGATAAATCGCGTTCTGGCGTGAAAATCGATGAATGAAATTTGGGAATATCTAGCTCTTCGTTGTGAACTAGACATTGAGCCTTATGCAGAGTGAGCCCACACATCCTTCCTAAAGCTTGGATGTGACCAAAACGGGATTGAGGCAAGATTTCTTCGTCACGCCAGGATTCCATCAAAACTTGGAATTCTTCAATTGTAAGGAACATCTCTAGCCCCCGAAGCTAAACACATGTGTAACCAGGTTCCAACACCTAGCCGCGGCATGAAGGAATGGAAAACACAGTGAAGAACGACTTAGCAGGAATAGTGCATTCATCCTAAAACCCCAGAAATTCACTTTTTTCGAGCCATCTAAAGTTACAATCCAATTTGAGAGTTTTTCAGTAAAGAATGGTTCTATTTGTGGAAAAAACAGAGCTGGAATGAAGAAACTGTGAAGTCCTAGCTTTTCTAGAAGATAAGGCATTGAGTGGAAGACACGTGGCAACAATCTGGAGGTCCTTTGCACTGATGGCCGACCGGCCACCATTGGTGGCCGACAGCCTCTGTTCATGGCCGATGGTTTTCTGGTTGGTCCTGTGGTCAACTTGTATGTCGAGAGTGCTAAGAACCTGTGTTTTGTTCTGCTCTTTGTGTGTTGTGTTGTCTTGTTTTGGTTAGTTTTGTTAAGCTGTTTTGTCTTAATTTGTTTGCCGAGTTGGATTTGTCTTGTTTTGCTTATCGAGTTGTATTTGTTTTGCCTATGGAGTTGTAATTGTATTGTTTTGTTTATCGAGTTGTCTTATTCTGTTTGTTAAGTGTTGGTCAGTTCATTACTTGATTAAGAAAGTGCCAATACGATGTTCAATATCCATCAATCTTGTTTTTATGCAATGTGGTGCTTATATGGTGTTCAAAACATAAAATACAACACTCTTTTTTTATTATTATCAAAAGGCTGGTTTTCATTTCGATCATGGTTACTTTTTAAAAAAGAGTACAAGTTTTTAAAGCAAAATAAAACCTATCTAAGGCTATACAATGTGCTAACACTACTAGCAAAAGGAAACTAAGCAAAAACATATGAATGAGCGTCAGCGATCTCAGTCTCGAGAGGTCCTCTTTGTCCTCTTCCTGGGTACGGACTCAGAGCTATCTCCGTCAGCGTCGTTGTGTGTACCTCCCTCTGAACCAGAATTTGAACCAAAGTCATCGCTGCTCTTTGCCTTAGAGCTTGGCTTAGCATCATCTCCACTAGCAGAACCCGAGCCAACATCATCGTCTCTGCTCTCAGATGACTCAGTGTGCTTGCCCACAGCCTCCTCGATCTCGCTGGTCCCATCGTCATCATCGCTCATGATAGGCTCTGAAGGGCTCCTCTAATCTCCACCATGATGTCTCCATCCACCGCGTGTCGGAGCTTGTCTCTCTCTCCTTCTTGCCGCCAGAAGGGGCACTACTGGTGCTGGTGTTGGAGGTTCTGTTGGTCCCATCGGTACGGGCAAAACTTGAAAGAATAGTTCATATTAGTAACAATAGGTATATTAGATGTAATGCAGAAGTTAGATACAGTGTGTGAATGCGATGTGTTAGATGTGATCTATAGATGCAGTGTATTAGTGCAGTGTATGGAAGTGTTCAGTTGAAATGTCAGTTTCAGTACGTTAGTAGAAATTTGATGACTGGAATGTAAGAAAATTGAAGAAAGTACCTGAATACCATAGAAGCTGAGCAGTGCCTCTCTTCTCAATATCATGCTCTCGAATGAGGCCAACATCTCGAGCAATCCCTCGACGTACCCTACGGGCGCCTACAAATGTATTGGGAATGATCAATATCTGGAAGGAATGAATATCTGAGTATCTGAACGAGAATGGAAAAAAGTAAGAATTATAGTGCATACCAGAGGTGAGTTAGACGCTCCGACATATCTGTGCTTGGGCAGTGCAGGCTCAATAGGAATATGATAGGCCTCCCCAGTGTGTCGCCAACATGTCAACTCGGTCGAGAGCACCGGCCAACCGAAGCCCTGTCTGATGGAAGACACCCCTTTAGCCCTGTCCCTCGGCACTCGAGCCCTACTCGTCGAAGGGGTGTCTACTACTCTTCCCGTACGAGCACGAGTACCCGTCAACGGATGCGTCTGGATTTATGTCGCATAGTCCTTCTCTCCAAGAAAGATGTCAGCATCCACGCCTCGTGTAAAGTCGGTCACCTCCTAAGAGGAGAGACTCTCTGTAGCCCGCATGGATGGCAGAGGTAGCATGGGAACTGCCTGTGACGACAAACCCAAGGTCTGGCGTAGGAATCGCTCGCCTAAGAACCAGGCTCGGCCTACTGGTGCCTCGAGTACAAGCCGGTAACGGGAAGCACCCCAAGTGCCAGCAAACTAGTACCTGACAACCTCAGGCATCGTTGTCCAGGGCTGCCACGAGACCTGTAGATAGTAAATACACAGATTGTTAGTTGCCATTAGATATGCAATATGAATCAGAGCTGAAGTAAATTAGAAATAACTGTGAGTCTTGAGTTACCTTTGCTGCAGTCACCGTGTCAAAATACCGGTGAAAGAATGAGAAAGTCTCCTTAGTCCTCTTCATGCACCTACCGTCATACTGATAAGAGTAAGGTACAACAAAAGGGCGACAGTGAGTACACAACAAATAAACACAGGTAACGCGGAAAACAGAGTATGTGTGCAATGTGCAGAGAATGCAGAATACAAGGAGGATCTGAAGCAGAGTGTATAGTGCAGTGTACAAAAAGTGCGAATGCAAAGCAGAGAATGGACTATATGTATGCAGTGTACAAAAAGTGCAAAGCATAAGGCATGACAGAGAATGTAAAGTAAAAAAGTAAAGCATACCTCCCAGGCTCTCCAGTAGCCGCCAACTCTGTTCTTGCTCCTGCGGGATGTCGAGCTCATGTAGGTGTACAAGGTAGTAAGGCCAGCGCCACCCCAGTCTTAGAGCCGAACTCGAGATAAGTCCACCAAGGAACTTAGAAGGTATAGCCCGACGGTGTTCGCCCTGTCGGTAAACAAAGTGGTGCCAAAGAGGAACATCAAGAAGCCTTGAGCGTGAGTCTCTAGGTCTGTCCCTCTAAAGTGCCTCGAGAACCAGGTGTATTGGACAATCCCTGATCGAAAGATACGCGGACGAGCCCCCAGTAGGTAGTGGCCTCCCACTCGCCCATGTCTGTATCACAGGGGATCGGCCAACCCTCTACCTCGATGCCGGTGAGCATAGCGAAGTCATAGGGAGTCATCATCATGTCTCCCGCGGTAGAGAACTGGAAAGAGTTGGTGGTGTCCCACTACCTCTCTACTAGTGCACCAAGTAAGGGCCTGCTTGCTATGAGACGCGATAGCCCCATGCAGAATAAGTCGAATCTGGCCTCGTTGACAATCTGGAAGATGCCAATGGGGAGGTCCATATACCACTCCCTTGTAGATGTGGCTCTGTATCCTCGAATGCAGTGTGAGTCCCCCTGTAATCAGAACAAGCAGATGACAGGCATTGTAAGAAATACAGTGCAAGAATGTACCGGAGACAAGCGTATGAAAGGCAATGTAAGAAAGACAGTGCAAGAATGTATCTAAGACAAGCGGCTGAAAGGCAATGTAAGAAATCCAGTGCAAGAATATGTCTGAGACAAGCAGATAAAAGACAATATAAGCATGATCTATGCAAGAAATGCAAGGTACATTGCGGAAAATGTAAGAGGATAGTGAAATACCTCGATGGCACCATAGGATAAATGAGACTCCGGCTCTCGTAGGAAGAGATCTGCTGGTGTGCCTCGTGCAAAACCTCTGAAATGACGAATAGTATCGGGTGGTAGCATGTGCGCCTCAAGGTGATATGTCTCCGGGTCAAAGGGACGAACCCTGGGTGGTAATGGTACATGCTCGAGATCTGCCTCCATCCCTAGAGAGGCTCCGTCATGGGGAATGTGGTCTGGCATTTGGAAAGGAGGTGAGAAAGTGGGCGAAAATGACCAAAATAGGTGGAGAGTGCCAAAAGTCAACCCGAGGAGAGAGAAAATGGGAGAAAAAGTCAAAGCACGGGAAAAGGCGCCAAACACAAGAGAAACTAGAGGGAGACAAGCCTCCAGTGGTGGAAATGAAGAAAAAAGCACCGAAAACAAATTTTAATCGGTTCAAAATGAAGAAAATCAAGAGGTTTTAGCGAATCAACTTCACGTGGGGCATTGGAAAACGCGTAGAAAGTGCAGATCTAGAGGGAAAAAGTGTCTAGAGAGAGAAGGATGGATTTTCGGCAATGGGGTGTGAGGAAATGAAGTTTGGGGTTGTGAATATTAAGACCCAATGTAAAATGACCAAAATGGCCCGAAATTGCCATCAATGGCCAACGGCCATCATTTGTGGCTGACAACATTTAGGTGTGGCCGACAGGCCTCCAGTGCTCTTCTTTTGGGTTTTGCTGCTATTTTGTGCCCTTGGTTCTCGAGAAAGTGCAAGGAAAGTTCATTTTAAGCTCAAGTTGTCTCTGCGGAAGCTCTGAACCGTGCCTTTGGTGTGTGATACTCAACATAAACGAGTTGTATCCTTTTGAAACATATTGTAACTCTTTTGAGAGGTAAATCAGAAGTTGCGACTAAGTTGGTTTTGTCAAACAAGCTTTTTTTCATTACATAGAATGTGCATTTCTTTATCATTGCACGGAACGTGCATTTCACATGTGATCTTTCATAGAATGTGCATTCCAATGTTGCATAGAATGTGCATAAGATGTGCATTTGCTAATCTTGCATAGAATATGCATTTTGTACTACTGATCGTGCATAGGACATGCATTTTGTACTATTGCAATAAATGTGCATTTCGATGTTGCATGGAACATGCTCCAGTTGTCATGCACTCTTACTGTGTAATGCTTGTTAAGTATCTTTCTTATGCAGGTACGATATGGTATGTACGGTTCATTTAGAGGACTTCCAGGTGAGATCATCCCTGTCCTTCGATTTACCTTGTTCTGGTTAAAAGCATTTGGATGTGTTAGATGTTGACCACCACTCCCTATTTTGGTTAAAAGCATTTGGACCTGTTCCGATGTTGACCACCATGTGTTCCAATGTTAACCGTGTTCCGATGTTGACCACCACTCCCTGTTTTGGTTAAAAGCATTTGGACGTGTTCTGATGTTGACCATCACTCCCTGTTTTGGTTAAAAGCATTTGGATGTGTTTCGATGTTGACCACCACTCCCTTTTTTGGTTAAAAGCATTTGGACATGTTCTGATGTTTACCACCACTCCTTGTTTGGTTAACAACATTTGGACATGTTCCGATGTTTACCACCACTCCTTGTTTTGGTTACAAATGTTTGGATGCATTCCAACGTTTATCACCTTTATCTTTGGTTCAGAGCAGTCGGGGTGTGTCCCGGTGTTCACACCAACCCTTCCCTCCTTCCGCGTGCAACGCGTTAGGATCTTGTTTGACACCTCGGGTTCGTCCGATGGTTGTGCTTTTTTTTTGCCTTTCCTGCGTGACGCGTAGTTAAGCTTGCATAATTTTCTTACAACCTTTCTGCATGAAATGTGGTTTGGTTTGTGATTCCCATGCGTGGCATGTTTGTTTACTTACTTCTTTTCATGTTCGAGTTTGCCATACCTTGTTTCGGTTTAAATATAGCATTTCTTTGCATAACATTTGCATCTAGATATTTCATTGCAGGACCTCATTACATGATCACAAGTTATGTTTTGCATCATGTATATTACTTGAATTTTGTTCTAGAACTACGCTGGTTTGATTCCTTGCAAAGGGATATGTAGGCAGCCTACGGGCACAACCATTCTTTGTTTTGCTTGTTTGTTTGTCCAAGTCTCCGGCCTTGTCAAAAATAGGTCGTATCTAGGCTTTGACATTCACTCACATCATTTCATGACTTTCGAGTTCTATCAAAGAGGGGCAACTGTAGACACCCCATTTTTGACTGTCCTCAAGACTTAGACGTCATCGTTTGTGCACTCAATGATTGTGCTTGTTTGTGTTCGTTTTGAGCACCTGAAGTTCTTGGCGGAACGCCTTGTCTTTGAGCCTCTAAACCTTGTCTGTTTTGTGCTTGGTTTTGGACCTAGAGCTTGTTGCCTCTAGTCTGGAGGAGTGCATGACCTGTCGGCCAGACCCTTGGCCTGTTGGCCATGTCTTGTTCTTGTTGACCACTAGTGGTACTCGACGACCACCAATGGTGGCCGACGGCCATTGGTCTCCCTTTTCAGATATTTGTTTGCCAACTGCGCCAGCTGTTGTTCACTGAGCTACAACTTCATACACGTGTATGGCAGGATGTATACAAGCTCAAACCTTGAATTTCTATATATAGGGGGGTGTCTTCCCTATTTTGGAGGGTTAGACATTTTAGACCAAAAATCTATCTTCCTTTCTAAAGTTCTCTCTCTCTCTCTCTCTCTCTCTCTCTCTCTCTCTCGTTATTTTGTGCCTTAAAGTCTAGTTTCTCTACACTTTTGCACATCAACCCTTAATCAAACTTGACCACCTTGGAGCTGAGGTCTCTTAGAGTCTTGTTGGTGGTCTTGAAGAAGGTTTAAGCTTGGATTGTTGCTTAATTTGTGCTTGAGCTTCAAGAGGTAATTTACTTGCTCAGTATACTTGCCTTGAATGCTTGTTTTCCCATTTTTTCTACTATTTTTGGGCTGGTTTTCAACTAAAAAAAACTATGTTTTTTTTAGGCTTAAAATGATGGTTTGAGGATATTTTGTGTTAAGGGGTAGTCCACCCTTCTTGCTGCTTAATTGTTTAGGCTTTTGCACCATTTTCCATCACATTCAAATCAAACTTTTTGGACCTTTTCACCACTGAAATTTAGAGATTTTTCAGTGACAAAAACCTTCATTTGAAGTCCAAAATTGGAGAGGTTAGTCTCTCTTCCTTGTGTCTTGCTTGCATGCGTAGTTAGCTTCATGAGTTAGCATGTTTTTCTAGCTTACTTTAGCTTAAGTCTAGTATGTTTTTGCCTCTATTTTGACCTATTTTGGCTCTGTTTTAAATTTGTTAATTCAGTTGAGGCTTGTATTGTATGGTTGTAGTGCAATTTTCTTCACTAGCTTGGAGTTTTAATACTTTGTTCATCATTGTTTTGAGTTGAAAACATGTTTTAGTGTTGTTTTTCACTCCATTTCAGCACTAAAATTTTTGTAACCTCCTTCCATTCTTCACTCTTTCATTTGCTTTGAAAGTGGTTTTAAACCCCTTGTTTGCTTAAGTATGAAATTGAGACATTCATGCTTAATGGTTTAATCCCTTTTGGGGTTCATTACCAAGGGCATGAGGTCTCTTTCATGCCCAAAGTAACTTGTGGCCCTCTTTCCATTAGAGGACACTCACTTTTGGACTTAACCAATTAAAGAATGGATTGGTAATGTAAAATGAGTAAACAAAAATGGCAAGTAAAAGAGGCAAGATTAAGCATCTTTTGTGTTGCGTTGCATATGTTCAAATTGGACGTTAATTCGAACATGAGGAAAATGAAACATTTCATACTCAAAGTGATGAAATGTGCCACTTTCCTTGATCATCATTGCCCTTGATCATGGATGATAGGGTGGTGGTCATTTTGGTCTTGTTTATGCATTTATTAAGCTTGTACTAGCTTGGTTCCTTAGCCATCATGCATAAAAAATGCTTGGTTGATGGTTTGAGAGCCAAGTGTTACATTCCTTTGAACTTGTGTGATGATAAGGAGGGTGACAAAACAGATAACCTTTGAGAATAGGGACATTTTCAATGAAATCTTGGTAGCCGACCAGCCATCAATGAAATCTTGCACAACGTGTTCTAAGGTGGAAGCGAGTCACTCTGGAAGTCGGCAGTACTGTCAGTGTTCAAATACGTACAAACAGAGGCGTTCAATGACAAGGTGGTGGCTTTTCGGGTGAAGAAACCGAGCATGCATCCCTCAATTCCCAAGGCCATTTAACTACTTTGTTTAGTTAATTAGTGGTAGCTAATTAATTAGTTTAAGTGCTTTGCACTTAATTAGCTTAGTGTTTAGATAATTACCTCAGTTTGTAATATTTGATTAGCTTAGAATAAGTTAGTTAAATTCAAATTGTTGTAATAATTAGTTAGCTTAATTAGCATAGGTAGTTAGCTTATTCATTCAGACCCTCCTTCGCGAGGGCGCAATGTTGTAATAAGTGTGCGTGCGTGTGTGTATGTCTTCCAACCTCACGTCTTTCTCCCTTTTATTTAATCGCTTTTGATGGTTAGATTAGGGACATTTTAAATTAGCATACCTTATGCTTGCATGTTTGTATCCATTCATTTGTCTTGCATGCACCGATGCTCGACACATCATTCAAACTGCATTGCAATTTCAATAATTCTTTGAATACGTATTTAATTGCATGTTGTTCAAATCGATCCTAATGCCATATTAGTAGCCGAGCCTATTAATTGCATTATTGCATGCGTTGCATTAGGCATCTTGCATAGTTGGGATCATGCATATTTCTAACTAGTTTCTATTTTGGCTTGGAGTACTCGATAAGTTTTTATGCTTTAGCATACTTGCATGAGTATGCATGATGCCATGATAGCATGCTTGCTATGAGGCTATGTGCTTAAATGCTAAACTGCGTGAATGCTTGTGGATGATGGCTTGGTTGTTTGAATTGGAACGATTCAACAAATGTGAGTTTTAAGCCCACTATGTTGAATTGTTCCATGTCTTGCAACTAGTCTATACTTGCTTGTGTGTGTCACATAGTAAAGCTAGTTTAATAAACTGGAATAAGAATGCATAATGTTTATAAAATGCATATCATAATTACTAGAGGCTGATCTTTGATCGAGCGAGCGGGGGTGCTCAATTCATGACCTTCCTCTTTCATACCCAAGTTCCTGACCCGAGGCAATTTTGGTGATGATGAACATGTGGCCTTTGGCACGAATCAGGGTTTCCTAAATTTCCCTAAAAACAAAATATTTAGGTGGCAACTCTATATCTAGCAAAGCAGTCCAGTTTTAGCATTATTTGAATTAAAATGGATTTTGCAAAAGATTTGCCAGATTGGACTATTTGGTGATTATCAGTTTCACATTGCACTTGTGTGACTAGATTCAGAACCATGGGAGTCCGAACTGTGAGGCCTTCTTTTCAAACCTTTTCCGAAAGGCGGGGCGCGGAAAAAGGCAAGTCGACATTTAACTAGAATAGTTAATTTGTTGTAATAATTAGTTAAGTAGCTTAGCGAATTTCATTTGGTTGTGTAATAATTTGCTTAGCTTTAATTAGTTAGTTAATTAGCTAGTTAGTTTATTCGGACTCTCCTTTGTGAGAGCGCAATGTTGTAATAATGTGCATATCTTCCATCCCCACGTCTTTCTCCCTTTTATTTACTAACTTAGATGGTTAGTTTAGGGACATCATGTTTTGCTTAGCATACTTCATGTTTGTATCCACTCGTATTACATGCACCAAGGCTCGGTTCATCATTCTAACTCGCATTGTTAGTTTAAATACTTCTTTGAATACGTGCTTAGACCACATGCTATTAAACTGATTCATTTGCCATGTTATGTAGCCAAGCCTATTTAGATTGCATATCGCATGTGTTGCATTAGTCATATCACATAGTTAGAAATCACGCATTTTTTTAAACTTATATCTCTTTTGGTTTGGAGTACTAGGTGAGCCTTTACTCGCTTTAGCATAATTGCATGAGTGTCGATGTTTCCATGTCTAGCATGCTTGCCATGAGGCTAATTGCTTAAATGATAAACTGTTTTGAATGCCTGTGGATGAAGGCTTATTGCTTGAATTGGAATAATTTGAGTAAATGTGTATATGCGATCACTTTTTCAAGTGGTACATATTTTGAAATAATTTTTCAAAACAAAACATTAATGAAGTGTTCCAATTCTTGAAAAATTAGTCTATACTTGTGTGTGTGCGCATCACATAGTAATGCTAGCCTAATAAACGGAACAAGAGCATATAATGTAAATAAGATTCATATCATAATTAGTAGAGGCTGATCTTTGATCGGGCGAGCGGGGGTGCTCAATTCATTCATGACCTTCCCCTCCCGTACCTAAGTTCCTGAGTCAAGACAATCTTGGCGATGATGAACACGTGGCCTTTGGCATGAGTCATGGGTTTCCTAAATTTTTCCAAAACAAAATATTTAGGCGGCAACTCTGTATCTAGCAAAGTAGTCTATTTTTGGCAATTTGAGTCAAAATCGATTTTCCAAAAGATTTGTCAGATTTGGACTCTTTGGTGTTTATCTAATTCACATTGCACTTGTGGAATCAGATTCAGAACCGTAGGAGTCCGATATTGTAGGGCTTATTTCAACTTCCGAAAGGGGGCACGAAAAAGTCGAGCCACAATTTCTGGCGACTTTGCTAGGGAAGTTAGAGAACCTAACTTGAAATTCATGATATGAAATTTTATCTACACTTATATGTTTCTTTGCATTGCATTTGCATTGGTACGTTTAAGTCATTGTGTTTTCCATCTGTTTTTCCTGGATGGTTTGCTGGAGGCTTGCTTAAAAACTGGCAAAAAGGCTGACCGGTCATGGGCTCTGCCATGATGGGAACACAACCCTTGGATCTGGACTACTGCTGTACCGTTTGATCCTCTTTTCACTTTTCGGTGTTAGGTGCGAGAGGTATATTAGGTAGTCTTGCTAAGGTACCCTTTTGACCATTTCGCCTAAGGTACCCTTTTGACCATTTCGCCTAGAGACTGTTCCAAACTAGGACAGGATTGCGTGAAACCACTTTGTTTGAATAGTGAACCCTAGTTCCTGATGAAACTAGGACAAGGTAACCCTATCGTCTCATAGCGGTGTTTTGGCTCTCACTTAACTGGTATGTGCTTTACAGTGAAACTATACAGGAATGTGCATATCAGTTGCAAGTGTTGGTATCCATTTTGGGGGTAGAATTCAGTATTGAGTACAATCCTACAACTTTGATTACATCTGCGTGTTGTTAACATTTGAGCTGAGGTGCTGTGCGGTTTCTGATTACTGCTTTCTTTTTGCTTTATTTCTTTTTTGCTAGTTAGTATAACACCATAGCTTCGGATAGTTCGGATATCCTCCAAGCACTCTGGCCCCATGTCAGAAGGATTTGGAAAGTTGGAGATCTTGTTAAGGGACAACCCGTGTTTACTTTGCTCACGCCAGTTACTAGACGGAAGAGAGTAAGGCAGAGTTCATTGGTCCAATTTCTACAGCAGCCACCCCTCACTTTACCTGCATCTAGTCAGGCTTAGTCTTGTTTATCTAGACCATCATAAGATCACTCGCCAATTCCGATGGCATAGTATCCCATAGTCAGCATGGAGGACCTAATCCATCATCTACAGCAAATAGTTGAAACCATGCAGGAAGACGCTGCTAGTCAGGCCGAGGTCAAAGCATGTTAGACTGAGGTAATAAACAGCCTGCAATAGCAACAACCACAGCCGGCAGCGGCTTCTGCATCTCATGCACCACCTACGAGTATCCCAGCACTTGGAACCATTGCCCATGTTGAGAACCAAGGCAATCCGAAAGAGTCGATCCCACCACAAGCCTCCAAAGCACCAGTGTATCAGACTGAGGCTCCATTTGAGTTTGAAGTTGACCAAACTGTGCTTAAAGTCAACAAGTTGGAGAAGCTCTTCAAGAGAGCGCTGGGTGTGAATTCTATCCCTGACATAGAAGACTGGTATACTGACTCTGCAGTGACATTGCCAGACCTGTTCAAAATGTCGCACATCGATTGATTCGATGGTTCCAGGGACTCCATGGTTCATCTTCGACTATTTTCAGACATTTTGCAGCCGATGGGCCTGACCAGGTTGCAAAAGCTCTCACTCTTTGGCCGGACCATGTCGGGAATAGCAACGATATGGTATGCGAAGCTAGAGGATTCTGTGAAGCAGAGTTAGGAGGAAATGGCTGAGGCCTTTGTTGTGCAATACTCGTACAACACATAAATCGAGGTCATAACTCGTGATCTCGAGGCAACGCGCCAGGAACCAAATGAGGGCTTTTTAGAATTTGTGACAAGGTGGAGGGACAAGGCTTCAATGATGACCACAAGGCCTTCTGAGAAAGATCAGATATGAATGGTAGTCCGTAATCTGAACGGGAAGTTGTTGTAAAAAATGATCGTTCTACCCCTGTTCACATTCACCGAGCTCCACAAGATGGGGGTTCAGATTGAAGACGCCATGAAACAAGGGCTGATTACTGATGAGAAAGAGCAGGCCAAGAGGCCTTTTATGTACAGTTCCAATGTAACCACCAGTGGTAGCACAGCTGCGCCGTCGTTTGATGTGAGTGTTGCCACCACCACAACCAAGACTGCCAATCCTTTCGCCAATACAACTCCACAAACTTCAAATAACCCTGCCCGATCCCAGAGGACCTTTACCCAACTCTACATGCCTTTATCTCAAGCCATAAAGGTGTTGATCATAAAGGGGCACCTCAAGCCATTAGAGCCTCACCCACTACCTCATCCTCTCTTAGCTAAACACAACCCAGCCAAGTATTGTGCCTTTCACCAGTAGCACGGTCACGACACCGACCAATGCTTCATGCTGCGTCATGAGATTGAAGACCTCATTGACAATAAGGTGATTGCACCACCCCAGAAACCAAATGTTACTACAAACCCTCTCTCGGCCTATAATCAAGTTCCCCCACCTCACAATCTAAACCTAATCCATACACTGGCCATTCCTTACGACCCCATCGTATATATTACCCCTTCCCACCTACCCAGACCGAGAGTGTTCATTCCTGAAAGCACAGATTTGTGTATGATGGACACATCCATACTTTAACCTAAACCTGTGGTGGTGACAAGGGTAGAAGAAGGGAGGTTGGCCTTAGAGGGGGACACGAGTCCGTTGCCTAAGTGTTCTGAGGACTTGTCTGAGGGAGAGTATGATCCAAGCTGCTACATTGTGCCGATTGATCAAGCCAAACCGGAAGTGGTATTGCCAACTGTAGTGGTTAGGGAGGATAGCCCAAGCTAAGGATTGGATAATCTAGCGGAGCTTGAGGAGGACTTAGACAATCTATAGTTCTTTGACGAACAAGATCAAGGGGATGTACAGATTGACTGATTCGGTTTCAATGGATCAACGGACAACTCTGGGTGGTTGAGTGAAGAATCGAATAGGGAGGAAGGAACTGAAATGAAATCGAAGGAAAACAAAGCAGGAATTGCTGAAGTGGCCAGAATGGTTGATGAAAAGGGGAAACTGCCGAAAAACACTGGCATGGAAAATTCAACTTAGGAATTGGCTCTGTGGACACAGAACAAGAAGCTGCGATGATGCAGTTTACACAAGAGAGAGTTGAAGAAAACCAGAAAGCCGTAATGGCCGAACACCATGTGGGGGAAACTTGTGAAGTGAAAGTGATATAAACGGGAGCCGGACAACTGTTTGTCTGCTACTGGAGGTGTATGGTGGGAGGACGACGACCTACTTCTAGCTCACACCGACGAAGACTGGTGTGAGTGCCTTCCAGATAACATGTGGTACGCTAAAGAGATAGACCACATGACAAGGAGTTGGCGGTATTTCAAGCCACTGCACTTAGATCAAGATGAAGCATCTGGGAAAGACAGAGAGGTTGAGAAACAGAAAGAGAAGCAGTTGGAGGAAGAAATAGTTTTGAAGCAACTGAAGAAAATCCAAGCCGACATCTCAATCTAGGGACTTCTTATGGCCTCTGTAGACACCCCATTTTTTATGGCCCTTTAAGACTTAGATGATCTTGCATGTACATCCGATGTGAGTTTTATTACTCACCGAACGCTCGAAGTCCCTGGTAGAATGCCTGAGGTTTGAGTTTTCTAAACCCTGTATCCTTTTTGCCTCATCTTTGGACCATGCTTAGGTGTTTTCAGAATGAGGTTGGTGATGGCCTGTCAGCCATTGTTGAAGGCTGCCGGCCATGGCTTTTGGCATGCCAGCCATTGATGTGCCTGGCCGGCCATTAATGAAGCCTTGTTGGCCATCACTGATGGCTGGCCGGATAGCAGTGTTCCAGCAGATATTTTATGATATTTTGTGTTAGTTGTTTGCACAGGTTCATGCATCTTCCAACACGTGTTTGGCTAGATCTTTGTGAGAGAAATTTGTATTTGCTATATATAGAACCCCTCTCTTGCATGTGGGGGGGGGGGGTTAGAAAATTTTGAAGACAAAAATTCTCTCTCTCTCTAGAATTTCCTCTCTCTCTTGTTATTTTGTGCCTTAAGGTCTAGTTTCTCTGCACTTTTGCACATCAACCCTAAACCAAACACTCTCACCTTGGAGCTGAGATCTCTTGGAGCTTTGTTTGAGCTTTAGGAGAAGGTTTAAGCTTGGGTTGTTGCCTGTTTTGTGCCTTATCTTCAAGAGGTATAACGCTTGATATTTAAGCTTGCTTTCAATACTTGCTTTGCCATCTTTTTCTGCTATTTTGAGGCTGGTTTTGACATGTAGAAAGTTCTATTTTTGAGGCCCAAAAGTGGCGGTTTGAACGCTTTTGAGTTAGGGGGTTGTCCATCCCATTTGCTTCTTAGCTTGTTAAGCTTTTCTGCCATCTTTTCATCACTTTCAAAACAACTTTTTTGGGCCTTTAACCCACTAAATATCAGAGTTTTTTTAGTGGTAAAAACCTTGTTTGAAGTCCAAAATTGGAGGGGTTAGCCTCCCCTCCTTATGTCTTGCTTGCATGCCTAGTTAGCTTCATGTGTTAGCATGTTTTTCTAGTTTACTATAGCTTAAGTCCAACATGTTTTTGCCTCTATTTTGACCTGTTTTGGCTCTATTTTGGGTTGGTCAATTTAGTTGAGGCTTGTATTGCGTAGTTGTAGTGTTAATTCCTTCACTAGCTTAGTGTTTCTAGGCTTTGAGCATCGTTTGTGTGCCTTGGTCGCATGTTTTTATGCTTTTTCATGCCTAATTCTAGCATTTTAAATCTTTGTGACCTCCTTCTTTGCTTCACTTTTGCATTTGCTTTAAGGGTTGCTTCAATCTTAGGGTTGCTTAAGCTTGAGGTTGAGGCTCATGCTTAATGGTTTAATCCTCTTTTGAGGGTTCATTACCAAGGACATGAAGTTTCCCTCATGCCTTGAACTACTCCTTAGTTGACACTTCTTTCCATTAGAAGACACTCACCCAACGGATTTAATTGCTTAAAGAACAAATCGGTAATGTAAAATGAGTAAACAAAATGAACAAGTAAAAGAGGCAAGATAAGCATTCTTTGTGTTGCATTGCATGTGTTCAAATCGGACGTTAATTTGAACACAAGGCAAATGGGACATTTCATACTCAATAATGATGAAATGTGCCATTTCCCTTGGTCTTCATTGCCTTTGATCATGCTTGATAGGGTGATGGCCTTTTGAGTATTGTTTTCGCCCTTATTGAACTTGCACAATTGGTTTCACAAGCCATCATGCAATGAAATTACTTGATTGGTGGTTTTCTGAACCAGAACTTGTCCCTCCTTTGATTTCTTCATGAAAAGGAGAGACAAGGTGTACAGACAACCCTTGGAAAAACCCCCTTTTTGCTCTATTTGTGCTCTGTTGTAGTAAGGTGACCCAGAGCATCAGTGGCCGGCAGTGCCCTATCCATGGCCGGCAGTGCCTCATTTCTGTCCGGCAAGTGGCTGGCCGGCCACTGGTGCAACCCCCAGCAAAGAATTGGTAAGGTGGAGCAGAAAGGTTTTGAAGTGTGTTCAACCCTGCAAACAGAGCCTCTTAAGAGCCAAACAGAGGGCTTTTCGGGGCGAAAACCGAGCGCATGCATCTTCCACCTCTCAAAGCAGAGCAGTGGCAGAATAGTTTAATATGTTAATTACTTAGTTTATTCACAAATTGTCTTGTAATTTAATTAATTAGTTTATTAGTTGATTAAAGTATTGTAATAATTAGTAATGAGCTTGCTAGTTATTCATTGGTTTGTAATAATTAGTCTAATTAGTTTAATTAGATTAGTTAACTTAGCTTAGCGTAGCTTAACTCTTATTCATTCGGATCCTCCTTCGTGAGGGCATAATGTTATAATAAGTGTGCATGGGTGTTTGTATGTTTTTCAACCCCACATCTTTCTCTCTTTTATTTAATCGCTTTTTGATGGTTAGAGTAGGGACATATTCAATTAGCATACCTTATGTTTGCATGTTTGCATCCATTCATTTGTCTTGCATGCACCGAGGCTCGGCGCATCATTCAAACTGCATAGTAATACGTGTTTCAAAGCATGCTATCAAAGTGTTGCAAATACCATGATTAAGTAGCCGAGCCTATTTAGTTGCATCATTACATGTGTTGCACTAGTCATTTAACATAGTTAGGCTCACTCATCTCTCTAACTAGTTTCTTTCATGGCTCGGAGTAGCCAAGTCTTTACACTTTAGCATACTTGCATGAGTGTGATTGCCATAATGCCATGTTTCGCATGCTTGTCATGAGGCTATTTGCTTAAATGCTTAACTGCATGAATGGCTGTGGATGAAGACTTGTTTGAATTGGAACAATTCAATAAGTGTATGATTTAAGCCCCCTTTGTTGTGGCAAATCATGTTTTAAGCCCACTATGTTTGGTGCCCAATCCGCATTTTTTTAAGCCCACTTGAGGGTGGCAAATTCAAACCATTTTCGAAAACAAACATGAGTTGAATTATGCCAAATCTTGCGACTAGTCTATACTTGTATGCGAGCGCATCACATAGTGAAGCTAGTTTAGAAATCAGAATAAGAACACATAATGTTTATAAAACACATATCATGACTAGTAGAGGCCGATCTTTTGATCGGGCGAGCGGGGGTGCTCAATTCATGACCTTCCCCCCACGTACCCAAGTTCCTGAGGTGAGGCAACTTTGGTGATGACGAACATGTGGCCTTTGGCACGAGTCAGGGTTTCCAAAATTTCCCCAAAAACAAAATATTTAGGTGGCGACTCTGTAATCTACCAAAGTAGTCCAATTTTGGCATTATTTGATTGAAAATTGATTTTCCAAAACAATTTGCCAGATTTGGACTCTTTGGTGATTATCAGTTTCACATTGCACTTGTGAGACTAGATTCAGAACCGCGGAAGTCTGAACTATGAGGCTTTTTATTTCAAACCCTTTTCGAAAGGCAGGGGCGCGAGAAAAAGACAAGTCCATAGTTTCTGGCGACTCCGCCGGAGACTTAGAGAACTTGACTCAAACTCATGATATGTTGTTTTATTTACACTTATGTATTTCTTTGCATTTTCGTTTGCATCTGTGCGCCTATGTCACAGTGTTTGCCATCTGCTATTCCTGAGCGGTTTGTCGGAGGCTTGCTTGGAAAAGCTTGCCAAAAGGCTGACCGGTTGCGGGCTTTGCCACGATGGGAACACAACCCTTGGATCTAGACTACTGCTGTACCATTTGATCCTCCTTTCACTTCTTGGTGTTAGGTGTGAGAGGTATATTAGGTAGTCTTACTGAGGTACCCTTTTTGACCAATTAGCCTAGTTGCATATCGAAAGCCATAGAGATTGTTCCAAACTAGGACAGGTTGCTCACACGAATGCAGGATTTGTTTGAAACCGCTTATTTGTGTAGCGAACCCCTAGCTCCTGAAGAAATTAGGACAGGGTAACCCTACCCCATCATAGGGGTGTTTTGGTTCTCACTTGCTTGATACGTGCTTTAAGAGTGAAACTATGCAGGAGTGTATGTATCAGTTACAAGTCTGGGGATCAGTTTGAGGGTATCAGTTTTGGGGCAGAAATCAGTGTTTGAGTACAGTTCTCTAGCTCATGATTGCAACTGCGTGTTGTTTCTCTCTAAGCTGAGGTGTTGTGCGGTTTTTTATTTTTGTTTCTTTTTGTTTTATTTTATTTTTGCAAGGTAGTCTTTAACCATTGCTTCAGACGAGCCTGCCACCCCCCAAGCACTCTGGACCCGGGTTAGAAGGCTTTACCGATCTGGGGATCTTATCGGAGGATAGCCAGTGTTTGTTTCACTCCCGTTGATTACTACACGGAGGAGGATTCGGCAAAATTCGCCAATACAGCAGTCACCCTTTACCTCGCATTTGCTCTATCAGGCCCAATCATCTGCTTCTACTCCAGATAGAGAGTATTCGCCGATTTCGGTAGCCCAAAGTCCTCCAGCCAGCATGGAAGAAATGCTTTGCCAACTTCAGTAGACTATTGAGAAGATGTAGCTAGATACTGCCCGGCAAGTCGAAACCACAGCTCGCCAAGCTGAGGTTGTAGCCCACCAAGCAGAGGTAACAGAAAGGCTTCAACAATAGCAATCACAGCCTGTGGTAGTATCTGCATCCCATGCATCCCTGGTAGGAATTCTAGAACCTGGGGTCACAATCAATGTCCAAGAAAATGCGGGCATTCAGGCAGACCCTATCCTACCCCAAACCTCCAAGGCACCAACTTACCCAATAGAGGCACCGTTTGAATTTGAGGCTGACCCTACCGTACTGAAAGTGAGCAAGCTGGAAAAGCTCAGGCACAAGGCGTGAATTTGATCCCTGATATAGAGGATGGCTATATTGAGTCAGTAATGACATTTCCAGATGGATTTAAGATGTCGTATATAGACCATTTTGATGGCTCTGGGATCCCATGGTCCATCTCTGACTATTCTCAGACATCTTACGGCCGATGAGCCTATCTAGACTACAGAAGTTATCGCTCTTTGGTCGGACCTTGTCAGGTATAGCGGCCATCTGGTATGTTAAGCTTGAAGACTCTGTGAAGAGAAACTGGGAGGAAATGGCCAAAGCCTTCATAGCACAGTACTCCTACAACACCCAAATCGAGATCACTACCCGTGATCTCAAAGCAACTCGCCAAAAGCCGAAGGAGGGTTTCTCGGATTTTGTGACCCGATAGAGGGCCAAGGCGTCTATGATGACCATCTGACCGGCTGAAAAAGATCAGATCAGAATGGCGGTCTGTAATCTGCAACCAAGACTGTTACAGAAGATGATAGTCTTACCTCTGTCTACTTTTGTTGACCTCTACGAAATAGGGGTACAAATGGAGGATGCAATGAAGCAGGGTCTGATAGACCATAAGAAAGAGCAGCCTAAGAGGTCTTTCACACGTAGTTCCAATGCGACTACAAGTGGTAGTGCAGCTGTAAGGCCTTCCAATGTGGGTTTGGTCACCACCACAACAAAAATTACCAACCCCTTTGCTGGTACATCTAATACAACCTCACAAACCTCGAAGCACCAACCCCGAGGCCAAAGGGTCTTTACCCTATTGTACATGTCCTTATCCGTAGCTCTAAGGGTCCTGATAAAAAAAGGGCATCTGAAGCCACTATAGCCTCGCCTCTACCCGATCCTTTTCCTCTGAAACATAACTTGGCCAAATATTGCACTTTTCATCAACAACATGGTCATGACATTGACCTATGCTTTAGACTGCGTCATGAGATTCAGGATAGCGCCTTCCGAAAAGCCCAATGTCACCACAAATCCTCTCTCGCAACATAATCAAGCCCCTCCACCCCGGCAAAGAAACCTCATCTATATACTGGTCGTCCTTTACGACCCCAGGATATACATCACTCCCTCTCACCTGCCTAAGCTGTCGTTGTTCATCTCTGAAAGCACAAACTTGTGCATGATGAACACGTCAAAAATCCAAACGGAACCTGTGGTGGTGACAGTGGAAGGTGGAGGGAGATCAGTTTTGGTGGAGAATGTCAGTTCAGTGCTTGAGGGCTCTATGGATTTTTCTGAGGAGAAATACAATCCATATTGTTATATTGTGTCAGTCAATCAATCAAGCCAAACCAAAGCTTGAGTTACTAACACGGATGGAGGTCGATGTAGTCCGGGAGGATATGGAGGTCGGTGTAGTCCGCGAGGAACGACCGAGCTAGGGATTTGATGATTTAGTTGACCTCTAGGAGGACATCAACAATCTGCGGTTCTTCGATAAACAAGATCTAGGGAATATACAGATTAACTGGTTCGAATTGAACGGGTCAACAGATAATTCGGGATGGCTCAGTGATGAACCTGATGTGAAAGAGAAACTTCAACCAAAGCTAGAACAGCAAGAAGCAGGAACTGCTACAAGGGCCGAAACGGCCAAAGATAAGGGGAAGTTGCCGGAGAGCACCGGTATTAAGAATTCTGCTCAAGAATTGGGCATTGTTAGTACTGCTGATACGGAACAAGAAGCCGCACTGAAGCGGTTTGAACAAGAAATGGATGAGAATGGTCAGCAAGCTGGAAAAGCCAAACACCCTGTGGTGGATGATTGTGATGTGAGAGTAATTACAACGGAACCGAACAACTGCCTGTCGGTTGCTGGAGGAGTATGGTGGGAAGATAATGATCTGCATCTTGCCCACACTGATGAAGATTGGGGTCAAGACCTGCCAGACGATACTTGGTACTCAGAGGAGGTGGATCATATGACTAGAAGTGGGCGGTATTTCAAGCCCCCATACCTAGACCAACCTGAAGCATTTGAAAAGGACAAGGAGACTGAAAAATAGAAGGATAAGCAGTTGGAGGAAGAAGCTATACTAAAGAAGCTAAAGAAGATCCAAGTAGACATATCCATCTGAGGGTTGCTCATGGCTTCACGAGTACACATGCAAGCCGTTCTATCAGCAATGGATAAGGCTAAGATGTTTATCGACACAACTCCCAAACAACTAGTGGGACTTGTCTTCCCAGGAGGTGCTTCACCTACTTTGACCTTCTCAGATAAGGAATTATAGCCCGAGGGTTCTGCACATAACAAACCACTGTACATCTCAGTTGAGTGTAGAGAAAAGTGGGTGCCAGTTATGTTGGTTGACACTGGGTCTGCAATTAATGTTTGTCTGTCGCACAGAGCCTATGCTATTGGTTTGAAGCCAGCGGACTTTGTACCTATGACCCAAGTGATCCGGGCGTATGACAACACAAGTAGAGAGGGGATGGGGACAGTTCAGATCAGAACACAGGTTGGCATGGCACAACAGGATATTGAGTTTCACTTCCTGGATGTTCTGGCCACTTTTAACTTACTTTTTCGATGGCCGTTTCTTCACTAAGTGAAAGTTGTCTATTCCACTCTTCATCTGGTGCTGAAGTACGCTCTTGGAAAGGGAGTAGCCATTGTTTTTGGGAATTCTTCTATACATCCTCTGCTGGAGGTTACTACACCAATACTGGAGATTGTATACGGTGATGAGGATGTTTTCCTGTCTAGTTTTATCTTGGCTGAGGCTCGGGTGGTACAGAATATCCTAGTTGTTGATGAGGGCTTGTATGTCAATGCACAATCAGTCAACCTCAGGGACAAGCTACAGCATGTGCCCGGGATGAGATTAGGAAAGAGCGGCCGGAAGGGCATTACTGCACTGGCCAAAGTACCACATAACCCTCATACCGTTGGTCTTGGTTACACGCCTACCAAAGAGGACTGGGTTCGGAAAGGAAAGGAAATGGCAGGAAGAACCAAAGCAAAGTAAAGTGGGAAGCACTATGAGTTTGTCCATAGACCAATTCAAGGAATTCTGAATGGCTGCTTTGTCCTAGAGGGGGAAGACTTCCCATTTTGTGGTTTTCCTAAGCCATGGTTGAACTCTGAGAAGCGGTGTTTGCCCAGCTTTGAGATTTTCTTCGATCTACAGCTGCAAGAGAATGAAGCCACAAAGGAACAGACTGAATTAACTGCTGAGGCTGAACAGAGTACAAAGGGTGAATCCAACAGCAATGAACTTGAGATAGGAGCAGCACTGGCTTGTCTTATTTCAGATCCTCAGATTAAATCGGAGAGCTTGGGGGATGACCTAACTGTTACCATGATCGGAGATCAATCAGGTGTGGACCCTTCCAGTGGTATTCTGGATGCATCTAACGCGCCCTCTCTCATTTGGCAGCTGGAGGAGGGTTTTTTGTCTAGCAGTTCTGAATCAGGTAGTGAGTCAGAATCTGATTCCACAGAGTCTGTGGAGTCGAAATCAGATTCTAGTTCTTTCGAGTCAGAGTCTGGTATTCCTGGGGTTGATAAACCGGATGCCTTAGTTTTGTCCAGGTCATCTTTTTTCTTTTCTTTTGAGTCAGTTGTAACCGAGGAATTGGATGAGCTGGATCTTTTGAATGTGAATACCACTGCAGTTTCCGAGTATGTCCATGTGCCACTTGTATATTGCATTGATCATGACTTTCAAAATTTTGATAAAAACTATGAGGAAGGAATTCCTCTGGTTTTGAAACTTTTGATTGATCGAGAGGAGGAGAGGTTTGTAAAACCCATTGTTGATAAAATAATTGAAGTTAATGTGGGTATTGAGAATGATCCACATCTGGTCTAGATTGGGTCCACGTTGTCTTCGGAGGAACGCGAGCGCTTAGTCGCTTTATTAAAAGATTTAAAAGATGTTTTCACGTCGTCCTACGAAGACATGCCTGGAATCGATCCTGAGATTGTACAGCACCAGATCCCTTTTGACCCCGAGGCCCAACCCATCAAGTAGAAGCTTCGGAGAATACACCCAGATTGGGCTTTGAAGATTAAGGAAACAGTCACTAAGCAGATAGACATAGGGTTTTTGCTAGTATCTGAGTATCTGACTTGGTTGGTCAACATTGTTCTAGTGCCAAAGAATGATGGCAGAATTTGGGTATATGTTGATTACAAAGATCTGAATAAGGCTAGTCCGAAAGACGACTTTCCTCTACCGCACATTGATGAGTTGGTGGACTTCACCGCAGGCCATGCATTGTTCTCCTTTATAGATGGGTTTTCCAGGTATAACTAGAGCTTGATGGTACCTGAGGATAGAGAGAAAACTGGCTTCACCACGCCGTGCAGAACCTACTACTATAGGGTGATGCCGTTTGGTCTGAAAAATGTTGGGGCCACTTATCAATAGGCCGTAACCACTATCTTGCATGACATGATCCACAAAGAGGTTGAGGTGTATGTGGACGATATGATTGTCAAATCCAAAGAAAGAGAGGGCCACTACACCGCATTGAAGAAAATTTTCCAACAGATCAGAGAATATCGGTTAAGGCTGAATCCACATAAATACACTTTTGGTGCCACAGCAGGGAAAATGCTGGGGTTCTTGATCACACAGAGGGGCATCGAGGTTGATCTTTCCAAAATCAAGGGCATCTTAGAAATGCCACCACTAAGGACTGAAAAGGAGGTGCGAGGCTTTCTAGGTAAAGTGCAATTCATAAGACGGTTTATTGCAAAATTAATCTTGGCTTGTGAACCACTATTTGGTCTTCTGAAGAAAGGAAAAAAATTCCAGTGGGATGACCGATGCCAGTTTACTTTTGAGCAAATCAAGCAGTACCTTCAGAACCCGCCCATGTTATCGCCACTGGAGCTAAGAAAGCTGTTGATTTTGTATCTGTCAGTAACGGACACGACTATGGGTTGCATGCTTTCTTAGGAATCTGAGGATAGAGTAAAGAAGGTCATCTATTACCTGAGCAAGAAAATGCTAGAATATGAGGCTCGTTACACCCCGTTGGAGAAGGCTTGCTTATCCTTAGTATGGGCTACCAGGAAGTTGAGGCGCCACCTGTTAGCTCACTCTATAATTCTGGTTTCGAGATTAGATTCTATCAAATATCTCTTTGAGAAACCGGCACTTATGGGTAGGCTAGCTCGTTGGTTGCTTCTCCTCTCCGAATTTGATTTGAAGTATGTGACGCACAAGTCTGCCAAGAGGAGTGCAGTAGTAAAGTTTTTGGAAGATCACCCAGTGGAAGGGGACGAACCTATTCCCAGATGAAGCGATTCTGCAGGTCGAGGAAGAGATTTGGACGATGTACTTTGATGGAGCATCTAACCAGTACGGTTATGGGATAGGGGCGTTGCTGATAGCACCTGAAAATTCCCATATACCCTTAGCCTTCAAACTCTGGTTCAAGGTATCAAACAACGAAGCAGAATACGAGGCGTGTATCGCTGGCTTGGAAGCCGCCCTAGAACTAGGGGCAAAAAGGTTGGATGTCATCGGAGACTTGAACTTGGTTATGTCTCAGGCAAAAGGAGACTAGAAGGTTAAGGAAGAAATGATGAAAATCTATCAGCAAACCCTAGATGTCCTGATTCCTAGGTTTTAGAAGTTAACCTTCACGCATCTGTTAAGAGACAACTACAGGATCGCTTACGCTTTATCAATTCTATCTTCCATGATAGACATCCTTTCGGGAGTCCGGATGCGTCCAATCATTATTGAACAAAGATATGCGCCGGCGTACGAGTTGATCGCTGCAATAGATGAAGTACATGATCAGAACCCCTGGTATTATGATATTTGGAATTTCTTAGAAAATGAGGTTTATCCACTAGGGGCAAATGCCAAAGATAATAGGGCAATATGGCGAATGGCCACTCAGTTTATCATCTGCGGGGGTAAATTATACAAATGAGGCCATCTGGGAATGCACAAGTTGTGTGTTAATGCAGAAGAGTCAAAGCGCCTAATGGAGGCTATCCGCGGAGGAGAGTGCGGAGCACACATGAGCAGAGTAATGCTAGCCCAGAAGATTCTCAGGTAGGGTTACTATTGGTCAACCATGGAAGAGGATTGCATCGGTTTTGCTCGATGATGCCACAAATGCCAAATTCATGCAAATCGCATGAATGTCCTGCCATCGAAGCTGTACAACATGGCTTCACCATGGCCTTTTTAAGTCTGGGGAATTAATGTTATTGGGGCAGTTACGCTGAGAGGCTCGAATGGGCATGGGTATATCCTGGTGGCAATAGACTATTTTACAAAGTGGGTCGAAGCCCAATCCTATGTCATGTTGAAAGCGTCGCAAGTAGCCACATTCATCAAGAATAACATTATTTGTCGTTATGGGGTCCCGAATGAGATCATTTTAGATAATGGCTCCCATTTCAAGAGAGAAGTGATCGACTTGTTAGAGAAATACAATGTGGCTTTTCATAAGTCATCCACATATCGGCTGCAAACCAACAGAGCTGTTGAGGCAACCAACAAGAACATCAAGCACATTTTGCAGAAAATTGTTGGACTTACAGGGACTGGCCAAATAAATTGCCATTTGCTCTCTGGGTTATAGGACTTCAATTCAGACATCTACTGTGGTAACTCCGTATTCTTTGGTTTGTGGGATGAAAGATGTTCTGCTGATTAAAATAGAGGTTCCATCGCTGCGGGTTATGGCTGAGTGCCAGATAGCAGAAGCGAATTGGTAGCAGAGCAGGTTCGAAGAACTCATGCTGTTTGATAAGAGGAGGCTAAAGCATTGTACCATGTTCAAGGATATCAACGTAGGATTGCCAGGGCTTTTAATAAGAAAGTTAAGTCTAGGAATCTAAAAGGAGGGGATTTTGTGCTTAAAGACAATCGAGCTCCCATCCATGACCCAAGGGGCAAGTTCAGACCCAATTGGATTGGTACTTACATCATTAAATCAATCTGGTTGGATGGAGCTGTCATTCTTATGGACCTAGGTGGCCTAGAATTCTCCCAACCAATCAACATGGACAACTTGAAGAAATACTATCCTTGAGTGGCTCGCTAGGTCGAAAACCTGGAAGGGCGACCTAGGCAAAAGTTAGAGCACAAAAAATTTGAAAAAAGAAAAACTGAGCTTGCAAAGTTGAAAACCTAGAAAGGGCGGCCTTGGCAAAAGTTAGAGCATAAAAGAAGAGTGTTAATACCCGAGTAAGGCTTGATTTCCATATTCGGGATACGTAGACAACTTCGTTCTGAAGTCTGACTGTAAACACTTTCAAATCAACTGTGTCCATGTGTTTGATCAAGACATCTTTGTCTGTTTGTTATCTGAAAGTTCGGTTGTGATCCTTATCCTGAGAAAATAGCTGATTACAGTGCAGTGCAGTGTTATTCAGACAAGAGGCAATTTTACATCTTTGGATTCGGGGTTGTGCATCTCGAGGATATGTTCCATGTGTGTCAAGTTATGATCCTTATCGAAAATGGTTTTGAAAAGTTTTAATAAAATTTGATTTTGTTCAAATTAATTTTTTTACAACTTAGACCATTTTTTTGGACCAAAAGGAAAATTTTCAGTACTCACAACTTCAATTTCATTGATTTCAATACAAAGTTCTCCAACGCTCGATACATATCAAAGTTGCTTTTATTACATTCAAAAGGAAAATTTGAAAGTACAGATCAAAGCAATAAACTTGGGGCATAGGTAAATCAGGTATTCCTATGTCCCCTCACTGAGCTTGTGGGGGCTTCAGATGCTAAAATAGGCCTGGTTTGCGCTTCATCTTCAAGATAAGCCAGGCATTCACCAGAAAGGGTGCAATTGAAATTAGGGGCAGGTGCCAGAAGTTCTCTTGTCCTCCATGCAATGGGATATCGAGCCAACTGTAAACCTCGGATTGGAAATGAAGCCGGGTACTCTCCCTTCTCTTCGGGGCAAATCTGGTCGTGTCCAAACTGGCGCCTGAACCAGAACAGAAAGTAGAAGACACAGTGTGTTAAGCCAATCAGTTAAATGCCAGGTTGCCCAGCCATGTTTTAGCTCATCTCGGGCAGATCAAACCAGGGGCAATGCCAGGCAATGTCAGCAGCGGACCTGTTGCACATCCAATGGCACCACCACCTTTCGTTCAGGAAATCAACTAGCCGTTGGCGAAAAAAATAGCCTCGCGCTGAATATGCAGGGTAAGAGTCCACTACCTTCAACCTGTCCATGAGCCATATCTGGAGAGGGATAAAAAAATAAAAGAGATTAAAGAATAAAGAGGTGTATGTAGAGAGAAAAAAGTGAGAAAGGGTTTTTGAGAGAAAAACAGAGTGTGAGTGCCTAGTGATGTGAGAAACACATGTGAGGTAGGGTGGGAAACATTACCTGAAGAAGTAGTGGACTTCCTGCAAATTTGGTCGTCTCCTGCCTATGAAAGGCATCTAAGCCCATCAAAGTTTCGGCTAGTGCTAAGCCAATGCAGCTTTTGCCCTCTTTTAAACCATGGGCCACTTCGATCAAGCGAATACTAGACCCTTCGAAACACGGGGAAGAAGAAAATGAGCCAACATACACAAACAAAGGGCATACTATCGAAAACTCTGCTAAAGACAGTCGCCGCGGTCACCGGCGTCAGAAAATCAATGAATGAGGTTGGGGATATCCAGCTCTCCATTGTGAACTAAGGATCGAGCCTCGCGTGAAATGAGCCCACATATTCTTCCTAGAGCTTGGATGTGGCTAAAATGGGACTGAGGCAAGATTTTCTTGTCACGCCGGGATTCCATTAAAACTTGGAATTCTTCAATCGTCGGACATATCTCTTGCCTCATGAAGCTAAACACATGTGTAATCGGGTTCTAACACCTAGCCGCGGCGTGAAGGAATGGAAAACACAGCGGAGAACGACATAGTGGGAATAGTGCATTCATCCTGAAACCCTAGAAATTCAGCCTTTCTGAGCCATCTAAAGCTGCAATCCAATCAGAGAGTTTTTTGGCGAAGAATGGCTCCATTTGTGGTGAAATAGCAGCTGAAATGAAGAAATTACAAAGCTGGAACTTTTGTAGAAGATAAGGCAGTGAGTGAAGGCCAGGTGTCAACATTTTGTAGGTCCTGCGTATTGTTGGCCGGCAAAGGCCCATTGATGGTTGACAGGGGGTCATTGATGGCCGGCAAGCCACCCCTCATGGCTGGCAACCTTGCTTTTGTGCTTGCTGCCCTCCTTTATGAAGATTCAATTGTATGCAGTAGTTTTATTCTGTTATTTGTGTGTTCCTAGGTCTTGTTTTAAGTCCATTTTCAACTTGAACATGTTCATTGAGTTGGATTCATTTTGTTTTGCTTATCGAGTTGTATTTGTGTTGATTAATTTGTCGAGTAGTTGTGTTGTTTATCAAGTTGTTTTACTCTGTTTGTTATTACAATTGTTGGTCTTCGTTATATCTTATCTGTTCAGTGACAATACAAATGTTCGGTTTTCAATGTCAAATTCAATCTCAATCTCATGCAATGCGGTGCTTATGATGCAAAAGTACAACATTTTTTCAAATGAAGGTTGATTTTCATTCCGATCATAGTAGTTTTTTTTTTACAAAAGTGCAATACAAGTTTTTAAAGCAAAATAAAACTCATCTGAGGCTGTACAAAGTGCTAACACTACTAGCAAAAAGAAATTAAGCAAAATGCAGGTGAATTAGTGCCAGCTATCTCAAGCTCTAGAGGCCCCCTTCATCATCTTCCTCGGTGGAGTGGACTCTGCAACATTGTCTCCATCGGCCATCGTCTCGAAGTCCGGGCCGTAGTCTCAATCGGATACTCCACTCCCTCCTCAAAGATCAAGATCAACATCCCCACTCTCAGAACTTGAGCCAGTGTCATCGTCCTCGCTCTTGGATGACTTTGAATGCTGACTCGCCGCCTCCTCGGTCTCACTAGTCTCAAAGGTCATCGCCGCCAGATAGGCTCGAGGGCCACTCTAAGCTCGGGTGCACCCAGGTCGGGCTTGACTGCATGTCGGAGTCTCTCTTCTCTTCCCTAACGCCGGAGGGGGTACTGACGGTCTTGTTGCAACCGCCGCTGATGCTGTCGGAACGGATGGGACCTGAAAAGGTGTTTCTCATATATCAGCCGCAGTGTGTGTGTCAGATGTAAGCATGATATGCAAAATGAGTGTATGAATTCAGATGTAGTGTATCAGTGCAATGTGGGTTAGATGTAGTGTTTGGGTGTAGTGTATCAGGCTAGTGCAGTGTGGAACAAATTATAGTTGAAATGCTAGTGTATCAGTAGAAAGTTTGATGGCATGAAATGTAAATTGAAGAAAAATTACCTGAATAACGTAGAGATTGAGCAAGCTCTTCCTCCTTTGCACCATCTCCATTAGGGAAGCTACTAGCTAGAGAGCATCCCCGATATACTCTATAGAGTCGGGCTTCGAACCCCGACAAGCTCATGCTTGGCTGGTGTAGGCTCAATAGGGATCTGGAAAGCCTCCCTAGTATGCCACTAGCAGGTATGTGTAGTGGGAAGCTCTGGCCAGCCAGTTCCCTATCTCGTCTGGGAAGCCCCACTGCCACGGGCTCTGCTCGTCTGACTTGCTCTGGGTCTCACCCTCGCAGCAGGAGCTTTCACACTCTTTCATTCCCGCGAATGCCAATCAGAGGGGGCATCAAGTGTGTCTGGATAAAGGCTGCATAGTCGCCATCTACACGAAAGTAGTCTGCCTCCAGGCCTACCATGAATTGGATCACATCGTCAGTAGTCAGACTGTGTGTCGCTCTCATGGATGCTGGTTGTGTCATTGGTATAAACGGAGCAGGTAGGCCCAAGGTCTGACGCACGAAACGCTCGCCTAAGAACCAAGCTCAACAGATTCGACCCTCAAGAAGAATGTGATGGCAGGAAATGCCCCAAGCAGCATTGTACCGGTCTCGAAGCTCTATCGGTATCATGGCCCAGGGCTGCCATCTGATCTGAAAAAGAGAATAAACAGGTTATTAGTTGCTGTCAGTTGTTAACAAATGGGTCAAAATAGTGGTGAAGCAAAAGTAACTTTGTTTTGGGTTACCTCGTGCGCTGCTACCATGTCAAAATATTGGCAAAAAAACATGAAAGACTTGCGGGTCGTACGGCGGAGCTGGCCGTCGTATACCCGAGAAATGGGGACTATCAATGGCACCTCGTCTATAAGCTCTAGTGCAAGAGTAGAGAAGTATGCATATACCCATAACTGCAAGAAGAATGCAGAGGTATATAATCAATCCAGTATGAAGAGATGCAGAAAGTGCAAAGCAGAAAGAATACAGTATGAACAGATGCAAAAATTGCAAAGCAGAAAGCACATATGTGGAAATAGATATAAAGCAAGAAATGCTTGAACATAAAATGTAAAGTGTAAAGGGGGAATTGAGGTGTGTACCTCCCAAGCTCGCCAGTAGCCTTCAACCAAAGTCCCTTGTAGACGGGAGGAGGAGCTCATATATCTGTATAGTGTGGTGAGGCTGGCTCCGCCCCAATCATAGAACTGAACTCGAGGGAGGGCTGCTAAGGCACTTAGCAGATACAGGCCTATGGTATTCCACCTGTTTGAGAACAAGGTGGTAGCAAAGATGAACATGAGGAAGCCTCTGGCATACTACTCTATCTCCTCAATCGTCTCGGGCTCAATCCCCTTGAACCATTCCTCAAACTAGCTGTACCGCACCATGCCTGCCCGGTATATCGGTGGATGTGTCCCAAGCAGCTTGAGCCATGCTGCCTCTCATGCCTCCATATCAGGATTGAGAGGGATTGGATCACCCCCTACGCCTAAGCCGGTGATCATGGCAAAGTCGTAAGGTGTCATCATCACCTCCCTTGTGGTAGAAAAGTGGAAGGAGTTGGTGGTGTCCCACCACCTCTCCACCAATGCTCCTAAGAGAGGACAACTCACTATAACTCGAGTCAAGCTGGAGCAGAAGAGACTGAAGCCTCTCTCATCAATAATGTCACGAACCCCAGCTGGGAGCTCGTCATACCAATCGCAAGCAGTCGTCGTACCATAGCCCCTGAAGGCTAAGACCCGCCCTGTGGCAATGCACGAAGTGCAGTCAGACCAAGGTGATGCATGAAATGCAATCAGATTAAGACAGTGTATGAGATACAGTGAAATGAAGGCAGTGCAAGAAGTGCAAACAGTTAAAGGCAGTAATGCATAAAAATAGTTTTCATACCTCAACGACAATGGCTGATAAATGAGACGCTGGCTCCCTCAATATGAGGTCCTCTGGTGCGTCCTCAACAAAGTCCGTAAAAGATCTAATGCCTCCTGCAGTGGGCAATATGTGTGTCGAGGTTAGTACCTCGCTGGATCAAAGGGCCGTATACTTAACGGTAATGGCTCTGGCTCGGCCTCAAAGTCCGCCTCAAAATCTACTGAAGGAAGCTCAGGAGGAACCCCATCATAAGGGAGATCAGCCACCATCTGAAAGGTGAGAGATAGGTCGAAAGTGAAGAAAAATGAAGAAAAAGGGTAAACTTTTGGAAAAATGAACCCTACGAGAGAGAAAATGGAGAAAAAAGTCAAAGTTGGGAAAAATGCACAAAAATCGAGAGAAACTCGAGGGGAATGAGCCTAGAATGGTAGAAATGAGGAAAGAAGTGTCGAAATCATATTACAATCAGTTCAAAGTGAAGGGAACTTGGAAGATTTAGCGAATAAAGTTTGTGTGAGGTGTTGGAAAATGCATAGAAAGCGCGAATCTAGAGAGAATGAGCACCCAGAGAGAAAAAGGGAAGAATTTTGAATGTGGGGTTGTGTGGAATTGAAGAGCTATGCCCTATTTTTAGAGACCAAAGCCAAAAAACTATTTTTGCCCTAGGCCTACCATCGGTGGCCGGCAAGGCACCATTGGTGCTCGGCAAGGCACACTGGTGGCCAGCAAGGCACACCAGTGGCCGGCAGGTGGCCTGTGGCTCCTTCTTGTGGTCGGCAGGTGTCCAAGAGTCTCTTATGTGTCCCTGGTTCTGTTTTGTGTTCTTGGATTTCAAGAAGTGAAGGGAATGTTCAGTTTGTGGTTCAGAATGTCCCTACGAAGGCTCAGGATCGCATTTCCAGGTGTATCCTTTTTAACATCTTACAACTCTTCTGAGAGGTACATTGGGAGTTGTTTTTTGAATTAATCTTAACGACTGCGCTTTTGTTACCGCATAGAACATGTGTTTCTTTGTCGTCGCATGGAAACCATTGCATAGAACATGCATTTGCTCGTCTCATGCATAGAACATGCATTTTATGCTCGTTTCGTGCATAGAACATGCATTTGCTCGTCTCATGCATAAAACATGCATTTTATGCTCGTTTCATGCATAGAATATGCTCGCCACTCGCATAGAACATGCTTTCAATCTCTTGCATAGAACATGCTCTCGCATAGAACATGTTGTCACTAAGTTTGCATAGAATGTATTATGCATAGAACATGCACTCTTACTGTGTTATGCTTGTTGAGTTGCTTTCTTATGCAGGCACAATATTGTACGTACGGTTCATTCGGAGTCGGTGCAACCAGATGATATTGTATGTACGGTTCGTTCAGAGGAGTTCTAGGTAAGATCATTCTTGTCCTTCTATGCACCATGTTTGGTGATAAGCATTTGGACGTGTTCTGATGTTTACACCGCACTCCTTTTGGTTAGAAGCATTTGGACGTGTTCCGATGTTTACACCGCTCTCTTTTTTGGTTAGAAGCATTTGGATGTGTTCCGATGTTTACACCGCTCTCCTTTTGGGTAGAAGCATTTGAACATGTTCCGATGTTTACACTGCTCTCCTTTTGGTTAGAAGCATTTGGACGTGTTCCGATGTTTACACCACTCTCCTTTTGGTTAGAAGCATTTGGACCTGTTCCGATGTTTACACCCCTCCTTTTGGTTAGAAGCATTTGGACCTGTTCTGATATTTACACCACTCCTTTTGGTTAGAAGCATTTGGACGTGTTTTGATGTTTACACCACTCCTTTGGTTAGAGGCACTTGGATGTGTTCTGGTGTTTATCACCACTCTTTGTTTTGGGTTACAGACATTTGGATGTGTTCCGATGTTTATCACTGTTCTCTTTGGTTAAGAATAGTCGAGTACACCCTGGTGTTCACACCATTGCTTCGTTTTCTTCCGCGTGTGACGCGTTGGGATCTTGTTCGACACCCCGGATGCGTCCAACGATTGTGTTATTCTTTGCCTTTTCTGCGTGATGCGTAGTTAAGTTTACATAATTTTCTTACATCTTTTCTACATGAAATGTGGTTCGGTTTGTGATTCTCATGCGTGGCGTGTTTAATTGTTTCTTTTCATGTTAGAGATTTCTATAGAATTTCTTTTCATAACATTTTCATCTAGATGTTTCCTTACAGCTTCATTGCATGATCATAAGTTATGTTCTTGTATCATGCATATCATTTGCATTTTGCACCAGAACTACGCTAGTTTGATTCCTTGCAAAGAGATACGTAGGCAGCCTGCGGAAGCAACTATTTATTGTTGTTTTAATTATCTGTCCAAGTCTTATGGCCTTGTCAAAATGGGTTGTCTCTGGGTTTTGGCATTCACTCATGTCATTTCATGACTCCAAGTTCTATCAAAGAGGGGCAACTGTAGACACCCCATTTTTGATAGACCTTTAAGACTTGAATCATCTTGCAGGTACATCCAATGGCGAGTCTGATTGCTCACTGAACGCTCAAAGTCCACGACAGACCACGACAGAATGCCACAAGTTTGAGTTTTCCAAACCCTGCATCCTTTTTGCCTCATCTTTGGACCATACTTAGGTCTTTTCAGAATGAGGTTGGTAATGGCCTGCCAGCCATTGTTGAAGGCTGCCGGCCATGGCTTTTGGCATGCCTGTCATTGATGTGCCTGGCTAGCCATTAATGAAG
Organism: Camellia lanceoleosa; assembly: GCA_025200525.1. Taxonomy (NCBI): domain Eukaryota; kingdom Viridiplantae; phylum Streptophyta; class Magnoliopsida; order Ericales; family Theaceae; genus Camellia; species Camellia lanceoleosa. The sequence continues at coordinate 82,574,059 of CM045760.1, read as the reverse complement.
CCTCGCCAGCCATCACTGATGGCCAGCCGGCTAGCAGTGTTTCAGCAGATATTTTATGATATTTTGTGCCAGTAGTTTGCACAGGTTCATGCATCTTCCAACACGTGTGTGGCAAGATCTTTGTGAGGGAAATTTGTATTTGCTATATGTAGAACACATCAACCCTAAACCAAACACTCTCATCTTGGAGCTGAGGTCTCTTGGAGCTTTGTTTGATCTTTAAGAGAAGGTTTAAGCTTGGATTGTTGTCTATTTTGTGCCTTAGCTTCAAGAGGTATAACACTTGATATTTAAGCTTGCTTTCAATACTTGCTTTGCCATCTTTTTCTGCTATTTTGAGGCTGGTTTTGACATGTGGAAAGTTCTATTTTTGAGGCCCAAAAGTGGTGGTTTGAGCCCTTTTGAGTTAGGGGGTTGTCCATCGCTTTTGCTTCTTGGCTTGTTATGCTTTTATGCCATCTTTTCATCACTTTCAAAACAACTTTTTTGGGCCTTTTAACCACTGAATCTCAGAGTTTTTTTAGTGGTAAAAACCTTGTTTTGAAATCCAAAATTGGAAGGGTTAGCCTCCTCTCCTTGTGTCTTGCTTGCATGTCTAGTTTGCTTCATGCGTTGGCATGTTTTTCTAGCTTACTCTAGCTTAAGTCCAGCATGTTTTTGCCTCTATTTTGACCTGTTTTGGCTCTGTTTTGGGCTGGTCAATTTAGTTGAGGCTTGTATTGCATAGTTGTAGGGTTAATACTTTCACTAGCTTAGTGTTTCTAGGCTTTGAACATCATTTGTGTGCCTTGGTCACATGTTTTAATGCTTTTTCATGCCTAATTCAAGCATTTTAAATATCTGCGACCTCCCTCTTTGACTCACTTTTGCATTTGTTTTGAGGGTTGTTTCAACCTTAGGGTTGCTTAAGCTTGAGGTTGAGGCTCATGCTTAATGGTTTAATCCTCTTTTGAGGGTTCATTACCAACGACATGAAGCTTCCCTCATGCCTTGAACTACCCCTTGGTTGACACTCCTTTCCATTAGAAGACACTCACCCAATGGATTTAATCGATTAAAGAACGAATCGGTAATGTAAAATGAGTAAACAAAATGAACAAATAAAAGAGGCAAGATAAGCATTCTTTGTGTTGTATTACATGTGTTCAAATTGGACGTTAATTTGAACACAAGGCAAATGGGACATTTCATACTCAATAGTGATGAAATGTGCCATTTCCCTTGGTCTTCATTGCCCTTGATCATGCATGATAGGGTGATGGCCTTTTGAGTCTTATTTTTGCACTTATTGAACTTGCACAATTGGTTTCACAAGCCATCATGCAATGAAATTGCTTGATTGGTGGTTTTGTGAACCAAAACTTGTCCCTCCTTTGATTCCTCATGAAAAAGAGAGACAAGGTGTGCAGACAACCCTTGGAAAAACCCCCATTTTGCTCTTTTTGTGCTCTGTTGCAGCATGGTGATCCAGAGCACCAGTGGTCGGGAAGGCCCTATCCATGGCCGGTAGTGCCTCATTTCTGGCCGGCAAGGCACCCTTTTGGCCGGCAGGTGGCCGGCAGGCCACTGGTGTAACCCCCAACAAAGAATTGGTAAGGTGGAGCAGAAAGGTTCTGAAGTGTGTTCAACCCTGCAAACAGAGCCTCTTAAGAGCCAAACGGAGGGCTTTTTCAGTATAAAACCGAAGCATGCACTTCCACCTCCCGAAGTGGAGCAGTGGCATCATAGTTTAATATGTTAATTACTTAGTTTATTCACAATTGTCTTGTAATTTAATTCGTTAGTTTACTAGTTGATTAAAGTATTGTAATAATTAGTAATGAGCTTGCTAGTTATTCATTGGCTTGTAATAATTAGTCTAATTAGTTTAATTAAATTAGTTAGCTTAGCTTAGAGTAGCTTAGCTCTTATTCATTCAGACCCTCTTTCGTGAGGGCATAACGTTGTAATAAGTGTGCGTGCGTATTTGTATGTTTTCCAACCCCACGTCTTTCTCCCTTTTGTTTAATCACTTTTTGATGGTTAGATTAGGGACATATTCAATTAGCATACCTTATGTTTGCATGTTTGCATCCATTCATTTGTCTTGCATGCACCGAGGCTCGGCATGTCATTCAAACTGCATGGTAATTTCAATACTTCTTTGAATATGTGTTTCAAAGCATGCTATCAAAGTGTTGCAAATACCATGACTAAGTAGCTGAACCTATTTAGTTGCATCATTGCATGTGTTGCATTAGTCATTTAACATAGTTAGGATCACGCATCTTTCTAACTAGTTTCTTTCTTGGCTCAGAGTACTCGGTAAGTCTTTACACTTTAGCATACTTGCATGAGTGTGATTGCCATGATGCCATGTTTCGCATGCTTGCCATTAGGCTATTTGCTTAAATTGCTTAACTGCATGAATGACTGTGGATGAATGCTTGTTGTTTGAATTAAAAGAATTCAATGAATGTATGTTTTAAGCTCATTATGCTTGTGGGATTGGTTTTCCCAGGTGGTGCCGCTCCAACCCTAACCTTTTTCCATAAAGAACTGTCGCCAGAAGGCTTAGCTTATAACAAACCCCTGTACATAGCTGTTAAGTGTAGAGAAAAATGGGTACCGATGGTGTTGGTCAACATCAGTTTAGCTATCAATGTATGTCCTTCCTGTACAGCTTACGCCGTCGGCCTTAGACCAACAGACTTTGTGCCCACAGCCCAAGTGATTCAGGTATATGATAATACAAGCAGGGAGGTTATAAGCACAGTACAAATTAGAGTCCAAGTGGGCCCAGCTCAGCAGGACATTGAGTTTCATGTCTTGGTTATCTCGGCCACCTTCAACTTACTGCTAGGGAGACCTTGGTTACATTTGGTGAAAGCGGTCTCCTCTACCCTCCACTAAATGCTGGAATACCCTCATGGAAAAGGAGTGGCGATTGTTTTCAGAAATTCATCCATTTGTCCCTCGCCAGAGGCAACTGCACCGGTGCTGGAGATCGCTAATGGCAATGAGGGTGTTTTCCTCTTAGGGTTTATGCTGGCTGAGGTCCAGGTAGTGCAGGCCATCTTGGCAGCAGATGAGGGCATGTATGTCAGCGACCAATCTGTTTATTTCATGAATAAATTACAACATGTGCCAGGAATGGGGCTTGGAAGAAGTGGCCGGAAAGGCGTCACAGCATTGGCTGATGTACCGTATAATCCACATACCTTTAGTCTGGGATATGTACCCACCAAAGAGGATTGGGTCAGGAAAATGGAAGAGATGGTAGGCAGAGCCAGAGCCAAGCAAGTTGGAAAACACTATGAGCTCGTTCACAGGCCAATCCAGGAAACGCTGAATGGCCACTTCGTTCGGGAGGGTGAAGACTTCCCCTTTTGCAGCTTTCCTGAGCCCTGAATGAATTTTGCGAAGCAGCATGTTCCTGGCTTAGAAATCTTCTTCGACCTGCAACTGCAAGATAGTGATGTCGAGGAAAAGGTTGAGCCAAGTACTGAAGCTGAATAGAGCATGGAAATTGACTCGAACAACAGCGAGATTAGAATAGAGGTAGCATTAGCATGTCTCCTTACAGATCCTTCGACTGACTCAGAGAACTTGGGGGATAACCTTACCATCTCCATGATCGGGGCCCAACCGGGCGTGAACCCATCTAGCAGCATTTTGGATGCATTTGAAGCACCATCTCTTATCTAGCAACTGGAGGAGGGCTACCTATCTAGTTCCGAGTCAGGTGATGAGCCAGATCAGATTCCGTAGAGTCTGTGGAGTCGGAATCAGATTTCGGTTCTTCTGAGTCTGAGTCCAGTATTCTTGGGGGTGATAACCCGGATGCCAAGGTCATGTTCAGGTCCTCTTTTTCTTTTACTTTTGAGTCGGTTGTAATCGAAGAGCTAGATCTTATGAAAAGAACATTGTCAATTTTGAGTATTTCTCTATGCCGCTTGTTTATTGCATTGACCAAGATTTTCAGAATTTTAATGAAAACGAAGAGGAAGGAATTCCTCTTTGTTTTGAAAAGCTTGATTAAACAAGAGGAGGAGAGGTTTGCTAAACACTATGCTGATGAAATCATTGCTATTAATGTGGGTACTAAGAAGGATTTGTGTCTAGCCCAGATCGGGTCTACGTTGTCTTTAGAGTAGCGCGAGTGCTTAGTTACTTTATTAAAAGATTTCAAAGATATTTTCGCGTGGTCTTACGAAGACATGCCTGGAATCGATCCTGAGATTGTATAGCATCGGATTCCTTTTGAGGCCCGACCTGTCAAGCAAAAGTTGCGAAGAATCCACTCGGATTGGGCGTTGAAAATCGAAGAAGAGGTCACCAAACAAATCAAAGCAGGTTTCTTGTTAGTATTTGAATATCCGACTTGGTTGGCCAATATCGTCCTAGTGCCGAAAAAGGATGGTAGAATTTGGGTGTGTGTGGACTTCAAGGATTTGAACAGAGCCAGTCCGAAGGACGACTTTCCTCTGCCGCACATTTATGAATTAGTGGACTTCACTGTAGGTCATGCTTTGTTATCCTTCATGGACGGATTTTTCGGGTATAACCAGATTTTTATAGCGCCCAAGGACAAAAAGAAAACTATATTTACTACGCCGTGGGGTACCTACTACTATTGGGTTATGCCGTTTGGGTTGAAGAATGCAGGGGCTACCTATCAAAGGGCTGTAACCACCATTCTACATGATATGATCCACAAAGAGGTCAAGGTATAGGTGGACGACATGATTGTCAAGTCCAAAGAAAGAAAGGGCCACTACACTGTCTTGAAGAAATTCTTTCAACAGATCAGAGAATACAGACTGAGGTTGAATCAGCAGAAATGTACTTTCGACTAACAGCAGGGAAAATGCTGGGCTTTTTGATCACATAGAGGGGCATCAAAGTAGATCCTTCCAAAATTAAGGCCATCTTAGAAATACCACCACTAAGGACTGAAAAGGCGGTGCGAGGCTTTCTAGGTAAAATGCAATTCAGAAGAAGGTTTATTTCCAAATTAACCTTGACTTATGAACCACTATTTGGTCTGTTGAAGAAAGGGAAGAAATTTCGATGGGATGATCGATGCCAATTTGCCTTTGAACAGAGTAAGCAGTACCTTTGGAATCCGCCGGTGTTGTCGCCGCCAGAGCAGGGGAAACCTTTGATTCTATATCTATCAGTAACAGACACAACAATGGGATGCATGCTTGCTCAGGAATCTGAAGATAGGGTGCAGAAAGCCATCTATTACTTGAACAAGAAAATAATGGATTATGAGACCCATTACACTCTGTTGGACAAAGTTTGCCTAGCCTTGGTATGGACTACTAGGAAGTTAAGACACTACTTGTTAGCTCACTCTGTAATTATGGTTTCAAGATTAGATCTCATCAAATATCTCTTTCAGAAATCAGCGCTTACAGGTAGGCTAGCCTGTTGGTTGCTTCTCCTCTCCGAATTTGATCTCAAGTATGTTATCCGCAAATCGGTCAAAGGGAGTCAGAAAGTAGTTCTTGGTAGATCACCCAGTAGAAGGAAATGAAGCAGTGGAATACCTGTTCCCAGATGAAGCCATTCTGCAAGTTGAGGAGGAAACTTGGACAATGTACTTTGATGGAGCGTCTAATCAATACGATTATAGGATAAGTGTGTTGTTGATAGCACCCGACAACTCCCATATACCTTTAGCCTTTAAACTCCCGTTCAAGGTGTCCAATAACGAAGTAGAATATGAAGCGTGTATCACTGGTTTAGAAGCCGCCTTGGAACTAGGGGCAAAAAAGATTGGATGTTATTGGGGACTTGAACTTAGTTATTTCTCAAGCAAATGGAGACTGGAAATTCGAAGAAGAAAAGATGAAGGTTTATCACCAGACTCTTGATATTCTAATTCCTAGGTTTGAAAAGCTGACTTTCATGCATCTACTGAGAAAGAACAACAGGTTTGCTAATGCTTTAGCAACTCTATCTTCTATGGTAGACATCCCACTAGGAGTCCGGATGCGTCTGATTATCATTGAGTAGAGATACATGCTAGCCTATGAAACTGTCACCACAATAGATGAAGCGCAAGACAGAAACCCTTAGTACTACGATATTTGGAACTTCTTGAAAAAAGAGATTTGTCCACCAGGGGAAAATGCCAAGGACAAAAGGGAAATACGCCGAATAGCCGTCCAATTTATCATCTGCGGAGGTAAACTGTACAAAAGAGGTCATTTGGAAATGCACAAGTTGTGTGTTGAAAAAGTGGAATCAAAGTGCCTGATGAAAACCATCCATGGAGGAGAGTGCAGAACGCACCTGAATGGAGTGATGTTAGCTCAGAAGGTTCTCAGGCAAGGTTACTACTGGTCTATCATGGATGAGGATTGCATTGGTTTTGTTCGGCGATGCTACATATGCGAAATTCATGTCAATCGCATGAACATCCCGCCGTCGAAGCTGTACAACATGACTTCGCCATGGCCTTTCTTGGTTCAGGGAATTGATGTCATCGATGCAGTCACAACAAAAGGGTCGAATGGGTATAAATACATTCCGGTGGCAATTGATTACTTTACAAAGTGGGTGGAAACTCAGTCCTATGCAGTGTTGGAAGCATCGAATGTCGCTAAGTTCATCAGAAACAATGTCATTTGCTGATATGGAGTCCCGAAAGAGATCATATCAGATAATGGCTCCCACTTTAAGAAAGAAATGATAGACTTGTTGGAGAAATACAATGTGGCTTTTCATAAGTTGTCTATATACTGGCCGCAAACCAACAGAGCTGTAGAGGCCGCCAACAAGAACATCAAGAATATCTTGCAAAAGATGGTTGAGACCTATAAGGACTGACCAAATAAATTGCCATTCACACTCTGGGGCTATAGAACTTCAATTTGGACATCTACAGGGGCAACTCCTTATTCTCTCGTCTACGAGATGAAGGTTTTTTTGCCAATTGAAATAAAAGTCCCATCGCTGCTAGTTATGGTTGAGTGTCAGATAGTGGAGGCGAACTGGCAACAAAGTAGATTCAAAGAGTTGATGCTATTTGATGAGAGAAGGCTGAAAGCATTGTATCATGTTCAGGGTTACCAGCGCAGAATTGCTAGGGCTTTCAACAAGAAAGTTAAGTCTCGGAATCTCAAAGAAGAGGATATGGAGCTGAAAGACAATCGAGCTCCCATTCATGACCCTAGGGGTAAATTTAGACCCAATTGGACTGGTCCTTACATCATCAAAATTATTTGGTGGGCGAAGCTGTCATTCTCATGGACTTAGATGGCCTGGAATTTTCCTAACCGATCAACATGGACAAGTTGAAGAAATACTATTTCTGAGAGACTCGCTAGGCTGAAAACCCATCAGGGGGACCTAGGCAAAAGTTAGAGCATGAAAATTTAGAAATAAAGAAAAACTAAGCTCGCAAGGTTAAAAACCCTAAAGGGTGACTTTAGCAAAAGTTAGAGCACAAAAGGGGAGAGTTAATACTCGAGTGAAGCTAAACTGAACTATATAAGGCCTGATTCCCATCCCCAGGATACGTAGGAAACTTCATCCTGAAGTTCGACCGTAAACACCTCCAACTCAACTGTTCTGTCCATGTGTCTGATCAGGTCATCTTTGTGTGTTCTTTACCTGAGGGTTCGGTTGTGATCTTTACTCTGAGAGAAGAGCTGGTTACAATGCTGAGCAGTGCTATTTAGTCAAGGGGCAATTTATGATCTTTGGATTCGGGGTTGTACACCTTGAGGATTGATTCCGTGCGTTTCAAGTGGTGATCCTTTTCGAAAATGGTTTTGGAAAGTTTTAATAAAAGTTGATTTTGTTAAAATTTTACCTTTTACAACTTAGACCATTTTTGGACCAAAAGGAAAATTTTTGGTGCTCACAACTTTAATTCCATTGATTTCAACATAAAAGCTCTCCAACTCTCTGATACAAATCAAAGTTGCTTTTATTACATCAAAAAAGTTGAAAAGAAAGGTCAAAGCAATAAACTAGGGGCAAAGGTGAGTCAGGTGTTCTTGCATCCCCCGCTTGTGCTCGTGGAAGCTTCTAAAGCCAAAGTGAGCCCGGTTTGTGCTTTATCCTCCAGCCAAGCCAAGCATTTTCCAGAAAGGGCGCAACTGAAACTAAGGGTAGGGGCCAGAAGCTCTCTTGTCCTCCAAGCAGTGAGGTACCTTGCCAAGTGCAAACCACGGATAGGGGATGAAATCGGATACTCTACCCCCTCCTCTGGACAGATCTGATCATGCCCAAACTGACGTCTAAACTGGAGGAGGAAGTAAAACATATAGTTTGTAAGGCCGATCAACTGTATACCAGGTTGTCGAGCCATGCTAGAACTCATCTCGATCAGATTAAGCTAGGGGCAATGTCAGGCTATGTTAGCAACAGACCTGTTGCACATCCAATCACACCACCATCCCTTATTCGGGAAATCTACTAGTTGGTCGTGAAATAAATAACCTCAAGCTGAGTACTTAGGGCAAGAGTCCACTACCTTTAACTTGTCTATAAGCCACACCTGAGGAGGGATGAAAGAAAAGATAGATTAAAGAATATAGAGGTGTATGTTGAAAAAAATAAATGAGAAAAGTGCTTTGAGAAAAAAATAGAGCATGAGTGCCGAGAGATGTGAGAAACACATATGAGAAAGGGTAGGAAACATTACCTGAAGAAGTAATGGACTCCCCGTGAATCTAGTAGTCTATTGCCGATGAAAGGTGTCTAAGCCCATAAAAGTCTCGGCCAGTGCCAAACCAATGCAACTCTTGACTTCTTTCAAACCTTGGGCCACTTTGATCAACCGAATGCTAGACCTTCCAAAACTAAGGGCAAGAAAGAAATGAGCAAGCATACACAAGTAGAGGGCATGATACCTGAAAGCTTGCCAGAGAAGGTCGCCTCTGTCACCGACATCGGAAAACCGATGAATCAAAGTTGAGAATGTCCAGCTCTCCGTTGTGGGCCAAAGATTGAGCCACGTGCAAAGTAAGCCCACACATTCGTCCCAGAGCTTGGGCGTGGCCAAAATGGGACTGAGGCATGATTTCCTCATTGCACTGGGATTCCATTAGTGCCTGAAGTTCTTCAATTGTTGGGCATATTTCTTGTCCCCCAAAGCTAAAGACGTGTAATCAGGTCCCAGCATCGTGCTATGGCATGAAGGAACGAAAAACAAAGTGGAGTATGGCTCAACAGAAAAAAGTCCATTTATGCCGAAACCCCAGAAATTCACCTTTTCCGTACCATCTAAAGTCACAATCCAATCTGAGAGCTTTTCGGCGAAAAATGGCTCCATTTGTAGAAGCATTTGCATCTGAAATGAAGTTCTGTAGAAGAATTCACAAAGTTGGACCTTTTGTACAAGATAAGGCAGTGAATGGGAGCCAGCTGTCAGCAATCTGGTGATTCTCACATTTTGTGGCCGACAGGTGGTGGCAGGCCACCTATTATGGCCGGCATATGGCCGACAGGCTCTATCTCTGGCCGGCAGCCTTCTTTTCTGCCCTGCTATCCACCTGTGTGCTTGGTAGTGCTTGGAACATGTGTTTTGTTTTGATCTTTGTGTGTTTTAGAGTCTTGTTTTGAGTCTTTTTGGTTTTAAGCAAGTTTGTTTATTTGTATTTGAGTCGTTTATTGAGTTGTATGTTGTATTTTGCATTTTGGTTGTTGGTCGGCTCATTACCCGATTAAGAACAATGTTTCAATCAAGTGCACTTTTAGCCAATTCGATTCCATGTCTATTTCATGCAAATATGGTGCTCATGATGCAAAAATAACAACATTTTTTTTATAAAAACTATGAGGTTTTTATTTCGATCATGGTTTTTACAAAAGAGGAGTATAGTTTTCAAAGCAAATAAAACCTATCTAAGGCTATATATGTGATAATGCTACCAAGCAAAAAGAAACTAAGCAAAAGTACAAAAAAAAAAAAAAAAAAATCAGCGCTGGTTGCCTCGTGCTTAAGAGGCCCTCTTCATCCTCTTTCTTGGAGAAGAGAACTCGAGGGCACTATCTCCATCGGCATCGTTGTCTGAATTAGTCTCTAAGCCAGAACTAGAGCCGACGTCATCTCCGCTCTCTGCCCCAAAACCCGCCTCGGCATCGTCAACTCCGCTCTCAGATCCCGAGCCATCACCATCGTCTCCACTCTTAGACGACTTAGAATGCTGACCCATCGCCTCCCCAGAGTCACTGGTCTCAACATCATCATCGCTTAAGATGGACTCTAGAGGACTGCTCTGTCCTCAGGCACCCCTATCTCTGCCTCTCCTCCCTACTACTGGAGGAGGTACTGCCAGTGCTACTACTATCGCCATCGCTGGTGGTGCAATCGGTATAGCTGGGATCTAAAAGGACAGGTGTCAAAATATCAGCTACAATGTGTGTATCAGATGCAAGGATGGTATACAGAATGAGTGTATGTAGAATTCAGATGGAGTGTGTAAGTACAGTGTGAGAATGCACTGTGCTAATACAGTGTAGCAGTGTAGTTTAAAGAACACTACAGTGGGAATGCCAATGTATCAATGGAAAGATGATAGCAGGAAGCGACAACCGGAGAAATTACCGGGATGTTGTGGAGGCCGAGCAGCGTCTCCCTCCTCTGTACCATACCCATCAAGGAGGCGACCAGCTTGAGAGCGCTCCCCATATACTCTATGGATGCCTACAAATGTATTTGGATGATCAGTGTCTACAATAAACATATTTGAAATGAAATGCGGGGTGTAAATTGTAAAGTATGGTCCATACCTGAGACGAACCCCAAACTCCGACTAGCTCGTAACCAGCTGCTGCAGGCTCAATTAGGATCTAGTAAGTCGTCCTAATATGCAGCTGACATGTGAGTGCGGTGGGAAGCTCTGGCCAACCAGTGCCCTGCCCCACAAGGCGAGCCCCTCTGGCACAAGCCCATCTGGCACAAGCCCTGGTCGCCCTAGGTGTCTCTCTCGCAGCAGGAGCCTTCACCCCTTCTCCTCTATGAACGCCTGTCAAAGGTGGCATGAGGTGTGTCTGAATGAAGGTCACGTAGTCGCCCTCTGCTCTGAAGTAATCAGCATCCAAGCCCACCATGAACTGAGTGACTGCATCAATAGATAGGCTGTCTGTTGTCCTCATGGACTCTGGCGGTACCATCGAGACGATGGAATCCAGTAAGCCCACTGTCTGTCGGACAAACCGCTTACTCAGGAACCAAGCCCAATATACTAGACCCTCAAGTAGAATGCAGAAGAAAGAAGTGGCTCAGGCCCCTGAGGACTGGTCCCATATCCAAGCCAGCATCATGGCCCAAGGCTGCCACATGATCTGTAAATAGAGAGTGAACAGATTGTTAGTTGCTGTCAGTTGCAAAAATATGAATCAGAACAGTTGTAAAGCAAAATGACTGTGCTTTGGGTTACCTCTTGGGCGGCTACTGTGTCAAAATAGTGCCGGAAGAATGCAAATGACTTGCGACTCCGAAGCTAACATCTGCCATCATACCACCTCGAGCAGGGGACTGCTAGGGGGAGCTCCTCCATAGGCTCTTGGGCAAGAGCTGGGAAATAAGCATAAGCCACACCTGCAAGGGAAGTGCAGTAATATGTGATCAGCACAGAGCATGAACAGATGCAGAAAGTACAAGGCAGAAAGCATACAGCATGAATAGATGCAGAAAGTGCAAAACAGAAAGCACAGGTGTTGAACAGATATAAAGCAGAAAATGTGAAGCAAAAAATGTAAAGCGCAAAGAAGGAACCAAAATGTATACCTTCCAGGCTCGCCAGTAGCCTTCAATCAGCTCTCCTCTCAGGCGGGAGGTAGAGCTCATATAGCCATACAGGGTGGTGAGGTCAGCTCCACCCCAATGATAGAAACGCACTCGGGAAAGGGTCACCAGGGCACTCAGCAGATACAAGCCCACGATGTTCCACCTGTTTGAAACCAAGGTGGTACCGAGGACGAACATCAGGAAACCTCTAGCATACTACTCCATCTCTTCTAATGTCTCGAGCTCGCTCCCTCTGAACTGCTCAGCGAACCAACTATATCTGACCATAGCTATCCGGAACAAGGGTGGGCGTGCTCCTAACAGCTCGATCCAGGCCACCTACCACTCCCTCATGTTAGTTTCGAACAGGATCGAATCACTCCCTACTCCTAAGCTCGTGATCATGGCAAAGTTGTAGGGAGTCATCGTCATCTCCCTGGTAGTGGAGAAGTGGAAGGAGTTGGTGGTGTCCCACCACCTCTCCAAGAGCGCGCCTAGAAAATGACAGCTCATAATGACCCGTGTCAAGCTGGAGCAGAAGAGGCCGAAGCCAATCTCGTTAATAATGTCACGAACCCCGGCAAGGAGCTCGTCGTACCAATCTCTCGCAGCCGTAGCTTCGTACCCTCTGAAGGTACGAGACTCCTCCTGTGGCAAAGAACAGATGAATCAAATAAGGCAGTGATGAAAGTACAAATGGATGAAAGGCAGTGCAAGAAATGCAGTTTAAAGAAAGGTAAGAATGCATGAGAACAGAGTTCATACCTCAACGGCGATGGCTGAAAGGTGGAAAGCCGGCTCCCGTAACAGGAGGTCCTCTGGTGCATCACAAGCGAAGTCGCTAAACCATCTAATGCCTCTGGGTAGCAATATATGTGTCCACGAGTGGTACCTCATTGGATCAAAAGGTCGTACCCTCAATGGTAACGGCTCCGGCTCAAGCTCAGGCTCAAACTCTGCCTCGAGGTTGGCCTCAACACGCTGAGCTGCCATGCCAGCCTCGATAGCTACCGGCTCCTCTACCTCAACAACGGGTGAAAATACGGGGAGAATCTCTGGAGGAGCCCCATCATCAGATGAATTATCTGCCATCTGGAAAATAGGTGAAAAGTAGGTGAAAAGGGAAGAAAAATGGAGAAAAGAGGGTAAACTTGGAAAAAAATAACCTTATGAGAGAGAAAATGTGAGAAAAAGTCAAAGTTGGGAAAAGTTCACGAAACCCGAGAAAAACTTGAGGGGAACAAGCCTAGAAGGGTGAAAATGAGGAAAGAAGCGTCAAAATCAAATTTTAATCAATTCAAAAGGAAGAGAATCAAGAGGGTTTAATGAAGAAAATGTGGATGGGGCATTGGAAAATGCATAAAAAGCTCGGATCTAGAGAGGAAAAGTGTCTAGAGAAAGAGAGGAAAGAATTTCGGACCTAGAGAAGTGAGGAAATGAGCCCTTGTCATGTATACTTAAAAACCCGTGGGTAAAAAGACCGAAAAACCCCCAAACTGCCATCAATGGTCAGCGGTGGCCGACAGCCTCCCCCTATGGTCGGTGGCCTTCCTCTATGTCCTAATGATGTCTTGGGTCTTTTTTTCCCAAGAAGTGCAAGGAAGGTTCATTGTTAGGTTCAGATTGTTTCAAAGGAGGCTCAAAATTGTGTTTTCGCGCACATGGTTCATTACCAGTCAACATGAACGAGGTGTATCCTTTTGAACGTATTGCGCTCCTCTGAGAGGTGACTTGGAGGTGCCATCGAGTATTGTTTTATTCAATTTAAACTTTTGTTCTTTTCCGTCGCATAGAATGTGCATCACATATTGCATGCGCGTCTCACATCATTTATACTTCACATAAAATATGATTTTGTTTCTTGCATAGAATATGCCTTCTATTGCCATCATACGTTGGTTGATCATCTTGCATGGAACATGCGTTCTCACTATTTCGATTTCTGATCTCATTCACTTTGTGCATCTATCGCACTTGTTCACTTCATGCATCTATCGCATTTTATTCGTTTCGTGCATCTACTACACACCTGTTTGTTTCATCTCGGGACGCGCGAAGCACGAGCCCAACCGGTTTTCTTGTTTCTTAGGACGCATAACGCATGACCCTAGGCGTGTTTTATCTCGAGACATGTGAAGTGGGAGCCCAAGCGATTTTCTTATTTCTCAAGACGCGTGGCCCTGGGCGTGTTTCTTCTCTAGACGTGCGAAACGCGAGCTTAAGCGGTTTTCTAGTATCTCAGGATCTGTGATGCGTAGCCTTAGGCATGCTTTATCTCGGGATGCGTGAAGTGCGAGCCCGAGTGATTTTCTTGTATCTCAGGATGCGTGATAAGTGACCCTGGGCGTGTTTTGTCTAGGGACGAGTGAAATGCAAGCCCGAGCGATTTTTCTTATTTCTCAGGATGTGTGAAATATGAGCCCGAGTGGTCTCTTTATTTCTTGGGATGTGTGAAACACGAACCTGAGCAGTTTTTATTCATCTTTTTCTCGGGTCACGTGAAATGCAATCCCGAGTAGTTTTTGTTCTCTTGTTTCTTGAGTCGTACGAAACACGAACCTGATCGATTTTCTCAGTTTCTCAGAACGCGTGAAACACAACCCTGAACTGTGTTTTCTTTCCTCGTCTTTCGTTTTGGCGTGGTTAGGTTATGTTTTGTTTCTTCTTTTTGTATAGAACTGGTGTCGGTTTTAGGCTTTAAGCTGTTCGTTCATATGTTATTATCTCGTTATCTTACTTATTGCACTTGTTATTGCTTATCGCATCATCTTACATGATCATAAGTTTTCAAAATAGCCGGCTTCGCGTAGTGTCTGAGTCCAGTTTCAAAGTTGCATTGTGCATATCATTTGCATCTTGCCTCAGAACTACGCTAGATCTATTCCTTGCAAAGTTATACGTAGGCAGCCTGCGGGTGCAACCATTTATTTCTGTCTTGATTGTTTGTCCAAGTCTTACAGCCTTGTCAAAATGGGTCATCTTCGGGCTTTGACATTCACTCATGTCATTTCATGATTTCGAGTTCTGTCAAAGAAGGGCAATTGTAGATACCCTATTTTTGACGGCCCTTACGACTTGGACGTCATCGCATGCACACCCGATGATGAGTCTATATGCTTGTCAAGTGCTTGAAGTCCTCAGCGGAATGCCACAATTTTGAGCCTTTAAAACCCTACATTCTTGTTGCCTCATTCTTGGACCAAGCCTTGGTTTTTTAATCCTGCAACACTTGGTGGCCTACCGGCCACCTTTTTGGGCTACTAGCCAACACTTTTTGGTTGCCGGCCATTGATGTGGCCTGCTAGCCACCAGTGATGGCTAGTAGGCCACCAGTTCCTTTTGCAGATATTTTATGACAACTGTGCCAACTGTTTGCACTGATGCATGCATCTGCCCCCACGTGTAGGGCATGATATTCTTCAGGGGAATTCATGTTTTCTATATATAGGAGGCCTCCCTCTCATGTTTTAAGGTTGGAAACATTTTATAACAAAATTTTTCCTCTCTCTCTCTCTCTCTCTCTCTCTCTCTCTCTCTCTAGCAAATTCCTACAGTTTTGCCTACAAATCTTCAACCTTTGCCTATACACTCTTGACCAAATCTCTTCATCTTTGAGCTGAGGTATTCTTGCGCCAAGCTAGAGCTCTAGAGGGTGTGTTTGCTTGGTTTTGTTGCTTGGAATTGGTTTTCCTCTTCAAAGGTATAAGGCTTTGCCTATTTACTTGCTTTGTCTACACTTTTTCTTGCTGTTTTCCAACTGTTTTTGGGCTCTAAAACCTCTATATTTTTGGGCTGAAACTTGGGTTTTAAGGCTATTAAAGGTTGAGGGGTGGTTCACCCTTCTTTGCACATTATTTTGGAGGCCTTTACCCTTGTGTTTCCCTCCCTTTTACTATCATTTTTGAGCCTTTAAACACTGATTTTTAGAGCTTTTTTCAGTGGCTAAAATCATGTTTTGAAGTCTAAATTTGGGGGAGTTAGCCTCCCCTCCTTTTGTCTTGCTTACTAGCCTAGCTTGTGTTATGTTTTGGCTTATTAATCTAGTTATTTTTGTCTTAATTCCAGCATATTTTAGGACTTATTTTAGACTGTCTCAGCACTGTTTTTAAGTGTTAGTTGCATTTAAGCTTTGTTTTGCATGCTTATAGTCCTCATGAGTTTGGTGTTCTAGGCCTTAGACACTATCTCCTTTAAGTTGATTACGTTTATTTATGGCTTTCCATACTTGTAATCACCTTTAATCATCTCTGCAACCTTCCTCCTTTCTTGGCTTTTGTTTTGCTTTGAAAGTGGTTTAAACAACTTGTTTGTTTAAGCATGAGATTGAAGTGTCATGCTTAATGGTTTAATCCTTAAGAGGGTTCATTACCAACGTCATGATGACTCTTTCATGCTTAAGATAACACTTGGTTTGAGCCTTCTTTCCATTTAGAGGACTTAAACTTCACCTTTGGACTCAATTTATTAAAGAATGGTTAGTAATCTAAAATGGAGTAATACAATTGAGGCTAAAAAAAGTGCAAGATAATAACTTGGTTTTGTGTTCAATCGGACGTTAATTGAACACGTAGAAGCTTGAGGCATTTCATAATCGTTAGTGATGAAATGGTTCAAGTTTCCAAGGTTACTACTTCCCTTGATCTTCCATGATAGGGGGTGGTTTTGAGAGTCTCATTTCATTGCATTTATTGAACTTGCACACTTTGGTTCATGTGTCATTATGCAATGAAATTGCTTGAGTTGATGCTTTATGAACCAAGCTTGCTACTCCTTTGATTTGTTCATGAAAATGAGGGATGAGTTGTGTAAACAACCCTTGAGAATACCCTGTGCATGCTCTGTTTGTTCTTTTTTACAGCAAGGTGAACTGGGCAGCAATGGCTGGCAGGCCATTTTCCATGGCCGGCAGGCCACTTTTGATGGCTGGCCAGCTATCACTGGTGGCCAGCAAGCCATCATCACTGGCCGATTGGCCACTGATGCAAAATTCAACAGTGTGTTTGTGAGGCAAAGCAGAGTTATTCTGGGAGTGGGTAACAGTGTATGTGTTCTCTGTGCAATAGAGGCTTTCTAAAAGCAAAATAGTGGCTTTTTTAGGTGGAAATCGAGCATGCGCATGAACATCCCTCGCTTCCCGAGGCAGAGTAGTTAGCTTAGTACTTAATTGTTTAGCTTACTTCTTTTAATTGCACTCGTGTTGTAATTATTTTAGTTAAACTAGAATAGTTAATTTGTTGTAATAATTAGTTAAGTTGTTTAGCTAATTTCATTTGGTTCTATAATAATTAGCTTAGCTTTAATTAGTTAGTTAATTAGCTAGTTAGTTTATTCAGACTCTCCTTTGTGAGAGTGCAATGTTGTAATAATGCACATGTCTTCCATTCCCACGTATTTCTCCCTTTTATTTACTAGCTTATGATGGTTAGTTTAGGGACATCACGTTTTGTTTAGCATACTTCATGTTTGTATCCACTCATATTGCATGCATTGATGCTCGGTTCATCACTCTAACTCGCATTTTTAGTTTAAATACTTCTTTGAATACGTGCTTAGACCGCATGCTATCAAATTGATTCATTTGCAATGTTAAGTAGCCGAGCCTATTTAGATTGCATATCGCAGGTGTCGCATTAGTCATATCACATGGTTACGAATCACGCATTTTTCTAACTTATTTCTCTTTTGGCTTGGAGTACTAGGTGAGCCTTTACTCGCTTTAGCATAATTGCATGAGTGTCAATGTTGCCATGTCTAGCATGCTTGCCATGAGGCTAATTGCTTAAATGATAAACTGTTTTGAATGCCTCTGGATAAAGACTTATTGTTTGAATTGGAATAATTTGAGTAAATGTTTATATGCGATCACTTTTTCAAGTGGTACATATTTCGAAACAATTTTTCAAAACAAACATGAATCAAGTGTTCCAATTCTTGCAAAGTTAGTCTATACTTGTGTAAAGTGCATCACATAGTAATGCTAGCCTAATAACAGAACAAGAGCATATAATGTAAATAAGATTCATATCATGATTAGTAGAGGTCAATCTTTGATCAGGCGAGCAGGGGTGCTCAATTCATTCATGACCTTCCCCTCCCATACCTAAGTTCTTGAGTCAAGACAATCTTGGCGATGACGGACACGTGGCTTTTGGCATGAGTCATGGGTTTCCTAAATTTTCCCAAAACAAAATATTTAGGTGGCAACTCTATATCTGGCAAATCAGTCCATTTTTGGCAATCTGATTCAAAATCGATTTTCCAAAAGATTTGCCAGATTTGGACTCTTTGGTGTTTATCTATTTCACATTGCACTTGTAGAATTAGATTCAGAACCGCGGGAGTCCGATACTGTAGGGCTTATTTCGACTTCCAAAGGGGGGCGCGAAAAAGTTGAGCTACAGGTGCTTAATTCATGACCTTCCCCTCTTATATGTAAGTTCCCAAACCAAGACAATTTTGGCTACGATGGATAAGTGGCCTTTGGCACAAGTCATGGGTTTCCTAAATTTCCTAAAAATATTTAGGTGGCGATTCTGAAATCTGGCAATACTGTCCATTTTTGGCTTCTTTAATGATTAATGCATTTTCTAAGATTTGTTAGATTTGGACTCTTATTCATTTTTCTGTTTCACATTGCACTTGTGAAACCAGATTTAGAACCACAGAAGTCTGAACTATAGGGCTATCGTACCCGAGGAGACTAAACCCCTCTGAGAAGCATTAAAAACTAGCTACAATAACTTCATGTTGTGTAATTCTATTGCCAATGTGTTGATTGATACTGGTGCATCGCATTTTTTCATTTCATCTGTATTCGCATCGGCATTGGGCTTAGAAGTGGCTCAGTTAAAACCTCCACATAAGGTAGAGTCATCTGTTGGTGGTGAGGTTGTGTTAGATTAGGGGTGTCGGGGTTATGAGATAAAGGTTTCCAGACGCCGCCTTTCTTTTGCTTTTATGTTGATTGACATGTCGAGTTTTGATGTTATTTTGGGCATGGATTGGTTCTCATCCTATCGGGCCATAATAGTCTGTTACCATCAGAGAGTTACAATGTGCACCTCAAGTGGTGATTGTTTTTATTTCCTTAGGGACCGAGTTGATAGGGCTTTGTTGCTAGTGGGTGATCTGCGTGATCGGGACCTTCTCGCTACATTCTTGGGTGTTGAGAGCGATGTGGTCCGAGTTGAGTTGCCAAGGGTAGTTATGAATACTTGGACGTCTTTCCCAAGGATCTCACTAGTTTACCATATCATCGTGAGATTGAGTTCTCTATTGACTTAGTGCCTGGCACAACGCCAATTTCCAGGGTACCACACAGATTTGCACCCATCGAGTTGAGTGAGTGAAGACTCAACTCCAGGAATTGCTAGACAAAGGTTTTATCCATCCTAGCACTTCACTTTGGGGAGCACCGGTTCTCTTTTCCAAGAAAAAGAATGGCACATTGCAACTTTGTATTGATTACCGAAGGGGTCTTGTTGCTTCTCTAAGATAGACTTGAGATCGAGTTATCACTAGTTGAGAGTGAAAGAAGAGGATATGTAGAAAATGGCATTTCGTACATGGTGTGGCCATTATGAGTTCCCAGTGATGCCGTTTAGGTTAACCAACACATCGACCTTGTTTATGGATTTGATGAATCAGATCTTTCATGAGTTCCTAGACTGCTTTGTAGTCGTCTTTGTTAATGACATCTTGATTTACCCACCCTCTACGGAGGAATACGAGGAACACTTGCGAGTTGTGCTTAAATTACTTAAAGCCCAAAAAATGCTTGATAAGTTAGGGAAGTGTGAGTTCTCTGTAGATTCCTCTAAGATTAAGGCAGTGCAAGATTGGAAACAACCTAAGACTGCCTTTGAGATCTGGAGTTTCTTGGCGTTAGCCGAATATTACCATCGTTTCGTGAAGGATTTCTCTAGATTAGCCTCACCATTGACTAGACTGACGAGGAATGGAATCAAGTTTGTGTGGAATGAGACTAGTGAGAAGTCGTTTTAAGAGCTTAAGGTTAGACTTACCACAGCTCCAGTGTTGATTATTCCGGAGAGGGGTTTGGGCTATTCAGTGTATTGTGATGCATCTCGGGAAGGTTTGGGTTGTGTCTTGATGCAAGAAGGGAAGGTAGTAGCATATAGCTCACGTTAATTGAAAACACAAGAGAGAAACTATCCTACTCATGACCTAGAGCTAGCAACAGTGATATTTGCCTTGAAGATTTACAGACATTATCTGCATGGTGAGAGGTTTGAGGTGTTCTCCGATCATAAGAATTTAAAGTACATGTTTTCACAAAAAGATTTAATCTGAGGCAGAGAAGGTGGATGGAGTTCATGGAAGAATACAACTTTGAGTTGCATTATCATTCGAGGAAGGCCAATGTAGTGGCAGATGCCTTGAGTAGGAAATCTATTAGTAGTGTAGCTAGTATTTCCATTTGGAAATGGGAGATGTTGGGTGTTATTAGCAAGTTTGACTTGCACATTGGCGAGTCCATTAAGTCAGCATCCTTGTTTACTATGGTTGCACAACCTACACTTGTGAGTTGAGTTATAGAAGCACAGCGGGATGACTATGAGGTAGAGTCCATCTGGGAGAAAATATCTAGTGGGAAGGTGGAAAAGGGCTTGTATTCTAACTAGAATGTTAGATACCTTGACCGTCTTTTCGTACTGGAGTCTTGTAGAGTGAAGGTACTCTGAGAGTTCTACCATTTGCGTCTTGCGGTGCATCCGGGAGGCACGAAGATGTATCACGACCTTAGTCACTAGTTTTAGTGGAGGGGGAAAAAGAGAGACGTAGCCTTGTTTGTATCAAGTTGCCTTACTTATTAACAAGTGAAGGACGAACATCAGAGGCCAACAAGTTTGTTGCAACCCTTGGCTATAGCCGAGTGGAAGTGAGAGCATGTCACAATAGATTTTGTTGCGAGTCTTCTGAGGACTCAATAGGGTAGTGATGTCATCTGAGTGACAGTTGGCTGGTTAACTAAGTCAGCACATTTTGTACCTATGCGCATGAGTGACTTGATAGATTACCTTATCGACCTTTATGTTAGGGACATACTGTGACTTTATGGGGTACTTGTGACTATTGTTTTAGATAGAGATCTGCGTTTCATGGCCCGGTTGTGGCAAAGCCTACAGAATGCCTAGGGCACTAGGTTGACGTTTAACACTGCTTATCATCTTTAAACCCATTTAGCAAATGAGTGTACCATTCAGATCCTAAAGGATATGTTTCAAGGTTGTGTTCTTGACTTTAAGGGATCATGGGGCACTTGTCCTTAGTGGCATTTGCCTACAACAATAGCTTCCAGGCGAGTATTGGCATGACACCTTTTAAGGCCTTGTATGACCGACCATGTAGATCTCTTGTGTGTTGGGCCAAGGTGGGTGATGCACCTATGTTAGGTCCTGAGTTAGTCTAGGAAACAATGAAGAAGGTTGCTCAGATCCAGAAAAGGTTGGTTTCGGCTCAGAGTCACGAGAAGAGTTATGTCGATCGTATGAGGAGACCATTATCATTTGAGGTAAGAGATCACGTCTTCTTGAAGATATCACCTAGATGGGGTTTGATGAGCTTTGGGAAGAGCGGGAAGTTCTTTCCTAGATTTATTGGGCCATTTGAGATCTTAGAACGCATTGGGAAGGTAGCTTATCGTTTGGCCTTACCACCACAGTTTTTTGGGGTTCATGACATGTTTCATATTTGTACACTTCGGAAGTATGATTTGGATCCATCACATGTGTTAGATTGGACCAAGTTAGAGATAGATGAGGATGCCTCATACGAGGAGAGACCAGTTAGAGTCCTAGATACCCGGGACCAAGTCTTGCGAGGCAAGACAATTCCATTGGTGAAAGTGTTGTGGCAACACCACGGGGTTAAGGAGGCGACTTGGGAATGTGAGGTAGAAGTCCATGAGAAGTATCGAGATTTTTTTGTTGATGTTTGAAACTTGTAATGAAATTTTATTATGTTGACTAAATGTAAAACATTGCATATGTTTTGGAAAAAGTGGATTATATATTCAATGTTGAGAACTTTGTTTATTGTTGCTATGAGGATGAATGATCGGCAGATAGTTCATGGTTATCAGGGTGGTTGGAATCACTATTATGTTGATTTAAATAATGTTGTTCTTGTGTTGATTTTAAAATTTTGGGAATGAAATTCCTTAAGGAGGGAGGTTATAACGATTCTGGTATAAACCCGACCCGTTTATTATTTTGGATTTGGGGTATCTTGTCTTATATCACTGGTCATGTCTTTATTCATCTTGTACTTCATTGAGCTTGGTTATTGGAGTGCCATTGTCGTGTTTCGAATAGGTTGGTAGCTTGTTTTTTTAAAGGAAAGTTTGCCCAGATTTTGGCCTCTTCACTTAAGCGGTCTTGTTGTCGCTCAAGCGGTCCTTATGAACTTTCAGTACTTTTACAGGTCTACAAAAGTACTGGGAGGGTGGTGTTTTTGCTCGAGCGATGTTTCTTGCGCTTCAACGGTCTTGGCTCGACCGGTCCTTCTTGCACTCGAGCAGTCTTTTGGAACTCTCAGTACTTTTGCAGGCCTGCAAAAATACTGGGAGTTGGTATTCTTCGCTCAAGTGGTCACTTTGTTCACTCGAGCAGTTCTTCATATTGTGTACCATTCATATGCGCCGATCTACACGATATCAAAGTTGTAAAGTCACCTTTGTAGTCACTTTTTCACATCTCTCTCTCTCTCTAAATCTCAGATCTACTCTCTCTCTCTCTCTCTCTAGAAATCATCTCTAAGCTCCAAATACACCTTGATCCTTCAATCTTTACATCCTAGTCCCTTTGTTAAAAAAAAAGAGAGCACAAATAAGGCTTCATTTTAATCGGAGAAGTTCATGTTTGCAGCTCCATTGAGTTCTACCCATCTCTCCTTTGAGTCTTCTCCTTTGAGGTAGGGATTACTTTGACACTTTGTATGGTTTTTAACTTAGTTATTTGATTTTCTAAACTATGTTGTGATTTAGGAAATTTCTAAACAAAAATCTAGGGTTTGGTTTAAAAATTGAAAATAAGGGTTTTCAAAATGGGTTTTTCTATGTGATTGTGGCTCTGTAAAAATGGTTGAGTTGTGATAAATGATGGATTTTTTCCTTGGGAAGTGATTTTTAAAGAAAGAGGGGTTTGCCCTAAATTGTGAACATTTGATTTTGTAAAGAGAAAATGGAATTGAAGTTAGTTTTATGGAATTGGAAAGATGATGATGATGATGGTGGTTGTGGTGGTGGAGTTGGATATGTATTATCACTCCCGTATGGTGATTTTGAAAAGTATATCTGTATTGGAAATTATTTATCTGTTTAGAGATATCTGTTTTGGACTATTAGTGGAGGATAGCTATGATTGTTGTAGAAAGTGCATGAGAATTAGGTAAATTGAAACTAATTTCTCGTCCATTGTATTGAGCATTGTTACATATATAACACATTGAAAATGGTTATTGTTTTGAGAAAATGGGGTGAATACCTTGGTGAATCTGGATAGAAGTATAGTTGTGGTATTATGTTATTCGTAATCTAATTCCCAAAATGCGTACACTATGGTCGTTATGTAAATATGAATTAATATGATTTAATTTGAAAATATCTATCTGAATTGGGAAAATAACTATTGGGGCTATGACTTCGGAACTGAAATTGATGACCTTAATGGGTTCAGAAACCGAAATTGAGTACATAGATATGCTAATGGGAATTTTTAGAGTCATTCGGGACGTTTAATTACAAATTGATTCAGTCTGATTCATTAAGTTGTGTTTAGCTCTCATTATTGTATTAAGCCTAGAGCTAGCTATATATAGATGACTTAAAGATCATTTTTGAGCTCAACTTTATCCTTTAAAGAGAAATAAATTTGAGAGACAGAGGGAGAGAGAGACAGAGAGGATAGAAAACTCTAAAGAGTGTGAGAGAAGAAGAGAAGAAAGGAAGAAGAGAAAGTGGCAACTCAAGGTTTGGCTTGGATTTATCTGAATTAAGCAAGAACAAGTGTTATTGGTAAGAATAAAACTCTTAATCTTGAAGATCATGTGATATAAAGGTGGATTTATGGATTATATAGAAGCTTTACATGTATATTGCTAAGAAAATGCTTAATCTTTGCATACATGCCATCAATTCATGAAGTAATGTGCAGCAACTTGTTTTTTATGCATAGCTCTTGAGTTTTGCCAAGAATTTCCATGAAAGTTGAGCTTGGAAACCTCAAATGCATATTGTCAAGTTTTGTTCCTTTTATTCACCCAAAAAAAAAAAAAAAAAATGTTGTTTATTTTTTAAGTACAAATTGAGTTTTGTTTTGCATATATGATTTGTATATGAAGTTAGACATACTAAATTTGACATGTTTTTAAAGGGTTTTGGGCCTTAATTTGTATAAATTGAAGTTGGATTTGAAATGGGAGGGTTTCAAGGAAAAAACATATTTTTAGACTGGTTTTACACTCAGACCGCTCGTGCGGCCGGACCTCTTTTGGCTCAAATTGCACATCTTACACATCGCCAGGCGCCAAGACCACTTCACAAGCAGCCAAGCCACCGCACATGAGGTCAAGACCACCACACGTGCGGCCCAACAGGGTAGTTTTTTGGTTTTGTTTTCTTTCTGTATTTCTGACTTTCGGGCCTTCATTTATATGGTTTTCACATGTAATTTACATCCATAAGCATCTCATAAGAATGAAAGAAATTAAAAGAAGAATAGAAGTAACTAAACGAACAAGGATAATCGAAAAAGGTTAATAATCAATTGATGACTTGAATGTGTATTTCGAAATTGTGATATGAATGTTTGTATTTATAGGCCAAGACTCGAAAACCGAACAACCGGTTTTGAAAGCCCACAATGAGTAACATTTTTGTAAAGATATGTTGATATGATTCATGTTTTAACTGTTATCGATAAGTTATAATTTCTAAAATGTTATTTTGATCATATAAACGGATGTCCTATTTGTAAGGCCCCTGAAATATGTATTTACTTTTAAGACCCTAATGTTGAATTATATTTATTTATTTATTTTTAGCCCCTCGTTTATTTGAATTAATTCGAATCTTGTCGGTTAGCAATTGCTATTTTTATTTTTATCGAAACAGAAATTTCTCTAACGAAATTAGGTTCCCTAACTTAATTTAATTCTACCTAGGTTACATGTATTTAACTTCAAGCCCTCATATTTTTTTTAAAATTTCAAAACTTGCCCCAAAATAGTACTTATATCTTATACCTTGGTATGCCATCAATCTTGCTATATATATATGTATACATATACACCTAGGAGAATGTGCCTAGAACTTAAAATAATTAAAAAATTAGTCCCTTCACATCCCTATGGCTAGCCCTTCCTTGGAGAATGTGAGAAACCTATTTCCAAGACACACCATCATGAGATATTCTAGGAAATCCAAACCTAATGACCTAGACCTAGGTTGCAAATCTCAAGACTAGTTACCTTTTAACTAAAAATGAACTAATTGATGCCAAAACCTATGATTTAGCACCTTAGTTACTCCCATCCCTTTTGACACCAACCAAAATCCTAGCTTTCCATCCAATTCCAACTAAAGGGCTTTTATGTCCTTTTACCCCAAATTTGCCTATATATACCACACCCTCCCTAGCTTGCAAACATACACACAACACACTCACTCACACACATTTTGGTTAGAGAGAGAGAAAGGAAGAGAAATCTAGAGGAGAAGAAGGAGGAAGAAATGAGAGTTTCTTGTGCTAAGCTTGGAGGGTAAGCCACCAACACAACCCTCTCTTCATTTCCTTTTCTAATGCATGTTTTTAAAGATTCTAAATAAAGTTTCAGATCTGTTATTATCAAGTTCCTATGTTGAAAATACTAAGATTTGAGTATTGTTTCCATCTCTCATGTATTTTACCCATTTTGGCACAAACCATCTTCTTTTGTACACATCTCTCAACTTTTCATGGGTACTCTTTCAAACAAATTTTCTGAGTTAAACATTTGATACTTAGCATATTTTCTTCACAAAAGAAATGAAACTTTCCCATGGTGGAACCCCCTTTTTATAAATTTCCTTGTTTTGGGCATTCTACCTTAAAACCTGTTTTTTCAGTCAACTTTCAAAATTTCAGAAAAATGTACAAAAATATTCTGAACCTATATTTTATGTCAAAACCTTCCTTAAGGAGTTAGCTTTCAACTAAAATTGGTTTCATCAAAAAACATTAAGCGGTTTGAAAGAAAATCAAGTTTTCGTAACGGTTGACGGGTCTGGACAGATTCTGGACAGCGCTGGACTATTTTCTAAATAACTTAAAAATCTGGAAAAGCAAACCCATTTCCGAAAAATGTTCTAGAAACTAGATCAAATTTTCTACGAACCATAGGAAAACCGAGCTCGTGGATGATCTAAAGTAGTCCTTTCGTATTAATCTTCATGTGATGTTAAATCTGGAAATTTGTTATGTATGGATGTTTCGTGCCCTGGTATTCATGAAAATGTTTGATGGCTTATGATCATATCTTGGCAAGATGTTGTATGTGCATGTTATGTTATTTATCTTTCTTATCTTGAGGATGCATGCTTATGTGGATATTATTATATTGTTTAGTTGGACTAACCTTGACTTAAAACACTTAATTCAACGGGAAACATAATTGGGTGGGTATTGGGTTTTCGAACACTTGAGTTATGAAAAGACGATAATATGTGGTATATGGATTATTGGGATGCGTTCCCTATTTGAAGTTAAAGTCTTGCACAAGTGGTTTTCGGAACCCTTGAACGGAGTGGTTGTATTCGGACCCTAGGTAGCTTGGTGTGAGGAGGGATTTGAGGCCCATTATTACCGCCTTTTGAGGCCTTGCTTACGCGGTATATAACCGTTGGTAGGCATCCGAGGTTAGTTCTGCAACAAATTAGCAAAAGAGGGGGCATACCGAATAATCCGCGTCCGATTCTTGTGGTCCGGAGGACGGAATCTCTTTGGGGGATTTCTAGTTACTAACATCTGACTCAACTTTTAATGCATTTATTTGTTTATTGAAGTATCATGCTTTACTACTTGGTGCTATGATTGTGATTGTGTATTGGACTGGGAAAAAGGAGTGGGGTGTGTGTGTGTTTACTGGGCATTCAAAGCTCACGCCATGATTATGCCAGTGACGGTTGAACTTAGAAGTGAAGACGGCGAGCCGGAAACCTTTGAAGACTTTTGGCAATCCTAGAATATTAGAAGTTCCTTTTTGATAATTTTGTAAGACTCATAGGAAGCTAAAAACTTTCTTTTGGGGATGTAATGTAATGGAACAATCTTTTGAAGCAAGTATATTGTGGTTATTATGTATTTATATCCTATGTATGAACCTTAACGTTGCTTATGAGACCTTGTGTCAATGCCTTGTAAGATCTGTCAAAAAGGCATAGCCGCTTAAGAAAGTCGACTTAGAAGGGAGGCTATTTTGACTCCTCCGATCTAGGATCTTACTTGGTTATTGACCATAGGACTCACTAGTGACTTTCCTTCAAGAACCTTTAGTGTAAAATTGGGGCGCCACAACTTGGTATCGAGCCTAGGTTCAACCCTTAACCCTCGCAACCCTATACGCGACTCTAGAAGCCCTTACCCCTTATTTTATTTATTCTATCACACTATTATAAGAAGATTAAGTAATGAAACTCCCTTTTTCCACCTTAGGACGTCATCGGGAGACTATCTAGGACGCCGCATCAAGATCGACTGGTAAGTGTTTTTCAGATACAAGGAAAGAGGGCCATGTCCGCCACTTTCTACTTTAGCCGACGCCGTGGAAATCACCGCCGAGGAAA
Organism: Camellia lanceoleosa; assembly: GCA_025200525.1. NCBI lineage: Eukaryota > Viridiplantae > Streptophyta > Magnoliopsida > Ericales > Theaceae > Camellia > Camellia lanceoleosa. The sequence goes on along the minus strand of CM045760.1, from coordinate 82,546,478 downwards.
TGATCAAAATCGAGATATGTAAGGTAGAGATTGAGTACGCCCGCTATAATGAGGGCGCGAAAAGGTCTTTGCGCGGCGCCACTTACAATTTTTGGAGCCAGCAGAAGGAAGGCACTCAATGGAGCAAGAGGAACGGAGGATGGACTCCCGAGACACCGAAGCTTTGACCACCATGGCACCGACTCAGCCGAAGCCACGAATCTTGTTACCACGGCCAAAGCGACAATCAACCGATGAATGTGGAGCAGCCACCGAGCAAAGAAGGAGTGAACCTAGCCCACCCTATAGAGATATCATCTAAACATAATCCCTCTCACCAATGTACAACCCCGCTCTAGAACAAGCCACCGACTCGATGAAGACCCAAACAAAGACCTTGATTGGTCGGGAAATGAGAACTAATTTGAGGGGTAGTAAAACTAGACTTTTGTAAGATCCGCTGATGAGGATCCCTAGTATAAGATAGCTTGATCTTATATGCGGTGATGCTCTTGAATGTAACTCCGATATAGAGGCCTTTTGTAATGATGCCTATTGTTATATATATAAATGATGTGTTGATTTATGTTATCGATCATACCTCATTTAGTGCACCCTAAGGAAATTGAACCTTTATTTCAAAACTAAGTAGTAAGATTTTCTAAGATCGAAACCAACTCACCTCGTGACATGAATGTAATGGTAGACACGCCGAGCCAATGGCTATATCAAACCAAAGAACAATGTACTAAACCGCCCTGTACATCAACACGAACTCCATCCTCACAAGGGCCTTACATCCCCAACAACCTAGGTCATCGATTTTTGGAGGAACTAGGCAAATAAGGAACAACGCAAGTATCGAGAGGACTAATTTTTTCCGAGTTTTAAGCGTAGGCCTCAAAGTTCACAAAGCGCATTCTTAATTCAAAATAGTAGAGAATTGGCTTCGCAGATAGAGAAAATGCTAGACACTGCGGGCATCACCGAGGTCAAGTGGATAGAATAGCTTTGGCAGATTCGGTGCTCGAGCGATGAGGCCGACCATTGGTTGGAGTTGATGAAGAACACTCGTGACGAGCAAGCCTCATTATGGAACCAAGCCAGGAACTATTCTTAAATAAATATTTCTGTGATCTCGCCGGAACGAGTCAAGCAATTTCAAAACTCGAACAAGGAAATATGACCGTGACCCAAGATGTCGCAGAAAATTCAAGAGCTAGCCCGCTATGCAACTAGGCTCGTGGCAAATGATGAAGAAAAAAGCAAGGATGTTCGAGTGGGATCGACCTTACAACCGGGAAGAGTTCTTCCACAACGATTCTCATATGCCGAGGTGCCGAAACGGCATTAGAATCTAAGAGGGAAGTAAACGACGCCAGAAAGCTTGTAATAAGAGAAAAGGAGTCAGCGCCTACAGACCTCGTGAGGAACCCCGGGCGCATGCCCTCAAAGCCCTATTCCGCATCATTGAACCACAACAACAGTTACAAGAATCGCGAATGTAAGATCCGTGAGAGAGGAGGCTATCAACAAAGGCCGATGGACAAATCCAAAGGCTTTCATTGCCAACAATTAGGGCACAAGAAGAGTGAATGCCCCCAACTCCTCCATCCGATATCAAGGAGGAGGTTCCTGAGCAAATTCCTGTGCATTAGGTGGGCGTAAGCCTGACAAACAAGACCGGATTCACCGACAAAGACCGAGCAAGAGTGGAGGAACTCTAACACCAAGACCAGTGGCAAACTGTAGGCAACCTGTAATCTTTGCCTCAAGAGAAGAGGCGACCCGTCCCGTAATTGAGGGTAATTTAGTACTATACAATTTTGGGTGCATGTTTTATTCGATATCGTGCATCACATTCTTTTATATCCTCCGCTTAAGTCATTAGAACTTGTATATGAACCCTTAGCAACGCCTTTTTAATGTAATGTCACCTATGGGAGGATGCGCGGTAGGATCGATCAGAAGGATCGAAGATAGGGATGTTTAACCCACGCTAACTCCGCGACCTTCGCAGCAGGAAATGCTCGGACTGAGCATCATCTTGGGCATGGATCGTTGTCCGCCCAATCGAAGCGTGATCGACCGCCGAAGACAGCAGGTCATACACAAGGTGGAACATCGCCCGCTCAGCCAGGGATAGACAAGACCCCATGGTTTCAACAAAACATCGGACGCAGTGGCGCGACCAACTTGCGGGTAGGATAGCAAGCCTAATTCTAAATGAGGAAGGCCAAAGAGAAATAGAACTTCCCCACATAGTATGTGATTATGCAGATGTATTTCCATGTATATCAGATTGCCGCCAACCCAAGAAGTAGATTTTAGTATTGAGCTACAACCGAACTATCCCAATATCCATGGCTCCGTGACGCATGGCACCAACAGTAATCGAGAATTGAAAACACAACCGCAGAATTGCTCAAGAAAGGATTCAAGTAGGGCAAGTGGCACTTCGCCATGGGGAGCACCCATGTTGTTTGCTAAAAAGAATGATGGAACGTTGAGGCTATGCATCGATCATCGCCAACTCAATCGAGTCACGATTAAGAATCGCACTACCCCGAGGATTGATGACCTTTTGACCAACTTAGAGGCTCAAGGTGCTATTCAATGATCGATCTCAGTCGTTACCATCAACTACAAGTCAAGGAGGAGGATATACCAAAGACCCGCTTTCAGATTAGATATGGCCACTATGAATTTGTAGTAATGCCCTTCGAATAAACCAATGCACCAGCCAGTATTCATGAGCCTAATGAACAAGATCTTTAGACCATATTTTGACCGGCTTTGTAGTAGTATTCATTGATGACATCTTGGTATATTCAAGGTCTCAAGAAGAGCATAAGCAACATTTAGGATTGTCCTTCAAGCTCAGTCTTAGGTTCTAATCAATATATGCCAAGCGCGTAGTAAATGCGAAGTTCCTGCATGAATGAAGTAAAAGTTCTTAGGCACGGTATCGGAAAATTGGATTGCAAAAAGTGATCCAACCAAAGTGGAGGCAAAGATAGATTGCTACAACTGAAAACCATGCTCTGGGAATCAACAATTTTTTAGGATTGAAGCCTATGACACGTAGGGTTCATCCAAGATTTCTTCCAAACTAGCTAAACCAATGACTCATGTCTGGCTCGACAAAAAGGGAGTAAAGTATGAGGGGATGAAGCTGTAAAAATCGCCAGTGAGCTAAAAGAAGAAGAGGTTAACTAGTGCGCCAATTTTGACCATTCCGTAACGAGAAGAGGTGTTACACACTTTGTATCAATGACATGCTACTACAAAGAAGTTAGGTTAAATGCCTGCTCATGCAAAATGGAAAGGTAGTTGCATATGGATCCAGCAGCTAAAACCTCACGAATGAACTACCCCGGTCTGCACACGCACTTGGAGTTAAGCAAATTTAGTTTTTGCCCTAAAGCGCTGGCTGATTACCTCAGTAGCGTGGATAGAACAATTTGAGATTTTCACGTATCACAAAGAGCTTGAAGTATCTATTCATGCAGAAACACCTAACTTGAGACAGGACGATGGATGGAGTATCTTGAGGATTTTTAAGCCACTCTCTCGTGATCACCCCTGTAAGGCCAATGTAGTAGTATGCTCTAAGTCGAAGAGCAGAGGTGATGGCTAAGATCTCCTTCAAGGAATGTAATGGATATGGTTAAGACACATGCGGAGTTCGGATCCAAGTAGAATCTCAAGATACAAAATCATATCTTAGTGCATGTAATAGATGTTCTAAGTTAAGGATGTTTATGAGGTCAAGTGGAGGCCTAAAAACACGATCGTAGTGGGTAGCTTCTAGCACTTACAAAGGACGTTCTGAGTCGTGGAGAACCCCCGCCCCTAAGCCAGGTAAACTCACCTCGGCGGGAGTTTAAGATACCGTGGTAGATTGTTTGTAATAAGTGACGAGTTACTTAGAGAGAAAAGGTGTATCTCGAAAAGAATGTCATCATTCTCGTATTTAGTGTGTACATCCAGGAGGGAACTAAATGTACCAAGATTTAAAGAGGTAGTATTGGTGGAATGGAAATGAAGAAGGAAGTGGCTAAATTTGTAGCAAAATGTCCGACATGCCAACAAGTGAAAGTTAACATCGGTAAATCAGAGATAATGTTGCAACCTCTCTACCAATAGTCAATGGAAGTGGGAGTATGTGATTTATGATTTGTGACAGTGTTTTGTCACCTAGAGGCTTAATAATTATATGGGTAATAGTGGATCGCCTTTACCAAGTCACATTACTTTTAATTCTATAAGATG